>JARZZO010000004.1:60595204-61302704 GCA_030544215.1 Zantedeschia hybrid cultivar
AAAATTTGAATCCAAAATCAAATCCATTAAATATTCATTAACATCCTTAATGATATTGTATCCTATTTAGTATCCTTTAAAGTATCTTTAAAGGAGTTCTGTCAGGCCCATCTAAGTTTAGATTCCTGGCTCATTAGTCTTGGACCTTTAAAGTATGTTAAGTTGTTCTTTAAAGGATGACAGGGACTGATTTGTAATCAGTTTGGGTACAGATGCAATTTGATGGATATTTATGCAACAACATGGTAAAACTTTATTTTTGTTCCCATTTAAGTTAGTTTTAGCATGATTATTAATTGTTAATTATTGCAGTAATTATTAGAGATATTTCGTAACTTTAGACCTCCATTTTCATGTCAATTTTAGTTGAATATCACTAAATTTCAGATTGCAATCTATCTATACTATATAATAAAACAGAGTTCCTAACCCCTGCTTGCGTGGCACCCTATTCTTCTTTCCCTCCAAAAAAAAGTAATAAAAAAATCTTTCTATACTAACACACTGTCTGTGGCACCCTATTCTTCTTTCCCTCCTTACGTCACCTTATTCTTCTTTATTCCTTCCACTTCTTAACTTTCTTGCCGCTTTTGTTTCTCAACCCAGTGGCGCCATATTCAAATTTGAACTCAAATATGTTTCAACAATCAATGCTATTCTAGTGAAGCATAACGTCTTTGAAAACATGCTTCTCTCAACCAGTTTTAATGAAGCATTTAATAGTCTATTAATAAGTTCAATTGTAATTGTCTAGGAAGGCGTAATCGAACTGTTATATATTTTCTTAAACGGCTAGGAAGGCATAACGCCTTTGTGTGTTTCGATAACCAACATATTGCTCTCAACTTGTATTAATGAAGCATTTAAGAGTGGAATGAAACTACTTGATCTATGCCAATAAGGCCAGAGGAAAAAAAAAAAAATTAAATTATGACACTGCCCTGTGTCAAAACCCATCTAGAATTGTGTGTTAATAAACACGGCAGGAAAAAGGTAAATGTAGTATATATCTGACATTTAGTAACCTGTAAATTAATTGCCTAAAAATGTCAAGAAGGCCAAAGGCCTTTTTGTCTTGGGTATGCCCTATGTCAAATCCCATTTAGAGATGTGTGTTAATAAAGACAAAGGGAGAGAAGAAATTAAATGTATTAATTATCTAAGAAGGCCAAACGTCTTAAATAGCAAATTAGTGGGAATGCCAATTATATATTTATCCTATTTCCATCGTTTCCCTATTTTGCTGTGCATCATCCTCTTCTTTTACCCTCTTGGACATGCCCTGCACTGCAACGAGGACTGTAGTGCATTCTCTGCATCATCCTCTTCCATTCGCCAGAAGGTGCACACATCAATTTCTAAACTCAATGCACATTTTTTTCATCATTTTAGGCAGATTTGGATATTACTGACTGTGTGATATCTCCCTTTCTCTGTGCCTGCATAATGTAGCTGCCGCAGAAGCCGGTGTGGGATGGAGCATTTTTTACACATACAGGTCTTCGGCGTGGCCTCCACTGCCTATCAGGGTTCTCTGTCAAGCTATTTCTCTATGTTGTTTTTGTTTTGTTGTCGGGTTCTCTGTAGAGCATTAAAACTGTTAGATTTTTTTTTTTATCACACATGACGTTTAGTTACATTTTGGAATTAGACAAGAAAAATAAAGCCTATGTTAGTTTAGCATAAGTATGATTCTACGTTAGTCTAACCTAAATGATTTTAAGGTAAATGCACTATGAGTATGTTTTTAGTATATGTTAGGGTACGATAAATCTATTGTTAGCCATCCAAACTAAGGTTATCATATAAAATGAGTTCATATTCAAACTACATGTGTTTATGACATGCCTCCAATCAGGTCCTAAGAGTTTGTGTGAGTAAAAAATTAAATTATGACATTTGACCCTCCTGTGATTCCACTAAAACTTTTGAAGTAACCACAGTGTTCCCGTTTGTAAAGGATCTGCCATTGTCTAACAAGAGAATACTTATTATAGTCATTTATGCTTAAAACACCCATTATAAGATAGTGTTGCATTAACAGATAATAAGATTAGTGTCTAAATAATACAACTGTCAGCAAGCTGCTTGAAGACTAACCAATAGAAACATGTATGTGTCTGAGAGGCAGAGAAAACCAGGTGGGTGAGGCTATGTGGTTGGGTGGATTTGGAAGAAACAGTAACATCAAAGTCTCATAGAACATGAAATTTACAATGAAGAGAGATAATTAATATATTCGTGTATAGCACACTATATAGGAATTGCTCAATTCTAGGCATTTTGAAGTGCTAAAGGAGCACTCACCTTCCACATGCATTTCCCACACCCTTTCCCCGGTCAATCACATATATATAAGTCTTACCTTATTGGTTTAAGACTGAAACAAACATGAGTCTACTCATATAAGATAGAGATTCTTACCTCTTTCTTATGAAACTTTTGTGTAGAGATTTTAGTCTTTCCATATTTTGCATCACTATTTTGTTTGTTCAACTTGAGAGATATAATTAATATTTTTCTACGTTGCTTTTGTTGTGCTATCGGGTTCTCTGCAGAGCATTGGAACTCTTAAATTCTTTTATCACACATGATGTTTAATTACATGATTGAATTAGACAAGAAAAATATAGCCTATGACAGTTTAGCATAAACATGATTACAGTTATTCTAGCAAAAAAAAACATGTTGGCTGCCAAAATTGGAATGATGGTTATTAGGGCTGTCAATGGATACCCGAGTTTCGATTATCCGCTCCGTTTCCGTTTTTATTAGTAGATACGGAACTCCGTTAAAGACCACCCGTTAAGTTATAGGAAACGGAAATGGATCTCCGATAGTTATAGGAGTCGGAAACGGAAACACTCATTTTTGCATCCGCTAACCCATTTCCGTTTCCGTTTCCGTTTCCGAATGATCATGTACTTTATACATCCATCCACACACACACACACATATATATATATATATATAATATCTAATAGTGAGAATATCTCTTAACAATTTGATAAAAAAAAGGTCATACTAAAAAGTTAGAAACTTTTTAACACTTTAATATAACTTTATGACACATGTTTGGGTATATTTATATGTAAATTTAGATTGATAGATAAAGTAGATTTCAAAATTCAAAATTTATAGATTATTAATTTTTACTTATATTAAAACTTTGTAGGTTCTTAAAATTTTTAATTACTAGAAGAAAGTTTATCAAAAAGTGAATAGTAATAATGATTTTAAATATCTTCTTAATATAGCGATGATGATAGCGGAACTTCCGTTTACTTCCGTTTCTGTTTCCGATTTTCGATTTAAAAGCGGAAATGGATGCGGAAGCGGAAATACTCACTTCCGACTCCGTTTCCGTCTCCGATAAATCTTATAGGAAACGGAAGCGGAATGTGTCATTTCCGTTTCCGTCTCCGACCCGTTGACAGCCCTAATGGTTATGCATAAACATGATTACAATTATTCTAGCATAAACATCATTGACAGTTTAGTCTATGATTGGAATAAACATGTTTAGTTACAAATTCTAATTCTTTTTTGCTTTAGAATGCTGAAGGTTATAGTTTATATAAAATTTGGGCTATGGTGATGTGGGCTAAAAAAGGGGGGATTGCAACGCTTCAGGGCATGTAAACCCTGTACCAAAAGCACCATGAGCCAACTTGAAGCCATGCATCAGTTTTCTACTCTTTCACCATAGCCCACATCACCACCACAATTTGCTTGATTTAGAACCAGAAAATCGAAGGCAAGTACATGCCCAAACTTCCCACATTAATACTACCTAAATAGAGGACTAACAGATGGATGTAAATTTGATAAAAAAATACATGTCTCGATAAAACTAGAAACTCACTGATAAATTGAAAAAAATCTGGCAGCCATTTGTTGCTGCATTTTAAGATAGAGAGCAAATTAGTTACAAACCTCTTGAGAACTCTGTACTTCTAATATTTGATTTGAGTATCCAATGGTATTTTTTTTTTTTTTGAACGTGACAAAGTCACATTTCATTAATGAGAAGAAAGATAAGTGTCCCAAATATAGTAGTAATGGCTGGCATTAATTTGTCTTGATCCTCGAAGTGAGAGATCATGACTCATGAGCAAGCTTATGCACTATGTTACAGTAGGTAAATCATACGGCGAAAAAACAGAAGACCTCTTCTAATTAACTCTACATGAAATAAAAACATTACTAGATAAACTAAAATGACAAAAAAGTTTAAGTGTATCTTTTAATCTAATGGGCACAAGAATCTCAGAAAACTTAAGACGACAAAAATGCATTGATGACATAAGAGCCAGTTAGACCAAAATAAGAAGAATTCTAATGATATTGATATTGAATATATAGACTAACTAAAACAAGCACTTTTTCTGACAAACTAGATTTTATAGCTTGATCTTTGCTTCTCTGTAACAAATCAAAACTTGCAATCTCTCCACCACAACTCTGAGGCAACAAGAAGTTCCTATGCAGAGACACCAAAAAAAAAATGTTTTTAGTGCTTCCAAATAGAATCTACCTCACTAGATTTTAAAAGATTGCACAAATTGACCACAACACTAGGGAAGCTACCAAAACAAAGCATTAAAAAAGTGAAATACCCAAACAACCTAGACAAATAAAACAACATATGTCATTAGAATTTTTTCATCTGCCAGCATAAAATCCAACCGACTCAAGAAACCCCCCTCCCCTAAAGAAAAAATGAACACCCAATAAGCAAACAAAGAAACTAAAATTCCATCTAACAACCTACAAGACAGCTCAATCCGTAAAGATAGAAAGGAGGTACAAAAGATTATAGAAATATCCTTATGTAATTAAAGAAATTTATGCTCACCTAAGTATTATACTTAAGTTTTAAGTTGCTCCCATCCCTTTTAAGTTATGCATTTAACTCTTATATATGCTATATACTCAAGTCTTATCTAAGCTATAACTTAAGCTATACACTAAGTCTTAAGGTATAAGTCTTAACTTATACAATTAAAGTCTTCTGTAAGCTATATACTTAAGCTATACTTTAGTCTTAAGTTATAAGACTTCAGTCTTATATAAGCTATATGCTTATGTTATACTTAAGTCTTATATAAGCTATAAAATCACATTAGGCTCAACTTATCAAATTCTAAGCTAATGAAAAACTGATCTAAATCAGCTTAGGCTCAACTTATAAAAAGGACCAATTAAACGTAGGCAGTGGAATCTTTCTTACTTAAATGCATATAGTTAGAATATGCATCAAAATAAACCATGCAATTTTGATTTCAATACGGAAGGCCTAATAATTATATAATCCCTATTTTAATTAGTTAGAAATGCACACAGTTAGAATATGTATAAAAAACAGTTAAAAATGTAGACAGTTAGAATATGCACCTTCAACCTTGATATTTATTTATAATCAATCATAATTTTGGGTTATTTTGTGAACATCACAAAAAATTAGGAATAACCACAAGTTTTTAGAACCCCTTCAACACTGAATTTTGCACCTTCAGGTTTGTAGACACGCTAATTTTGACGTCATTTCGAGTAAATTTCATATCATATAATAATGCCTCAGAATAGTTTGATATTTAATCATTGATTAATTTTTATTGTGTCGGGTTTAACAGACATGTTTAAGTTAATCAATTAAATTGACTTTAACTCAAATTTTAGTTAAAGATGAAGAAGTATAAAAGACGTCGACCTGTGTGGACGTCATTTAGACTTTATTCTTATTTTAACGTTTAAATTTAAAATTTAATCAGTTGATTAATTAGCTAAAAGGCATCTGTAAGGAATGACACGTTTTAGGCTTCCTAAGTTATTTCTACTTCTCTTCCGGATGTTTATCCTTATCTTAATTAGTGTAAAAGACGTCTATACATGTAGACGCGTTTTAGCTAATACAGATAAAGATAAGTTTTAACCGGATGTTTATCCTTATCCTAATCAATCTGAAAGGCGTCAGCCATGGTGGACGTGTTTTAGATAATTATAGATAAAGATAAATTAATCTGTATTTATCTGTTAGTTAAGATGGATAAATCCCAAATTTTTCTATGTAAATCCGCAGACGCAGAAGAAGTCTATAAATATCTTGCATCTTGAAAGTTAAAAAAAAAAAGAGAGAGAAGTTAGAATCAGAGTTAGTAATTGAAGATCGAAGCAACGACGTCCAAACGCCGAAGCGCTGCTGTTTCCAGAATTCTTCATCGAATTCAAGACTTCATCCATTCGGCATAAGTTTTTCAATTCATTTCTACACCTTTTCATATTTGCATTTTCATCAATCTTGCATTCTTCATCACATCACTTCATGCAACACACACAACACTAGCATCATTTTCAAAACCTATTTGATAAAGGAGTTTCAAAGACCATCTCAACAAGTGAGTTTTTCTATGTCTAGTTGCATGTTTAAAACTCTGTTTAGAATGGATACTACTTTTGCTTAAGTTCTCATCATTGTTTCTTCATTTCTTTTTCCATTTTCTTGCAAAGGAGAATAAAGGAAGAAAATCAATAGCACAAAATCACAAGAACTCTGGACGATCCTCAAATTCAAACTCAACAGCAAGAACAAAGGAAAAGAAAGGGCTCTCTTTCTTCAGCCGGCTGAAAGAGGGGGAATCAAGAGCTCAACATCTCCCACGTTCAAACAGGTAGGCGATCAAAATCTTCTTTTGGAACTTTTAAGTCAAAAGTTTCTGGCGATCACTTCACTTAGTTTTTTTTAATAGGTTTATTTTGCACTTAAACAACATAGATTTTTCATGATAATCACACATTCATTTTAAGCACTCACAAGGTTATTCAATAATTTTTTATTTTTCTCTTTTTTCAGTGTTTTTCTTTTGAAAGTATAATCTAATATTTTCTTCTCTTAAGTTTTCCTATTGCTTATGGTGTCACCTCTCTCTTTCTCTGTGGCTACGCAGTATGAAGGAGATGTTGCAGAAGGCGGCAGGGGCTGAGCATTTGGGACCCCTACACCTCACAACACTCAGATTTGTTTGTAATCACAAAAGTTCAGCTTTGTTGCTTTTGTTGTGTCATTCCAAAGTTTTTGCTGCATTTCGTATTGTTTTCTGGCTTAGATTTTCAAGATCTTCATAGATTAAAAAAATGAAGGAATTCCTATCTTCTCCTAGACTCATTCTTTTCTTGCTTACATTTTCAAGGTCTTCATAGTAGTATCTTTTGCCTAGAATTGAGACAAAAACAAATTTAGACCATCAAAATGAGATCAAAGTGAGATATTACAAAGTGAGATATTACATATAACTATAAATAAAATCAAAATGAAGTATAACAAGAACAAGTTTAGACCATCAAAATGAGATATTAAGAAAATGGTAGCCCAAAGTGGGATACTACAAAGTGAAATAATACTTTTAACTTTAAATAAAATCAAAATGAGATATAAGAAATCAAAACTATACATAAATAAATAAATAATATATTAATATTAAAGATTGAAAATTAAAATATATAAATAAATCTAAATTGAAATATATATTTATTATTAAAGACTTCGGGTTTACTTCCGGTTTACCTTCTTGGTTGGAAGACTAGTTGCCAAAATCAGAGGCCCTGTAGGAGTTGTTCCCCTGTGAGCAACGGACCCATGCAGTGCAAGGGGAAGCCCCTCGCCGCCTCCACCTAACTATCACCTGAGCTCGGGCCTCCCCAGCCACATGCCGCCACCGTCCCCTCTCGGGCACCGCACACCTTCTCAAATCTCCTCTTTGCCTCCATCAACCGCAGGCACTGCAGCTCCCTCCACTTCCTCTACTCCTCCGCGTCTGCCGGCAACGATGGATACATGTTCAACAACGTCAAGCCCCTCGACTCCCCCTCCCTATCTTGCAAGACGAGGATGGCAGAGATAGACGACGACCACGGTATGCCGCCCTTATGCACTGGGTCCACGTCGAAGTAGCTATCGAGGGACAACCCCAGGTTGAGCTCGATCTTCCCAGAGTTCTCCTCCTCGGTGCCTGTCGGGAACGTTGCAGCTAGCGGCTCCTCGTGACAGATGCCCCCAGATAACTGCCGCAGCAAGTCCCTCAGGTAACTCTTCACTCCCTAAACTGCCTAGCCCCCCACCATGAGGACCTCTAGAACATAAAAAAGGCAAGATTTTTCCTAGAAGTCGGAACCCAGCACCCCAAACTTTGTCTCAATCGAAAATCCCAGCAGGACTTCTCCCAAAAGCACACAAAACCAGAAAAGACGCTATGAAAATGCCCTCCCTCACCCAAATTCTCTCTCTCTCACTGTCCTATCTCTATCTTGTGATGTGAAGCATCGGGTACGACACCTGATTTGTATTTTTTTTTTTTAGCATGTTTTTATAACTGAAGGGAAGATAAAAAATATAATCTGTTTTTTTTCTTAGCTTCTGGTTGGGAGGGCAATGGGGGTTATGATGTTTGGTCGGCCCAAGAATCACAACAATGCACCAGGCGCACAGTTTATACCACCTTCATTAATTAAGCGATCAAATAGAGTGTGTCATTTGAATTTGAAAAATATAAATTTAATGACTTTAGTATATATATTTATATAATATATAAATAAATAAAGTGTTTGAATTCCTATTCCAATGATCATTTTTATTTTTAATTGAAAATGCCAAATTTTGTGACTTTAGAAATGTTTAATTTCTTCTAAACAATCTAAAAATTTTGATTCAATAAATAACTACACTCAATCTAGATATTTATAAATAAACCCTTATAGTTTTAAATTTTCCTATAAAAAGTCCTCTTGAGGGAATTCTCTGTAACACTTTCACGGCCTTTTTTGTCATAAACCTATTTTTATTAATATTCTCTATAACTATAATTGGACATTTTGTTATCCTGTTAAATATATATGGTTACATTACGATAAATCTGGCAGAGGTCTTCGGTAAGTTCCTCTTTTTCCTATCTAACAAAAAAGGAGGTGTTTATAGTATTTATATGATATTTTTATTAAACTAAACAATACCTTAATGTAAACTAATATTTTATTTTAATAAAATAATCTTTTAAAGTGAGACTGATACATCTGTCTCTACCTATTTTATTCAAGGATACACATTGAATAGAAATCACTTATTTATTTTTATCTTTAATTAAATATTCTATCAACCATGTGTTCCAATCATCAATACATGTTACGTCCAAGAAACCTCCAATTGCATTTAGTCATTTTATTACCAATAAAAACCTAAGGATTTTAATTAGTGGTTGATAAATATAGGCTTAACTTCTTCAAGGGTTTTTTGTCTTATTTACAACTCCTTTTAAACTCAGAAATAAAATTTAAATTAATATGATCATTTTTATCTTAAATATAAATTTAATATTTATAAAATAAATTCAAACAAATGCCATCACATGACTTTGGAACTAGGGGAACATAGTGGAGAGATGAAGAGTAGAGGAGAAGGGCTTCCAATAGGTTAAAAAGGAGTCAAATAAATGACATCGCATCAAGGCATCCCGAAGCTTGCGACGTCAATATAGTGACAAGGTCATAAATACTTTATCAGGGTGTCTTTTTGCAGTTGTCGGGTGATGGCTCCGATGACATATGATGTTGTTTTTGTTGTACATTGAGTAAAGTTCTCCACAAATAAAGTATATAAAAATATCTGGAAGCGAATAATTTTTTTTCTATTTAAAAGGAATGTGTTTTTAATCTCTCTTTATATCTTAATTTTTAAGATAAGTGTTATACTTAAATTAACACATTTAAAAAAAAATATTATGATGAAGTTATTTAAATAATGATATCTTTATCGTAAAATTAAATTTAAAAAAATTTAAACAAATGTCGTGCATTGCACGGGTTTAAAACTAGTAATGTTATAATTATGTCCCTTTGCTTGCATTTATTTGATAATTGATGTTATTATAAAGTTTTTTAAGAGGATTGTTTGATTTCTAATTATTTAGGTAGATCACTAAAGTGGCACTAAACATGAAGAATGATAAAATTGACTCTTTTAAGAATGAAACTAGTATTAAATGTGAGCATTAAGTTTATGTTGGTATTGTTTTGCTTAAGTTAAGGATATTTTTGCATTCAAAGTATATAAGTTGACTACCAAAGTGATCTTATGCATAGACAATAATATCAGGAATTAAAACGATATTGCCTTGTGTTCATGTCTTTGAAGTAGAGTCTCACTCTCAAAGGAGTACTCTATTTTCATAGCATGAGTAGGGCAGAATAAGTCATATTGAGGTTTGAACACTTCTTATAATTATTCTTGAGATTCATCCTTACATTCGTCATCCATTATTGAGTAGTATCTAGTCTTGATTATCTTGATTTGCAATAGGTTCATTCAAGATTTCTACATCATCATCAAACATATCTTTTCTCAAGAATGGATTAGATTCATCAAAAACAACATGAATAGATTCTTCTGCAATTAAAAAATATTTGTTGAACATTATATATTGTAGAAAAATTTGCATATCCAAGAAATATAGTTTCATCACTTCTAAGATCAAATTGGACTAGATCATCTTTGCGATTGTTTGAAACAAAATATTCGCAATCAAATGGTCTAAGATGAGCAATATTAGACTTCATACTTTTATATAACTCATACAAAGTTTTATTCAAGATAAGTATAATTATTATATGATTTAAGATGTAACATGAGGTATTCACGGTTTTCGTCCAAAAAATTTAAGGCAAGCTATTTTCACAAAGTATTATCCTAATCATTTCTATCAATATTCTATAATTCTTTTTAGTGACACCAATTTGTTAAGGTGTTCTTGATATTGAAAAATGATGCTTTATGTCATTTTTATCAAAAAAATTGTCAAAATCTGTGTTTTCAAATTCTTTATTATGATCACTTCTAATGCAAGTAATGGTATAGCCTTATTTTAAATCTTTTTCCAAAACTTGACCAATTCACCAATGGTGTCATGCTTATGAGTAAGAGATAATACACAAGTATATCTAGAATAATCAATAACAATTACAAAACCATATCACTTACCGACAAGATTAGAAATTATTGTGAGACCAAACAAGTCAAGGTGCAATAGTTGTAATGATCTAATCATTAAAACTACATTTTTATTTTTAAAAGATGATTTTGTATGTTTCTATTTAATACATGCATAAAAAATTTTATCACTTGTAGAGTTAATTTTAGGTGACTCAAGAACTAAGTCATGTTTAATTAATTTTAAGATTACTTTTTATGCTAGTATGATCAAGTCTTCTATGCCACAACCAAATATCATTATCATAAGAAATAATTAAGCACATATTTTCATTCTTCAATTTATCAATATGCAAGTTGTAAACATTTTTTTATGAGCAATAAATTTAATATGATTTGAACTAGCATTGACTATCATACAAAAATTTATTTAAAAAATAACTCTATACCTATTGTCATAAGGTTGACTAATACTAATTAAGTTATGCATTACCCCTTGAGTAAGAAATATATGTTTGATCTTTAAACTTGAGTAATCACCAATGTCAATTACCTTACCTTTACCATTATCACCAAATGTTACATTTCTTTCTCCTTTCGCTTTGATTGAGATAAATTGATCTTTATCGTCTGTCATATGCCTTGAACAACCGCTATCTAGATACTATTCTTTCTTTTGAACATCAAGGCATAATACAATAAAATAAGATCATCCTTTTATTTTTAGTACCTAAATCTTTTTGGGTCCAAAAGGATTAGTTTTCACATATGAATAATTTCTCATAATCCACATGCTTCTATTTCCATATTTATTTTCATTTGAATACTAACAAGATTTTGCAATATGCGCTCTCCTTCCTCATTGATAACACGTCTTGAAAAATGTGCTAGATAGAGATGACTTTTTGAATGAGTTAGATGTATACATAAGTGATTTAGAAAAAAAAAAAAAAGATTTTGTAGTGTTTAATAGGAATATGATATCCAATACTTCCTTTTCTAAATGTTTATTTATAAGGGACGAATGATACATCCACTTTTTCTTTATATTTCTCAAGTTTTGACAAATATGCACACAATTTGTCATTTTCATCAAGCATCCTTATATATTTTCTTTTGAACTCATATCTATCATCTCTAAGTATTTTGCTAGTATTTGTGGAGATTTTGTGTTTGAACTTCTAATCATTTTTCTCAATCAATAGAATTTTAGGATCCTCTTTAAAAGATTTCAACTCTTGATTGGCTTTCTTATACTCATCAAATAGCTCATCAAAAGCTTCTTACAATTCATCAAATAAAACTTCATTGGATTCATTAGTAATTACCTCGATGTCTTCATCGCCTTTTGCCATAAAACACAAGAAGGCTTGCTCTTCATCTTCATCTCTTGAATGAGTGTATGAATCTTCTTCATCACTCCATGGCCATCATAAATTTTCTATGTGTCTAGACCTTTTACACTCATAATAAACTACTTCATCCTTCTTGGAGACTTTTCCATGTTGGAAGCTCTTCTTAAATTTATTTTTATGATCCTTCGTTCTTTCTTTTTTAAAGAACTTTTGGATTCTTTGAGAGAGGAATGCAACTTTATTATCATTTGGATCATCTTCACTTGAGGCTTCATCTTCACTAGTCTTAGATTTATAATATGTAACTTTAAAGGCAATGACCTTTTTCTTTTTTGAGACATCCTCCACATCTCTTTTCAAACTTATTTCATATGTCATAATGAGTCTATAAGTTCATCAAGAGTTAAGGTTGTAAGATCTTTTACTTCTTCTATTGCGGTCACCTTGGGATTTCATGTCATGCAAATGGATCTTAACACTTTTCTTACTAATTCGGTGTTGGCGTAAATTTTATCAAAAGCCTTGAGATCATGCACAATGTCGGTAAAATGAGTAAATATTTCTCCAATTGATTCTTGTGGCTCCATCTCAAATAGTTCATACTTGTGTACAAATGCGTTGATTTTGCTCCCCTTCACTTAGCGGGTACCTTCATAAGTCACTTCCAATCTATCACAAATTTTTTTGTCATTGTCATAAGTAGACACACAGTTAAACTCATTTGAAGAAAGTACATAATATAACATATTCATAGCTTTGTTATTTAAAGAAATTCTCTTCGTCGTCTTATTCATTTGCCGCCTTTGCAAATACATCTAGACTATTTTCTACAATCTTCCACACATCATAGTTCATAGCCTTTAAGAAGATCTTCATGCGAATCTCTCAATAGGCGTAGTTTGACCCATGAAAATGTAGTGAATGGTTAATAGAAATTTCTTCGCCCGAAAAAACCATAGATCTTATGATCTCTTTTAGACCGTTAGGTCTTCCGCAAGAATCATCGCTCTAATATCAATTGTTAGATTTAGAACTATGGCCTACACTTTAGAGGTGGTAAATAAGGTGTTGAAAATTTCTTCTTGAAACCTCAAACTAATTTAATGTATTTTAAATTAAATCACGCAATAAAGATAACAAAATAACAAACAAGTACAATCAAACAAGAGGCGCAAGATTTATAGTAGTTCGGTCCATCAAATAGTGGCCTAGGTCCTTTACATAGTGTAGTTGAAAACTTGAAATTGTCGTTGAGAAGGCCCTAACATCATTGTTGGCAAAAAATGAATGTTTCTCTTCAGATAAAATTATTAAACAAAATATTCCCAGATTATCCACCTCGCTTAGTCCATGAAAAAAAATTCATATATTTGGAGAACCTAGAATGTGTTTTTGGCACCTTTGAGCGATAGAAAGATTGCTTGATTCGATCTAAAACACCGTAAAGCATTTATATCTTCATACTGTTTTTGTTTGGATAGATTTGAAATAGCAAACTTCTTGCATTAATATAAGACACAAAAATCAAAATCCAGATCAATTCTTTTAGAACAGTGATTCTTTCCACAAGTTTTAAAGCCAATAATTTCAAAACCAAAAGATTTCACGATATTATAGTAATCAAAACAACCCCAAAAAAATGCACACCCTGTCTCTGTAACCTTGATTGGTTTGTTTGTACACAAAAAATCCACCATGCAAGATACAAACAAACTGTAAAAATCACAATCGCATCTATGTTATGTCACCTTCAGTTATGATATGTACACAGAGGGCTATTCTTCCCTTATGCATAGAGTTTTATTGGACAATTTTTTAGCCTTGGAGGAGTTCTGATGTGTTCGATGCATAGCAGCGAACTCTATGCATTGCCTAACTATGGCCAACACATTGGAATGGGTGTTGAAATTGTTTTTAAAGGCGATGGGATTGGAGACGAAGCCCTTGCCGCTTGCCGTGTAGTTCTCCATCATATACACAGAGTCGCTCTTCACCCTTGTGGAAACCTCCTTCCGCAGCTCCTGAGCTTCCTTCATGGTCCCCAAGGCATTCTTATGTGTCAGTACAACCACCAAATGAAGCCCTAGAGAAATTTATAGTGAGTTAAACTGGTACTCAAAAAAAATTAAGATGCTTATGATATGAATTGGTAAGAGCTCACACAAGTCTATTAACAAAAATGAAATTTCTTCAGCTAAAAATCATATCAACTAATGAAACTTTTGGCACCTGAGTTAACGCCGGATACAGCGGACAAAGATATCCTTATTCAAGTGTAATAGGTAAATTATTTAATTTTATTATGTCTCGTGTCAAGTTTGATGTCAAAAATGAATGTTATTATACAAGTTCTGGTTTGGAAAAGTCAAGTAGGTCTCATCCTTGATTTTAATTTTATCTAATTCACAAAACCCTTTTAATCTTACAATCGAACACTATCCTACAATGCATTTTTCACACTTTAAAAAGTATATAGTGTCTTTTTGGAAATCCATCCACCAACATTTCTTCCAGACTTTTTATTAGACTCCAGGTCATTCTGCTTGTGTTACGCATAGCAAGTGGAATGTGATGGGTGTTTCGTCGTGCAATAATTTGAAGAACGAATGGCAGAGGGGGGAAAAAAACACCAGATTCTACCGTTCCCTTATACAAATGTTTTTATTATAGAGGACATGAAAACCAACAACTCAAATGGGTAAATTAGAGAAAACTATTTTTATAAGTAGGCCAGGTTAGGATTCAGAAGTGTGACAATCTTCAAATTTTTTTCTGGTTTTTACAACTAATTTTCAACTATTTTGCAAACACATGAAAAAAGTAATTGAGCATATATTTCGCAAATGCCTAGATTATATTTCTTTTCTCAGACTTCATTCTCCCTCTTCCCCGTGGGGAAATATAGATACTTGTTTTTACTTACCAATTATTTTTATAAAAAACTTTACAAACATATATCTTTTTATTTTTGGTAAATTATTTTTTTGGTGAGTTTCCCTTTCCAAGAAAATATTTTCATAATTTTATATTTTTCTGGAAAAGATTGAGAATGCAAACATCCCCCAAAGCTTGGGTTGGGCCAAAACAAGTGCATTTCCTCACCTAATTTGGTGAATAAACCATCAACAGTTTCTCTCAACCAGAAATTAAAAGTAACACTTATTAGAAGAGTTTAAAAAAGCCATAACCAAATATTTATTACGATAATGAAGAACATAAAATTCCCACCTGCTGCGGTCACTGCAAAATCACGCATGATAGGGTGGTTGTTTGCTAGCGTATCCCGTCATGCATCCGCCTAAATAAATAATCCCTAAAATCACATACACTTGCCTAAACAGTTCCTCAAAATTGAAATAATTTGTATTACACTTTAATTGCAAGTGTGAAAATCAATGCATGATTTTTTTTTCTTTTTCCTTTTTTGAATGAGTAGACTAGTAATAACATAGAGAGATTCATAACTAAGGTCTCATATTTAAAATTTGGCATTCCGTCAAATTAAGTACGAGAAGAGAAAAGACACCTGAGAGAGGCTCCGGGCAGGGTTCAAATCCCAGTCTCCTCGCCAACCGGGGGGGAGCATGTCCAGACACTCAATGCAAGCTTTAGTTGTATTTAATTAGAAGGGAGGGAAGAATAATTTAACAGGACCTAGGAGGCTAGCAAGGGCATACTAATTCTTTCTCTCTTTTCTACTCTTGCAAGGCCTTTGAAATAGGTATCTTTAGAGAGTATAAGAACAAAAAAGAGTTTGTAAAGGTATGATCTCAACTCCGCCGCAGGGAAACCAGAAATAGGAAGAAGCAGGGGAAGCCCACCTTTTTCCCGGACGACGCTCGCTATCTCCGGCAGCCTCCGCAGTGCCGCCCGCTGTGGCCCGGCGCATCGCAAAACCAGCACGACGCACTCAGGCGCGGGGCTCGCTAGCGAAAGCGTCCTTTCCACGTCGGCCCGCGTCATCTTCCCGGCATCCGGCAGGTCCGGGGAGTCCACCAGGTCCACCGCCGGCACCACCTCCTCCTCCTCCCCCTCCCCGTCCCCCGCCGCCTTCCCCCCTTCCTTTCTCCCCCCGTCAGGGTCCGTCACCACCACGCGGAAGACCCGGCGGGCTGTGACCCCCGGGGTCGGCCCGGGGGGTCCGGCCTCGGCCCGGGCCAGGAAGGGGCCCCCCTCGCCGCCGAGGGCCCTGCAGGCAGTGTTCACCAGCGAGCTCTTGCCGTGGGCGGGGAAGCCGATGACGACGACGACCGGGGGGCCCCGGCGGGCTGGGGGGGCAGCGGCGCCGTCCTTGGGGTCAGCGGCAACGGCAGCTTCGGCGGCGTCGTCCTCCCGCATGCGGAGGAGGGCAGCGTGGATGTCTCGGCGGACGGTGGCGAGGTCCTCGTCGCGGAGGTGGCGTCGGAAGGCGAGGAAGGCGATGGCGCCGGTGAGGGAGGCGGCGGCGAGCTTCAGCAGGATGGAGACGAGGGCCTGAGAGGCCGCCATTTATGGGCTTTCCTATCTTCTTCTTCTTCTCTGTGGATTAACGTTACGTTAGTCTTTTTTTATTCATTTTTTTTTCCTCCTTTTGAGGAGGAATGTGAAGAAGGTGGTGGTGGTGGTATTTTTGGTAGGGAGGGGAAGAGGAATAAAAGAGGAGTTGGGGAAGGGAATTAAAGCGGTGAATGCTAAAGTGGAAGAAGGTTGGTGTGGTGGTGACAGATGCTTTGCTTGGCTGATGCCTTCTTGGTATCTTTTTGTTGCTCGTAAGCCCTTTTTTTTTCTGTTCTTTTATACAGCTAGTTAGATTTCATAAAGCTTTGGCAGGGACTAGAGACGAGCAGGATTGGGTGGAGGGGACTTGGAGAAGTGTTGCCTCAGGTGCACCTCCGAGAGATGTCAGCTGATCCCAAAATAGCGTTTGCCCAGGAGGCGAGAAATTGGGCAACTCTGAGCACGTAACTGGACTGCATGCATATATTGGGCTGGGAGGGAGTGCAGCACACATTTTACATTTACCAAGAGTAATACTTGCTGCACAATTAGTTTGTGCAACAAGTTTAATCACTCTCAGGGTTCGCCGACTAGAAGAGTCAGATCGACTCGGATCTCTCATAATGTGGTACGAGTCGAGTCAAATCGTGCCGACTCGTACGAGTTGCATGGCCAAATCGTACAGACTCGATCGAGTTGTACCGACTCAAATTCGTCATGATACGGTACGAGTCGCCTGAGTCAGCACGAATCAATGAGGTACGGCAAACCATGGGCACACCGCACATTTCTCAATTCGGTCAATTAGTCGAGTTGACATAACTACTTCTATAATATTTCGATTGACAAATATATATTTCGATTGATAGATGCAATTTCGATTAACAAATATCATTTTCGATCAATAAATACATATTTCAATTGACAAATATAATTTTTGATTGAAAAATATAGTTTCGATCGACAATTACAATTACTGTATTTGTCAATCAAAATTATATTTGTCAATCTAAATATATATTTGTCAATTAAAAATAGAGTCAAAATATTATGGAGGTGATCATGTCAACTCATTTAGCTAAATCAAATTAGTCACGTGGTCCAACCACAAGAAGTTGTGCGGTATGACTGAACTTGCTACACAACTAAAAGAAAAAATTACTGTGAAATATTTTTTGAGTTAATCCTATATAAACTCTCTATACATGTGAAATCAAATATCCCCTTCTTATTTACAGAATATCAAATATACCATAGTTATGATAATATACTATCAAAAGTGCTATTGGTATGATAACATTCTATCAAAAGTGCTACTAGTGGATATTATATTATTTCAACAAAGGTATATATGATATTACAAAAATAATAGGAATATATCTGATATTTTAGATGTAAGGAGAACTTATATGAAATTAACTTTTCTTTTCTTTTTTTTCACAAATGACTCTATGTTTACTCAAATTTATTAGAAAGGATAGTGTATCACTTCAATACAAGGGTGTTGAGGGCACTTTGACAGGAATCAAGATCCACTAAGTGCAGGGGCATATGGGACTCAGTAAGTGCAAAGAGGTGAGTTTTTCAAAACAATCCCTCGCATAAAACTTCTCTCTTTCTCCATGAAGGTTTTTTTTTGAAAAACTCCATCTCTCTCTTTGCACTTACCCTAGGAGTGGCAGGATACGTCTAGACTGCTAAGTAGGGTAAAATAGTAATAAATTTTAAAATTGAAAAAGATTTTTAAATAACTATCTTTTCAAATTTCAAAAGAAA
The DNA here is from genome assembly GCA_030544215.1 of Zantedeschia hybrid cultivar. Lineage (NCBI taxonomy): Eukaryota > Viridiplantae > Streptophyta > Magnoliopsida > Alismatales > Araceae > Zantedeschia > Zantedeschia hybrid cultivar. Next base: position 60,613,787 of record JARZZO010000004.1, read on the forward strand.
AAAATATAAGCACACCCTATTTAATCATCGTTATAAAATTCTGCATGTTTCCTTCTACAAAATAATTTGTGTAAACTAGAGCAAAACTAAGGCAGTGGAAATATATAATAATTCGAGTGTAATATGTAATTTTAAGTGTACACTCGGTAAGCAGACATGTGGGGTGTAATCTACAAAAGTACATAAATTTACGAAAAAAAATGTAAAAATAGCGAACTATGTGATTTTGTTGACTCGTGTAATTTAGGTACCAAAATGTGTAATGTGAACAAGTATCGTTTTTGTAAATATATTGAAAGTTGAAACCCTGCAAAATCTTGCAATTACTTTTAACAAGACACTTCTTCTTTTTCTTGAAAAATCCCTCAAAACATATTATTGCCTCCACTAAAAGCTAACAATTAGTGTTCCCTCATAAAGCCAGTGGCTAATGCTTAATAAAAATGTCCCTCATCCGCAGCTTTGTCTAAAGTAATTTTGGGAAATAGAAATGAGAGATTTCAGTGATTGAAATCTCTTGACAGCCCACAATTTTTTGCAAACAAGGAAAAAGTGCCGTGGGGTGTTGGACAGCATTAGCCATTACGCTTATGAGAGACCCGTAATGCATCTTTTGATGGATTTACACTGTCTGCTACCATTTCGAGAAGTACAGGCATGAAAAGAACATAAACCTTGGTTTTTATGTAAAAAGACATTAATGTAAAATAAAACTTTGAAAGACTCAAACCTCAGGGTAATAAGACCATCATTGATACTTTCCTGAAGGAGTAATGTTTGCTACAATGTTCCCCAAATTGCAATGGGAGCATTGTAGTGGGTACACCAAAAAAAAAATCGAAATTTTTTTAGGTCGGATCCGACGAGTCCTATCCGTCTGTATACTGCAATATCCGATCTAACAATCCAAAAAAATCTGAAAAATCAAAAACTGTTATTGGGCTCGACCCATTAAGGATGTTTTTAAGTTTGATTTCTTATTTTTCAGATTTTTTTTTAATCATCCAATCAGGTATTGCACTGTACGGACAGATAGGGTACCTTAGCCCCGACCTAAAAATTTTCAAAAAAAATTTTCTTTTTTACCCACTGCAATGGGTGCAAGCATTACTCTTCCTGAAGTCTGTCACAACCAGTTTTTTTTCTCTATAATCTGATTTTGTTTAGAATTTCCAAACATTACCTAAGGTGAACCGAACCTTCGGATACAGCATATCTCATGTTCTTTGAGAAGCTAAGATACAGCTGATACAGAACAAGACCCACAACTGTGCCAAAGAGATGAAAACTTGTGAACCCACAAAACCCCCCTGTATGGGATCTTTCCCAGAACATCCTGTGTCTGTTACAAGCCCGGAACATAGTTTGAATGAAGCATATATCGCAGATCTGAAGTTGTCATTCGCTTCAGGGGATAGGATATATGACAACTTTCCCAGTTGCCCTCCCCGTTTCAAGGTAAGCAAATGCGTCTGCTACTTGAGAAAATGGGAAGGGGCCCTTAGGATCCACCAGAGGCTTCACCTTCCCACTCTCCAGGTACGGGTTCAGCTTTGTCAAGACTTCCCCTTTGGAGGTTACAACAAACCTGAAACCAGGGGGGACAGCAGGGCCTGTAAGAACCACAACACTTCCACCTTCTTTCACAGCCTTTACTGCCTTCTCTCCCTGCCCTGCAATGTTATCTTATAGTTAGTTAAGTAGCTGCAATGGGGGGGGGGGGGGGGGGGGGGGGGGGGGGGGAAGAATGCAGGAAATGGTCATAGAATTCGTGGTTGGACGTATATGCACACCAAAAGAAAATTGTCATATCCATGCATACAGAGAGTAGTAGTAGAAGAATCCCAAGATTAAAAGATTAAGGATGAAACTCATCGTGCATTGCAGGCTGGAAGAATCATGAAGAAAAAAATGGTGCACAATTTTTTTTGCCCAGGGCCAGAGGAGCCAAGATGTTAATGTGCATAATAGAACTATAGATTACTTCGATGAATCAACAAATTAGGCCGCAATGGTTACAGATTCATTAATTGACTGCATGACCTAATCAGCTGTTCCTGGTTTCTGCAAATATGTGAGATATGTCAGTAGGGACCACTCCCTGGAGGGACATCTAATAATAGCTAATTGAAAAGTAGAGCAACAGTGAAGTTTACACAACCAGAAAATATTTCAAGAACATATAATGTAATATCATATGTGAATAAATTGACAGCCTTCCAGGCCTGACATGGATAAGATAATGACCGACTCTTTGCTGAAGAGATTAATTAGTATCCATGGTGATTTGACAATGCATATTTACCCCTCATTAGACCCCCAAAAAAAAGAGCATGGCTTTCATGAAAAATTCACAGCCTTCACATTTTTAAGCTTCAAAAACATACCAACGGCATCAAATACTACATCGAATTTCTCTGGTAGCTCTTCAAAGTTTTCCTTGGTGTAGTCAATTGCCAGGTCAGCTCCCAAGCTCTTCAACAAGTCCAACTTACCCGTACTAGAAGTGGCTGCAACTCTTGAGGCACCATAAACCTGTTTTGCTAGCTGAAGAAAAAGAGAGGAGAAATGAAGTGCATCAGCTATTCAAAATAGAGCAAATAAACAATGCAGCAAGATGCATAAACTTTTCTTTTGGCATGTGCAGGACGCGTAAACTACTTAATACATATCCTGTAATATGTGAAAAAGATAATAGCTTGATGAATGTGGATCCACACAACCATTTGAAAAAGTTAGTACAATCTTTGCAGGATGAGTTTAGACTATAGAAAAAGAACACTATTACTTATCAATATTCCACATTATAACTTTAAATAAGTGCCCTACTACCAATGCCTGAATAGAAAAATGTGACATATTAACATCAGAATGACAAAGAGTTAATTAATGCTGTAAATTTGAAGTCAGTCCTGGTAATTTACGCTCTTCAAGAGCAGATGACCGCAGATGGATCTATGATGTTGCTCTCAATAGAGATAATAAATTTCCTGCATGTAGCTATTTTAGACTTGAGCAATCTAACTATACTAAAGCTGGAAAGGAAGATCGGTGATTATCATTGTTTTTAGCAGTACAAAAGTAAGCAGTGTGTACGCAAGATTACAGAAGAACACTGAGCATTGGTACCAACATATGCAGACTTCCTGGAGGGAAGCAAGGTCCACAGTTATTTGCATGCTGGTTCGATAGAATGTGTGCTGACAGGAAGTCTAGCATGTTTGGAGTACAGTCAGATCCCTCTTGATCATTTTCTGTGGAGTTGTTTACGAAGAGTTCATATAATGTGCAGTCAGTTAAAGGTGATAGACTTTGCAGAGCAAACCTCTGATGCTTAGGGAACACCATAAAGGAAAATTACTCTTCAGGATTTAGATTGGCTGGCCCTGTTTGTATAGTCCTCATAAGAAGCAGACAACATGAACAGTCTCTTTTTTAAAGAAAATCATATTTTATTTCCCCTTTCTCCACAGGGCTGAGTTTATTTTCACCAAGGAAAAAGAACATGGAAACTTCACTTAAAAAAGAATCTCAACACTTAAGCTGACTAACAGAATAATCCTTAAAGACCAAGGTCAAAGCTTCGCCAGAAACAATAGTTGCAAACTTCTCCAGCAATCACTGCTTGAGCATATCTCAATGAATCATCTTCAAAGAAGACTTGTCAAGAACAAATATTTTACTATGTAACATTCCTTTGCAATTGTACTTTTTGTTTAATATTATTATTTGTGGAAAATGGGAAAGCCTTCGGCTATTCGACCAGAGTACAGGTATGGGATCATACCAAGTTATCTAGTATGTTGATCATTCAACTTTACAGGAAATTTTCAAATAGACTAAAGGATAATATTGTGTCTCTTATGTGTATTCCCTGGCAATTTATAGGATTAAGGTAACATGGTTGGGGGGAACTTCATTCATCGCACTCCATGAAGAGACAAAGTATATGATTTCCACCCAATGACAACACAGCATTATTAGAAATGATATTGCTTACATTGTCCATGTTTTTTATGTACTCTAGATATCTTGTTAGAGTACCAACATATAGGAAGCAGCAACGAAAGGAAAGTGAACAAAACAAATATCAATATCCACAGCTGTCTTATATAACATGGCATGAATGGGCAAACACAACCTTTAGTTGGAAGATTTGCAATGAATCTCCAAGCTATCTCAATAGAAATGAAAAATAAACAACCATTTCAATCTGTTCACATAGAAAAAATGAGAATGAGAGGATAATTATTTTACGTCATTATCATGATGCATTCTTCTCATCTTTGTTTGTGGTCTTGGATGATAACCAGGAAAACATAGAGATGGAAACGAGAGCCAAGGAATAGTGCAACATAGAAAACTTGACTCAGAATGTTGAACCAAGAAGACACATAGTAATATGGCCTGTTTAGACAACCGGTGCTCTATCTAACCTTCACATATACAGGAAAATGGATCAACGGAAAGGAAAATGGAAGTATGAAAATGGCTACACTTTCTTATATATCCCACTGCAAAGTAATGTACTTAGTGAAACAACAAGGCATCAGAGACATAAAGCATCAGCAGCATCAAATGTGATAGTACATATGGGACCTTCTATTGCCTCAGCCACAACTCCCTTGAGAGATACAGTATAGCTAACTGTGCATATAACTAAAGTTTCATATGCGGTAAACTGTGGGACGAACTCACCTGAATAACAAGAGATCCAACTCCACCAGCACCACCCAGCACAAGAATGGATTTACCAGCAGAGAAGCCAGTCCTTTCAAGGCCTTCACTGGCTGTCTCCACAGCAAGAGGAAGTCCAGCAGCCTGTGCAAAGTCTATATTCTTCGGTTTCAACGCCAAAAGTTTCTCCTCAACCGCAGTGTACTCTGCAAGTGACCCAAATTGTTTGAGATCCTCCAGAGCTTTCTCATTGATGTTTCCATACACTTCATCCCCTTCCTTGAAGCTCTTCACTTGGCCACCCACCTTCACTACTATGCCAGCCACATCATAACCTGGAACAGTCTGCAGCAAGCCCAGACTCAGAAAAAAGGGGATATACAAAAGAACCTTGGAAGAATGGTCCAACATTTAAAACAAGTACCCTTCACTACTAGAGAATACATATAGAGCACAAAGTTGACTGCAAGAATAAGAATCTTCGCCATCTTACTTCGAATTGCATCTTCAACAGATTATGTCCAAGGTTCCACTACTGGGAATTGGATCAATACTTGTGGACCAAAATTTTCTAACCTCAATAATCCTTGTCAACAATAAATATGAAAAATTAAACAGGAAAAATACTCTTTTCCAATAACAATGGGCAGTTCCAATACCACATTACCGATAACACGAGACATGAGTGGATCACCAAATTAGACTTAGACAAAAGAACTTCTAAGAACATGGAAACAAAGAGATCGAGATAAAAGACTTGTATAGACTCACGGGATGAGGCGAATCAGTGGCCTTAAATTTTCCCTGCCGCCGCTTGGAATCGACGGGGTTGAGCGCCGCGGCCACCACCTTGACGAGGACCTGGTCCTCTCCTACCTCCGGCACCGACACCCCCTCGTCCACACCCAGCACGCTCACGTCGCCGTAGTCGCCGTAGACCCAAGCCTTCATCTTGGCCGGGACGGCGGCGCCGACGGTGGCCGTGGAAGCCGCAGAGGAGGACTGGGGACCTGCGGAGGCCATCACCAGCGGTAGGCGCCCGCTCTTGCTGCTCCTCCAACAAGCCCTTCTGCTGCTGCTGCCGCCGCTGCCGCTTTCTCTCCCAACGCTAAACTGCCGCGATGGGAAGGTGAGGGGGGTGGAGGCAGAGCTTGGAGAGGGGAGGATGGGGAGGGCGGTGGAGGGGGTGGCGGCGAGGAGGGCTTCCATGGCTAACGGCTACTAGCCACCTGTTGCTCGCGTAGGCTAATCTCGTTATGGTGTTGTCTCCCGCCTCTGGTTGCTTCACCAGTCGTTGGGACGGTGGAGGTGAACGTAAGAGAACATTGACCAAACACTTTTGTGGCCACCCTGGACTCGCTGCTTGTCCTCGCAAGAGTCGAGCAAAGCTAAGATAGTGTGATGGAGAGAGCAAAGTTCTTCCACCACATATATATGGGGCCAGTGATAATGCACTCCAAAGTGTATTTAACTTAAATGTGTTCGCCATCAAATTTTCACATTCTAATTGATGAGTCCAAATCTCTTCCATCACAATCAGGTACCTTCCACTGAGGATTGGAAGGTGGGAGACAATGGACTTGCAAAAAAAAAAAAAAACATCAAATTCTGTGATGAATTGGGAGATTTCCCTCCGATGTCTAAGTTAATAAATTGGAAAAGCAAGACGCAAGTAAGAGTTGCCCGGGTTTAAAATAGTATACCTTGAGAGGTTAGACCAAGGATCCTTATATAACGGTTTAGGACGCACCAAGGGCTGGTACTGATCGGGAAATGTAACTCCCTGTGGGATCTCCCTATCGAGTTTGCAATCAGAAAGGTTCTTGTTAAGGAAAGAGTTTGTCCTATAGCTAATTCTCTCAAAATTCTCGGAGCGATAGCCCAGACGTGCTTGGACTCCCCTGTTCTAATCGGGTTTCCTTACTAAGCAGGATTTGATCTTTCCTAGGATCCTTCTGGCCTTATGACGGCATAGGTCGATATCATTATGGCAATCTACCCCTAGTTGGAGTCCCTACAGAAGTTCTATTCTGTATTGACCTCCGCTAGGTGAGAATCTAGAGGGGAGAAGCCCTCTCTTGAGGGCATTTGGACTAGAATTCAATCGTAATTACCATGTCAAAAACTTCTGAATCGTCCAAGACCCTGCGATGGGCTGTTCACGAATCCTAGTCTATAGTACTGGGCCGACCCATTCACTTTTTCGCCAGACAAAATTCTTCTCTCTCACTAGTGTTAAAATAATAATTAAAATCATCAAAAAATTTAAAATATTCAAATAACCTCCTTAAAGTTAGTTTTCACACTTTGGAATTTATTTTTTACCGTCAAATCGAAGAACTCAACTGTACTCATTCAATCAAATGTGTTATTGTTTAGAGGTCAAAATTAAAATCTTAAAAGATGGAATCAACCAAAAGGGTTAATCTAACAAATTTTTATTTTTTAATATTTTTAAACATTATTATTTGATACATATCCGATCAGATGGTTCTAAATGATTTTTAAGATCGGACAATACCCAATCGGATGGTTCCGATTGATTTTCAACATTCGATAGTGAAAATTAAAACCCAGAGACGAAAACAATCCTAAAAGACCTATTTGAATATTTAAAAATTATTAATATTTTTAACATGGAGAGGATAAGTTTTGGAGAGAGGCGCATCTAAGTTAGATGCACTCCACGGTACATAGAATCCTTTCCATATATCTATAGGCAAATATTTTATATTCATAATCATTGTGAAGCCAGGTTACCAAACACACCCATCACACAGATCAGGTGAATGGCTAACGAAGACATGCCATAGAATATTCCACCTACTTGGCCAATTCTTAAGGTTTACAATATCTTTTCCTCTAATTTCTAATTAAGGTGGAATATTCTTAAGGTGGAATATTCTATGGCATGTCTTCGTTAGCCATTCAACTGATCTGTGTGATGGGTGTGTTGGTAACCTGGCTTCACAATGATTATGAATATAAAATATTTGCCTAACTATATATTTCATGAATTTCGATAGTGTGATATCCGTTGGGATTTTTTTTTAATGTTTTGAGTTTAAATGGATGCTTAGATCTCCATTTTATTTTAATTAGTTAAAGAGTTAATATCACAGAAGTTATTTTTTTGGTTAAACAGTTTTTGATGTTGCATTTTGCGGAAAGAAATGGGGACGGACGATTTAATCAACTCCAAGATGGAGTTCGAAAATAGGAAGTACTTATTCCTAATGTCACCACCTAATATCGATCCTTACAAACCTTCCCACCCCTGAGCTATTGCTCGTCCGCAATATTTTCTCATACTTTTGAAAATAGTATCAACTATGAAATAAATTGCTTCATAAATGCAACCTAAGTATGAAACCAAATGGTTTGGCAAATGTTTTAGCCATAGAGGTACCACTTAGATAGGCTACCTTCCATCAATTCACTGTCGGTATTAACATTTCACCGACTTTGACTGAAAGAATGTGACTTGTCAAGGTAGGCACCATTCTCTCATTTATTTATTCACACAACTAGAACGACCAATGTGCAACAAATAACTCACCTCCCCTCCCCCTAAATAAAATGAACTTCGCTACCTAGAACTAGAGTGGAAGAACAAATAAGAACTCGGGAAGTCAGGATACATTCAATTTCTGAGGGACTTACCTACCCCACAAAAATGCACAAATTTTAACACCTCCAATCTGAGACGAATTTTGTATACCATAACATCATTATAATTCTTGAAGCAAGAAGTCGTCAAAGAATGCTACAGTGCATGAATCATTGCATCCTTAAAGCAGGGGGGCATTTCCATGTCTGATGTTGGCTTCAGAGAGTATTGTGGAAGATGTCAACAGGCTTAGATGAGTCTCAGTTCATATTCACCTGCCATTGTTATGTATCTCACCCAAGGAAGAGCCTGGTATCCACTTTTCTCTATAATTTTAAGGTACCGAACCTGCAAGCAGTGAAGTCATTATCAATCTGTTAGCATAGACATTTATCCTAAGATCCAAATCCCCTAAACATTGTGTGCGAGAGATCATGTGTATACCACTTAGATTAGGGTTATGGATACCAGTTCCAGTTCTACTAGGACAACTTATATTCGAGTCATATTCTACTTAGTATTATTTAGGAGTCCTATTCCCACTCATATCAGAAATCATACACCTGTAATACATAGGGTTCACCCTCATGTTCAATAGAGAAAATCCTCATTACTTTCCCTGCCATGTCTCTTAATACACCAAATAAAACAATGCAGAATAATGCAAGAAGTGTATATGTATGAAGTTCAAGAACAATTTAAGCAGAACATCCACATCCTCATCCCATCATCTCACACACAGATGACACGAGAAAAACTATAACATGTAAATAAATGAGTATATACCTGTATTCCGGATACGGTGAAATATGGAATTTCAAACTTCACTCGGATGGGAGCTTTTCTCTCAGGAACTGCTTCTTCGGCAGCTATGCTGGGAAGACTAAATTCAGCCCTCAACATGTACTCCTAGCAATAAAGATGCACATCATGACTCCCAAATGGGTAATATGATTTCTGGTAGACTCCATACTAACAGCAAAAGAGATTTTAGATCAGTGTGCTAAAGGAGCTTCGATTCTGGGCCACACCTTACCACCAGGAAAGGATTTTATTTTCCAGACCAAGGCATCATGTTCTGGGGCATATGTAGCAGATCCCATGGAAGTTCGCACATTAGGATTGGTGGCATCTGAAGTTACAGGCAGTTCAATCTCCACATTTGTAGCCGTGCTGCACAGAATCAACTTAGTGAGTGAAACTCATAATGTGCAAGAACGGGTATAGTAAATGGCCTAGAAAAATATATGGCACCTGCGTTCCTTGAACTGGCTCCTTGCCTTCACCGTGAACTCTATTCGGCTTCTTGAATGTCTCTCTACTTGGGCTTCTACCCAAATTAGTGGCTTCACCTGACAAATGAGAACTGTCAAACAAGACTAATAAAAGAATACCAATGACAAGGAAGAATGTTGATTAAGATTGAAGATTGACATGTAAAAGCAAAAGGGGACCTGCATACTGAGCCTGTATGTCATTAGATCAAAAGATCCATCCGGTGGTATGAAGGATATTGTCCTGTCATTTTCAAAACGGGCCAAACGCACACACCTACACCAGAAATGGACAACTAACGATGAGGGCACAAATTTGGTTCTGGATAAAGGCATCTACCAGAAATTCCTAAATCATGGACAATGAGGATGAAAAACTGTTAAAGGCACCAAAGTACATACTGATGAAATTTGAAATCATCCAGATCTACGGCTTTACCCTTTGTTGATCTACCCTGGGCCTCCAACAGTACTCTGTCATTTAACCCCAACTTGCATTCAGGCATACCACTGCATTGCAAATTCTGCACACATTAGTCGTCTAAGCCTTTCAGATTAATACTCAAGAGAGAGACATCTTTAGCTGTTCGTGTTTTGCTGGGAGTTTGAAGGAGTATCTGAAGAAGCAAAGCAGAAGTTAAAGGGTTCGGTTCCCCTCAGTCGGCCGACTGCGGGGACTAGCGCAGTTGCCGCTGGGGGAACGCCACGGCCCCAGCATGGCCCACAGCGCGCCCAAGTGGGGCGCCCGCGCGCCACACACGTGCACCCATGTGGTGCGCCCATGCGGGGGCCATGGCACCCCCTCAGCGGCGAGGGCGGAGTTCCTGTAGTCAGCCGACCAAGGGGAACCACACCCGAAGTTAAAACAAAGGCATTCATCCAGCATTGACTACAAATTGTGGACATGTTACTTTGTGTACAAGGAAAGAATGAAACAGAAATGAAACTATAATCTCAAGTAAAAGAGCCATAAAGATTCAGTTGCCATACTTTAGATGATCTAAATAGTAAAATATTCCCAAAAAATATATTAGCGAACACAGTGATTATATTATCAAACTGTAGTGAGACCCTAGTTGCAAACTAAAGATGTCTGCTAGTAGATCAAAAGGAAGTAAGTTATCCTTTCCCTTCACCTTATCGTGGATTTGATGTATCCAATTATAATTATATGAAGACAACGATGGCCCAGCTTTCCAGATCAGAATTGTATTCAACATGCCAAAGAAAAGGGATGACTAAAGGGTTTCCAATGTGGAAACATCAAGTTAGATAGAAATTATAAAAGAATTAAAGATATTTTTAATTTTTCATTTCATTGGCGAACAGGAACTATAAATACTTGGGCAAAATATCTGCTCCTAGGTTTACCTAATAATTAAATTGCAACTACCATGAGATCCCTCAAGTAAAACAAGATGCATTCAACCACAACATGTAAAGTTGAAACACATGCAACTCATTTTCCCATGTTTAAAAGTTGAAGACCTATGGAAACAGCCGCATATACCCTATACTGTCATGAGACAGGTTCACTGACATGCATACCCTGGTCTCATAGTTAACAGAATTGTGGATAATCTTCATTCAAAAGCAGATTTTTCAATAAAGAATGAAGCATTTACTTTTCAAGATATAACCCCACACTTTTTGTCAAGATCATAACTGGTACGAAACTTCAAATTAGATCGGTTACCTTGCACCCCGATATCAAGCTCTAGTAGATGCTATATAACTGATGAACTTCCCATCGTTACTTGAAATCTGAGACACAATGTGAAGAGTTTGAATTTTTTTAATGACCTGATCTAACCCTTGTGAGGTATTGTCCGCTTTGGACCAAACTTGTACGGTTTTGTACTAAAAAAGTCAAGCCCGCATGATTTTGTCTCCAAAAGGCGCCTCACATCCCTTCATATATAGCCCAGTAACGTTTTCCCATTTTTCGATATAAGACTAATATGGTTCATTCCCGTCCCAACCCCCAGACACAGTGGCAACTCCACACCATGACGGCTTCACACCGCTTCACTTGCAGGTAGCTCTTTCTTATGGGTAGTCCTTTCCTATGGATAACCCTCTCCTCTTGCTTGGCTCGTGATTGGGGTCATTACATGCCCATCAGCTTTCACGTGGTTCGTCCTTGATCCAACCCGTATTGTATTATTGCACAATTCCTACACTGATACCTTTCTGTAATGACTTGATCCAATCTTTGTGAGGCATTGTCCGCTTTGGGCCAACCCCACATGACTTTGTCCCCAAAAGTGATGGGGGGACGAAGAGGATGAAGGGGATGGGAGAGACTACCGGCATCGCCACGACAGTAGGGAGTCCTCTGGCATCACACTAGTAGCTTGAACATCACACCCGGCCCTGTCGCAGGGTAGATTCAACCCCGTCGTAGGATCATCTTCTCCGTCGCAAAGAGGAACTCCAGAAAATAACTCAAAATTCGCAATAAATATACGTTGAAAAATAAAAATATGTCTTACAAGAGTATTTAAAGAGAAAATAAACTCTAATGACTCTCTAAATTTTACTTTTGACCAAAATACCCTTAACATGAAAAAATAGTGTGAAAATCGCACAAAAAATTCTTAAAAAATAGAAAAGGACATAAACGAGTCTCAAATGGACTAAACAAAATATCTACAGACTCGTCTAACAATAAGCTATACATCAGACAAATTTCATTGAGTTTTCTAACCACAATAAAGCTAAAACGACTCTCCAATGGCGGTAGATGCACTCCATCATGTGTAATGCAGTAGTATGCTGGTCTTGGATTTTTATCATTCTCTCTCGGTTCAAAAAAACTCATCCTCAAGTTTTGTAGTGTCAGATAATCATGATAGTAAATGCAACATATGAGAACAGCATTGCAAATCTAGAACTAATAACTATATCGAAGTGTGTATGAGTATTGCTCTACATGATCAAGAAATTCGCACCACATGTGATCAAAAATATGTGGTTTAGTGATAAGGTTCCTATATGTAAGGATGGTCGGCTTAATGTGCTTATCCATCGGCTATGTGAATAGAGAATCCTCTAGCAAATGAAGACCGGCTGCAACTATAATAGTTTGATCCCATGCAAGTGGACTAGATGGAGGTAGATGGGCCACTACAATTGATGCGACAAGGGGCACATCAAGGTCTGACCTCACAGAAGATAAAATTGGAGATCGTGATGATGCAATGCTGATAGTGTCTAAAGAACCTACATTTGCTAGGATGACTGTCGAGTCAGCCTCACACTTCGTGACCTTGAATCTTCAAAGTGAGACATTGCCACACTTGAAGGGTACTTGATTAGAAAAATGAACTTTCCTTTCAAGTGAGGCGGCTAGCAGATGCACCTCTGTCACTCATGATCTACGGTGATATGTCGTTCCTCCATCCAATCTCTACCAACTCTAATATACGTCCCTGACTTGGGAAGGATGGTACACCACGTCCCATAAGCATGAGAAACATCCTCGAAAGGCCCAAAGAACTCCACAAACGCTCGGTCACCATCGAATACAATTTCTCTACTCTTGGAAAGTTAATCAACAATTGTCTGTGAAATAAAATTCTCCTCCAGTTTCCACTATTAAACACAAGAGCGGCATGTGCTTTGTTGGGCAACAAAACCCCAATATAGAAGATTGAGGAAGTCATGATTATAGACAACGCAGGAAGGTTGACAACAAGGATGGTCGGCGGCAGCGGCAACGACAACGACAGAAGCAAATGGCGGCAGTAGCACATGACAACGATGGCTACAGTGGCGTCAGCCCGGGCTTGTTTGGGTGGCGGTAACGGAGATGTAGACAACAGAGTTGTTGGCGGCGATGCCAGCTGCTAGGGCTGCCAACGGAAGGTGGTTCCTCCCTCCCTTTTCTTTATTTTTTGCGCCTTTTTATATTGCGTTACAAAACAAAGACCTGGAGAGAGAACAGAGGGAGAGGGGTAGTATGAACAATACCACGGTACTATTTACGTGAACAGTAATTGCGGATATTGTTCACCTTCAACAGTAATCACGATTATTGTCCACCGTGAACAGTAATCGCAGGTACTGTTCACCGTGAACATTAATCGTAGATACTGTTTATCATGAACAATAACCTCTTTTGTCCTTTTTTTGTGTGGTTCCGGTGAAAAAACCACCGAGAGAAAAAAAAAAAAAAAAACGATATGGGGTGAAGAAAGAGGAGGAAGAAGAGTGTGGTGGTGGCGGCGATCGATAGCTGCTGTAACGGGACAACGATGGTGAAGACGGGATGAAATAGTCGCGTGGTAGGGATTGAAGTTTGCTCTGATATCAAATTTCATGGGGGACGAAGAGGATGAAGGGGATGAGAGAGACTATCGGCGTCGCATCGACAGTAAAGAGTCCTCCGACAACGCACTGGTGGCTTGGGCGTCACACCCTGTCCCATCGCAGGGTAGATTCAACTCCATCGCAAAGTCGTCTTCTCCATCGCAGAGAGGAACTCCAGAAAATAACTCCAAAATTCGCAACAAATAGAAAAGGACCTAAACGAGTCTCAAATGAGCTAAACAAAATATCTACGAACTCGTCTAACAATAAACTACACATCAGACAAACTTCATTGAGTTTTTTAACCACAATGAAGCTAGAACGACTCTCCAACAACGGCAGATGCACTCCATCATGTGTAATGCAATGGTACGCTGGTCTTAAATTTCCATCAAAAAGGCACCTCACAAGTTATGGATACGACCCCTTTATATATAGCCCAATAACGTTTTCCCATTTTCTGATAAAGGACTAATCCAGTTCATTCCCATCCCAGCTCCCAGACACAATGGTAGCTTAACACCACGGTGGCTTCACACAGTGGCGACTTTACACCGCTTGACTTATGTGTAGTCTTTTCTTATGGATAGTCCTTTCCTATGGGTAGCCCTCTTCCTATCTAACTCGTGACTAGGTCATTAAAATTTTAAACTTCATGATCCTCTAGCATAAAAAAAAAATTCTTTCATGAAGCCAACATCAACTTTCTCGTTTCTTTTAAGTATTCAAGTGGATTTTAACGGTTTCATGCATAATTCTGATTCTTTCATATGAATGTTTATTCTTTTTTACCTCATTTAAATAATTGTTGACAATTCGTCTACGGAAGATATCACTTAGAATGTATTTCTTCAAGAAGTAGATCCTCTTATAGTCTTACTCCCATAGTTACATGGCATTTTTCTCCTCCCATCATCACGTAACCGACTAAGCATGCAGAGTATGGATGATGATGTTCCATACCACTCCAATGCACCATTAGCTATGGTCAATGACATAAAGCCAGGATATATATGGTTCATCTGGAGCACAATAAAACAGTTTGAAAGGGGGCAGAAGAGGAAAATCCCATGTCGTCTTCCTTTTAGCTCATGAATGAGGAGGAATTGAAACATAAGGACTCAATGGTATAGGCTCCCATTAAAACAGAGCCTGTGTTCAAAATCCATGAGTGTGACCTTACACCTTGACCTTGCAGAGTTTAAAAAATCATGTACGGAGCATAAAATGCATCCCCTATGTGGTCGAACACACACTTCCTTGGCAATCAAAGCTTTTTAGATTCATTGGAAATGGTATTCCCCATAAACCCTTTTAATTGGTTGAAAGATATTAGTATAAAGAAAGTTGTAAGGAAACCATCTCATTCAAGTGACAAATTCCTGCCTTCTACTCCACTGTGCTTAGCGAAGGAATAAGACTATTAAATCTTCTGGTTGAAGTATTAGAATTGATGAGATTATGACCACATTTTATTATTGGTCAATTAGTGGCATTGCCTATGATAGCAGAGAGTCAAGCACTCCATCAGCTAATAGAGTGAAAGTCGAGGTGTTCCGTGGACTAACATGCATTGCAACTGTACAATTTAGCTCTTAAAAGAAGCCCTTGTACAACAAGAATTCCAGGCGCAACCAAACACCAAGTTTGTGTCCCACTCAGCCCTCTCCTAACCAAACAAAAATGGATGAAGAATCCACACTTGATGTACAAAAATATGCCCCCACTCTCTCACCCTATCACACACAAAAGCAAGCACTCTGTCGGACACCAAAGCTTCTTTCTTAAAGATCCGACAATCCCTCTCCTCCTAAATGGCCCAAAAGATGGCAAGGAGAATCAACCACTACATGATACGATTTGCCTTGGGGGCCACAAGAAGAGGCCATAATCGAAGTAGGGATTCAATTGAATCCTTATGCGTGAAAGGTTGATGCGCCTAAGGATGGCTCGCAAACTTCGATGGTAAAATTACACTTGACAAAGATATGATCCATCAATTCATCCTCTTCCCCATACAGGGAGCCCACAGAAGGCACATCATAACTAAAGCGAATCAACCTGTCAGCAGTAGGCAGCCTTTCATTAGCAATCACTTGACCTTCAAGTGGGATTTAGGGCTTCACATGTGCTTAGAGAATGGAAACCTCAACCCCCCCTTTGCAATCAGCTGATAAGCTAACCTGACTGAAAATGTCCCTTTAGCCTCCCACATCCACACCCGGGTCATGACAAGAGACTCGAATAGAACAGTCTGCTAAATGTCTCCATAGAGATGCCAAATCCTGTAGCTCTTCTTCTCTAAGGTTTCATCTAAAGCAAGGTGTCCACACCCCTGTATCAGAAGCATCCTGATCAAAGACCTGGTATGCGGGAACACAAGGATCTGAAGATAAAATGAAGAGCAGAGGGAACAAATGACTGCGGGTCTGAGCCCCACACCATTTATCGATCCAAAAAAGACATTGCCTCCCATCTCCTAAGGACACCTGTGTCACTGACTTTAGAATATATATTGCCTGAAGGATACCCTTCCATAAAGATGAAGCATTATAGTCCACTTGTAAAAACAGATCCCAGGCTCTAATATTGGAATAAAACTTATCCTTAATCACCTGTAACCATAGACATGACAATGAAGTTCCAAGTTTCCACAACCATTTGGTCAACAAAGCCAAATTGAAATCGCGGATGTCTTTTATGCCTAAACCTCCACTCTCTCTGCTTCTGCACACCTTGCCCTAGGCTGTGTCATGACCTCCTTTGTTGGATCCATCAGAACAACCTTTGCAAAAAAATAGAAAAAAACTACATCTGATAGCTTCCAGTTACTTGGCTACAGACTACGGACACAGGGACACAGAGAACTACCAAGCTGTTTGGAAAATGCAGAGAACTACAGTCTAGTTATTGACAGAAAATGAGATCAATTCTGGTGGACATGGAAAGGGGCAGCAAGCATGTGATATTTGTTGTGCATACTGGGTTTGATAATATTGGTCATCTTGTCAAGATTTTATTCAACTATGAAGTATATATACCGTGATTTCAAAGTAAGATACTGAAACCCTTATTAAAAGAAAGAAAATCTGAGAGAATAAGCCTGTAAAAGAAGTATTTTCAGCAACATCTGAAAAAAATAAGATATTATGTTAAATAAAAGTGGACCTCAAATAAGTTCTCATTTTTAGTGCCCCAACAACATCAGATCGGATAATCTGGCCATTGCTGTTCACGAGTATATTTACACTCTCCACCACATCTAAAAAAACCTGAAAGACAAAAAAAAATCTTAGAATATATTTTTCAATTAAAAATGCAGATGGGCACAGAAAATAACCCACTTCATTTTTCTTGTAATTTATTCCTTCGCTACGCCATGAAACAGCATTTGTAACTGCCATTGGGGGTTTTTGTGTGACCTCCATTCTGTATGCATCAGTTTTGATGAACTCGCTCAGAATTTTTGCTTCAGTGTATTGTGGGTACCCATAGTCTATCATTTCATCAAGTAGCTCATACTGTTTAGGAAAACAAAAACAAAAAATGGGTGAGAAGGCGGATAATGTTTATAACATTAAATAACAACTCTTCATTCCTGATATAGTCACAGCCTCTGGCGGAAGCAAAGAAGCCAAAGCTATCTTACTAACCACAACTACAAAATTGTCTCTAAGAGATTCCTCCTCCAACTCCTCAAAATAATGCTTAAATACCTGCGCAAGCAAATATACCTCATAAAATTTAGTACATCGGACCAACAAGAAACCATGCAGAGGTGTCCAAATGACGTATCTATTTCCATACAAAAACATATGTGGCCACTAGAACTAATCATCACATGCAGCAACAAGAAACCTTACATCAACAACGCGATGCAGAAAGAGAAGAATGCTTGCAGCATTACAGTTCTGCCGAGAAGCCGCCATCAGGAACACATTATTGTGTTGTAAAAACATGTAGGTAACTCCATTATCAAACACCACTGGATCCTGAGACTCTGGATCACCCTGCACCAAATTGGAAGAAGACGAAGTTATTCCATCACCCCCCCGCCTTCACTTTTCTCCAAGAATGGAACACATCTGGAGGCTTTCTCCATACGTAATCGCGATCAAATACAACCATTATAACAATACTTCAAACAGATCAAAACTCCTGCCTACACAAATACCCGAAAGAACTGAGATCGACCTAGTCAGGGAAATTTCTGCCAAATGTGTAATAATTAACTCAACACTATCAAAAAAGCAGATTAAAAAAGACAAAACTCCGAGGAAGAAGCAGCCAAACCATCACTAAACCAGATCAAGCCGGTTTCAGCCCGCATTTGGAATCCGCTACCGATCGTATCCAAAAAATAGGGAAAAAAATCATACAACTATTGGACAAGAAAACAGATGCTGCGTCACCTCCTTCTCGATCAGCTTGGTGAAGAAGCGCTCCGCCTGGACGGCGGAGACGTCCCCGCGGTAGTCCCGCCAGACCAGGACGCGCCCCTTGATATCGAGGAGGAAGAGCGCCGAGACGGCGCCCGCCATGGATCGGCTGCAAGCCCCCGCCTCAGATCCAGGTGGCAGAAATGGCTCTGGATCTGGGGAATCCTCCTCCCCCGGCCATCTCCATTTCCTCCGAGAAGATTAATATAGGAGAAGATGCATAGCCTCCGGTTACTCGCGCGGAGGAGAAGAAATGGACGGGGGAGGGGGTGGATCGGAGCACGCAGCGACCTCAGTGCTTTGCTGCAAACACAGGAAGAAAGAAACTGGGAGTCGCGGGCCGCGGCGTCGGTTTTTGGGGGGTTTTCTTTATCCTTCGTACAAACGCTACCTATGTTCTACCACTTTTTTATTTAAATTTTGGGTTAATTTCATATAAACCCTCCTTATATATAAAATAACAAATATTCCCTTCTTATTTACATAATTTCATAGACACCCTCATTATGATAACATTCTATCAAAACTGCTACTACCGCCGTCCTCTTAACCAAACCAGACTTGGATTAATATTAACCAGAGTGTAAAAAGACTTATATGTCCTCTAGTTACTCTCTCTCTCTCTCTCTCTCTCAACGATGGCAATAAAGGTTCCCGACGATGTGCCATTGCAGCTCGACGAACACCACCTTGTCCTCTCCTTGTTGCTAGTCATGCGGCAGCCGAGGCGGTGGGAATTTGCATGCGAGGTCCTAACAACGGGAGTAGCCAGGGGGTGTGGTGGGCGACCCACATAGCTAACCAGTTGCTCAGTTGCTGCTTCGTGAAGACCTCCCCCGTCAGCTTGGCCGACAGAGATGACCACAATTGATGAAGGGCAGGACTAACGCCACCCCAGCCAGCCTGCAACAGCACCACCAGCCCTGAAGCTGTGAATGATGATGAGTCGGTGATGGTCAGCCTCCTAGGGGACATCCCACTCCATGCAGGCTAGGTAGCGGCCCGTCGCAGAGCTTGATGCAAGGAGATCTAGGTGGGGAGCTCACAGATTGGGGAGCTCAAGGTAGCATCCAACTCCAATGGCCCCACGTGAATGGCGTACTTCACCGAACCGCCCCTCCCACCTCCCTCATCCTCCTCATTGTAGGTTTCCAACTTTGCTCTCCTCCACCCTCCTCTCCACCACCTCGCAAAGCACTCGATGATGGCGGGGTGTCAGAGCTATAGTCCCAGTAGCACCGGTAGAACATCATCTGTTGGAGGGCGAAGGGCTAGTTAGGGTTCAGCACCCAGTCTCTCGGAGCACCCATGCGAGCTCCTCGTGGACCCTCACTGCCTCGCCGGTGGCACCTTGACAGCCGTCAAGAGAGGCACAGGTCCTCAACGATGGTGGCCGAAGGAGTGTCCTATAGGCACATCCAGTAAGTGCTCTCTCTCTCTCTCTCTCCCTGCTCTCTCTCTCTCTCTCTTTATATATATATATATATATATATATATGATAGGGAGGGGAACATTATAGACATTTTATCTTCAGCTGTCCACTTACCATTACATATAAAGAATATTCTTGACATTTTCTAACAACTGTGAACGGATGTTAACCTTAGTGGCAGTTATAATACTCTAGTCATATAAGGAGGGTATATATGACATTGTATAAATAAGAGGGGTATATTGGATATTTTACATATAAGGAGGGTTTCTATGAAATTAACCCTTAAATTTTTACCAAGAGTGTCAATGATATATAAAAGGATCATTTTCTGTGTGCAAAATTTAATTATTAAATCAATCCTTTTGTTATCTTCTGTCAATGGCATACTCAAAATTTGTTTTTTTTCAAGATTTTTCATATTTTACTGTAATATTTTTTTATGTAATTGTCCTTAGAACAATCTTTGTTACCTATGTTTTATCACTTTTCTATTTAAATTTTTACTTTTATCACTTTTCTATTGAAATTTCTGTAAAGAGTGCAGAGGATAATATAAAAGATAAAAGGGCCATTTTCTGTGTGCAAAAAGATCATCTGGGTGTGTGGTCTTCTGACGCATAAATAATATGCTTAGTAATATATGTGAAAATCTAAATGCAAGGCTATTAAATTTATGATTTATCTATAGCAGTAGTTTAGATGCAATTTTTTTTTTACCGTTTACTTTCAAACTCTTTATTTTGTCAGGTATGTTTGAATAATAAGTAACATTATTTCAATAATATTTCTTTGCTTTTGTAATACTGTTGGAAATTAGAACTCGAGTAATATTTAATTGCAAACATAATTAGGATGTAAAAAAAACTTTTTAGAAAGAATATATAAGAGAATGAAAGATGTTTAAGAGTACAAATGTAATTTTTCAATTATGTAAGGAAATTAAACAAAGACACATGAGTCTTCTTCCTCTCTCAGCAGACACGAGTCTTCTTCCTCTCTCAGCCCAGCTAAGAATACGATTAACAGACAACAGATGACAGTGAGGTTAGAAATAATGACATGAGATGCATATGACCATATAAGGAACATGAGAGCATAGCATATCAGGATAGTTTCTAGGGCATATATGTAATTATACAAAAAACAAAATGGGTGTGGCATTGCCAATGCATTTGGCTGTCATTATATAAACGAGATTCTCTAAAATCTCATGTGCCTCTTTACATCATATGGGGGTAAGACGGCCATTTCAGCCACCTTTTTTCTTCTCATATCATATGAGATGACTACATTGCATCATTCTGACATAATCGTGCGAGTGTAAATATGTTTGACCTGATTCCGCTATTTATAAATGAAGTAGTGTTAATTACATTCGCTTGAGAGGAGAAGACCTTTGATTAATCGTCGTAAAAATATAACATAACACCCTATAAATTGAATACAATATGAAAAGCAAGTGTGTAAAAATAAGAACTACATGCTTTAAATATATTTTTCTTCCAATATTCAATTTATTTAATAAAAAAGGGTGGATTTTGATAAAAAAATTATTATTATTATTTCAAAATATGTTTTTCAGCTTTGAAGAGCTTGATCATCGGTTTTCAAAGTTATGCTGAAGATTTGGTGTGAATCATACTTCACATGACTCTTATATTATTGATTTTATGTCAGTAGGGTCTTCAGATAAGCTTGTGATCAATCTTTTAGCCAAGGATTTCAAAGTGAATAGTTTGGTTGTCCATGGAAAGAGCATAACTTAACTCATGTTTCATAAGATTAGAATTTATTATTATTATTATTATTTCATTTTTTCTGAGACTCTTGTCAATTTAAGTTTTTTCTTCTGAAGTCCTTTTTGATCTGAAGTGACCTTAAATATAATGTTTTCATGAGGCAAGCTACTTTTACAACGTGTGCTGAGATTTTTGATGATTGGAACTTGCACAATCATTTGGAATGCGAACAATGTGCATTTATATATTTATCATATATAATGTCATCATATAATGAAATAAGTCAATCAAAATCAGTCGGGTTATTAAGATGTACCCCAACTCTTCTAATATCATAGATTTCTCCTTGATATTCAAGTTAAACTTGTACTTTAGAATCAGCCGAACATGAAATTGAAGGACTTCAGACTCACATTTGTGAGAACTGTTGCCACTTCAGATTCATTGTTAGTGACTCTAAAGTTGAACTAAAAAGACTTCAAACTCATCCTTTGGGTTTAAGAGAGCAATTAAAAATCTCTTTAGACTCAAAATTCGAAGTTTAAAATCACTTTAGGTTCAGAAATCTGACAAAACTTCACCATCTTAATAAGATGATTTGTAAGTGTTTTCCTAACTTAAGCTCTTCATAGGAGTTAATTTTCTTTATCTTTCTCATGATTATGAGAAAACTAAAAAAAATTGATTTGGGCTCATCATGTTGTCTCATTAATAGGATATTAACGAGAAAACACTGAGTCAAAAGGAACTCTCATGAGAAAAGAAGCAAAGAGAAGGCTTCAAGGAATGAACCTTAAGTGGCTTCGTGTGCAACAAACTCTGGTTTAAGCAGCTTTCAAAGAGAGATAGGCAAGTTAAACTTCTCACCTCTCGGTGTCTTTGATACCTTCAGAATGGCGAATTTATCCCAAGGACATGTTGCGCATCCCTAAATGAAAAGGGTCACAATTTTCAAAAGATAGGCATGAATAGTCAAGTTTGGACTATCCGAAGTGGGTCATGCTAGACTCAAAGGACTCTCAATGGAATGATGATAGCCTAAGAGTGAGCAAAGAGTTCATTTGAAGACCTTTTTGATAAGAAAAGGTGTTATTTGCAAGCCATCCATCCCATCCATTGGCCTCACAACTAATGAAATCCAGAAATCATATAAATCACGATTAAAATACTTAAAAAATATATAACAGCAAATCATTACCATATTTGGGTTATTTATGAAGTAAACAAGGGTTTAAGAGGACATCGACATAATAAAGGAGAGCTCTTTAAACCACTTCAAATAATGAAGGCCCAAATAGGGGATGACTAAATCAAAACAATCATGCAAAAATCCAACTATGGAGTGGGACCATCTGGGTCCAATGCCTCGATCTAGGACCATGGAGGAATGTGAATGCACATATGATGTAATCACTCCCGCAAATGCCTCCATATTAAGGTCATAATCTGCCTGTGAACTTCAGAACTTCAAAATAGAACATAGAAAGAAGATAAAATGATACTATAGGAGCTTCTTCCTCTCAACTGGGCAATACATGACAGAGTACGGTCCCTGAAGGTCATCTTAGTGATCAAGGAAAAGCTCCAACCCCCTCACATGGCACTACAACCTTCATATTAAGAGGAACCTCAAGAAAAAAAAAAAAAAGAAACATGAAGCATTGTTAACCCGGAGTAGCCTATAACTCGAACTAGATACACTTGAGATTTCATGAAAACCTAGAGATAATCCCATTGATTGAAGATCTCTAGGAGGTCATTTATAAATATGTGTTCAAGTTCAAATGGCGCATTCATCACTCTTAGGATCACAACAATCTATATATACTTAAAAAGATAGGACTATCTTTCTACAGACACCATTTACACTAAACCTATCTCAATTCTTCTGAGCTTATCAGAGTTCGCTGTATAGGGTTTTCACAAATCTCTATTGCTTCCAACATCCTCAAGATCTGCTACAGCCTTCCAAGGAACCTTTGAACCCTTTTCTTCTTATTCTTCTTCTCTTTCTTCTTCTTCTTCTTCTTCTTCTTCTTCTTCACACTCTTGTGAGTGCTTAAAATGATCGTGTGATTATCATAAAAAATCTATGTTGTTTAAGTGCAAAATAAAGCCTATTAAAAAGAAACTATGTGAAGTGATCGCCAGAAACTTTTGACTTAAAAGTTCCAAAAGAAAGTTTGATCGCCTACCTGTTTAAACGCGGAAGATATTGAGTCATTGATTCCCCTTCTTCAGCCGGCTGAAGAAAGAGAGCCATTTCTTGTCTTTGTTCTTGCTGTTGGATTTGAAGTTGAGGATCGTCTAGAGTTCTTATGATCTTGCTTGTTTTCCTTCATTTATTCTCTTTTGCAACTTGCAGTAAATATAGAAAGAAAAATGAAGAAATGATGATGAGAACTTAAGTAGAAGCAGTATCCATTCTAATCATAATTTTAAGCATGCAATTAAACAACGAACTTACTTGTTGGGATGGCTTTTGAAACCCCTTAATCAAATAGGTTTTGAAAAAAAATGATACTGTGGTGTGTGTTGCATAAAGTGATGATGAAGAATGTAATATTAATGAAGGTGTAAAATGAAGAAACAAATTGAAAAACTTATGCCGAATTGGATGAAGTCTTGAATTGGATGAAGAATAGACGCCGACTTCTGGAAACAGCAGCGCTTCGGCGTTTGGACGTCGTCGCTTCGATCTTCAGTTACTAACGCTGATTCTAACTTCTCTCCCTTTTTTTTTTAACTTTCAAGATGCAAGGTATTTATAGACTTCTTCTGCGTCCGCGGATTTACATGGAAAAATCTTAAGATTTATCCATCTTAATCAACAAATAAATACAGATTAATTCATCTTTATTTGTAATTATCTAAAACGCGTCTACCCTGACTGACGCCTTTCAGATTAATTAAGATAAGGATAAACATCCGGAAAAACTTATCTTTATCTGTATTAGCTAAAACGCGTCTACATGGGTAGACGTCTTTTACACTAATTAAGATAAGGATAAACATCTGGAAGAGAAGTTGAAATAGTCTAGAAAACCTAAAACGCGTCGACCCTTACAGACGCCGTTTAGTTAATTAATCAACTGATTAAAATTCAAATTTAACCGTCAAAATAAGAATAAACTCTAAATGGCGTCCACGCATGTCGACGTCTTTTAGGTTTCTTCATATTTTAACTGAAATTTGAGTTAAAATCAATTTAATTAATTAACTTAAACATGTCTGTTAAACCCGATACTCAAAAAGATCAATAAAAATTAATCAATGATTAAATATCAGATCATTCTGAGGCATT
Organism: Zantedeschia hybrid cultivar; assembly: GCA_030544215.1. Classification (NCBI taxonomy): domain Eukaryota; kingdom Viridiplantae; phylum Streptophyta; class Magnoliopsida; order Alismatales; family Araceae; genus Zantedeschia; species Zantedeschia hybrid cultivar. Next base: position 60,638,579 of record JARZZO010000004.1, read on the forward strand.
ATTATATGATATAAAATTTACTCGAAATGACGTCAAAATTAGCGTGTCTACAACTCTCTCTCTCTCTCTCTCTCTCTCTCTATATATATATATATATATATATATATATATATATATTTGCATGTCTTTCTCTAACAAAGCTTAAGGTGGAGAAGGGTAATAGATAATACCTCTTATTTATATAAAAAAAAACATCCATTAAAGTGGTGACAAGTGGCCTATGAGGTGTCCATCTCTATTATACTAAGAGACAAACTATAATGATTACATAGATATGTGGCGTTACAAGGTGGTATGTCATTATGACTTAAGGGATAGGAGTTGCAGGTGGTAAGGTGAGGTGTCCTCCCTCATCTTACCTGATGAGGTGGCGCATATGGATGCTTCTAGAAGCGAAAGAGGTGGTAGCTCCTTACACAACACCTTTTTATGACAAATAATTACTTATCTATCTTTATTATATGTCCCTCTTCATTAAATAATTTATAATGATCCTTTTTAGAAATCTGAGGATAGTTTTGGAACTTTGAAAATTTTAACTTAAAACTTATTAAAATTATCAATTACATTTAAATACACAAACTTTTAGTAATTGCATATATACTTTCTAAACATTTGTAAATATATTCTTTTCACAATGACATATTTTTCAGCAATACTTATTAAAATTTTCTTGCATCATAAATTCACAAAAATTCTAGGAAAACTTTTCTTTTTAACGTCCTTAGGATGTTACAATTCCTTTTTCCCTTAAAGAAATTTTGTCCTTAAAATTTGTAAAGTACTTACTTGCAAAAATCCATATATTTTCTCCGCATTTCTTCTTCTAATTCCCATGTTGCCTCTTCCATTGTATGATGTTGTCAAAGAACCCTAACAAGTGGAATGCTCTTCGTCCTTAGTTCTTGTATCTTCCAATCCAGAATGCAAATAGGTCTCTCCTCAAATGTTAAGTCTAGTTGAATCTCTAATGGTATGTGATGACGACCCGACATTACAATCCTTAGATTTGGAGTCCGCACTTGAGGTCAGCTCCGAAGTGCACGATGCTCCGAACGTTCTCGGCAGTCGGCCGAGAAGGATGATCTATATAGAAGAGTTAAGGCCAGACGGTGAGTCCGGGGAAAATCCTCTGATGATCAAGTTAGTTCCGAGGTGATGTCCGAGGTTATAACTGAGAATTTGAGTGTGAGGTTAGGAAGTCCTTAGAGCGTACCTAGAACTACTGGGAGGAGGGTTATTTATATAGGGGACTACCTCCCGGAGGCTAATAAGCTTAAACTCCTAAACACGTGCTCACTCCCCAGTGGTCGGACGAGGTGTACAAGCCCTGCTGAGGTGGAGAGGCCTCATGGAGCCACTGGGTGGGACCCGAGGGGTTGTCGGGCTAGGTAAGGCCTTGTGCCCGGACATGGGGGTCAACTTGGGCCCAAAACTAATCAGTGACTTGGGCCGGTCTAACCAATTGGGCCCGTGCCCTTGGGCCTAATTAGTATGTGGTCAATGATGTGTGATGGATCATCAACATACTTCTTCAACATTGATATGTGGAATACATCATGAACTCCTACTAATTCTGGTGGCAATGCAAGTTGACAAGCAACTCATAGTAGTGGTTAGGTGCATGTCCGGGTAAGAAGGATATGAATTTATTCAAGTCACCCAATCTGCATATGATCAATAATTTCTGAAGTGAGGCTAACAACTTGATATGTTAAAAGTTGTTTAGTTATTCTACCTTTTTAAGACAGTGATTATAGTATGCATGTTTCCTTATAAGTTAATAAGAAGTCTGGAATGCATGGTATCATACAACATCATTCCCATATCATGCACTTTTCGTTTAAGATCTATGTTCATGACCTAGATCAAAGCTCGTTTAGCTATTTGCTACTAAATGATGTTTTCTAACAATTAGATATATGATAAATAGTCAAATTTCTTTTTAGTTGAAAATTTTCTATACATTGTTATTTAGGCTTACATGTTGAATCTCCATTGCTTTGAGATTCACAACTTACCATTTTTAGGTGAGCCCTCTCTAGATCAAGTCTAAGTAGCAGAGACCTTTAAGGATTAGGAGCTAAGATCAAACTTTTGAGTAGGTGTCAGTAGTATCTTTTAGGAATATTTGTATAAAAGCAAAGACTGTATATTTAAGTTTGCTTTATTCTGTAACGGCCTGTACTCCAACCATCAAGATATTGTTCGCTTTGGCCTAAGGACCTTACGATTATGTCTTTTTTAGAGGTAATTGACTCGAGTGCGGGGACTTATCAGGAGGTCACCCATCCTATTACTACTCCTAGCTAAGCATGGGTAACTATGGAGTTCTTTACAAGAATTAAGCTAATACTAAAAAAGGTGCCTCGATGTTTGGTGATATAATATAGTTATATTTGAGGGATGTTATATTCTACCCTCTTAATATAAGTAACGTCCTCGTCGCAGTTTTACCTAACCAACAACCAGTTCACCAAGTAGGTAAAATTCTAGCGGTGGCCCCCACATATTCAAAAGGTGGTTCCCACCATGTAACTTCATACTGTTGTGTTATGTTCGCTGTCCTATGGGTAACCCTCTCATCATGTAGCATTTTGTCATGTGTGACACTTAACTCCCACACTTCCGATTGGTTCGTGGCTCTGATACTATTCATTCTGTAATGTCTTGTACTTCAACCATCAATGTATTGTCCACTTCGGCTCAAGGACTTCATGATTTTGTCATTTTTTAGAGGAAATTGACTTCAGAATAGGAGCTTCTTGAGGGATCGTCCATCTCATTACTACTCTCGGCTAAGCACGTTTAACTATAAAGTTTTTTACAAGAACTAAACCAATACTCAAAAAGATGACTCGATGTTTGGAGATGCAATTTAATTATATTTGACATGTGTTACAATCATGATTAAAGTACAAAAGGGAAAGAAATTCCTATTATCACAGATTAATGTCTGAATATTTAATGGGAAAATTAATTTATATTTGACAGATTAGAATTTCAGAAGTTAAAAGATACTCTAAAAAGAATAAGAGTGTGCAACACCCTTAAATAAAATTGGAAATTTATCAAGATTTACAAAAGTGTAGGTAGTTTAGGTGTTAAGTGGTTGACTAAAGTTTTCAATAATATTTTAAAAGAGGGGAGAATGTCAGATAATTGGAGAAGAAGTATTATAGTTGCCTTCTTAGAAATAAAAGAAATATTCAAAATTATAATATTGTTGTGAAATTAAACTTATAAGCTACACTATGAAATTTTGGGAGAGTGTAATAAAGAAGTGTTTTAGGTGTATAACGAATATCTTAAAAAATCAATTTGAATTCATATCCAGTAGATCTACTACATAAACTAATTTTTTTATTTAGACAATTAATAGATAAATATACAGAGATTATGAAAGATTTATATACAGTGTTTATCGATTTAGAGAAAGCTTATGATCATATATTTAGGGAGTTAATTTGGTAGACTTTAAGAGAATGGACTATCTAAAGGATTTATCAGTCTGATTAGAAATATATATAAGAGGGCTTACACTAACGTGAGAAATATTACTAGAGAAACGTTTGAGTTTCCTATTAATATTGTATTATATATATTAAGGGTCAGCATTAATTGCTAATCATTTTACTTTAGTTATAGATAGTGTTACAAAACATTTACATGTGAGGTTCCTTAGTGCATGTTATTTGTAGATAATATTGTTCTCGTACTGAAAATATTCAGAGTTCGAATGATAAACTAGCACAATAAAGGTCCTCTTTAGAATGTAAAGGCTTTATGATTAGTCTTAGTTAGAATATATGAAACATAATTTCAGTAATACAAAGGTTAATCATGTAGATTTAGTCATAATTGAGGGTCAAGTTGTTCTTAAAACTAACTACTTCTGATATTTAAGATTTTTTATTCAAGATAATAAAGAGATCTAAGAAGATGTCCCTCACAAAATCAATTAAGTTGACTAAAGTAGAAAAACATATTTAGAGTCCTTTGTGATCGAGGCGTTTCCTTAAAATTCAAAGATAAGTTTTATAAGGTAACTGTGACATTGTTATATTTTATAGCTTTGAAAGTGTCGGGTTAAAAAAAAAAAGATCATGTGTAAAAACAGTGTTACTAACTGATCAGAAATTCTCGAAGTAAGCTAGAGGGGAAAAAGGAACGGAGAATCCCAAGTCATTTAGGTCTCATGTACATAACCCACACATTCAAAATTATGGAAATTCTTGCTTCTTGTGAGTATTATTTCCCGACAAGTCAAAGTGAGGAAAGCCATTAAAATTGTCCACCACTCCCAGTCCTTCAAGTTCGGAGTGCAGTTCTTCACAGTTTCTATTGGATCACTGTGACTCTGTGAGAGGGTCCGAGCCACCTCCGGAACCGACACCAGCTACTTACACCACGGTCACGACAAACCGACCCCCTTCAACACGGACTAGCTGGCGATTTGTTCTGTTCTATTCTATTAATACTCGTCGAACGTATGGGCCAGCGAGGGGAGAACCGCCACGTCCAGCCTTTAAAACCCTTCTTCCTCGTCCTCCTTTCGTACAGGCCCCGAGCAGTCACCACTCCCCAGCAGCAGCAGGCGCGTCACCGCGGCCGGGTGGACAGCCAGGCTCCGCGCCCGCGCAAAACCAGCGCGAGCATGGCGTCCCTCGCAGCCCCGGCGACGTCGTTCCTCTGGGCCGTCCTCCTCTTCATCGGGTCCGCCTCCGCCACCAATGGGACGCGCCATCGTCCTCTGTGCAACGAGTTCTACAGGGAGACGTGTCCGCGGGCGGAGGAGATCGTAAGAGAGGCGGTTGGCCTCGGCTTTCTGGTCGACCACCGGGTGGCCGCTGGCCTCGTCCGCCTCCACTTCCATGACTGCTTCGTGCGGGTGAGGCCTCCACATCATGCGTAGAGTTCGCTCTTTTAACTTGCATTCATGCAGGAAGGAAAAGAAAAGAAAGTTAATTAATTTAAGTGCATGCATGGCTGTGAAACGCGTGCCGTGGCATGTGTCAGGGTTGCGATGCGTCCATCCTTTTGGACGCCACCCCGACGGGGAAGCCGGTCGAGAAGGACTCGCCCTTCAACGCCGGCACCCTGCGAGGCCTTGATCTCATCGACGACGTTAAGCGCCGCCTCGAGAGCGAGTGCCCCGGCACCGTCTCCTGTGCCGACATCATCGCTTTCGCCGCCCGTGACGCCGCTGTCCTCTCCGGCCTCCCCAGCTACTCCGTGCCCGGGGGCCGCCGCGACGGCCGCACGTCCCTCGCCGCCGACGTCCCCGGCAACCTCCCCGTACCCACGTCTTCCGCGGAGCTTCTCACCAGCATGTTCGCAGCGAAGGGGCTCACCCAGCAGGAGATGGTGACGCTCTCTGGGGCGCACTCCATCGGCGGTGCCCACTGCTCGAGGATCGACCACAGGCTCTATAGCTTTCAGCCAGACCAGCCGCAAGACCCTGCCATGGATCCCCTCTACGCGGAGACCCTAAAGCTGCAGTGTCCGGAGCCGGGGAGCCCTTTGCGATCACTGCTAGGCGAGCCATTTGCACTGTTCAACCCCATTTCACCGTTGACCTTAGACGCTGCTTACTACGTCGACCTGCTCAATGGGAAGGGGCTGCTACAGTCAGACCAGGCTCTGATGGGGGGTGCCAGGACGAGGAGGATGGTGAGGCACATGGCTGCCCATCCAATCCGGTGGCAGAACAAGTTCGGAGAGGCGATGGTGAAGCTGGGGACGGTCGGCGTGCTCACGGGGAAGGAGGGAGAGGTAAGAGGGTGGTGCAGATCTGTTAACTGAGCTACATGCTGTGCGAGTCTTAAGAAATGTTCTTGCTCGGTTTCTTATACTTTCTTCTTCTTATACTTTCTTCACATCACATTATGCAACAGTCTGACTGTTAAGGGGGAATGATCATTTCACAGAGATGAAATTTCTTAGACCTTAATCTTCATCCCAAGTATATTTTACTCACAAAAATTATGATTCAATTTTGTACCACATCTATTTTTTATGGTGAAATGCTTGATTCAACTCATGGTACTTGTGATAGAGACACATTCAGATGAGTCCGGTTCCTATAAGCGCAGGTGAGGGAGGGAATTGGGTGTGTGGAAAGGTGGGAGGGTAGTTTTGCGTGGGAATCCCTCACGGGGATTGGAACAACTTTCACATGAAAGTTTCTTTTAAAATTTTCCTAACTCTACACTTAGTGAATCCCATCCTCACCTGTACTCAGAGGATCTGGATTCCATTTGGATACAACGATATCCAGATGACTTCATCAGGTTATGCAATAACATGGTGGCGTAAATACTTAAGAGTAGGATTGGATCCGTTGACCCCCTAATCACTCAGTGCTGCCGCACGCCACTCCGTTGTTTTTACTCCCTTAATATGCACCATTAAGGTATCGAAAAGAATTATAGGAAAATACTGTTTATCTATATTATAGGTGTGATGTCACTTGATTTGCATGCAACCGATTGTTGGGATTCAGCGTAGGGTCCAAGGGCTATGATATGCCTCATGATGAGCTCTTAGGTAAAGCACAATAAAATATATACCTCCGTTTTATACTCTCTAATTTGATATTTGATTTGAACGAACTCAAGAGTGAGGGACGAGTGAAGAGAGAGAAAGTACTTTAAGTTTATTAGACACAAGAACTCCAAAAGTAGTTGGGAATATTGATCATGACCCTATGACATGAATGTTTAACTAGACCAACACTACAAGAAAATTCATATATACCTACGATCCTTACCTACACTTGGTCGGATCGTTGGAGTTGATATGCATTTACCTACGACATAAGTTGGAAAAAAATTATTTAATTAATAAATAGAAAAGGTCGTAAGTAAATGCATGAATCGTAGGAAAAGGTAAAAGATGAAAAATGCCCAAACGTAGGAGAAAATATTTAGAATTGGCGCCTGAAGCAGAACGCCCTCAAAATCTCGAAATTTCAAATTCTAACCAAGACTATCTCCAACTCACATAGTGCCCCTCCTCACTCTATTTTTTTTTATTTATCTCATTGAGCCCTAATCCCTCCCCCCTTGCAGCATTCCAGCCCAACACCACCCCTCCAATCTTTCTGGCAATTTCCCCCAACCAAGTGCCCCCTCCGACGACTTCGCCCCCACCCCGGCAGCCCCTACCACAACCACGGTCCCATCTGGCAACCCCCCTTCGGCTCCTGTGTCTCTCCTGTGGCAGCTGCCACCTGCCCTTCTCCCTCATCCCTCGATATGCATGTATGATCTCTCTCTCTCTCTCTCTCTCGCCAGGGCGGGAGACATCGGCCAGGGGGATCCATCGAGCATTATAGGAAGGACATCCTCTGGTCTGGCTTCCACACACTGGTGCCTTCCCCCTCTTTCTTCTTCCCTTCTCTCAATCCCTTTATGTGCAAACTTTAGATCTTTAAAGCATTCCTTCCAACCTCACAACATCGTCAATGTTATCGAAATGGTTGGCTAGGGCCATGGTGCTGGCCTTGCAGAAGCCCATGCCCCAACCATGGCATCGAAGCTTTCACTCCTCTCCGGCCTCTCTGGGTGGCCGTGCTCCTTGGGCTCCTGCTTGGCTACGCCTGGTGGCCGAGGTGGGCCATTGATCTGGTGGGCATAGCCAAGGCGAAGTCAGGTGCTAGTGGTTCCCCGTTGCATTTTTCTTCCTGTCATTCTTGTCTATCGGACCCATTTGCTTGCTCTCAAAGGCGCCGTCATCTATTGCTCCATTTGTAAGGGCTTATTTCCTTTTTCAAGGTTAACGGCGGTGTCACTCTCAATTGCTGCCATTCCATTGGATTTCGTAGAAATTTGCAGCAAGCTGACTGTTCGATGTTAGATCTTCGTAAGGAGGTGACATTAGCTCGTGGTTGGAGATGTCTTATTAGTTTATTGAAGTGGCAGGATCTTAGATATGTTCACTCATTATATGATAATAATGTCCCCTATCCCCCCTTTTGGAATTTGTTAATTCTGTTTAGCAGCATTGTGTTTTGCAGATTTTGCGTTCAATTCCAGCTTTTGTTGTTCTGCAAAAATTAGTACTGGTGGAATCGATTAATTAGATTAGATCATATGTTTTATCTAATTGGATCCAACTCCAGTAAACAACATTGCTAGTTCTTTGATATTTATTATTATGAATGGTTGTTGTTGAGGTTTTATGCAAATTGGCATGCTTGGCCTTCTTGTCCAATTGCAGTAGAAGATTTACTTCTATATTCTTATTGTGTTTGATTCATTCAAGCAAAGCAAATAAGACATTTACATAGATCTGGGGTCTGTGTGATTAGAATTTCTGATTGTCATCAGAAATTAGGGGCTCTTGCGCCATCATATTCCTTGTAGAGGAGGCTCTGAAGCCATGGTTGGATTGTAGCTCGGCACATTTCTTGGTTCTTCACTGGTGCTCTAGTGGATTCCTATCTTTATTTGTAATGGGTAATGTTAGTAGTGTGAGGGAAAGTTGTTGGGGGGGGGGGGGGGGGGGGGGTGTAGAGGAGGAGGGTTTGTTTGACAAGGTAATAGAGCCTTCGACAAAAGGTGCAAGAGGTAGCAAACTCGCCCTTGCTCTTCATGCCTCATGTTTGCTTGCTTCATTCTCCTCAAGTTATTGACTTCTCTAGTTTGCTTTCTTCATCCTTTCTTGCTTTTGAGGTAGTTATTGTTTCCTCTTGAGTTCAAGTTTCATGCCTCTTGAAAAAAGAACTTCATTTATACCTTCATTCCTTAAGGTGCATTTTCATTTGCCCTTTATGCCTCATCTTTAAGTGATATGAGGCAAATTTTGTAAAGTACCTTACATTGATAACACTAGTAATTTTCACTTTGTCGAATTTTCCTTCCACTCACAGCTTGTTTAGTAATGTTGCTAATGAATTATTTGTCCATACCTTTGAGGGATTTAAATGTTTAGACGCTTGGAGCTTTCCCAGTGGGGTACAGGTGGTTGTCAAGAGTCTTGGACAGAAATCCAAGATGATCATTGCTAGTGATGCTTTGAGGAATTTGTCAGTAGACAAGTCATATGCGTATTGGATGGGGGCCCTCTATTGATTTGCTGTTCTTCTTGCTCCACGCATCCTCTGTAATGGCTTCTGACAAGTTCCAAGGTACCTTACGTATTCATGTGAACTTTTTACCTTTATGATTTGAAAAGTTCAGTATTACTAATCCTATAGTTTATGAATTCTAAATCTTTTTTGTTTGTCTTATAACTAGTTATTTAAAATGGACTTTTGGTGCAAAGAAATTTTTAAACAACAAGCTAGCCAGTAAGCATTAAATACCAACATCGTGCTGCTGACCACAGCCTTTTAGAACATATGGCCAGGGTCTATGCTCAATCACTTCTAGTTGAACATTCGCCATCAATGGTCCATCCTTAGAGCTCTTCTCTCCTCTCTCTTTACCCACAATGTTTCTTAGTACTTTTCATTCATATCATGCAGTTTGGGACTATGATGAGTAGAGAAGTAGTGTGTAGAAGGCAAATTACTACTTATAAGGTTATATGTGAACAACCCCACATGAAAGAGATTATCAAGCAAACAACCATGTCAAACGGTGACAATTTGAGCTCTTATTTCTATTTTTTCATAATTTATTATTTTTGTCATATTCCAATTTTCTTTCTATTTCAGATCTTGTGGGATTGATATTTTTTCTTGTGTTAAACTCTTGTTTGGTTGGAGGGACCTCGTTGCGATGTCTGTACAGGCGAGGGACTTGAATCCACACCATGGTTTGTCATGTCTCATATGAGGAAAATGAGTACACAATTCTAAAATTGGGTGATCCAACTAGGTAATCGCCATTTTTTGTGACAGCTGACCACTGTTAGTTCTCTGTAGTAATTCAGTTACAAGTTGGGCTGAAGGTTGAGCATAGTTTTTTATTTTTTTTCTGTATAGAACCTCTTTAGTGAAGGAATGATGTATATAATTCAACATTTAAACTATTATTTACTCATTAATAAGAGATTTGTTTATCAGCCTAGAGATTGGTGTTTGACAAATGCAATTAATTATCAGATTCTACCGTTAATCACCATAGGTGATTGAATTATTCAGCATAGAATAGTTAATTACTAATCTTTCTGACAAAGTGTATTCATTGAATCAATTAAGTAAAGCTAGTCCACTTTACCATTAAACTAATTAAGAACAACTATCAAGTTCAGTGAAACTATGACAAGAGTGGTCATCTCCTGTACAGAACTTCCTTCAGCAGAACAAGAGAAATGACTACAAGACAAACTCACAGGATCCTTTTGTTTCTCCTCCCTCGATCCCTGGTTTAACCACCCGTATGAAGGTAGTCACACATGCTAAGAAAAAAAAAAGTCTACATAGCAATATTGTCAATTTTATCTTACCATGTTTAAATGCTCGATATGTGCCTATTGTATCATTTAGTGCTATCATGTTTACTAAATTTGTAGTATTTTTTTATATGTTTTATTAGGATTGCAAGTTTGGTCAGTCTTGCAACTTTGTCACTATAACTTATTTTGGGCTGTGATTTCTTTTATTTTGTAGGTACGTCTAAATTCATCCAGGCACATAAAAGTTGAACGGTAGTGATTTGTGACATATCTCTTTTTTGAATTTGTAAAATAGTGAAAACTATTTTCTTCTATGTATGATGTACATTTGAATGATCAGGTACTGTGTTTATGGATGTGTAAGACATCGATTTTGTACATCAAGTTTTGTTGTGAATGGAAGAACATATTTTTGATCGTTTGATGATCATAAGTTGGTGGACTCAATGGACACTTTATGTATACCTTGTGTGATCATAGGTTTGATCATAGTTTTGTATTGTTATGGACCTATGGATGTTTTACGTATGCTATGGTTTGATGATCATAAATTGATGGAAGTTATGGTTTGATCAAATTATTGTACACGTTTCAGTTGAATAGAATAATTCTTTGGTGGAATTATAGATTTGCAATATATATGTTATGTGGGAATTATGAATTGTATATATGTGTACACAGGTGACCAATTATATATATGTACACAAGTGGAAGAAGAGGACCAATTATATATTTTGTAGCAGTTTAATGATTTCTTACTAAAATTATGTTGACAGGATTTTTTCTTACGACTATAATTAGATTTGTACCTACGAAAAAGAAATTATACCTACGGTAAAAAAATGATGCTATTTACCATCTTCCTCTGTTAATGTCGTATATACCAACCAAAATAATATTTTTTCCTACAATAAATAACGATGGTGATGTCTATTCGTTATCTTACTTATTGGGTAATACCTACGTCGAAATTTTGCTACGCTAATGAAAACCATAGGTAAAAACGTGGTAACACCTGCGACATAAAAAGTGTAAGGACCAAGGTTTCGGGTTCAGTATTCGGGTCGGGTTCGGGTCGGATCCCCTGGTTTGGACCCTGATGGGGGTCTTGAGAGTTCAGACTGAATGACGTCTGCACTGCTCGACGCCTTTCAAAAGGCGTCAGGTTGTGTGGACGCCATTTAAGTCTGCTTGCTGTTGTGCCACGTGGGCGCCACGTGGGCGGGTTTCGAGCCGCGAGAGTACGGCCCCTGTCACATCGTCTGAACGGCGTCCATGTTGGTCGACGCGATTCAGACTGTGACCTCTGCGATGTCAGGGTACGGCGCCAGAGCATTGTCAGTATGGCCTATCCTGTCGTCTGAACGGCGTCCGTGGAGAGTGATGCGTTTCAGACCGCTGTCAGTACGGCCCGTCCGGTCAGACTGATTGGCGTCTGCCTCGATCGACGCGTTTTAGCTAGATTCAGATTGACCCCGCGAGCCTCTCCTTCTTTCCCTCATTCTCGCCTCCACCCTCTCTCTCTTCGTCCTCTCCGCTCCCTCCGCCCTCCTTCCTCCCTTCCCTTCCTCTTCTTCCTCTTCCATCACTCCAACACCTCCCTACCTCTCACATCTACCTCCACCACTTCCTTCGCGGCGTTCTATTCTCCGGACGATGGCCGACGTCCCGGCGGAGTGGCGGCGTCCTCGAGGGTACCGGCGGGTTGCTTAGAACTGTTCCTGCTACACTGCTTATCGTACGTTTCATATCAGGTTGGGTGCTATGTTTACTGCTTTATTTAATTGTCATATATCTGTATTGTTGCACTTGTGGGTGCGTGAGTGGGAGGCAGGGGATCGGATGATCCCTACTGAGCCCGATTCTGGTGTGGCTCACTCCCTGCGGTTTCAGGTGTGGACCTCGTGGCGTTTGGCGGCGGGTGGTGTCTTCTTGGTGTGCGGACCAGCAGCTGTCTCAGTTCCGGGGTATGCCCCGATGTTGTTGTACCTTACTTCTGCCTGTACTTATTTAATTTGTTGGACCATGTAATTATTGTTGGACTGTATACGGACATTGTTATCTTCCTTCCTGCGCACTTGTTATATCTTTGTAGTCCGTGAGATTGATATATTTAGCCTTGTTTAACGCTTACTCCTCCAGACGTGTTGTGTAAGATTCGGGTGTGAACCCGTAGTTAATGGGCCGACATCCATTTAGTGATCGGATCTCCGGTCATAAGATGGCGGGTCGTTACAGATGGTATCAGAGCTCAGTCTGGTCGAGTATGTGGTAAACTGGGTTAGATATTATAGTCCAACAATAAATACGAGTCTGTACAGGCGATGGCTGCTGGTATAGATTGATAGGTTTTGACGTGTTTTGGTTCGATTTGCGTGTTGTGGGGTAGTGATGGCACCGAAGAGGAGAGTTCCGTTGGCTCGTAGTTCGAGAGCAGATGATAGTGGTTCGAGGGCAGAAGGACATAATGTGGATCGATTCATGGAAGCTATGATTGGGGCTATGTCTAGATATCAGCAGGGAGATGGAAGCGAGGGGTCCAATTCCCGAGGTGGCCAATCCATGGTGATGGAGCGGTTCTTGAAGCTGAAGCCCCCTTCTTTCACGGGTCAACCTGTTCCAGATGCGGCAGCTCATTGGATTAAGGAAGTAGAGAAGGCGTTTGATGTTCTAGAATGTGCTGAGGGTGACAAGACCTTGTTGGCAACCTACTTGCTGAAGGACGCTGCTTATGATTGGTGGGTCACCATCAAGGGGTTGATGTTTCCAGATAGGTCCTTGAGAGAGATTCCTTGGGAAGGCTTTGTAAGAGAGTTTGGCGGGCAATACTTTCCGAGGCACGTTCGTAGGGCCAAGGAAAGGGAGTTTATGGAATTGGTGCAGGATGGTATGTCAGTTCTAGAATATCAGATGAAATTTGTAGCTCTGGGAAGATTTGCTCCACACATATCTGAGCGTGAGGATCTTAGGACGGAGAAATTTGTGGATGGACTTCGGCATGATCTGAGGGAATTTGTGGCAGCTCATTGTTGTAAGGATCTGGCGTCAGCAGTTCGGTGCGCGGCAGCGGTGGAGATGCAGTTCCAACACACGGCGAAGGAGTCGGAGCATTCAGCACAAGGGAAGCAGCAAAGCAGGGATAGATCAGCGGTCTTTTCGTCAGGTGGTTCGAGTTCCTTTGAGGTCGAGTTCCAGGAGGTGCCTTGTGATGAAGATAAAGATGGTTCAGTTCAGCAGATGCAGACGGAGGTCAGCTGGCACCAGGAAGCGAGGCGGGACGCTGCAGATCATTGTCCCCGTTGTGGCAGGTTTCATGGTAATCGGATATGTCCTTTGATCACTAGTAGCTGTTTTGGCTGTGGTAGGAAGGGACATCTCGCGAGGAACTGTCCCCAGAAGAATAAGGCAGGTCAGGAGCCGAGTGGTCAGTAGGTGTTCGAGGCGTAAGTGGAGTTGCGTCTCTGTGTGGAGGTCCGAGAGGCTGTGCTAGATAAGCACTTTTATCTTGTCTTATTCAGAGATGGTTGTGAACTCTTGTGGCACTTTTATGTACTGGGTTTGGTGGAGAATCAGTTTTGTAATATGTGCCTTGCTAATGTATGGTTATTCCGATCTTCCAGCTTTCATCATAATTGAGAATCTTGATTAGCTTGGTATGGATTTGATTGGCTAGTTATGTGGAGCCCACTGTGTGTGTGATTGGTGAGAATGATTGTTGTAATCGTTGTGTCGGCATGTGATGGTTAGCCGAGTTTATCGTGAGCGGTTGCTAATTTCGAGGACGAAATTCTTTTAAGGGGGGGAGAATGTAAGGACTGAGGTTTCGGGTTCAGTATTCGGGTCGGGTTCGGGCCGGATCCCCTGGTTTGGACCCTGAGGGGGGTCTTGAGAGTTCAGACTGAATGACGTCTGCACTGCTCGACGCCTTTCAAAAGGCGTCAGGTTGTGTGGACGCCATTTAAGTCTGCTTGCTGTTGTGCCACGTGGGCGCCACGTGGGCGGGTTTCGAGCCGCGAGAGTACGGCCCCTGTCACATCGTCTGAACGGCGTCCATGTTGGTCGACGCGATTCAGACTGTGACCTCTGCGATGTCAGGGTACGGCGCCAGAGCATTGTCAGTACGGCCTATCCTGTCGTCTGAACGGCGTCCGTGAAGAGTGATGCGTTTCAGACCGCTGTCAGTACGGCCCGTCCGGTCAGACTGATTGGCGTCTGCCTCGATCGACGCGTTTTAGCTAGATTCAGATTGACCCCGCGAGCCTCTCCTTCTTTCCCTCATTCTCGCCTCCACCCTCTCTCTCTTCGTCCTCTCCGCTCCCTCCGCCCTCCTTCCTCCCTTCCCTTCCTCTTCTTCCTCTTCCATCACTCCAACACCTCCCTACCTCTCACATCAACCTCCACCACTTCCTTCGCGGCGTTCTATTCTCCGGACGATGGTCGACGTCCCGGCGGAGTGGCGGCGTCCTCGAGGGTACCGGCGGCGGTCTGCGGTGCGGCGGGTCGGCGGCACGGAGCTTGGAGGAGTTCAAGAACCAGTAGGGGGACGAACCTTGCATGGACTGTGAATGTGTTGCTCGTGATTTCCTTGGCGTGGCATGTTATGTTTTGGGTTAGAATGAGCATGTTTAGGGGGTTTTCTTGTAGGAATGGCCGTGCTCGTGAACGTGGATTTGTAGCATGCTAGAAGTAGTTGATTTCCCTATCTTCCCCCTTCTGTTTTGGGGCATTTTCGGGGTGTTTGGGGTTAAAGGAGAAACCCTCGGGTTGAACCAAGGAACCAGGTTTCTGACGCTAAACGGCGTCGTGCCTGGTCGACGCCTTTTAGAAGGACGTCAGGGCAGTACGACGCCTTTTAAGGCAGAAACCTCTATGTTCGAGGTTTCACGAGTTAGGGGTTCTGGCGCTAAATGACGTCATGGATGGACGACGCCTTTCAGAAGGACGTCGGGCCATCATGACGCCATTTAGGCAGGAAATCACCCCGACTGAGGGTCTGCAAATCTAGAATTTCGGTGTGAATGGCGTCTGAGAGCTCTGACGCGTTTCAAACGGCGGCTTCCCAGGTAGACGCGTTTTAAGGAATAATCTGGCTTTAAATGAACCTGTTTGAGGAGCTTGAATGGCGTCGACCTCGGTCGATGCGATTCAAGACAGAACTGCATAAACCCTGGTTTTTGACATATGTTTCCCGGCTGGATGGTTCTAATGCATGCTTTACATTGTACATTGAGGCTGAGGACTTATGTGTAATGGAACTACATCTCGTGTGTGTGTGTGTGTGCCTATGCGATTGTGGATTGGAATAACTGTGGTTTACGTTTGTCACCATGGACTGATGGGGACAGGGTCATGGTGTCTGTGAGGCATTGTGCCGTATCGGTGGGAGGAGGGGTACATGTTGTGTTTTACCTCTGGCTGAGGGAAGCAGGACCACCTTGAGCCCGTCGGGCCAGAGTAGCCGGTGCGCTATCCGAGGGGTTGCTGTTTGGTCTCAACGGGTCGGGATTTCCCTGTTTGTCGTGGCAGCTTCCGGCGCATTTCTTACTGTGGAGCTGGTTGTGGTACTGTTGGAGTTGCTTTACCCCTGTAGCCACTGGGCCTGATGTGACCTTTGATCAATGTTACGAGTGGTACCCTTAGCCCTTTGGCCTGACGCAGCCCGGGAGGTTAGGGTTGTGGGTGGTTCCTGTAGCTTCGGCTTGACGGGGGTTCGCCGGTCCCCAGGGCCCTCCTGAAGCGCTGAGGCCTAGCGTGGAGGCAATCCGGTCGGTAGGACAGTAGTCTAGACTGCTTGTGTGCACACGTAGCTGGGCAGTGGTGGTACACTGGTCCCAGCTAGTCCTAGTTTGACTCACTGCCTCACCCTACAGTGCCCCAGAACACTGTAGGGGCAGACAGGCGTGAGTAGTGGTGGTAGTGTTGTGAGGCGACGTTTGACTTCGGTCGACAGTGTGGTTCAGTCGCTTTGTGGACTTTGGCTGTGAGACGTGACTCTGTATTGGGTTCTTCGGGTTGCTTAGAACTGTTCCTGCTACACTGCTTATCGTACGTTTCATATCAGGTTGGGTGCTATGTTTACTGCTTTATTTAATTGTCATATATCTGTATTGTTGCACTTGTGGGTGCGTGAGTGGGAGGCAGGGGATCGGATGATCCCTACTGAGCCCGATTCTGGTGTGGCTCACTCCCTGTGGTTTCAGGTGTGGACCTCGTGGCGTTTGGCGGCGGGTGGTGTCTTCTTGGTGTGCGGACCAGCAGCTGTCTCAGTTCCGGGGTATGCCCCGATGTTGTTGTACCTTACTTCTGCCTGTACTTATTTAATTTGTTGGACCATATAATTATTGTTGGACTGTATACAGACATTATTATCTTCCTTCCTACGCACTTGTCATATCTTTGTAGTCCGTGAGATTGATATATTTAGCCTTGTTTAACGCTTACTCCTCCATACGTGCTGTGTAAGATTCGGGTGTGAACCCGTAGTTAATGGGCCGACATCCATTTAGTGATCGGTCTCCGGTCATAGGATGGCGGGTCATTACAAAAAGAGTATGTAAGTCTTTACTGACGCGACTTTTACTGGCTACACCTTATCGTAGGGAAGGTAGTAGGTATAACGTTTTACCTACCACTTAGCGGTATGTACCTACTAGTTTTATTGTAAGTATATCTGAACTTTCTTGTAGTGCAACATACAACATATCTGATGATATGCCAATGTAGCATCATCCATGGAGATCATGGACAATCCTTTCGTGTAAATTGACCTATTAGGGGCAGAACTCAACTATAGAGTCATGCCATGCTTATGGGTGCAGTTCTCCTCCGTAGGCTGACTATTGGAACCTTGCAGTTGCTACTGAGAGTGCAACACATCGGGTGCCTACTCAATGTGACCTATGGGTCCCATGTCAAGTGGGGCCTGACGTGTAACTCCATGTCGCGCGCTTGACTGAGGTGCAACACCCTTAGTGGCGACTGAGAGGGGTTCTTGCAGTCCATTTACTGACGGGACACACACCCCAAGCTTATGCTTAGGGAAAGTATGAGAAGAAGGTATGCAATCCCCAACATCCTAAACTAGCCCTTAGCAACCTTTCACATTTTGGATGAGCAACCTAAGCTGGCCCTTTGCAACCTTTAACATTTTGGATGTTGGACTCCTCTTAGCACCTCCTTTCCTAAATAGGAATCAGTTCAATGTTGGCTAAACTTTGAGTTAAAACCGATGTTTAGTTTTACATTTTAACTAATTTTAAGTGTTTAAATAAGTTAAAATTTTCCTAACAATCACATTTTTACCTGACGTTGTTAGCTAATTAGGTCGGCAAGAGGACGAGATTAAGCATAGTAAGCCTCTTTCGGTCAACTCTAAAGTACAATTCTCATTATACGATAGTCCTTTGCTAAATATCAAGAACTAGGCCACACAATAGCTACTTGTGTATGCCCTATAGGTCTATACAATAAAATCTTTGATCAGTCAACTTAAAAAATTTTAAAAAATCAAACATTGGGTGCAATAAATAGTTAAAAACACCTTACTGGGCCAAGTCCAATAAATTGGAGCTCGATTTTTTATATTTCAAAAAATTTTAAATCATCCGATTAGATTGTTCAGACATATAAGACATTATTGGATCGACCATAAAAAAATGTAAAAAAACTTTGCTAGGCCACACCTCGTACTACATCACATGTAGTACTACAAGTATTACTCTTCATTTGCCTCTTAAAGCCAAACTAGCACCCATTAGGGGCCCAATGTAGCAGCCCAATAGTCTCAAAGTCAAGTAATACTTGCTGCACTATGTGGTGGTGCAGCAAAGGAAAAAAGAAAAAGGCCAGCCTCAACATGTCCTTGTAAGTTGATCTCTGATTAGATGACTTATTATATTTTTTTAAATCAAAAACAAATTTTTCATTTTGCTTGTAAAAGGTTTAAATTGCAATATCCGCAATGGACAAGTGGGCGGATGGGATGACGTCACATAGAGTGCCTAGCCAATCGCAACGCACCCACTTGCTGTCTTCTCCTTATAGAGGCTGAACAAAGGCTGCCAAGAGGGCCGTAGTTTACCGAGGGTAATCCTTTGACGCATAAGTCAGATGGAGCTAGAGAATGAGATTTTGGATAGCGTAATAAGCCATAACTGGGTTGGTTATAACAAACTTTAAAGTAGAAGGGTCGTGGCTTTTATAGGATCCCTCCAGGTGGGCAAGAGTGGGCATGTACTTTATAAGGTGGATACATATTATCTATTTAAGCATCATGGGGACACAATGCAAGGCCTTTGAAGCTTAGTGATGTCAAATCCTTTGTTAGTATGGTCTATCCCTTGCTTAAGAATAGGTCCCCATATTGATCGTGATGGGCCCTGCCGTATCATGTCTCATGATGGCAGACCTTATGATGATGCTTATTGCCTTGGGACCCCGTACATTTGGCAGATGTGTGACCTGTGGTTGCGACACATGTAAAAACATATTAATGATCAGTATGTGGTACTCTAAGATTTCTAAGGAGTACATCTCTGTCCTCAGTTTCTAGTGGTCAGGAGAGATGGTGTGAGCCCCTTACTCCTATAGACTCCTATTGTATGATCGATCTTTTCAGGTCTTCGGTGGTCAGTGAAGTCCTTTGGACATCTACGTTTCTTGGAGACGCTAGCTATTGTAGGCTAAGTGGCTCGTTGGCCAGGATGCGTTTCCCATTACCTTGATAGCAACTTGGCCACTTGTACCTCGCTAGTTCACCACCCCTTTGGACTAGGCTTATGGACTTTTGGGATTTCATTCACGGTCCATTAGATTTTTTTTTTCTATTCATTAAGGTTCGATTTTTTATTTTTTGTATTATTTTGATGGTCTAATCCAAGATGTATGGACATGTGGTATATGTCAAGACTGACCTGAAGAAAATTTCCTTGCTTCATCAACAGTGCACCAAGTTTTAACTCCAAAGTCGATGGAGATAACCACGTGTCCTTCAGGATTTTTTATAATAGTCTAACACCAGAAAATTCAAACCCCACAACTCAAATATAGCCTTACAAGTATAGTTTTGACATGTTATGAACATTATCTCTACTAAGAATTTCATATACCCATTATTCTTAACCTAACTTTTTTATCAAGTTGTTTTTCTCTCATTTCGCATTAGAGAATTCCTAACCTCTCTCTTTGTAGGCCTCTCTTCTCCTCCTCTCTATGGACTTTAGTAGATGTCTTTGTTTTACTCTTCTTCCACCTCGGCCACCTAATAGTCAGATTTGAGTGTCAACTCTTTGCCCAATTTTCAACTTTGGGGTACTCTAATATAAAAGGTTTCCTATTTGACACATAGCGATTTTTCATTGTCTCACATCTCATTAACTCAAATGTTTCGACAACTTACTTATTTTAGCTTGTAGAAGAATCTATTAATTTTTCTTTTAGGAATCACTTTACTGTTGGCTACCAAATGTGCAAGTCAAGTTAGGCATGCTAAACTTTTCTCAAAAGATAGGAGGACTTATGTAGGATCTCTCTCACAGGGGGATTATAAGTATCTCATATTTGATCAAGTGGCTACACAGACTCATGCATCTTGTAAATTTTATCTCTACTAACGAGGATTAGGATCAAAGTACAGAAGGGAAAGGAATTCTTACTATTATAGATTAACGTGCGAATGTTTATTGGGAAAATTAATTTACATTCAACATATTAGTGTTTTAAAAGTTAAAGATATTCTAAAAAAGATGAGAGTGCATAAGACCCTTATATCAAATGAGATACCTATTGAAGTTTTAAAAAGTGTAGGTAACTTAGGTATTAAGTGACTGACTAAACTTTTCAATAAGATTTTAAAAGATAAGAGAATGTCGGATAATTGGAGAAGAAATATTATAGTAGTCTTCTTTAAAAATAAAAGAAAGATTCACAATTACACTATTACTATGGAATTAAACTTATAAGCCACATTATGAAATTTTTGAATTGAGTAATAGAGAAACATTTCAGGTGTGTAACTAATGTCTTAGAAGATCAATTTGAATTCATATCATGTAGATCTACTACATAAACTATTTTTCTATTTAGACAATTGGTAGAGAAATATACAGAGGGTATAAAATATTTATGTATGATTTTTATCAATTTAGATAAAGCTTTACGATTGTATATGTAATGAGTTAATTTGTTAGACTTTAAAGGAAGATGGTATCTAAAGAATATATCAGTTTAGTTAGAAATATGTATAAGAGGATTTATACTAGTGTGAAGAGTATTGCTAGAGAGACGTCTGAGTTTCATATTACTATCATATTATATCAAGGGTCAGCATTAAGTTCTTATAACTTTACTTTGGTTATGGAGGAGGTTATTAAACATTTACATGTGACATTCTTTAGTGCATATTATTTGTAGATGATATTGCTCTCGTTGATAAAAATATTGAGAGTTTGAATGATAAGTTAGAACAATAAAGGTCTTTTTTAGAATGTAAAAACTTTAGGATTATTCTAAATCAGATATATATATATATATATATATATATATATATATATATATATATATATATATATATATATATATATAAACATAATTTCAATAATAGAAAGGTTGATCCGATATATTTTAATTATAATTGAGAGTTAAGTTATTCATAAAAATAGTAACTTTTGATATTTAAGATTTATCATTTAAAATAGTGAAGAGATCTAAGAAGATGTCATTCACAAAGTCAAGTTTGGTTGACTAAAATAGAACAGTACATCTAAATTTCTTTGTGATCGATAGACCTCTTTAAAATCCAAAGATAAATTTTATAGGATAACTTTGACACCTGTTATGTTTGATGATTTCGAGAGTGTTGAACTGTAAGAAAGAATTGTGTGCAAAGACTGTCTTATTGAGATGAGGATGTGGAGGTAGATGTGTGGTAAGATTAAAAAAAATAAAATTAAAAATGAACTAACCTTATGCTCGTGAGATGCATGGGAAAATATCATATTTGAATAAATATGCTTTTTAATTACTATAAGTATTAACTAAAAAATTAATACATCAAAATTTCAATATGATAACAAGTAGCTGTCTTCTCTTGTTTGATATCTCGGAGTCCTGCTCCCTTCAAAAATTACAATACATATAAAGAGAGGAAATTGGCTAATTACTTAACTGGCAAAGCTAGAATGTAGAATTGTAGATTTTACCAAGAATAAGATTTTGCATAATATAAAATTTTATAAAATATAAAAAGTGAAAAGCATACAAAAGATAGAGAAAGATGTACAAAAGAGAGAAACTCACCATTAATCCGCACCCTAATTCTTCTTGTTACAAAATATAGAAACATAAAGATATGCAAAAGAGAGGAACCTTCCATTTATTTGCAAAGAGGTACGAGAGAGAGAGAGAGAGAGAGAGAGAGAGAGAGAGAGAGAGAGAGAGAGAGAGAGAGAGAGAGAGAGAGAGAGAGAGAGAGAGAGAGAGAGAGAGAGAGAGAGAGAGAGAGAGAGAGAGAGAGAGAGAGATTGTTTCCACATGTCATGGTTATAATATTGACGAAAAAGTTGAAACCCCATTTTAATATTATAATATAGATATATGGTAACGATTTAGGTGCATTCTTATTGACATTAAGTTTATGGAGAGTAGACTGTGATTGTTTGGTCATGTACATCGTCACTCCAATTTAACACCAATTAAGAAAGTATATAAATTAGAATGGATGAGGATAGAAGACGTCGAGAAAAATTTAAGACGAGATAGTTAAATATAATTAAAAAAAATGACATTGTTATGTATTACTTTAAGTTTGACATTAGATAAATTAAAATGATGTGACATAATTTGTATAACCGATCCTAAATAAATGAGATAAAGTTTTGATGATGATGATGACGAGGACGACGATAAATTAATATGTGGATGCCAAAATTAGGTCCAACTGATCAGAAATTCTCGAAGTACGCTAGAGGGGAAAAAAGGAAGGGGGAATCCCAAATCATTTAGGTCTCATGTACATTCCACACATTCAAAATTATGGAAATTCTTTCTTCTTGTGACTATGATTTCCCGACAAGTCAAAGTAAGGAAGGCCATTAAAATTGTCCACCACTCTCAGTCGTTCAAGTTCGTGAGTGAAGTTCGCTTTAGCGCCACTTTGATTGGAGAATAGGAGAAGAATAAGGACGAACAAGAAGCGCCACTTTGATTGAAGAATAGGAGAAGAATAAGACCTCTTATTCTTAGAATAAGATTAATTCTAGTTTGATAGACGGAATGGCTTATACTGCGTTAGAATTGTTTATACTAGAATAAGAAGAATAAGCAATTCAACTTTAGACTTAAGAATTACTTATTCTTCTTACTCCGCCAATAGGTTCCACAGAACTATCAAAGCTAAGCACCCCTTATTCTAATATACGTTATTCCGGATAAGTAATTACAAATAACCTATTATGTAAGCAAATTGGGAAGAATAAGTTTAATTTTGTATTGACAAACGGAATGACTTATATTGATGCAGAATAGTTTATTTGGAAAATTAAGAGAATACGTCATCAATCTCACCTTAGACACAAGAATTATTTATTCTTCTTCTTCAGTAAGACTCCACAAAACTATCAAACGAAACATCTCTTATTTTAGTATACGTTATTCGGTGGTCGGTGGTCTTACCTAATAACTTATTCTGCCAACGGGACTTAGCTTCTATTGGATCATTGTGACTCTGCGAGACGGTCACCCGCGGGTCGACCAGAAAGGCGAGGCCAACCGACACCAGCTACTTACACCACTGTCGCGACGGACCGACCCCTAACTTCTTCAACACGGACGAGCGGGCGATTTGTTCGGTTCTATTCTATTAATACTTGTCGAACGTATGAGCCAGCGAGGGGGGAGAACTGCCACGTCCAGCCTTTAAAACCCTTCTTCTTCTTCGTCCTTTCGGACAGGCCCCGAGCAGCCCCCACTCCCCAGCAGCAGCAGGCGCGTCACCGCCGCCGGGTGGACAGCCAGGCTCCGCGCCCACGCAAAACCAGCGCGAGCATGGCGTCCCGCGCAGCCCTGGCGACGTCGTTCCTCTGCGCCATCCTCCTCTTCATCGGGTCCGCCTCCGCCACCAATGTGACGAGCCATCGTCCTCTGTGCAACGAGTTCTACAGGGAGACTTGTCCGCGGGCGGAGGAGATCGTAAGAGAGGCGGTTGACCTCGGCTTTCTGGTCGACATGCGGGTGGCCGCTGGCCTCGTCCGCCTCCACTTCCATGACTGCTTCGTCCGGGTGAGGCCTCACATCATGCGTAGAGTTCGCTCTTTTTACATGCATTCATGCAGGAAGGAAATGAAAAGAAAGTTAATTAATTTAAGTGCATGCATGGCTGTGAAACGCGTGCTGTGGCAGGGTTGCGATGCGTCCATCCTTTTGGACGCCACCCCGACGGGGGAGCCGGTCGAGAAGGACTCACCCTTCAACGCCGGCACCCTGCGAGGCCTTGACCTCATCGACGACGTTAAGCGCCGCCTCGAGAGCGAGTGCCCCGGCACCGTCTCCTGCGCCGACATCATCGCTTTCGCCGCCCGTGACGCCGCTGTCCTCTCCGGCCTCCCCAGCTACTCCGTGCCCGGGGGCCGCCGCGACGGCCGCACGTCCCTCGCCGCCGACGTCCCCGGCAACCTCCCCGTGCCCACGTCTTCCGCGGAGCTTCTCACCAGCATGTTCGCCGCGAAGGGGCTCACCCAGCAGGAGATGGTGACGCTCTCTGGGGCGCACTCCATCGGCGGTGCCCACTGCTCGAGGTTCGACTACAGGCTCTATAGCTTTCAGCCAGACCAGCCGCAAGACCCTGCCATGGACCCCCTCTACGCGGAGACCCTAAAGCTGCAGTGTCCGGAGCCGGGGAGCCCTTTGCGATCACTGCTAGGCGAGCCATTTGCACTGTTCAACCCCATTTCACCGTTGACCTTAGACGCTGCTTACTACGTCGACCTGCTCAATGGGAAGGGGCTGCTACAGTCAGACCAGGCTCTGATGGGGGGTGCCAGGACGAGGAGGATGGTGAGGCACATGGCCGCCCATCCAATCCGGTGGCAGAACAAGTTCGGAGAGGCGATGGTGAAGCTGGGGACGGTCGGCGTGCTCACGGGGAAGGAGGGAGAGGTGAGGAGGTGGTGCAGATCTGTTAACTGAATATTAGATTGGAGGATTGGGGGCTTACATCATGTTCGCAACTATGTGCTATATACATGAGAAATTTTCTGGCTCGATATCTTATTCTTTCTTCACATGATCACATTAATGCAACGGTCTAACTCTTGAATGGAAGCAATCACCATGCTAGAAAAAATCTTCTAGATCTCATTCTTCATGTGAGAGTATGCCTAGAGCTGCAACTTTGGGTGTGTTAATCTGAATCCTAGTGGGTCAACTTCACAGTTTGACGGGGTTGATCATGAACGAGTTAAGATTGATAGGTTGGGTTGGATTGAGGGTCGACCAACCTGATCTAAACCGAATGAATAGTCGACTCCGGAATCGCGAGCCGTTTAAGCGTTCGGCCTCTAGACATATTTATATGAGTCTCCGCGACAGTTTGAATCTCCTCCACGCTCCGCAAAATCCGTCCGGATCTCAACTCTATCATGAACAGAAATGGAAGAGATAAGGTGGCTCCAGAGAGAAGAGGAGAAAGGATGACGGTTGGTTGTAGAGAAAAAAACCTAAAGTCTACTTAAGATTTCTCCATAACAAGTATTTATAGACTTTCAACATTTTTCACAAAAAAATGAAAGTTTATATAAACTTAAATTCTCGCTAGATTCGTGAAAACCTTTTTATATGTGACCCTCTGGCTCAACTATCAATTTGATTTTCAACATAATAAATCAATAACAACTTACTTGATTTAATTAATTACCATTTATTATCTTATAATAAATTTTAATCCGATTATCACATAACCGATAATTCATCATCGTATGATAAATTCTTTGAGCTTTTTTATAATGAACGACACTAAGTTACACCTCATGATACTAAAAGACATCGAAGATATGAAACTCACTAATCGTAGTCTTTCATCCACAGATACCGCGTAGCTGTAGATCCTCATCCATGCAATATTCCAATCAGATTAGAGTATAGTTTAACTGTCAAATTCTGATATATCCTAAGCTAATAGAACCTTGTACTTAATATGAAATTAAATAGATTTTTTTTTTCATTTAATTATCCTATCTTGATTAAGAATTTTCAAGTACTATTCTATAGGACATTCTCTCTCCGATGACATACTGAAAGTGAATGATTCTATATTGTCAACTCAATTACCTTCACGAGAATCTCACTGAGTTGAATAACTAACTATATAAGATCGCAAACTTAAAATTCTTAAGTCAATAATCAAATATTCAATGTTACTTAAGCAAGGCATCTTTAGTGACTCAAATCTAAGATCCAACTATGCTATTATGACTGTAGAACACCTCGATTGATGATGATTATTTGAAAATTCTAAGTCGAATCAGTTCAGTGAACTCATTCTACTAATGAGTATATGCACATGTACCTTAGTGTCATCACACTAATGACTATGAGATCAGTCACTTTTATCATATGAATAAGTATCACGTGCATTGGTCTATCCGGATCTTCAATGTCCCATCTTGGAGATCCTATGATCAAGAACAATTCAAATACATGCATCTAAATGACTGATCTTATTATCATAATCTCATTATAATTCAGTTATCATTACATATATTGTAAGGCTTTATCACATCAAACGATAAACGTATATGAAATGATAAGACATAATAAAGAAATGTCATTTATTATTAATAAGAACAATATAATTATATAACATAATACGTCACATCTCATGTGATTGACTTACAGGTGATACATTTCTATCAATGATAAATTATATTACTAGAATATTTTCCATTTTAACTTTATATCATTGAAAAAAAAAATGTTTACAATATAAGTAAAGATGTTCTCAAATAGTATTCATGTAATTATATTTGTACCTTCTTTTTTAAATACTTTGTTAAGGTAGATGGTTAAATTTATTTATATTCTTGTACATGGAACTATAATTTGATTCAACCTGACCCAACTCGATCCAACCCGATGAAAGTTGGATTATACGAGTTGGGTTGGGTTGGGGGATTGCTAGATGGATTGGGTTAAGATTGAAGAGGTTATGTTGATGGTTGAATTGGATTGCGTTAGGGTTGATGAGTCTCTTACATAGGTTGAGTTCGAATTGACCTCAACCTGATCCAATACAACGTGAGTTGCAGCCCTAAGTATGCTTATGTTAATACAAATTATAGATAAATTTGATACTATATCTATTTTTTATGATCAAATAGCTGATTCAACTGATGGTTCATGGCACTTGTGAAGAGAGACACATTTAAAGTGATGCCTAGCGAACCTCATACAGTTATGGCATAGCATGCTGGAGTAACGTGAGAGTGGCTTGGATCTGTTGGCCCATACATCGTGGAATTAATTCTGGGTTCTTTAGGATAACTTTTGAAAAAGAAATATTTATTGTACTACTTTGGGTGCAATAAGAATGATGTGAAATGTGTCTCCTAACTTAGAGATGCCACGTACGTGTCATCTCCCATATGCTAGCGCAATGATGCGTGTTGACATCAGTGCATATGAGCATCCTTAAGAAAAGAAAAAAAAATACTTTTACTTTGAAGTTTTGAGAGTATATACGTGTTCTCGGAAACATGTATAATGTTTTCATGTGCTTCCGAAAAATATGAATATACTCTCGGAGCATGTATAAATTCTAGAAAGCATATTTATGCTCTCAGAAACACATGCTCCCGAAATTTTGTTTATGCTTCCGAGAGTCGCTCTCCAGGCATAAGTAATCGTGCTGACGTCAGAGCCAACATTACGTTGCAAAAACACATGGCAGATTCGTAGGTGACATCTCTAAGTTGAAGGACGCATTCCACTCGGTCGGTTCAGCAAGTATTTCTTCTTTTGAAATTATTACTGATTACTGCCGCACGCCACTCTGTGGATTTTACTCCCTCAAGATTTACCACTGAGGTATTGAAAAAAAAAAGCAGAAATAGACTATTTATATCTATATTACACACGCAATGTCACTTATTTCCCTGCAACCGCTTGCTCTGATTACCATGACATTGTCCAACCTTGCCAGGCTAGGATCCACGGGCTATGATATGCCTCATAATGAGCTCTTGGGTAAAACACAATAAAGTACGCCGGTTAGTCTGATGGAAGGGACGTGTTAACCTTCAAAATTGTACTCTCTAATTTGATGAGTCTGGCTTGGTGCGCACCCGCGCGGACGGGTGTGCACGCACACCGCGTGGCCATGGGCCGGCGCGAGTAGGGCACACCCGTTCCACTAAGTTTCTCATTTGATATTGATTTGAAAGAAGTCAAGAGTGAGGGACGATTGAAGACAGAAAAGTAGTTTAAGTCCATTAAGCATTTAAGCCCAAGAAGCCCACGAGCAGTTGGGAACGTGGATCTTGATCCCTTATGACAATGTTGACTAGACCAAACATACAGCATGTCCGAGTACATGCCCATGTAGCCTCATACTAGAGATCATCATGGACAATCCTTTCGTGTAAACGGACCTGCATGGGATAGAGCCCACGACTAGAGGCGTGCCATGCTTACCATCAGGGAAAGTTGAGAAGAAGGTAAGACGGATAAAGGTATGCAATCTCCGGGCCACCTAAGCCCTTGGCAAACTTTCACATTTTGGATGTTGGCCTCCTCTTAGCACCTCCTTTCCTAACTAGGAATCAGAGTTTTCAATGAAAAAGGCTAAACTTTAAGTTGAAAGCGATGTTTGGCTTCCAGTCTTACATCCGATGTTTAGGTTCAAGTTATATATCGTAACTAATCTTAAGTACCTACGTAAGTTAAAATTTTCCTAACAATCTCATAAGGCCTAGCTGCGGCCCATAGGGGCCCAAAGTAGAAGCCCAACATGTATCCAGTTGACGGTTTCTGACTTGAGAATTCTTTATAAACAGGAAATAGAAACATCCTGCATGGATCAAATGATTGAGTACAACTCTTCATAAATACGAAATGAAAGCGTTCTGTATTGTTCAGTTATGGTCGACTACCAACTATGGCGCAGCCTCCCCGACGAGACAACGCGGACGGGTGGACAATTTGTACTGTTCTATTAATAGTCCTTGAGAAGGGACGGACCACCCACGGGGAAACCGCCATATGCAAGGTTTAAAACCCGTCACCCCCTTAATTCCCTCGCTTCCGAGTTCCCTGGCAGCGAGCGCGCCACACCGCCATGGATCGCCTGGCCTGGGGCAGCGCTAGCATGGCGTCCCGCGGGGCGCTGCCGTTGCTATGCGGCGTCGTCTTCCTCCTCTGCACGTCGGCCTCCGGCGTCAACGAGACCGGCCCCCGGCCCCTGCGCCAGGGGTTCTACAGCGAGACCTGCCCGCGGGCGGAGGAGATCGTGAGGCAGGTGGTCACGCTCGGCGTCCTGGCCGACCTCGGGTTGGCTGCCGGCCTCGTCCGCCTCCACTTCCACGACTGCTTTGTCCGGGTGAGTCCTCTTATTAACCTGTATTTTTGAAAGAAAAGGAAAGTTTAACCATTCATGGCTGCAAAAACGCTTGCAGGGCTGCGACGCGTCCGTCCTGCTCGACGCCACGCCGACGGGGGAGCCAGTTGAGAAGGACTCGCGCGCCAACGCCAACAGCCTGCGAGGCATGGAGATCATCGACAACGCCAAGCAGCGCCTCGAGAGCGAGTGCCCTGGCACCGTCTCCTGCGCTGACATCCTCGCCTTCGCCGCCCGCGACGCCGCCGTCTTCTCCGGCCTCCCCAGCTACGACGTCCCCGCGGGCCGCCGCGATGGCCGCACGTCCCGCGCCACCGACACCCGCGGCAACCTCCCCTCGCCGAAGTACCACGTGGACAACATCACCAGCATCTTCGCAGCCAAGGGGTTCACACAGCGGGAGATGGTGACGCTTATTGGAGCGCACTCCATCGGCTCCGCCCGCTGCTCCGTGTTCGACTACAGGCTTTACAGCTTCCAGCCCGGCCAGCCGCAGGACCCGACCATGCACCCCCTCTACGCGCTCTCCCTGAAGCTGCAGTGCCTGGAGCCGGGAAGCGCGCTGGGGACCATGCTTGGCGACCGGCGCGTGCTGTTCAAACCCGCCTCGCCGTTGAGGCTGGATGCCAGATTCTATGCCGACCTGCTCAACGGGAGGGGCCTGTTGGAGTCGGACCAGGCGCTTGTGGGGGACGCCACGACGAGGGGGATGGTGAGTGACATGGCTGCCCACCCGGTCAGGTGGGCGCAGGAGTTCGGCAAGGCGATGGCGAAGCTTGGGATGGTTGAAGTGCTCACGGGGGAGGAGGGAGAAGCGAGGAGGTCGTGCAGGTCTGTTAACTGAGGGAGTTGGAGGTGCGTGGGGAGTTTACTCGATTGTGGTTGCAGCATCTTCGCCATGTCCGATTTCCTTTTTTTTTTCTTTCGACCAAGCATGTCCGAAATTTTTTTGCAGTTGTAAAGATAGATTAGAAAATGCTCGCCGGACACGGGAGTGGGCGTAGATCGAACTTAGATCGTTGAGCCCACAGGCGATGCTTTGAAAGCGCAGTGGCACGGCCGTCGCATTTGCCACCATACTGATAGAAAAAAGGATGGCAATGTCTGTATAAAGTACTTTTATTAATTTAAAGGAAAACATTGGGCGTCTTTGGCTCAGCTTTCTATCAGATATATTTTTAAATTTTTATTTAATTATTTGTAAGAAAAAGATAAGTGTTGGAAGTAAACTCCATAACATCTAATTTATTTATTTATTTTCTTCCAACCAAAAATTACAACTTAGAACTTCTTAAACTAGTGAAAAAATATAGTTATTAGGAGAGATTTAACTTTTTTATAGCAACTTAAAATTAATTATAATTCTTTGCATCTATTATTTTTTGTGATATAAAAAAAAAAAAAAGTGAATTTCAATTAAAAAGTACCCTAAACATGCCCGTGATAATGCTAACTGTAAGTCTCATTAATCCGGCATACGGAGATAATTTTCATATCTGAGATGCGCCTCCATCTTAGGCACCTAGTCTAAATCTCATTTTTACTTCATTAGTATCATCTTTCTTTTGGTTACCATTCCCAAAACCTTCCCGGTCCCATGGGTTTGAGCTCGGATGGTCAATTTATGGGATCTGATTGAGCCCGACTTTTTGTTCCACCCAACCAAACCATGCTGTTTGTAATCCATCAGATTTGCGTGATACTTGCTGCAGGAGGCAGCCAGCTAGGAGAGTCCAATATATATATATATATATATATATATATATATATATATATATATATATATATATATATATATATATATATATATATATATATATATATATATATATATATATATATATATATATAATTTGGAGATTATCTGAATCCAACATCCCAATCATCTAATTTATAGGATCAAATGACCATTGCAAGAACAAAGAATAAAATATCCGCAGCTCAAATTAACACCGATGGGCCCCTCTACTTAAGGCTGCCGACAAAGACAGGTGACCAATGATTTTCCCAAATCCTAAATGGACTTTACTAAGATTAGAAAATCTAGCTAAAAACTGCCACGGATTGACCAGCTCCACTAATTAGCCACGCCCCACAGCCACAGGGAACCAACGTTCTTCTAACACCCTCCCAGCCATGCAGGCGTCCACGAGGACACAAAACTCTCTAAAGCTCAACACTTAATCGACCACTCAAAACGAAAGGATAGTAGAAGTTCATGTTGAAGTTATTAGACCATCCAACTTAAAACCTTAAGACACTCAGTAAAATAAATACCATATATATTATGCATTATTATTATTTTTGTCTCTTTTCCGATATGAGACTATTCTAACACACTCTCCCGTGTGTAAGTTGATTTTAGACTCTGTCACACAGACCACAAAGACAAGATGAGTGACCCAATTCATAACCATAAATCCTGATACCATGTTGAAATTATAGACCCATCTAACTCAAAACTTAAAGATATTGAGTGAAGTAGACACCATAAATATTAAACATTATTTATTTTGTCCCTTTTCCAATATAAGACTATTCTAACAGTCCCTATAAAAGATGAATTAAACAATGAAAAGAAATGGCTTAAACATTGGAACGCTACCCCCGAGAGTACGCCCAGGGCCCCTGATCTTCCTATGTTCCTCAGTCCAGCAACTAAGCATTACCGCCGCAGATTATCAAAAGCTGTGTAGGGCAATTTCGAGCCTCCCTCCACAGGGTCCAACCTCAGAAGAGCATTTCCCCCACTCCGCTGGACCCCCTCCTACCTTGTGTTACGCCCGATAACAAAGCATAGTTATCAATGCCAGGAGACCCACAGGGCCATACTTAAAGATGGGAAATAAAACAATTTTGTCATGCCCATTTCTTGGGCACCGGGTCCCGGTCGGGCCTCGGATAGGCAGGTAAACATACGGCTTAAGAGTTTTTTTACGGCAATTTGGAAGTAAACTACCTGATCCAGAAAAGACCTCAAACTGCCCAGCATAAAACCCACTATACTTGAAAGCCTTTCACAGCAACGAGAAGGGACTCCAACCTGGTGGACATCAGCCAGCAAGAACGACCGCTTATGAAAAGTATCAAATCGACGATGAGATGACTTTTTGCTTGGAAACGGAAAAAAACACTAATTTCCATGCTAAGAAAACATTGCCACAGTGCGTGCCAAGCTCTAAGTATCAAACCACTGCTCCAATACAAATATGACCGCCAGGCATCCCTGATCCATTTCTGTTCAAGTGAAAGCATACTATGCATGTTTGTGTACATCAGTGTATTCTGCACATCTGTACAAACATGCATAGCTGTGGAATCCCAAAAAGCTAGAGTACATACCGGGGGATACAAAATTGGCCATATGCTAAATTGTATCAAGTGATTCCTTTTCCATTTTCTGAAGCATCAAGACAAACGGTGCTAACCAAAGATCAGAAGGCCTCTCGTAGGACAGGAGGGATCTACAGTGCCTAATCACCAACATGTACAGCTGGACTCCCAAAAAGGTGGAGTACATACCCGTAGATAAAGAGTTAGGCATATGCTAAATTGTGGCCATTTTCTGACGCACCAAGACATGCTGCTAACCAGACCAAAAAAGGGACTTTGGCGTAGCGAGAGAGGAAGGATCTACAGTGCCAAATCACCTCCCAGCTCGTCGAAGACCCTCTCTATTTTGACCAGCATATCTGGCACATAAAACAAATAATCAGCAGTTCTCAGTAACGTTCCATGATGCAAATGCGTTAGAGAGCGTTTAGACATTTTTTCCCCTAACAGGGTGTTTCTATGTACAAGTAAATCTTGTCAAAGTTTACTGCCGGCATATCCAATGTAAAAGATTCATGGGACCTCATACCGTTGAAAGAAGCATCAGACATGAATTTCTGCAGCCAAGTAGATTTACAAAAGAAGAGAAGTATTAATCAGCATTAATGAAGAATAGATGCCTTGAAAAGGATAAAATAATCCATTACACCATCAATTATCATCTAGGAAGATATGGTATACCTCAATTTGAGATCTGAGATCAACATCATCTACGAGCACCTGTTGCTCCACAGTGTTCAGAACTTCGGCAACAGAAACTGCTGGCATGTGTCCATAATAAGGATTCATAGAACGAAAGGTATTCACCTCACTAGGAAGAATGTTAGAGAACCCAAAAAGGAAAACTCACTGTTCAGAGAAGAATTTGACATTTCTTTCTGCATTAAAGGATTTCCATGAAAATTTTAGTGAATCCATGTCCAAGGGAACCTGTGACTGAAGACACCAAAAATGTCATAATTGAGTGAGATGGTTGTTGAAGTACCTCAATGTTTTGATCCACGGGAACACCTTCTGCTGAAGGCACTTGTTGGGCTGCATTGTTCATATTCAGAAACCAAAAGAGCAAGTAAAAGATACAGATTGTATGGGCAGAAATCATCAGACAACCAATTTAGCAACATCTGCTATTATAATAAAAATTACCACCGTCTCGTACATCCTGTGGATTAGTGGCAATAAATACAACGATGCAAATTTAGATGTTACAACAATACAACACTGCTTCATGAGAATCAATGAATTGATATAATTGGGTTAACAGAACTAGCTGAGCATGGCTTCATGAATTCATAATTGAATGAGTTGCAGCAAATGAATATTAACATATTAAGTCTGGATAAGAAAGGAACACTGTTTTTAAGTGTCAAAACATACCATATCCCATATTCTCATTTCTACATATAGTGGGTATGTATGCCAAGCAATCAAAGCCTTGAAAACATTCTTTCATTACCTCTTATAGGTAAGAACCATGTATTCACAGTTCTAAGCAGTGCACTCGACTTGATTATTCTTAGTAGTGACTGGTTACATATGCACTAGCATACTGGGCTTTTGCCTCCATATCACTCTTCACATACATCCATTTCAGAAGCACATAGATTTACAATACACAAGCGACCAAAAAGAGAGAGCAGGGAAATGGCACTTGGCGGCAGAAGAGAACAAGATTCATATGTAGGGAAACTGTTGTTAGTAGACAACCACATGCATACTAAGGAAATGCAGCAGGGCCTTGCTGTGATTCATACCTACTTCAGTTGAGCAATCATTTAGCAGCTCTGTGAAACTTCGAGGCAATGGTGAGAAGGATTCAGTATTGCTCACAAGTACTGGTTGCTGAGGACATTTGCTTGCTGCACCTGACTGGGTCAAAACTGGCAACTCAGATGCTTGTGCACCAAGCTTGCTGCAATTGGATTCTTCATCATTTCTGGGGGTATAAAAAACACATGTAAGAAAGTGCTTTGTTGAATGTGAGTTGTAACCTGTCTAATCAGTTTGTTGGGATGGACAGCAGCAGGACCACATGTAATATATAACATGCACATTTAAAAAGCTTCTTTGCATTTATTTATGTTTTTCTACTCCTGAGCAGTTTATGAAGATAGTGTAGAGAAAAAGTACTCACCTGTGCTGAAATCCATTTGAAATAATTAGATGAGCAGGGGTTGAACTCTCACATAGAAAGTCACTCACAGGAAGTCCAATATCCAGTATATCACTTGTGCATTCCTGGAAAAGGAACATGGAGTAGGAGAACAAGAAACAAGAGACATCAGAAAGTCTGTCAGCATGATATACTTTTTGGGAATGTTTTCATGTCACCAGATAACAGCAACATATTTGAAGCTAAAGCTCCTGTTGTTCACAAGAAGTTTGCGGTACTGGGATGTTATCGTTCAAAAGGTTGACCTAAGACTTGAAGGATGGGGGCCAAGATGCTATCTGCTGGGAAAGTGGATGCTACCTTCGTTAGAGCCATTAAAGGTCTGCTATTCACTACCTCTTGCCTTTAAAACTACCTAAAACATTGGAATGAATTTTTCAAAATGGTTAGAAAATTGGGAATGAGGGTATCCCGAGGTCTCAGAAGATCTTTCATATAGAAAAGATGAAGGTGGTCTATTCATTAAGCAAAGACAATGGCGGTCTGTTCATATGGCGAAAACCAAGGTGGTGTTGGAGGAGTGTGGAGCCTGATCCCTTTCTTGGTAGGCTTCCCCATCTTTACGCAGATCCAACTCTAGACTCCTTGTAATTAAAGGGAGCTTATCATCTCTTGTAATTGTAACTCCTAGGGGAAAAAAAAAAAAAAACTCAGTGCAGGATGTAAGCAGATCCTTGCCAAACCACGTAAAAATTTTCAGTGTTCTTGTGTGTTTGGTACTTTGTTTCCTCTTCCCTTTCTTTCTATTTTGTCGATTGCTGCAGGTTATTTCAATCCTAACAGGTGGTCTAGTGCTCAACAAGCTTGCTTGAGATAATAAAGCACTTCTAACCAAAAGGTATGACTGTGGAAACTTGGACAAAGGAAGACCCAATATCAGCTAGAATAATGAAATAAGGGTACTGCAGGCAGTGTATCAGCTGATGTCTTAAAACCTTAAGCTATTAAACGCGCTCGGCAAAGTGAAGGCACTGCAAATAGTGAAGGGTGCTAATCCTATCATTGCATCTGCTCCCCTCCGAAGTCCAAACTGCCAACAACAAATGGCCAAATTTTGGGTAAGTCAACATGGTACCTTTCTTTGCATTGTTTCAGAATTTTAACCTTGCCACTCAAAAAGGAGCCGTAGCTTGTCACTTTTGGGAGATCTGTCCAAGGGGTGGAATGTGTGTGCAGTGCAGGTTGAATTTTACATAGGTTGGAGCTGACCAACGCCTTACGATGTCAGGCTCCGCAATAACACCATATAACTGATGGAGAGGAGGAAAGCAGCTCCCCATACAATCATTATTTTTGTACACAGCAAAACACAATTGAGGTGGTCTCCTACTTCACTAAACTACCTTTTCTGGGAGACATCACCCCCATCCCTCTGTTTTTTTAACCCACCAACCTAAAGAGCTTTACATTCATGGGAATGATGCCCATTGATGAGTTACTGCCTTTTTTCTACAGCCTACAGATAGAGTCATGTTCTGCAGTTTGTTAGCATTGTTACTCTGCAGCTATTCACTCAAATTCTCTCACATGCCATGAGGTGTGCATGGCTTACTAGAACGTCTAGTATCTGATCCATGTTTGTCAATAAACTGGGTTTACATTGGATTGGAGTATATACAAAACAGACAGCCAGGGATTTAAATGTGCAGAAAAGTCTAAGGTATGCCAGTCCAGAACACAACGCAACATAGCCCAGCATGAATTGGCATGTACAAGTTTGTGTATCTATGGTTTGAGCTGAACCTTGAATGGATTATCCCAACCAAGTTCTAATTTGGCTAACCCTGAACTGACTCTATGCAAACCAAGGACCCATTTGATTTTTATCCACAATGGTTATGCACAGTCGATGACCAATATATGATGAGTAGCTTTGAAATACTTAGTAAATTTGGTTGACTCACTCCAAGTCTAATGAGAATCTGAAGTCAGTAGTGCCTGACCCAACAGGAATTATCCCAATTAAATTTTGGGTGAGTCTGAATCAGGACATTGCGAGTTGCATTTGGGTTTTGGGTCAAAGACTCCAACTTTGATGCAGGACACAACACATGAGTCTGAAAAGTGAAAACAACGTCTGCTGGTAAAACTGGTTTCCAAAGATTTATTGAGCTGGATTGAATCAGATCCGAAATTGGGCCTAGTCCACAATAAATTGGCAGAGGATGATGAGTTTCAGACTCTACTGGGTATAATTGCAACTGAACATGATGCGGGACAGCTAACGGACTCACTAGTGGTGGTAAGAATGAGCAACAATCATTAAATTATTAGGCAGATGCAATCTAGTCGCACAATGTTTTAGTTAAATAACCACGCCAGCAAATAGAAATAGCTGAATAGCCGTCCCTCTCGCGATGAGGAAGCATGAGATCGTTTGGTAGTTGAGGAACTACCACAAGTCTAGGAATTAACTCCACCCAAAGTCCTGTCAGAATCCGGGATCGGTGTAACGCACTCACAGCCAACAGTGATAGTAAATCACGGGCTAGGTCCTATTTCATGATTCGGCGGCAGATAAAAACAAATACGAGACAAGCAAATCGTAGGGAAAGGACTAGCACGTACCTCCACGCTGGTGCGTGGGAGAAGATCACCCGGTGCTTGTGTACCACCCTCCAAATACAATAAAGTAATGGCCCACTCCTCGCAGGGGAGGTAAAAGGCTACAATAATCACAATAAAAAGATCAGGGGTGGTAAACACAGCAGCTAGCGGGTCAGCGGCCGCACGAAGGTCGCTGGTAGACTGCCTCGGGAAGCGTGCAACAATATCGCCACTCTGGGATGCTGGCATGCAAATCGAGATGACTGGTACGGGTCTCGGGATGCACAATCAGAGTCCTCGATATGCGTTCAGTAGTGTCACACAAAACGGGACAGATCGAACGCTGGCTACGACGAGATCGGTGTGCCGGGTGGTTGGCACGCAAATTGAGGCGGCTGGCACGGGCCTCGGATGCACGATCGATGTCCTCGGTATGTGTGCAGAAGTGGCACGCAAAACGAGGCTGGCTGGAACACTGGCGGCTGAATCTGCAAAGACCTCGTCGAGACGAATCCAACGACGCAGACGGCGCGCGATTTAGAGTCCGGACGAGTTCGTGGCGCTGTCGGTGAGATAACGGTTCCAATTGTACCACACAACATCCAGCAACATATATGGCCGCACCCTGGCTCGGACCAGGGCTGAATCAGATGTCTACCTAGTCGAACCAGTAAGCTTATTTGGGGTCCCTAAGGGCAGGTGGCTCGGACCTGTGTTGCTAATGGCTCGAACCCAGTAGGACTAGGGCTCGAACCAGCTGATAAGTGGGCTCGAACCAGCTGATAAGTGGGCTCGAACCAAACCGAGTCAAACCCTGTTTGACCAAGTCCCTTAACTAGGGCACGAGCCCTTCATTCTTCCACCCATCTGCTCCTTCTTTCACGTGAACCAGGCGGCGGCTGCAAGGGGTGGGGTTCCAGCGGGCGGGTGATGCGGTGGCGACAGCGGGGTGGGACGTCGACGGCGTCGATGGCGAGCGGCCACGTCGACAGTGGCGGGGGAAGCTGGCGATGGTGGCGATGGCGAGAGCGGCTACGGGAGGCAGCGGTGGGAGCGACGGCTACGAGGAGCGATGGCGATGGCGGGCTATGGCGACAGTGGACGGTGACGACGGCGTTGGTGAAGGTGGCGGCGGGTTCCGACGGCGGAGACGGCTTCAGAGGCAGGCGAAGGCGACGGGGATGAAGACTCCCGCAGTCGCCGGCATACAGAAAGGAGGGTGAAGGCAGGTGCGACGGCAATCACGCCGGTGGGCTCCGGCGACTACTTCGGGTGGCCGCCATCGCTCTCTCGTCTCCTCCTTACTCCTCTTCTTCTTCTTTATTTTGGTGGCAGGGATGCGATCCGACGGGTGAGATGATATTGGAGTGGGGGGAAGAAAATTGATACGAGGCAAGGGTGGAACCGGCCGGCGTCGCACCGGCAGGTGGTCTCCGGCCTCGCACCGAAGCTGGGGGTCCCTCGGCGTCGCACCGAGGAAGAAGGTGGGGGATCTCTGTCGCAGAGGCCCAAATTCGCACAAACAGGTAATTTTTTCTTTTCAATTTCATCATCCCCCTCTGAAAAAAAAAAGAGACATATATAGAGACTCCTTTGTAACTCCTGCCCCTTGAAATTCCTATCAGACTCTAGGACTCCCCCCCCCCCCATTTACGTTTCTGTAACCCCTAGAAAATATAAAAGTACATGATGGACCATCAAGGGTCCTAATAAAAGCAAATAAATAGTGTCTCATGCCTCACATAGGCTCTAGCTCGTCCCCAAGCCCCAACGATGCCGGACGAGCCCTCCGACGGCGGTAGACAAGGTCCGGACAGAACCGGACTGTAGCCCTGGTGTCCTCACCAGAACAATTATGAGGTGTTCCCTCAAACCCGATTTCCTTTCTCATAGGACTCGAGGGTTTTCTTTCCTTGTTACAGGTAAGTAGCAGAAGAAAGAAGATATGAGGGTAGGGACTGCAGCTATGGTGTGAGATGGCTAGAAAGAAGATATGAGGGTAGGGACTGCAGCTATGGTGTGAGATGGCTAAGGAAGAGAAGAAGGGGGAAAAAGGAGGCTATGACTGCAACACAAGAAAGGGAAAACAACGACAATCTCAGAAGAACATTGAGTGATGAAAACAATAAACGGGGGCTTGCCTCTGACCTTTTCATCTGATTGCTCTGAGTTCTGTCACCGCAGGGAGAAGTAGATGACAAGGGAGATGTGCAGATTTTTTCCCCTTCTTCTAGATAGAAAGAATAAGCTGATGATAAAGGGATCAAAACAAGGTTCAAACCAGAATTTAAGCAATCAAAAGAACAAGTAGACAACAAGAATGGAGATATAGATTATAATCAGGGGGAAAAGGAGACTATGACTACAACAAAAGCAAGGGAAGACAACAACAACCTTGGAAGAACATTGAGTGATGGAAACAAAAAAAAGGGACTTGCCTTTGACCTTTTTGTGTGATTGCTCCAAGTTCTGTCACCACAAGGAGTAGAAGTAGATGACAAGAGAAGAAGTGCAGATTTTTTTTCCTTCTTCTAGATAGAAAGAATAAGCTGATGATAAACAGATTAAAAGCAGGTTCAAACCAGAGTTTAAGCAATCAAAGAACATGTAGACAACAAGAATGCGGCTGATCCTTCACGCCATGCTCTGGGCCGTCTGGGGTGAGAGAAACTGGAGGATCTTCAAGAAGGAAGCTCAGGGGTCAGATTTTTTGGTAGGGTTTATTTGTGACAGGGTGAAAGAATGGGGCAATTCTTTTGTGCATCTTCAATTTGTATGTCATCCTTTTTTGTTGGGTTGGGAGAGGGTTGAGTGGGACACCGGCTTGGTGTGCTCCTTGTATTTTGTTTCCCCATATGTACAGGGGTGTTTTGTGAGCTGACATGCACACTTTTGTAACTTCTTTTGGTCTTTAATACAATTTACTGGTCCCATTTTCCAAAAAAAAAAAAAATGTAGACAACAAGAATGGAGGAGGTAGAGATTATAGATGATGAAAGATGACATGGAAATGCTCCATACAGCTTCCTGTAAAGATGAGAAAATGGCTTCATGGCACGCCCTAGAAAATGGATGGCACCATCACATCATTGCGCCTTTTCTCAGTCCATTCATTACCTTTGGCCCTCTCAATTTCCATTATTTATAATGACCAAATACATATCTGTTTCTATGATAAAACATAAGAACTTGGTAATGCGCCAATATGCCCTGTATTGGTTGAACGATGTCTACATGATTTGGGCACGGTAGTCATGAGCTTCCATTGTGCCAACATTTGGGTTCCACATCAAATTTGGGCTGGCCTTATTTCCCTTCCTACATGTCCAACTTGCATCCTTACCAAGATCTTCCTGGAAGATGGCTAGCCTTGATATGGACATTATTACTATTTCCCTCCCAACATGTCCATTGCATCTGTGCATGTCTATATGTCCTGTATATCTATGTAGCTCTATTGAAACATTGAAAATACAATTTCCAGGGTCAGATGATGGTGGCCTGGCATTGAATATTATATTCCTGTGTCAAAACTAGTAAACCGATAACAAATTTTGTCAGTAACGTTATTACTATTTTACAAGAATGCTTTTTGCAACTTAACAAACATCAGATAAGAACAATGTGATAATCATTTCAATTCTAACAGAAATCTTACATATTAGTTACCGTCTTTTGCAAGCGACCATTGCTAATAGTATTAGAAATTACCTTTTTCTCATTTGAGGTTAATATTCCTCGTTTGAACATTTTCAGACAATGCTGCAATTATATAAAATATGCCACAAGATGTATCATAAGATTCGAAAGGATAGTATTCAGCTACCCTGCTACCCTTGTTTAGTGCTTGGCATGATGTCAGCATAACAATGGACATAAAACATTGAAATATGTACATTTGTTACACAAGGAAAATGAAGATAGTTAGGTAAGCCAGATTCAAGAAATAGAATCATGGAATCAACATCTGCTGTAAACGTAATGAGCTGGTTGGCAGTTGCTAGCATAAGTACAAGAGTTTTGAAGTACACAATACACAGACAATAATTTGAAAGTGTACGTCAAACTAAAAAATAGGAAAGAAAATAGCTATTATGCACCTTAACGGTGTCTAAAAAATGTTGCACCATAGAAGATGCACCGAACCGCACAGCAAATTTCATGATCTGCAAATACACAATGTGTGTTCTTTTATTAATAGGAAACCCAAAAATAAATGGAAATTAGTTAGACAAATAAATAAAGTCAACCAACATAATAAACAAATTCACAGACTGAAACTGATATGCAGATTTAAGTGGTATCTGCAGGAAGTACTGCATCATGACAAAGTATATTTATGCTACACCTCAGGCAAGAAATGAGGTGTCCCCTTTGTAACGAAGGATGAGATTTCACGGAGAAGACTTCCACTCACAGCCTTCTCCATAGATAAGAACCCTACTAGTTTATCTTCAATAAAACTTTGGCAGAATTCCTGTTGCACCCAAAGACTGTGTGTGTGTTTGTGTGCATGTGTGTACTAGCATGGTACTAAAAGCAGGCCGAACTGCACCAGACTGGCCAGAACCAGTATGGTTCAAAATGGCAAGGACAGGTTCAGTTTAGAATGGCCAGAACTGGCTTGGAACCGGAACTGGATCGAACCAGACAGAACTAGTCCAGTTGAAAATGGATAGAATTGGTCTGGTTCAAAATGGCCAGAGCCAGCCAGGCTGATCCACTTCCACAGTCTGGTTTTTAATATGTTTGAGGATGAATTGCTTTTAACAGGTGGATGTTCAATGTAGGATATGATTCAACACAAAACTTTGTTAGAAAATACTATCATAAGCATATCTAATAGTAATGTATGAAATAAAGTAGTCACAAGAGAAACCTTGAAAAACAATATATAGAAAAAGAATACAATCATGTCTGTATAAAACAAGAGAGCCCCAAGATGGTTAGCTCTCACTTGCATATAGTCAAATGGATACCACCAACTAGCACAAAAAATTTACTTAAGCATTCTTAAAATACAGAAGGGAAATAATAAAGCTTCTCCATTGAACACAAGGGCAATAGCCCAATATATATACAAGCGTACACAATGATTCACAGTACAAGTGGGAACGGGTGTCCTCCCTAATACTACTGAGAATAGGGAAACATGTACACTAATCCAAGTAGTTTTTCCTTTTTTATGTAGTTATGTCTTAGATTTGTACTCTTGGTCCCGGTACATAATTGGTGTGTCTCCCAAGTCTTGGATAAAGGTTTTTATGTAGTTTTTCCTTTTTTTATGTAGTTATGTCTTAGATTTGAGTGGATAGGAATCTCTCCTATCCTTGATTGTACTTCCTCTATTTATCTCAATAAAATTGGTGGTACGATCCATGTTATTATCAAAAAACATGTACACTAATCCAAGTAGAACCAGTACCGACAACCCTAATCTAAGTAGAGAAGGAATCTACTAGTACTAATCTGAATAGTGCCGGAGAGGACACGAACAATCCTAATCCAAGTAGGAAAGGATATTGTATGTACAATATAACTTCTCTCTAACAGGCATTACTCTCTCGAGTTCTGCTACACAGCGAATACAACATAAGATCCATTACCCAATCATGTTCCATCACAAAGTGACAAATTCATAATCCAAAATATATTTGCAACAGACTGTGACAACAAATTCACCAAAACCTTTGATAGCAATTAGACAAATAAACGTTCAAACTGGAAAAAAAATACAAAGAATGGCTGCATCCCTGCATTGAGGGTATTTTGAGACCCAATTCCCCCTTCCCCACTGAAAAAGGAAAAGGATGAAGAAATGAGCCATTGTGCATTTCAAACAATATTAATCCGCTTATTGATGATATACTTAAACCGGTTTTTGGATGTTTTACAAAGACATAGGGTGGAACTTTATGCTATACATGAAGAACATAAGAACACTGTACTGAAAGCACCAGAATAGTAATGATGTAGTGCAGCCTATTTCTGAGCAAACATTTAAACAGTTCTTTGGGCACTGACTCCTATCAAATTCAAACAATGGTAGTCATACTAACCTCTATGGTTGTGTTAAGAAGAATTTAGAAAAAGAATGCTGGTTAAAGTAGTTCAGCAAAGCCAACACGGAAAAATGTTGATGTTCATGACACTTGCCTGATTAGAGACATCCCTGAAGCTGAAAAATATCACCCTGCTACCCCTGCTGGGACAGTCTGATGCACATGACACTTGAGGCCATAACATGCTTAGATTGGAGACGAAATGTTCTTCCTGAGACAAAATTGAATTAAAAAAATTAGGATTTTTCCCCAGATTCCTAATAAAACCAGAGACTTCACATGTACATAAATGCCCTCCTTCAAATTGGTGGACACAATCTGGAAACTTCAGAAGTTAAACATATGCAAGTCTCATCTACTGAAAATCTGAGCATCCAAAAAATGTGAGAAATTAAAACACAAGTAAATGTATAGTTGCATGGAGGGGTCATGGAAGCGATAATAAGACCGAGATAGGAGCGCACTGGTTTACCATTCAAATTTCCCTTGGGAGTAGGAACAAGAATGGGGAGTGGAAGTGAATGGGAAGTGGGAGTGCTTTGGGGAGTAGGAATGATGGCAAAATGACCGAATCCTGCTCCTAAGGCAAAATGTCATATGGAGCATCATATTTCAATTTTATTTTTTTTATAAATAAACTAAGAAATAAAATAGAAACATATCAGCTTTCCTTGTATATTACATTGTCAGTTCATAGCTTGAGCTACCATATTGCATACATAGGAGAATGTATTTAGTTTTTTACTACGTCTGCAGCATAAAACCCTCGTTCCTTGGAAGGCACGACATATGTATTAATCCACACACATGTACACCAAAAAAATCATGTCCATTTTTATCCCCTTGGTAGCAGCCCATA
The DNA here is from genome assembly GCA_030544215.1 of Zantedeschia hybrid cultivar. Taxonomy (NCBI): domain Eukaryota; kingdom Viridiplantae; phylum Streptophyta; class Magnoliopsida; order Alismatales; family Araceae; genus Zantedeschia; species Zantedeschia hybrid cultivar. The sequence goes on from JARZZO010000004.1 coordinate 60,682,504, forward strand.
CATTAGGACATTGTTTGTCTCCCTAGATAATAAGCTCCATGTGAAAAACATGGGATCATGTCAATAAACCAGCAAAATCGTGAGACAGTCGGATGAAAAGGCTATTGATCGGGCTGTATATTATAAAACACCAGTTATCACAGACGTTTCACAACCACAGCATGCGCATGTGGAATGTTTTACTGGTAATCAGCATAGGGCTGTGTATAAGTCGATAACCCACCCTCATAGGTCCTAACGGAGAAACTTTATGCATAATTTATACGATACAAGATCCACATTGTCAAAAGAACCAGGTGTCTCTAGTTTTGTGTCTTCTGGGATCAAACCATATATCCCAAACCATACAATATGTAGATTGTAGCTAAGAATATTGAAAATTAAAGAGGAACAGAAAAAACAGCAACATGCTACTCTTCCTTTTTGTTTTTGTCCCGTAAAAAAGGTTCTAAAAAAATGACCGATCAATTTGTAGACAGGGAAGGGGGTCTCAAAAGCCTCATCTATTTCGTAAACTTTTTCTCTGGTAAATAGTGAAACAAATATTTATATAACTAAAAATGTTATACTATTCCGATTCTAAATATCTAACATATTGACGCATTTATTCAAAAGACTATGGGAAATTAGTTCTACATTCTAGTTTCCTAAAAAGAAAGTGCTCATTGAAACCCAAAATGAGAATACCTATTACATGCGAAATTGATCATTGCGGATTTATGACGCACGCTTACAAAATCTGAACAAAAGATGAGAAGAAGACCAAAATGCTTCCAGCACAACTCAGTGAGAACAACAAAATGTGCAGAGGAAGAACAAAAGCAGGTCCATCAAACGGGGAAAGAACAACAACATCTACATAAACGGTAAAAAAAGGAACATCGGATTGGAGAAAAAGGTAAGAAAAACAAGGCCGATAATGGAGACAAAAATGCTCTAAGAACGATCACAAGGAAAACGGGAACCGACTTCTCGGAACCTTCATTTCCAGTGATCTCCGCCAAAACTGCAAAACCTAGATCACGCATTAAGCACCACAATAACCAAAGCAACAGCGGAACATGCCTAAACAGAGGAAACCAAGGAAGAGGAGAGATGAACAAAGTGGGGAGGAGGGGAACCACTGACGAGCATCTTCCCGAGGACATGGACGGAGAGGACGGGGACGAGGTCGGCGCGGGATCTGGCGAGCTGGAGGACGGCGGTGGAGGCGGTGGTGAGCCAGGTGCCCCTGGCGCGGGCCTTCGCCTTGGGAAGCGGCTTGAGGCTGAGGGAGACGAAGGAGTAGGAGGAGGGGGAGGGGAAGTTGAAGAAGCGCGAGAACTCCACCTCCCACTTCTCCTCCCAGGCCGCAGGGGAGGCGGCGGTGGCGCCTGCACCAGAGGGTTCCACCGCCATCAGCGTCCCCTGACCTGCAACTACCGCCATTACTTCTGCACAGAGAGGAGAAAAAGGGAGGGGAAGACAAAGAAGGTGGGTTGTGATGGAGGGAAATGGCAGGAAGAGGGGGCGCTTATATAGCAGGGGGAGGGCCACGTCAGCGTGGGCGCGAGCAGGAGACGACAACAAAGTGCGTTCTCTCGTTCTGTGGGTCCGGTTCGGAGAACAAGATGTCGCCACCGGCCTCCATCCAGGGACCTGAGTCACCTGACTGCCGAAAGTGGCGTGTAACGTCTACGGGTAGTTTGGGATTTCAAGTTGTATGAGGGTACGTGGCAGTCCTCCGATTTCGAAATACTTGTCATTAAGAATGTAAATTGGGCGGACTTGGTTGAATTATGAGATAATTTGGATCTAATTTAAATTCAAAATAATCTAATTCAATTTTAATTCAGTCTAAATTTAATTTAAATTTAGTCTAAATTCAATCCAAATTTAATAATGAATGGATTGAGTTTTGTTGGACTAAACTTATTTATAAATGATTTATTAGAAATATTTCGCTTTTTGTAAGAATAATTATAAAAGTCAACAAATTAAATTAAACCAACCCATTTTTTATTAATATCAACCCAAATTTAATCTAACTCAATTGACATAACTTGGATCGATCTAATTATGTTTAACATAGACTGAGTTGAGTTAGATCAAGAACTAACCTGACCAATTGACACCCCTCCTACTTATCATGCACCCGGCAACCGTGAAAGCACGTAGAAGAAGGTGAGGAAAAAGTCGGAGTGCGGCAGGTGACGTGATACACTCGCTTCCTTCACCCCCTCCCCCCCCCCCCCACCCACCACACTCGCTTCCCTTTTATTATTTTCTTTTTCTCTTTTACTGTTGACTACAGGAAGGATCATGACTAGAGCTGTCTGGAGTCTGCTTATTAAGACGTGTTCAAAAGTATAAAACAAGGGTTATTCTCTAATTGAGTCTTTAATACATGGATTACGGTTGCTAAAAACAATAAAAAAAACGTTAAGAATGGTGTTACGGGGTGTTTGCTTGCCGCCGATCCGCGATGGCATCTCTCACTCTCTCACACACACCCACGCAACCACGTCCCAACTACTAACTACCCCAACAAATAAAGAAACATCAGATTGTTCCAGTTGTTTTCTTCCCAAAAGATAGCTGACATGTGTTAAGCCCAAATCAATGCCCGGGCCAGTTGATTGAAGGCAAAAAAGAAAAAAATGTGTATGTTATTCAGTTTTTGTCCTAAAAACAAGAAGGAAGCCGAAAAATGGGGCCCGGCACAAGAGTTATGGATTGTTTGGGTAATGGTACAAAGGCGAGTGGCCACTTCTAGGTCTAAGACAGGTTCAACCGGATTTAACAGATTTTTAGCCCATTTCAATTGCATCTAAGGAGAAGTATGGGAATAATCTCATGAGTAATATTTGTTGCAATGTTTTTAATTGCAATGGAGGTATTGTAGTATGTAAATATATTTTTAAAAAATTAAAATTTGTTTAAGTTGAATCTAACATGTCTTATTTGTCTATACAGTGCAATGTCCGATTGAACGATCTAAAAAAGTCTAAAAAATAAAAAATCGAACCTAAACATGCCCTTCGTGGGTCAAATCTAATAATTAACTTTGACTTTTTAATTTTTTTAGATCATCTAATCAGGCATTGTACTGTACGACAAGTAGGGTATTTGACCCCACCTAGAAAAAAATAATTTTTTTTGTTTATCCACTGTGATGTCTCCATTGCAGTTAGAAGGGACATTGCAACAGGTATTACTCTAATTTCACACAAGTATTAACATATCCACAACAGTTGGGCCCATTTGTTTTCTTTTTTGAACGAGTGACCAGTGTACGAGTCCGTCTGAGAAGCCAGAATTCCTCGCCAATAGGAAGATAGATAAGCTCGTATTGTTCCACCCCCGAAGGGATGAGAGATCCGTGCAAGCGCACGAAGTTTCCGCGGGGTGTCGATCTTGCGAGAGCTCCCGTACTGGAGACTGGTGTCCGCTGCGGCACCACTAAGCCATGGCCTTGGACGGCCCATTAGCTTTCAAGCCAGTATAATCCTCATGCCCAAATTAAATAGATCTTAGTTGGGCAAACCGTACATTAAATCAAGATCAACAATGCTAATATTAATCACTTATCTTGATTAGAATCAACCCCAGAATTTAAGAGCATAAATCATTGTTCAGTTTGATCTCCTGACATAATTGGAGAGTGAAGCGGATGTGCCTCCCTGTTTTCAAGTGTAACCATCAGCTAGAGTCTGTATATGTTCGACCAATGCCCGTCCAAAATATTTATTCTTGCGTTAGACACACTCTGAGGTGGTGACCCTCTTCCCCTTCGGGGAGTTACGGAGGAAGAGATGGCAGGGAGCCCCTCCCTGGAATTTTCGCCGGTCTTCCGGCGATGTTCGTGCGACGGGTGTAACGCCTTGGCTTCGACTTCATCAGCTTTCCTGGGAGGGAGGGGTCCCTCCCCTTATCCTCTCCGTTTATGTTTCCTTTCTCCAGTTTATCCTCCTTCCTTTGCCTCCCCTCCATCATAGCCATCTTCTTCATCATTTTCCATCGCAGCCCACCTTCCTAGCCGTCTTCCTTGCCTTCGCCTCCTATTTTCTTCTACCGTCGTCTTCATCATCCTTTACTCCCTTCTCCTGGTTCCCCTTGCATCTTTGGCGTTCAGATTTATGGGATCCTCCTCCATCGCCCTCATTTCCATCTCTCCGTAGTTGCCTTTTGTTCCCTCTGTTACCCTTGTTTCACAGTCAAGACCCCATTCCCATCCTATACCTTCATCTCTCCATCCTCATCACCCACCACTATTCCACTTTGCCTTCTTCTCTCTGCATCCACCATCTCCTCCTTCCTCGGCTTGCTTCTCCCATCCCCTCCGCCCTCCCTTCCTCCTTCCCCTACCCGACCAACCCCACTTTTTTCTTTAGGGTCCTGCCCATTTTGCCTCTGCCCCAGTGGGATTTTTGATCGGGGGTTGGTATTCGGTGCTTCCTCGGCTTCGGCGTAGTATCTTCCTTTTCTGTTGTTCTTGTTGTGTTTATCTTTGCTAGGTATTCTCCGCCTAGATCGATTGTGCAAATGATGGATATCATCGGCGATTTCATGATGGCTTCCGATTTCGAGTGGGTCATGTTCGTAGATCTTGGAGATGGTGGTGGTGCTCGAGGTCCTTGCTTAATCTGTGCGTCCATGATGACGTGCATTTTCGAGCAACCCCAAGTTTAAACTCGTGTGATGCATAAATTTAATTTTAAGATAAAAATATTATTACTTAAATAATTTTATCTTAATAAAAAAATTTAAATATGTCTCAATTTAAGTGTAACACTTATTTTAAAAATTAAGATATAAAGAGAGATTAAAAATACATTCCTTTTAGATAGAAAGAGAAATTATTCGTTTTCAGATATTTTTATATATTTTATTTGTGAAGAACTTTACTCAATGTACTACAAAAACAACATCATATGTCATCGGAACCATCACCCGACAACTGCAAAAAGACACCCTGATAAAATTCACTATATTGACGTCGCAAGGTTCCGATGCCTTGATGCGATGTCATTTATTTGACTCCTTTTTTACCTACCAGAAGCCCTTCTTCTCGACTCTTCATCTCTCCACCATGTTCCCCTATTTCCAAAGTCGTGTGATGCATGACATTTGTTTGAATTTATTTTAAAAATATTAAATTTATATTTAAGATAAAAATGATCATATTGATTTAAATTTTATTCTTGAGTTTAGAAGAAGTTGGAAATAAGACAAAAAAACCCTTGAAGAAATTAAGCCTATGTTTATCAACCACTAATTAAAATCCTTAGGTTTTTATTGGTAATAAAATGAGTGAATGCAATTGGAGGTTTCTTAGACATAACATGTATTGACGATTGGAACACATGGTTGATAGAATATTTAATTAAAGATAAAAATAAATAAGTGATTTCTATTCAATGTGTATCCTTCAATAAAACAGGTAGAGATAGATGTATCAGTCTCACTTTAAAAGATTATTTTATTAAAATAAAATATTAGCTTACATTAAGGTATTGTTTAGTTTAAGAAAAATATCACACAAGTACCATAAACTCCTCCTTTTTTGTGAGATACGAAAAAGTGGAACTTACCGAAGACCTCTGCCAGATTTATCGTAAAGTGACCATATATATTTAACACGGTAACAAAATATCCAGTTACATTTAGAGAGAATATTAATGAAAAATAGGTTTATGACAAAAATGGCCGTGAAAGTGTTACAGAGAATTCCCTCAAAATGACTTTTTATAGAAAAATTTAAAATTATATAGGTTTATCTATAAATATCTAGATTAAGTGTAGTTATTTACTGAATCAAAAGTTTTTAGAGAGTTAAGAAGAAATTAAATATTTCTAAAAGTCACAAAATTTAGCATTTTCAATTTAAAAATAAAAATTATCATTGGAATAGGAATTCAAACACTTTATTTATTTATATATTATATAAATATATATACTAAAGTCATTAAATTTATATTTTTCAAATTCAAATGACACACTTTATCTGATCACTTAATTAATGGAGGTGGTATAAACTATGCGCCTGCGGCATCATTGTGATTCTTGGGCCGACCAAACATCATAACCCCCATTGCCCTCCCAACCAGAAGTTAAGAAAAAAAACACATTATATTTTTTATCTTCCCTTCAGTTATAAAAACATGCTAAAAAAAAAATACAAACCAGGTGTCGTACCCAACGATTCACATCACAGGATAGAGATAGGACAGTGAGAGAGAGAGAATAGAAATGTGGCGGTTTGGACGGATTGGGTGAGGGTGGGCTTGTTCATGGCGTCTTTTCTGGTTTCGTGTGCTTTAGGGAGAAGTCTTGCTGGGATTTCTGCTGAGACAGAGTTTGGGGTGCTGGGTTCCGCAGTCTAGGAAAAATCTTGCCTTTTTTGTGTTCTAGAGGTCCTCATGGTGGGGGGCGAGGCAGTTTAGGGAGTGAAGAGGTACCTGAGGGACTTGCTATGGTAGTTATCTGGGGGCATCCGTCACGAGGAGCCGCTAGTTGCAGCATTCCCGGCAGGCACCAAGGAGGAGAACTCTGAGAAGATCGAGCTCAGCCTGAGGCTGTCCCTCGGCAGCTACTTCGGCGTGGACCCAACGTATAGGGGCGGCATACAGTGGTCGTCGTCTGTCGCTGCCATCCTCGTCCTGAAGGATAGGGAGGGGGAGTCGAGTGGCTTGATGTTGTTGAACATGTATCCATTGTTGCCGGCAAAGGCGGAAGAGGAGCAGAGGAAGTGGAGGGATCTGCAGTGCCTGCGGCCAATGGAGGCAAAGAGGAGGAGATTTGAGAAGGTGTGTGGTGCCCGAGAGGGGGACGGTGGAGGCATGTGGCTGGGGAGGCCTGAGCTCAGGTGGTAGTCAGGCGGCGGCGGTGGAGGCGGAGAGGGGCTTCCCCTTGCACCGCATGGGTCCGTTGGCCACAGGGGAGCAACTCCTATGGGACCTCTGATTTTGGCAACTGGTCGTCCAACCAAGAAGGTAAACTGGAAGTAAACCCAAAGTCTTTAATAATAAATATATATTTCAGTTTAGATTTATTTATATATTTTGATTTTCAATCTTTAATATTAAACTATATTATTTATTTATAGTTTTCATTTCTTATATCTCATTTTGATTTTATTTAAAGTTAAAAGTATTATTTCACTTTGTAGTATCTCACTCTGGGCTACCATTTTCTTAATATCTCATTTTGATGGTCTAAACTTGTTCTTGTTATACTTCATTTTGATTTTGTTATAGTTATAAGTAATATCTCACTTTGATATCTCATTTTGATGGTCTAAATTTGTTTTTGTTATATATCATTTTGCTTTTATTTAAAGTTAAAAGTAATATCTCACTTCAATATCTCAATTTTTTTTAATATCTCACTTTGGTATCTCAGTTCTTTTAATATATAACCAATGTGCCACTTACATCAAACCCAAGACATTGGATAAATAATTATATTTTACTTTCGAAATTGAAACACTGACAAAAAATAGAAGAAAAAAATCAATGAACAACATAAAGGTGCAACATTTAATTTTCATGGAGTCCTCCTCGCATAAATATTTTATGCCAAATGAGGGATCTTGGAGCAAGCTTCGATGCATAGATAAAATGATTGTAAACAATCTGGCCATTTGTAACTCCATCATTGGAGTCATTGGTTAGAAGTCAAGCTCTATGGTTAGCACTTATCAAAGATTGAAAAACTACATGACAAACCTTATAAACTGCTAGGCAAAAGATACTACTATGAAGACCTTGAAAATCTAAGCAAGAAAAGAATGAGTCTAGGAGAAGATAGGAATTCCTTCATTTTTTTAATCTATGAAGATCTTGAAAATCTGCATAGGAACTGCATAGGAACTTCTTGTTGCCTTAGAGTTATGGTGGAGAGATTGCAAGTTTTGATTTGTTACAGAGAAGCAAAGATCAGGTTACAAAATCTAATTGTCAAATTTATGTTTTCTATAGTTTGTCAGAAAAAGCGTTTGTTTTAGTTAGTCTGTATATTAAATATCAATATCATTAGAATTCTTCTGATTTTGGTCTCACTGGCTCTTATGTCATCAATGCATTTTTGCCGTCTTAAGTTTTCTGAGATTCTTGTCCCCATTAAATTAAAAGATACACTTAAACTTTTTTGTCATTTTAATTTATCCAGTAATATTTTTATTTCATGTATAGAGTTAATTAGAAGAGGTCTTCTATTTTTTCGCCATATGATTTACCTATTATAACATAGTGCAGAAGCTTGCTCATGAATCATAATCTCTCACTTGGAGGATCAGGACAAATTCATGCCAACCATTACTACTATATTTGGGACACTTCTATCTTTCTTCTCATTAATGAAATGCGACTTTGTCACGTTCAAAAGAAAAAAAAGACCATTGAATACTCAAATCAAATATTAGAAGTACAGAGTTCTCAAGAGGTTTGTAACTAATTTGATCTCTATCTTAAAATGTAGCAACAAATGGCTGCCAGATTTTTTTCAATTTATAAGTGAGTTTCTAGTTTTACCGTGACATGTATTTTTTTATCAAATTTACATCCATCTATTAGTCCTCTATTTAGGTAGCATTAATGTGGGAAGTTTGGGCGTGTACTTGCCTTTGATTTTCTGGTTCTAAATCAAGCGAAGTGAGGTGGTGATGTGGGCTATGGTGAAAGAGTAGAAAACTGAGGCATGGCTTCAAGTTGGCTCATGGTGCTTTTGGTACAGGGTTTACATGCCCTGAAGCATTGCAAGTCCCCCCCTTCTTAGCCCACATCATCATAGCCCAAATTTTATATAAACTATAACCTTCAACATTCCAAAGCAAAAAAGAATTAAAATTTGTAACTTAACATGTTTATTCCAGTCATAGACTAAACTATCAATGATGTTTATGCTAGAATAACTGTAATCATGTTTATGCATAACCATCATTCCAGTTATAGGAAAACATGTTTTTTTGCTATACTAAGTGTAATAATGTTTATGCTAAACTGTTGTAGGCTTTATTTTTCTTATCTAATTCAATCATGTAACTAAACATCATGTGTGATAAAAGAATCTAAGAGTTCCAATGTTCTGTAGAGAACCCAATAGCACAACAAAAGCAACGTAGAAAAATATTAATTATATCTCTCAAGTTGAACAAACAAAATAGTGATGCAAAATATGGAAAGGCTAAAAGCTCTACACAAAAGTTTCATAAGAAAGAGGTAAGAATCTCTATCTTATATGAGTAGTCTCCTATTTGTTTCAGTCTTAAACCAATAAGGTAAGACTTATATATATGTGATTGACTGGGGAAAGGGTGTGGGAAATACATGTGGAAGCGGAGTGCTCCTTTAGCACTTCCAAATGCCTAGAATTGAGCAATTCCTATATAATGTGCTATACACAAATATATTAATTATCTCTCTTCATTGTAAATTTCATGTTCTATGAGACTTTGATGTTACTGTTTCTTCCAAATCCACTCAACCACGTAGCCTCACCCACTTGGTTTTCTCTGCCTCTCAAACACAGACATGTTTCTATAGGTTAGTCTTCAAGTGGCTTGCTGACAGTTGTATTATTTAGACACTAATCTTATTATCTGTTAATGCAACACTATCTTATGATGGGTGTTTCAAGCATAAATGACTATAATAAGTATTTTCTTGTTAGACAATGGCAGATCCTTTACAAACGGGAACACTGTGGTTACTTCAAAAGTTCTAGCGGAATCACAGGAGGGTCAAATGTCATAATTTAATTTTTTACTCACACAAACTCTTAGGACCTGATTGGAGGCATGTCATAAACACATGTAGTTTGAATATGAACTCATTTTATATGATAACCTTAGTTTGGATGGCTAACAATAGATTTATCATACCCTAACATAAACTAAAAACCTACTCATAGTGCATTTACCTTAAAATCATTTAGGTTAGACTAACGTAGAATCATATTTATGCTAAACTATCAGAGGCTTTATTTTTCTTGTCTAATTCCAAAATGTAACTAAACGTCATGTGTGATAAAAAAAATCTAACAGTTTCAATGCTCTGCAGAGAACCCGACAACAAAACAAAAACAACACAGAGAAAGAGCTTGGCAGAGAACCTGATAGGCAGTGGAGGCCATGCCGAAGACCTGTATGTGTAAAAAATGCTCCATCCCGCACCGGCTTCTGCGGCAGCTACATTATGCAAACACAGAGAAAGGGAGATATCACACAGTCAGTAATACCCAAATCTGCCTAAAATGATGAAAAAATGTGCATTGAGTTTGGAAATTGATGTGTGCACCTTCTGGCGAATGGAAGAGGAAGAGGATGATGCAGAGAATGCACTGCAGTCCTCGTTGCAATGCAGGGCATGTCAGAAGAAGAGGATGATGCACAGCAAAACAGGGAAACGATGGAAATATGATAAGTATATAATTGGCTTTCTCACTAATTTGCTATTTAAGACATTTGACCTTCTTAGACAATTAATACATTTAATTTCTTCTCTCCCTTTGTCTTTATTAACACGCAACTCTAAATGGGATTTGACATAGGGCATACCCAAGACAGAAGGGCCTTTGGCCTTCTTGACATTTTTAGGCAATTAATTTATAGGTCACTAAATGTCAGATACTGCATTTACCTTTTTCCTGTTGTGTTTATTAACACACAGTTCTAGATGGGCTTTGACACAGGGCAATGTCATAATTTAATATTTTTTCCTCTGGTCTTATTGGCACATATCAAGTAGTTTCATTCCACTCTTAAATGCTTCATTAATATAGGTTGAGAGCAGCATGTTGGTTATTGAAACACAAAGGCGTTATGCCTTCCTAGCTGTCTAAGAATATATATAACAGTTCGGTTACACCTTCCTAGGCGATTACAATTGAACTTATTAATAGACTATTAAATGCTTCATTAAAACTGGTTGAGAGAAGCATGTTTTCAAAGACGTTATGCTTCATTAAAATAGTTTTGATTGTTGAAGCATATTTGAGTTCAAATTTGAATTTGGCGCCACTGGGTTGAGAAACAAAAGCGGCGGCAAAGTTAAAAAGTGGAGGGAATAAAGAAGAATAAGTTGATACGTAAGGAGAGAAAGAAGAATAGGGTGTCACAAACTGTGCGTTAGTATAGAAAGATTTTTTTATTACTTTTTTTTTGGAGAGAAAGAAGAATAGGGTGCCACATAAGCAGGGGTTAGGAACTCTGTTTTATTATATAGTATAGATATTGTTCCGGCTACGCCTTTGCTGGCGTCTCCGTGGAGGGCTTCTCTCCATCCATTTGCGAAACTGCCCCGGTCACTCTCCGGTGATATTTTCGTTTCAGCACCTATTGGTCCCTGGTGGTTTCTCCCATGGTTTCTTTGGATTCTCATGTATCTCCTACGATATATGTACTAGTTTGGCGATGTCAGCCAAATGGTCTTGTTACAGTACCCTTTCTCCCACGCCCTATTGTTTCCACCAGTGTTTTTTATGTTTCTGGATCTAGGGGTGTTTACTATTTGGTTCAACTCGAAAAATTAAATCAAATTAAACCAAAATTTCGGTTTGGTTCGGGTTGACACAAGGTTTGGTTTGGTTCGATTTGCAAATATCACAAACCGTAGAAATCGATCCAAACCGTTGAAACCGAATTATCCATCTTTGTTATTGTTTTTATTCAATTTTGCTTTGAGCCAAGGCCCACGATCGTGCAACCATTGGGTTTTATTGTTTTTAGTTAATTTTGCTTTGGGCCAAGGCCCACGATCATGCAACCATTGGGCTGCACGTTGTTTAACATTCTAAAATCAGGTTGCTTTGGGCCAAGGCCCACGATCATGCGCCCAGCTGGAGCTTTTCTACGGTGTTCGGTGCCCATCATCAGGCGCCCAGCTGGAGCTTTATAGGATGTTAGGTGCGTCAGGTTTTCGTTTCCCACATTCTCGGACTAAAAAGAACGGTACCGAGCGGCTGTGAAGTTGAAAGGCGTGAAACCGGGTTTTAGTCTGACATCGCCATAAAGAAAAAACGTCATGCTCAGGATTTCTATAAAGAAAACCCCACTGCACCTTGAACGTGTCACTTGGCAAAGGATGGTTAGGCTCAAGTCCGCTTCAAATCAAACCGAACCGAATAAAACCGATTTTGTTCGGTTCGATTTCTAACATTCATTTGGGTTCGTTCGATTTGGCAAAATTTTTTCATAAATCAAATCAAACAGAACCGTGAACACCCCTATCTGACCCCATGTACGCTTTGATTAATGAATGAACCTACTTTAATGACCAAAAAAAAAAAAAGTATCGTTGAACTCTGTCAAAATAATTTAAAGAATTTTTTTTTACCACAGACGACAGCACATAACAGTAGTTTGTAAAGATAATGTAAAGTTAAGGGTTTTTATATTGATTCTTATAAATATAGTAAATTTGAAATAAATCTCTATATGTTGCTTATTTTGACATGAGTCCTTATAAATTTAATACAATATAAAAATTCTTTCAGCTAAGAATCATTTTAAAAAGCAAATATTCATATATTAGTTTTAAAATAATGTTAAATGGATGAAAATATTTGGAACTAGTCTAAAAATTTAAAAATCAAACCCGAAGAATAGTGAAAAGTGGCCTTAATGAGTTGAATCTAATAAAAAATTTAGATTTTTAGATTTTTTTAGATCATTCGATCAAAGATTGGATTGTATAACAAGTAGGGCATGTTTGGAGTGACCTAAAATATCAAAACCATAAAGACTTAGCAGCCGACATCTTCTAACAGCATCCCAACATGAGTAGTTCCGAGGTTGCCCCCCTACCCCTGCTACTTCCTAGTTACTCCCTCTTGTTCCTTTTCTATCCAATGACCAAGTCATGTCACTGCTTCACATGAAGCTCACACGTGACAATTACTTGGGATGGAAGCTTCAAGTGAAAGCCGTCCTCCGGTCTCAAGGGTACATGGGGATCATCGACGGCGCTGAGCCATGTCCTCCGGCGACCGTCGCTAACGAGAGGGATCCTTAGCTACTCGTCACCAATCCAGCATGCGAAACTTAGATGAGAAAAGACCAACTGATCCTCAACATACTGCTTGCGTCCATGACTGAATCGCTTCTTCCTTGCATGGTTTGGCTGCAGAACATCCAAAGCTGCATGGGACGCCCTCGACAAGGTGTTTGCATCCCACTCACGTGTTGCAGTTCAGAACAGAGCTTCAAACAGTTCGTTGTGGTACAAGATCGGTGTCCGACTACATCCAGGACATCAAGACGATCGCCGACAACTTGGCGGTCATTGGCCATCCCATCCCTGAATCCGACTTGGTCATGCAGGTCCTCATTGGCCTCGGCTCCCCATATGAGTCGTTCATCCCTGCTATCACCACACGCATGGATGCCATCTATCTCCCTTGAAGACCTCCATGGCATGCTCCTTGCACACGAGAGCCTTCTCCAACATCAGGAAACGCTCTCTACGGAGTCCTCCTTCCCCTCTGTCAACACGGCGACCCGAGACGGACTGACTCCATTGAGCAGGGTGGTCGTCGTGGCGGTCGAGGTCGTGATTGTGGAAAAAACCATGGTGGCTATCGTTGCCAGATTTGTCCTGGCAATGGCCAGCGGGGACATGAGTGCCTCTAGCACTTCAATCAAACCTTCCCCAGAGGTATGTCGTCCGCACCAGCACGTACGCACTCCCGCTTGCCCAGGTTCCACTCGCAGCCTCCTGCAATGGGTGGTGTGCCGACCACCGCTACTATATCTCTGCTCCCACATTGTCGGCTCCTTCAGTGCCTGCACCTAGTCTTTCTCCTGGGTGGTACCCCGACTTTGGTGCAACTCATCATGTGACCCCGGATCACATGTAACTCTTCAACACCATCCCGTACAATTACAGATTGGTAATGGTATAGGTTTGCATATTTTTAACTCAATAAACGCAGTGCTCCCCACTCTTTCTCATCCTCTCCACTTGAAAAATGTCTTACATCTTCCTGATATCACCAAAAACCTTCTTTTCGTTCATCAATTTACAAAGGATAATAATGTTCTCTTTGAGTTTCACCCATTTGAGTTGTTGTGAAGGATTGGCAGTCGGGGACGATTCTGCTTCGCGGCAAGCTTAAGAATGGCTTCTACCAGTTCCCACCTTCAAGTGGTGTCAACTATCCTATTGCTTTCCTTGGTGAACATGCCTTTCACTCTTTGTAGCATGCGTGCCTTGAATCCTACGTGCTTCTTCAATCCCTTCTGCAGTAAAAAAATTTAGTTTATGGTGCAGACTTGACGGGATGGCCCTGAACTTGCCCAGGGATTGTCTTCCCAGGATGACATTGTAGGTAGAGGGGACATCAACAACCACAAACTCAATCTCCTGTATGACTGATAAGGGAGGAGCCCCCGATGTCAATGAAAGCATTATCTGTCTTTCGGCAGTTACGGGTTGGCCGCTTTGTCCACAAATAGGGGTTCGAACCTTCCTCATGTCTAATAGGTCTGGGTTGAGGTGATGGAAGCAATCGAGGAAGATTATGTCAAGCAAACTCCCTTTATCGACCAGGACTCTTTTAACGTGGTAACCTACAATGTCAACCTCTATAACTAGGGTATCATTATGGGGAATTACGATACCTTGGAGATCTTCGTCAGTGAAGATTATTGGTTTTTTGGTGAGTAGAGGGTTGTCGATAGTTGCTAATTCCCAGGCGACCCTCTGAGTCTAGAAGGCGTAGCTGTGTCTCTTCTTGTTGATGTCTCTATTGCTTGAGGCTCTTCTGTAGATGACATGGATCACTTTTCAAGTTGAGCAGGATGACCATAGTTGTTTGTGGGGGTGACTGGTCATTGCCTTTTCGAGCCTCCTATCTAGACTTTTGACTGTTGTTGTCAGCGACGTACTTCTTTAAGTACCCGTGCTATATTAGGACTTCAATTTCCCTTTTGAGATCATGGCATACTGAGGTGAAGTGGCCATACTCATTATCGAAGGCACAAAACCTTCTTGTCTTCTATGCTCCGAGCACCGACTTCATCTTTTTCAGCCAACAAATATAGCCTTTATCTTTAACCTCTTGGAGGATTCTGTCAATCGGGGTATTCAGGAGAGTGTAACTCTCTTCTCGCTAATTGATGTACTAGTCCCCTCGACTTTTGATCTGTTCTTGGCGTTGATCTTTGGCCAGTCAGCCGACTCAATTGTAATCGGGACGTCTCTTGTTCCGCCTTGTCATCGCTTGCTCTTCGCACTTATCTTCTCCTTCGGGGCACTGTTGAAGAGTTTTGTAGGCACAGAGCAACTCTTCGCTATTGATGCATATGTTAACCTTATTGACGAAGTCTGGGAATCGGTCGGGAACTCTTTCCTTAACTCAAACTAAGCCTATTGGCTCACTGCTCGAGCAATGAAATATTGGGCTGGGTTTGACATATCCCAACTAGGGATCTTTAGGGTTGCTTCGTGAAAGCAGGCCCAGTATTTTCAGAGAGGCTCATCCTTTCTCTAGTATAGAGAAGGCAGAGATGTAGTAGTTATCGGCATGCGTCTGCTGGCAGGGAAATTGTTCCGAAATGAACATTGCAGCTCCTTAAAATTGTCAATAGAATTAGGCTTCAACTGACCAAACCACTGTCGAGTGTTCCCTTCTAACGTGGTTGGGAAGACCTGACATTTGATTTCATTAGGTACATTCAACAAAGAGAACGTACTCTCAAACATTTGCAAGTGGTTGTCTAGATCTTTCGTTTCGTCATATGTTTTTTGGGTTCGCATTGAACCCTTCTCCTCCAAGTCATCTACCCCAATTTTTTGATTTTGACGAAGTAGCCTCTCTACTCATTCTTCAAGCCTCCAAACCCACTTTTTCCTTGGGGAAAAGTGGCAGGAATGTCGGGAGTGTCGACGGGACTTGGCATGCTATCGAGAAGAACTTGAAGACCTGGAAAGCGAGGATGTATGGGAAGACTTAGTCGAAGAGCTCGAGAATGACCAGGAGGAGGAACTATTATCAGCAGGGGCGTCATGTCTGCGGTGGCAATGGCGCCGACACTTTGGTCCAGGGCGGTTCATGACTTCATAATCGATTAGGCTAGCGATGAGCAGAGGGATGATCTCTCGCCGACCATTCGTGCGACTGCCTTTAGACCTCACTTGGTTCAGGATTATGGTTGGAGGGTTGTCCTCTGACCAGAACTAATGGGCCATTCTGCAGAGGAGGAAGAGGTGGAGCCATTGGGTTCCCTTGACTATGAGCCCTCTGAACGACGTTGGCACTATGGCGGCTTTGTGGGGGGCTTCCTGAGCATCCATGCTCCCGACGTACAGTCCCACCTTCCAGTCGGTCTACTTCTGCTTCTAATTGCTGAATCATATTGAGCAGGACCTGAAAATTTGATACTGAGGGTAGCTGTTGTGTATCCTCAAGAGGAGGTCAAGCATTACCTTAAATGTCTAGTGCTAGTTCGCCCAAGACCCCGATGGTTGGAGGTGGCAACAGTGCATCAATGCCAACCACTACTTCTTTCTATCAGGAAGCTCGACTACTATTTGCATGCACTATAACTTTTGGCTTACATTTCCTACATATGGTGCCAAAAAATGTTGGATCAAAATCTCACCCACTATTATTAGAGTCTTTCGCCCAATATTGGAAAGTCGAGGAAGAATAGACCTGTAAGAAAAACATTGTCAATGGCCTTCGACGATGATCCGGAGGATCCCCCACCGATGCTGAAGTCATAGAATTGGGATTCAAGAAGAAGATAGAACCAATTGGGTGATGGAGACCGTATCTGGCTAGGCTGAACCATGAGTCTTTATATAGTAGTTCTTGAGTACTTTACGAGCCAATTCCAATTAGGAAAAGCATACCCCAGCTGCATCTCCTCTTAAAAACCATGGCTGGGTGGAGACTGTTTTGGAAAGGCCGGTCCCATGACGGATTTCCAGGTTCATTGTGATCTACTTGGGAAGAAAGGATTGCCTTGGCCAGTAAAGGTATCCGTGAACTGTGGGGTTGGCTTCTGTACATATGCTTGGAGTCTGCTAAATATTTTCCAGGCCATAGTCCAGGTGCGGGTCGCCCATTCAATTCCTCTTGTTCAGTTGTCTTTGCAGGTGTTTCAGAATATTGGCTAATTTGATTAAATGCAAATCATTCAAGTAGTTGTAACAAAGATAATTTGCAAATACCAGATTAAAGCAAACTGTTAATTGTGATCATGCAGAATCCTACTCTTACAAGCAAAAGCACACATGTAGCTCCTCCCGTTATACGTACACCTATTTCGGAATAAAATTTTTGGATAGAATAAAGAATTTATCCAACCTTGAAAGATTTCTAACAACCAAAATACTCACGTCAGAATATTCAGTTGAAGGAGACCAGAAAGGGGCCAATTATTGCATTCCAATACTAAATTTTCTCGTTAGTATAATCACTTTTCATCAAACATAAAGTTGAAGGAAGACACGACAATCCATGTAGGGTTGTGGTTCTCTTCCCCACACTTACTCGGTTGACAAATGAGGGATTAATAAGCACTTCTCCAGCAGACAATGTGTGAATGTGCGACCTTCATGGCCAGTTGGCCACGCCACAAAGGGTACCTATAGAAACTTAAAATTTGGAATGGAACCACTCTATACTACCATGGAAAAATAAGCACTCCAAGAAAAAATTAATTGCACTGAAAAAAAATTAGGAACCACTTTCCGCAAAATTCCTTTGCAGCTAGCTGCCGCGTTAATCCTCAATCTCCAGCGAACGCATATGTTCACAAGTCATCTAACCTTGGGTTAAGATCAAACCCTGAAAAGGAATCTCTCTCAGAACTCTAGACGGGATAACACAAATCATTCAACTAATCAGAAATGCACCTCCAACGTGGTCCAGCAACGTGCACTTCTACAACTCGTCCTGAGAAAATTAATGCAAAAAGGATAAACAAGTGAGTTAATACACAAAGATGGGAAGGGGAAATGATAGAAAATCAAAGAAATGGGAACGTGCAATATTACAGCGCTGGAAAGGAATAGTATAGCAGATTCAATTCTTTCCCGGATTCGAAGCTGATTATAATGTATGTATATATATGCACGTATGTGTGTATGTATATATATATAGTCCTCCCTTGCTTTTTGCAAAGAGATGTGCTTAATATATAAATATATTATAGTCAGCTTCCATTTTTGTAAAAGAATTCAGAGTCCAAGGTTGTGTATTAAAACCACTAAATAAGTAATCTGAAGAAGGTCAAATGTCAATCTCCTATGAGTACTGACAAAATCCAGTACCATGGTGTGATACCAAACCCTTTGCTCTCAACGTGTTGCTCCAAAACGCCAAGGCTTGTTTTGGATTTAGAGTGGCAAAAGAATAAATGCTGGCTCGACTTGAATGTAAACTCTGTAGACATACTATGACCTGTGCTTTGCTCTTTAGTATGTTGGTCCAGTCCTCTGTTAGGCTGTTACGTAGGAGAAAAGATGGAGCAGGTTGCATTAAATGTAGAAAGAAGTATTCAGGAGACGGTGACAGAAACTTCTGTCTCCTGGATTTGCCGATTGCACCTTCTCCATGGAATTGGAATATAACTGCTATTTAGATGAAGAGTGCAAATTTTATTTGACCAACAGAATAGATACTCTGTCAGGCCTCTATTCAGGTCTTATTTAGGCCTTCATTCAGGAACCAGACCACACCCGTAGGAATATGCTAGTATCACATCTATCCAATGTCTAGATAGTTTCTATTCTTCCTTGACGTAGATGTTCCCACGGCCTATCTTTTGTTTCACAACTAATGATAGATTCTCTTTATTGTTGGGTTAAACATGCAATATGTTTATAATAAGAAGCCATCTTCCAGAAAGCTCAGGATCGTACATGTTTGATTGTCTCATCAGCACCTTCTTCTTCTTCTTCTTCCTCCTCCTCCTCCTCTTCCTCGATCTCTGCATCATCAATCTCTTCTTTCTCATCCTGTAAATAGGAAAATCAAGGGTGTGAAAGATGGTAATGATAGAGCAAGTGGAAAAGCTAAATGGCAGCCAATCGTCACAAACTCACATCAGATACATCCAGGTCACTCTCCCCATCTACCCCCTGTTTAAGAATATGGTGCAAAAAAAAGTTAGTTAAATATAAAAAAGAATAAAACAGTATCATGTCCCATGCTGCATTACAGACTTATAGTACCTCCTCTTCCTTCTTTTTCTCAGCTTCATCAAAAGCTGCCTTCTCAGCCTGCAGAAAAGGTGAACACGAATCAGTCACCCAACAAATACATGCTAGTATATACATAAAAGTAAAGCATACATCTTTATGCTTTCCCCATGTTTCTTCTGCTAGCTTCATTGCATATTCAGGGTCATCACATATCAGAATATTATCAAATATAGTACCAGATTTGACCTGTAAGAATGGCACAAATGACAATTGAGACATTGCAACCCAGCAAGTGAAAACTTCGGAAAGAAGTAGGGCTATTTACCTGCCATAACTCAAATCCTATGTACTTGAGGTTTGGAAAGACATAAAGATCAGGATCATCTTTGAACTCTGTAAGACATTGACATTTAGTTTATAGGAACCGATAACATCAAATAACTGGCATACAGATAACTGAATATTTTCTAGAAACCAGAGGCTGAACCTGGATTGTCAATCAAAGGTGCATTCCACTTGCCCTTGTAATTAGGGTTCTTAATTTTCTGTAAATTGGAAGGAGAGTGTTCATGTTTGAATTCTCTCGTTTATGTTCTCATTATATATTATAGAAGTTTTCTCCCAAGTTTCTTACCTTCTGCTTCCATGGTCCCTTATATTCAGGGTTAGGTATCGTCGGTGGGGTCCATTCACCATCTTCCTCGTCATCCCAGTCATCTGGCTGCAAGAGCATAGATCAAGACGGATGTGTGCAACTGACAAGCAAACCTCAATAACCAGTTCAACAGCATGACAACCAATGCCCCAATGACAAGTTGTAAGCTTGTAACAAGCAGGTTACCTTTTTGGCATCAGGACCTGGTATCTCCTTTGGGATATCATCATAACCCTGCTAATATAAGGATCCTTGTTTTGTTATTAAAAGCCAAAAAACAGGATTATTCACACATAAAGAGAAAGATGCTTAAATCTTGCAACAAACGATTTGTTCACTATAGAATATTGGATTCTTAAGATAACAAAAAAACTGGAAAGTACTTCTGAAACTAAAGTTTTAGGCATATCTGTCGGATTTCAACCAAAATGACCAATACTGCTGATGAATCCTCCCACATCCCGAGGAGGAAACAGAGGCTTCTATTTCACGTCACATTCAACAATATCAGGACTTAAGATGTAGAACATTCTAAGAAACGACTTAAAAATGGAAAGCCCTGTGCTGGTGCCAAAAACCAAGAGTTTCAAATAAATAACATACCACCTATATCAGAAAACTTTCAACCAAATGACCAAAACCACTTAGTTTACGTTTATGATTTAAGTGCTGATTGAAATCCTTGATGAAAATGAAATACTGTGCATGCCCAGCCCAATGACAGCTTCTTTTTCTCAAAGGAATTGTGAATCGCACCACCAATTTTACAAAAGCATAAATAACGGTACTACAAGTTAAGATGGAGGAGTGTTCCCTCAACTTACAAACGCAGGCCAGAATTTCAAAGAAAAAAATGAGGAAGGCACAAGGTAGTGGCAGTTAGAAAACCTTCGAAATCTACTGCCATTTCTCAGAATGGACTTGAAAATAGGTAAAATTCCAGTTTGTGCGTGTACAACTGCTGCAAATACACAAAATCAGCATAAGAAATAGATGAAAATTACCTCAGGTTTTCTATCCTCGGGATCTGAAATATACTCTTCGTCATCCCAGTCTTCTGGCTGCAATAGCAATTAGATATTTAACTTCCTATAGAGAGATCTAATATAAGGAGTTGCATAAGAGAGTGGAAAATAAAGCAAAATTATGAATAACCTTTTTTGCATTGGGATCCTTAATTTGTCTAGGAGGAAGTATTGACCAGTCAGTGAAAATGCTACCAGATTCCTTTTCTTCATTGTCAATCAGAATGCTGTATGTGGAATCAGGGCGAATGATAAATGTGTAAACATGAGTTAATTGATTGGTTTCACATGTTACATCCTTTTTGATTAAGTGATTTTTCCCTTTGCGGTTAAGTACAGCATGGACTTTCTTTGTGCTGCCACAGATATCTGGTCCAAACATAATGCTGCATTGTCACAAGATAAGGAACATGTTACATAACTGATAAAAAGGATATACACGATTATCATATTTAAGAATCAAGAGAACAAATAAACCATAATCATAAATCTAAAAATATAAATATCTAATTATCCATTACCTGTAATCGGTTTCACCTCCAAATGCTTTCTGATCAATATCACCACTAATCAATTTAATGTAACCACCACTACAATCAAGCTTTTGTTCATGCTTGACCGAATACTGAATAACCAATGTCTTGTCCTTATTACTGAACGCCGGAAACTGAGCAGAGATGGTGAAAAATCTGTAGTCTGGATTAGTCTGGATACCTATTTATTTATAAGCAGACAATTAGTTAGTATTGATTGGGGAAAACCAATTTGTTACTTGCTGAAAGGCTGTTTAAGAACCAGAGTAAATTAGATGTTTATTATCCATTTGTAAACTCCAAATCCAGTAAATTACACCTCCAAAAATTCAGACCAGAATTAAGTTAAAGAAACTGGAAAAGCAAGATGTAAAAACGTGTAGAAAGATGCATGTTTGACTGTTTGTTGACATGACACCTCGCTCCGAGCCCTTCTGTATTTGTGGGAAGAAAACAGACATGGTGGAACGACAAGTCATAA
Source organism: Zantedeschia hybrid cultivar (assembly GCA_030544215.1). Taxonomy (NCBI): domain Eukaryota; kingdom Viridiplantae; phylum Streptophyta; class Magnoliopsida; order Alismatales; family Araceae; genus Zantedeschia; species Zantedeschia hybrid cultivar. The sequence continues at coordinate 60,704,331 of JARZZO010000004.1, forward strand.
TAAATGCCTAAGTCTTCATCGAGTAAAAGAAATACTTGGATACAGAAATTAATAGGTGAACAGAAGTTAATGATTGCAGCCTATAAATGGCAGAGGTCATCGTATAGCAATACATCCCGAATTACTTTTACATTCATGCATGGTCCCAACACTTTTCATACAGTCAGTGACATTTGGAGAAGTCTCTCTCTTCATGCATACCCCATCAAGTGAAACCTTGAATGGGAAAAGGTTAGCTTGGACAGCAAATTAAAATTTCAGTGTCCAAACTGCCAAGAAAGCTTCAGACTTGAAAAACCATGATCTGAAGGATGAGCCAGTTTAGCACAAAATTCAGAATCTTTTGTTGGTTTTCCTACAATTGCCTCAGCACTGGCCATTGCTTTTCCTTCTTGGATCTTCTAAAACTTGCTGCTTTGTAGTAGGGTTTCTTTTCTTTTTTTTTCTCTCTCTCTTTTGAACAAGCAACCAGGACATTAGACGATACAAACTGAGATAAACACACGTCCTACCAAAAGTAGTAAAAAACAGTCACATTGTACCTTTGTCATTTGGATCGCCACTCCAGTTTCCAGCAGTGTGTATCCAGTCTCCAGCCATATTTTCATCTTTCTTCCAATCAGACTTCACCCAACGCTCTTGCCATCCATCTTAAGGTGAAGACACCCAAAAAAAAAAACAAGGAGGTTGGTGAAGAAGTAATGTTGCTGCAAGAAACCTAACAATCTATGCAGAAGGTAAAGTGTGCATTATTTAAATCGGACTCAAGCATACATGCTTTAAGGTGTACCCAAAGCGTACCGCACTGATAACTGCTTTCTCAAATATATTACTTAACAGTTCCAAAAATACATAAAAAAGGATGGCCTTCTTGTGCCTCGGCTAATTTTAATTAACTCAGCTTGCATCATCCGAGGTATGCACGTGGGCTTGATTTAGAAACTGGAAGAATAATTTATCTAGATCACATCATTAGAACAAGTTAGGGGATGTATAAGATGATGCACATGTGCTCTGACTGTATGCAATGCAAAGGTAAATGTCTCCTTTACCAAAATGCATTAGGTAAGATAAGTACTATATGATCTCACTGGAGAAAGAACAATGTCGGTAAGCATTTAATAAGTTCTGAACATCAGATATCATATTAAACTCTCAGGAAGACTACCTGTCACTTGTCTCACACTTACTTTCTCAATTTTCTCACACTAGGATTCTTGCATTCTACCTTACCATTTCTTGAATAATGTTCAAGTCCAATCAGATGCACAAACAACGATTAGATCTAGTACGAATCAGGTCAATAGCCATACAGTGTGAAATATCACAAACACTCATGAACTGCATCCGTTGACCCATTGATTCTTGATCAAGATGCTAATACAGTCGTTATACCGTACAAGCTACGCAAAAAAAAAAAGATAGTTGCACTTGCACCATGTTTACCCTCCTTTTTCTGCACTTATTGACAAAATAAACGAGACAAAAAGGAACATTAAATGCGAGCAGTCAGAGGTGATCCCCAAGCAGCCAGAGAAGAAAAAGAAACTGCAAGAGGTGTTTCAGAACCTGGTAGCTCGCATGAAATGGTTCAAAAAGTTGGAAATAATAATTGTGTATAACAAAATTTTTATGGAAAACAGTGATAGGACTCCGGAAAATCCTGCCCCGGAGGAGAAACTTTTACATCGTTCCGCATCGTAGATAAAGGCTTTTACATGTGCTCGCACGCATATCACCTGCTAAAATCTCCATAGAAAGCAATAATTCACTAGCAAAATCCCGAAAAGAAAACAAGAACACGTATCAGAATCTTTCAACCGAATGAAGTTTACCGAACAGAATTGCCTACTAGATGAGTACAAGCAATTCGGAACCTGAGTGAGCAAATCATCATCGCATGCATAAAGAAACGCAGAATCCACAACCGTGGAAGAACGAGCAGCTAACAGATCCGAATGCATCGCAACAATCAAATCCGACAAAACATAAACCGCAGTGCCGATGCATCAGCACAACACATCGACGAAGAGGATCCCGCCGAAGCATCCTCACAACAGATCGACGAAAACAGATGAAACAAACAGATCCACCAGCGAACACAACATCGCACCAATGAAAAAGTGGAGACAGATCAAGTAAACACGGATTAAGAAACTGAGAGATCAGAGATCTGTCTTCGGCCATCGGGATGCCGGCAGATCGCGCCAGAACAAGCGGCATTGCGAGGATTCCGATCGATCGTAGAAATGGAGTGCGAGGGAGGTGGTGGGAGATCATTACCATCGAAGCGCTCCTCGAAGAAGACCTCGGCGGAGGTGAGGCAGAAGAGGATGGAGACCGCCGTGAGGGCAGTGGAGCAGGGGAGAAGGAGGCGGCCGCGTCCTGCCATCTCTGCGAGGGCGCGGTCACGGGTACTGGTGCCGATGCTGGAGATGGAGGAGCCCGCGGCAGCAGCGCACGCTTTTATAGCTCCAACGCGGTGGGTCATTAATCTGTACCCTCGAGAGTCTTTTGCTTATGATGCTCCGAAGGTTTACAAAGGAGATAGGACTAGATCGTGCAGGGAATGGATGGTCTCACTTGGCCGTGAGCATGATGTCCGGGGAGACGGCGGAACGCGGTCCCAGAATCCGATAGCGGTTTGATTTGGTATATTGGAGAAGACGATAAAGCCCCTGGGGTGCGAATCTTATCTTTTCATTTCCTAACGAGCTGCTGCACGCGAACAAGCAAATGGAGCGGGCTTAGTTTGGGGATTTCAAGTAGTGCTCGGCGTCCGTGGAGTTGGGAGGTATTTGACGTGGCAGTAAAGTGTGGGCCCTGGAAATCCGAATAATTCGAGACATGTCACCTTGCTTAGCTACAGGCCAAAGTTGTTCCGTTCGTTTTGGATTTTGAAACTGAAATTTGTGTTTCAGATGTGAAAATTTGGATTAGTAAATAATAAATGCTATTAATCTTACTCAATTTACATTGTAAAGATGAAGATTTCGTGATGAGAAGTTCACTGAATTGGGAAGGCTATTCATGAGAACGGTTAATCACAAAATACGGTAGTATGTATGACCTTTGTTGCCACGTTCACTGGAATACTGTCTAATAAGTAGTTCTGACAGATTTGTCTTGAGAACAGTAATTTTAAGTTTGATATTTTTTATCTTATTTTTTTTTAACAATTTCAAAATAGTCGTCTAAGTTTTTCTTACCTCTAAGGTGCCTTTTGATGCATCATAAAATGCCGTAAAGTCTTGATTTTCAAATAAGTAAACATAAAATTCTTAATTTTAAAATCATCAGTTTTGAAATATCACCACTTTTGGTTTACTGTGATTGTAGGTTGTAAATCAAAAGAAGGCAAAAGAAGGATTTCGAGGGTCAATCTATTTTGAAATACGATAATTTACAACACTCCAAACGAGGGAAAAAGTATCAGAAAAAAACAATTTACAGCACACTAAACACCAAAAAAACACTATTTTATAGTTGTTTTTGATATTTTACGACTATTTATCCTTCCTTCCCTCAAGAAGCTAGCTAATCATCCTCTCCCTCAGGCACTCCTGACACAACTTTCTGCACAACCTGATCTCATATCCTTCAATTGAAGCAAATCGTCAGTCACAATGGCGAGCTGCAATGATGGATGAGATCCATTACCTTATTCAAATGTAGTATCAGAGTTCATAGTATGAATTGAGTCACACACCCTCTACTTGTATTTGTAGTTCACGTGATAGAACTTAAAATCGATTTACATGTGAGGAAATATGTTAGAAAAGTCTCACATCGGATAAGGATGAAAGAATACATGATACCTTACTTCAATCAATGCCTTAAGATTTTGAGTTAGATGACTCAATAATTTTATTAATACTTACGGCCAATGATAACTCCTCATGTTATGTCTATAGCTATCATATTAGGTTGATAAAACTGATAGAACTATCTGGACTTTGAATAATCAAATGTCAATCATGTAAAATCCCATGCTAACTGCGTCAAAATGCGACATAAGGTGAGGTCTCCTCCTCGTACTTGACCAATGGATAAAATGACCGGCTAAAGTGTCATCTAATGAAACCAAAGCACCTCAGCGAGGCTCACGAACCCCACTCACCATGAAAATAGACAGAGGTCAAATACAGCAATTAGACGGGATTCATATCATTTACTTCAATTTTCCTGTATCATTGATATTCTAATCAATATGGTTAGTTTAAGATCGTTAAAGAATAGAAAAGTACCTCTTTTTCAAATCTCATCCTTCTCTTATCATAATAAATGAACTAGTGGATCAAAGTAGAATGCCGATACTATAAGAAATTAGAATAAACGATCTCAATTCAATTAAAAGACTCATCATGAGTCAGCAAACCCTGTCCGTAGGCCCGTAGCGCAGTCGCGCTGGGCAAGACACGTTCTCCTGCTCGGAAGGCTTGATCGCGGGTTCGATCCCGCGAGTTTTTACTTTAGTTAGGGGAATTTTCACGGTACTCCGTTCAAGCTTATGCCTTAGGTAGCGTATCTCCCTCATCGAGTGAAAAAAAATTATCTTTCTCTTAGAAGGTAAATCTTAGGTCTCTGGCCGGCTCGATCTCAGTTCCTCCGAGTTGGGCACCAAGCTACTGACCAAAAAAAAAAAAGAGTCAGCAAACCCCTTGGGGCCTAGTTGACTCATGGTGAGCTGACGGCCCGATGGGGACTCATTGACTCATTGGGGCTGGTCATCTCATGGTGAGTGAATGACCCTTGAGGGGTCCTGTTGATTTATCATGAGTTGAGGTCTCTCTTGGTGCACTTGACTTATCTACATAACAGGCCTATATAAGGCCATCTAGGTTAAATCAACCAAAGAAGAGAAAGTACCATAGACAAAAGAATCACGAGAGGGTTTGGGGTGGCATTTTACCCACATAATTCTTGTAGTCACAGGAGAGTTTGAGGGGCGATGTTCCTACGTAATTCCTGTAAGGAGAGACGAGTCTTGCAGAAGGTATAGAGATATATAAGCCAAAGGTCTAGAGAGAGAAATTCTATCTTTTTCTGGACAATAGCATAGTAGCCAAGTATATACATATATGTATATATTCTCCTAAGTGAGGACAGTTCAAATTTCGGCAGTGACAAGTAAATTTTTCTTCTAAATCGAGATTGTTCTGATTTGTTTGCAGAATAGGTTATCCGGAATTACTTATTCGAAATAGCATATTCTAGAATAAGGGGTGCTTAGTTTTGATAGTTCTGTGGGATCTACTGACAGAATAAGAAGGATAAGCAATTATTGGGTCTAGGGTCGAATTGCTTATTCTTCTTATTCTAGTATAAGCAATTCTAACGCGGTATAAGTCATTCCACCCATCAAACTAGAATTAACTTTATTCTAAGAATAAGAGGCCTTATTCTTCTCCTATTCTCCAATCAAAGTGGCGCGTCGACACATCTTGACTATTCCGCACTTATTCGGGAATACCTACCTCAGAGAGCAATGGACTCCCTACGGCCCTCTGCACTCTGCAGGCTTGCACACGTACCATGCACGGACTGAGAAATTCTACCTATTCATATGATTCCTTCCTCTTTGAATGAAATAAAAAGTTGTACAAGAAATGAGGTATAAGGGATTTCATCTCACAAATGTAGGCCTATGTTGGACTTGGATTCACTGATGGAGGCCCACCCAATTTGCATGCTTATGTGAATCTGACTTCTCTATCATTCCCTCGGTCATATCGACCAGGTAATATCGGACGAGATCTCAATACTGAGTTCTGACAATGTTTAGATGGATGACAGTGCTTTGGATCTCTTCCATGTTCAACACATTGAACGTTTATCTTAGAAGGCATTGATCAACAATGACTAGCAAGTTCGTGCCGCACTTTTTACTCGTTGATCTACTAGTCTAACCAATCATTTTTCAGACTGTAGACTATCGATCAGGTCATTTTTTAATAGAACTCTGGTCCTCCAAAAATTGATTCTTTCATAAACAGTTCATAAAATTGGTCTTTTAATGTTTCGGCCCCGTTCTCCTGGACTCAAATGGGCTGGTTTGTAGTTTAATTAGGTGGGCCATTACAGGGGATAAAGATTCACAGTAATCCTTGCTGCACTGCAGGTGCGGTGCATGCGGCACTGTATTTGCACTGCTATTCAATCTCTTAGATCGGACGGCAGCAAGTGGTGCACTATTTTTTTTATTTTTTTAATTTACCGAGCGGAAGAAGATCCTCAGCTCGACATTCGTATCGTCCGATCAGAGATCATACGGTTAAAAAATTCAAAAAAACATGGACTGCACAATCGCACGATCCAAGCCGTATCGCACGACTGTGAGAACCAGCGCAATCCAGTGTAAATGGATTGCACTCGCGCAATCCGAGCGGTCGGATCGCACAATTGCGCGATCCAGCACACTTTAATTCAATTGATTTGTCTTTTTCATTTCCACATGGTCTTCCATTTATAGCTTTTTGTTCATGACGATCAGCTAAATTATGTCAAGTTATAAGATTAATTTTCATACGCCTCTAAAAAGCTATTGACCACTACTTAACAACTAATATTTATCAAGGTTTTAGCATGGTAAGCGGAAAACTAGTGTTTGGTTGGCAGCTACCGAGAACTCTGCCCAGCTCTTTGGGAACTATCTTTCAAGTCTTATGCTAACCTAGACTAATGTAAAGATAAAGCTTTACCCAGCTCTTACGAAAGTTAAACCTCTCCAAGTCTAACGCTAACTTAGATTGACGAGGTAAAGCTTTATAACTGTGATGATGACGATAGAAGCTTGTAGACTTCCGTAACTCCATTTTCTTGTGCGAGTATGTCAATAATTCAATCATAGAAATATCAGTTTGGGCAAAATTATCAAGGAATTAATAAGTTAGATACCACAAAGGATCAAACATAAACAACGTGGATATGATCATTTGCCTGATACATGGGACTCCATATTGATCAAATTGGTTTATTTTTAAAGTATTATTTAAAGTTTATCCAAGATTATACACGTGAAGAGTAATGTTTACTACACTAAAGATCATTGCATCAAGTTGAGTTAATGTGATGTCATTAGTCCACTTAAGTAGGATTCACACAGATTGGACAACATTTTTCATAAGTGACCCGACAAGTATTAATTGCGGGTGCAGTGTTCTGAGTGTGACAAGTGTATGAAAATGTGACAAATGTTCCGTAGACATGACAAATACTTGTCTACTTAAAACTTTGCACCTGTGATTGATGTTTGTTATGTTCACGAAGCATTTGTCACATCCGAAAAATATTTGCGACACTTATAAATATATACACATATCATAAGGATGACAAATATTTTTCAGGCACGAGTATTTCGTGGACATGACAAATACTATGTCATGCCTACGAAATATTTGTCGCGTTTGGATGATATTTGTCACGTTAAAAAATATGTACACAAATGTATAGAGATGACAAATATTTTTAAGCGTAACAAATGCTTGGTACGTATATACATTTATCAAGTCTAGAACTATGCACCTCACATTTAATACTTGTTAGGTCACTTGTAAAAAAAGTTGTCTAAATCCATATGACTTCTACCTAAGTAGACTAATGATATCTTACATTATAAGATGACTCAACTTGTTGTACTGATTTTCAGTGCAGCAAGCGTTACTCATTAGTAAAAATAATCAACAATATCATCTCATTGGCAAAGGGCCGGACTTGAAAATTTAAGCCTGTGGTCACTTAAAGAAGGTGGTCAAGCCTCCCTTGTTGGAGGTAAGTCTAATCCAATTTTCATGTTTTTAGTAGAGATACAAGTTAGACGAATTGCAATGGACTGAAATTGAAATGAGTCAACTTAGGCGGTCTTTGACATCCATTCTTATTCCCTCATTTTCACTTAAAATGAGGAATGAGCCCACTTACGTCCATTTGGTAGCCCGTAAGATGATAAATAGAAAAACGTTTTCAGGGAAAACCTTATCCAAAGGTTTATTTGGTAACTCTGAAAATATCAGTCAACTGAAAAGTACATTCGTTGACTCCCTCTAAATCAGAATTTTGGCATTCGAGTGGATGGCCTGTATGCAATTTTCTAAGATGTCCTGGTAATCTCCATATGTGTGATAAGGCCAGTTGGCATAGCACAAATCACCGTTATAATTTCATCTTAAGAAAAAGAGAAGGCCCTTCTTTTTGCCAATGGGTTATTATGACCAATGTTAAAGTGAGCTTATTATGTTGAGTTTTACCTGTTACTACTGTCGTGCAGTCAATTTAAAAAAAAATAAGATCAGCTCCATTATGTCCCACATACAAGTGATTAAAAAAATATAAAAAATAAAAGATAAGTCTCAATAAACAGTAAAAATACTTTTTTATGGATCACTCAAGCTCAATTTTAAATTTTTTATGGACCACAACTACAAAAAAATATTTTTTAATTTTTTTTGCAGATCCCTCAACATTGTCTGCATCATCTTATAATTAGATTTTTCATAAGGGAACTAAAAAAAAATGAAAATTCAAAAACCTTAACTCCATAAATAGTATACTACTGTTCATTGGGGCTAGATTTCAAATTTTCATTCTTTTTGATACGATCGATCTAAAATCGAACTAGATAGGCATGTAGGACATGTCAGAGGTTTTCACAAAAAAAATCAAAAAATAAAAGATCCTTCCCTAATGAATAGTACATTACTGTTCATTGGGGCTCAATTTTTTAATTTTCATATTTTATTGAGATGTCCGATCGAAAATCGAATTATATGAGCATGTAGGTCATGTTAGAAGCCTTTAAAAAAATTGTGAAAATCAAAAAATCGATCTCCAACGAATAGTATATTACTGTTCATCGAACCTTGATTTTTGAATTTTTTTTTATTTTTTAGGATGTCCGATCAAATATCTAATTTTGCAGACATGTAGGATATGTTGGGGGCTTCAATTGTTTTTTTTTTATTATTTTAAAATTTGACTATACCATCAGGCGACGTAATAACCCCTAAGGGTGCAATAAATTATTATAATTTTACGTACAACCGGACCAAACTTACCATAAGGTGAAAATTAAAAAGAAATGAACAATATCTTTTAGTATTGAGGTTGAAATTTTGATTATGTGAATATATGGTCTTTTTATTTGAATTGTCTAATCTAATGTCGAGTTTGAGTATTCTATTGGTTCAGAAAAATATAAAAAGAGTCTTTTAGTATGTCATATCTATGTTAAAAAATTTGTTCTCTGTCCCGATTTCCTCGTCCTAGAAATAGAAAAAGAGAAGAGAGGTCGTAGCTTTTTGATCAATAGGCGGTGCGTAGGGCGTTAGCCTAGTTCTGTTTGCAATTGAATCCGTAGAAGGTCTTTTTAGTGCCTTTCTGAGTGGATTTGTTGGGTTACTGCTTGTAAGAATTGGAGAGAAAGATGGGCTTTGTGCCCTATGCCCTAGGAGATCTTAAGGTGCCAGAACTTTCGTCAAGCAAATTGTAACCAACATCGATCATCAGAAAGATAGTAGCGGACGAGACACTGCGTCTACATGCTAAAATTCTTTTATAAGCATACAAATGTACAAGATCATCTTTAGGAAAATATTTTACAGACAAATAAGAAAAAATTTTCAAAAAAATATTTTTAGAAGCACCAAATGACCGATTACATTTTCATTTTCTTGGTAAATTGATTTCCTTATAAAACATTTTTCATCCGATTATATTTTACGTGCAACCAAACCAAACGGACCGGTATCCAATCTAAGAAAATCTTCTTAAAAAGAGGGGGTCATTCCGGTGAGAATGGGAATATTTCTAAATCCTCTTTCTCGTAGCCTTCGCAAGGATCACTATCCCAAACATCCTCTCTTCCCTTTCACAAAAATAGACAACAGCATCATTGTTCCTCGTACCATAGGAGTGTTCAATATTACTTTGGATACTCACGTAAAACCTATGCAACTTTGTCCTTAGTGAAAGATAGTGTGGCATCTTGTATATTCTTCAAAAAATTGACGTTCTTTATTATTAAATCTTCATACGCCATATTTACAAGTGAATAGGGAACACGCATGATCTTTCTATGTATGCTTGTGCTTGGTTACGAGCTAAATGCGAACTCATATGAGTCTTTGAATACTTTTATAAAATTGGAAGTCGACACGAATAGCTATTCATACGCGAATCAGAAGCATATAGTAACTTTTAATTGTTTAAACTTTACAAAATGATAATGTTAAAATTTTAGAATGAGATTTGCCAAAACCATTGTCATTTTAAAAAGACATTCTTGCATAAGTTAAAAATGATAATCAAATGGCATTCTCAATAAAGAATGTCTTACTAATATTCAGAATGAGAAATGAGAATGAACTTCTAAGAATAGATACCAAAGATAGTCTCAAATTAAAATTCAGCTGGTTCAAACTTTCCTCATTGAAGTTAAGTCCAACACATCCAATCTAGTTCCAACTTCCAACGAAATTTCATTTTTTACTTACCGTCATGTCTTTCGTTTTACCCCTCCAGTCACTGTTTTCCCCCTCTTAGCTAACCGGCCAGAAGAATGCTAAATCTGAAACTCTGGTTTCTAGTGTCTTGTTTTATGTTTCCTTCGATGAAGAAGTTAGAAACAAAGTTTTCCCATTTCGGAGTAATATAGAAATTTATATTGTGAAAATTAATACAAAAGTTTTATAATGTGGATGACAACAGTAGCAAGATTTAGAAGAAAGCCATCTAATCAAAACTCAGTACAGAGAACCTAATAAATGCTAATTCTAACTCACTAACATGTGCATCTTAATTCACAGTCAAAACTCTATAAAGTACTACTTTCATGAGTGAAGAAAGAACTGTTGGAGTGAATTCAATTATGCGTCTCATTGACTCAATCCCCCTCCCCCAATATGTTATAATTCTCTATGACATCTTCATGTTCCATAATATTTTGGCAAATGCCTCAAGAACTTACTGAGTTTCTGTTGGAATGTTAAGGACATTGCTTCTACTAGAAATGTCTGAGTTTGGAAGAAAAGATGCTAGAGATGCCGTTTTCATAAAAATGCCAAAGGGAGATATGGGAACTCAGAAATTACTCTGTTACCACCGGGGCAGAAAGCTAGTAGGCTGGAGTCATAGGAAGGAGGCAATTGATTTTAGTAGATTAGGGTTTATGTATCTCATTAATACTATAAAATGGTTTTTTACATATAAGTCTCTATAAACTTTTGATATTACAAATAAACTATTCTAATATGATTATTTACAAATAAGCCTCCAGAATTGCAACTTTTTAACAAATAAACCCTTTTAGGGGCTTATTTATAACACTCTCATAGACTTATTTGTAAGTTTTAAAGGCTTTTCACTAATTCATAGTAGATTGTGGGACTTGTAAATAGTCAGATTAGGATAGCTTATTTGTCATATCACAAGATTGTAGGGTCTTATATGTAAAAAACTCATTATAAAATACATCGTCTAGACTTTTCATTCATTGGACACCTTTGGTTTGGGCTATTAAGTGTCACTCACCTTTTCCAAGTGTTAATGTACGTGAAAACTGTATTCGCAATAATAGAAGAAATTAGAATGTGTACCGTTTATCAATTATTGGGCTTCTCAAGCTTTTGGACTATTGTTCAACTTTGTCCAAATGCAACACATTGAAAATAGTAAAACCTAAAAGCCTTCCCAAGGCCTAAGCCAAAATGATATGGAAATATTGTAAATAAACCCATTACATGTAAAACTGCAGAATTATCATCCCTATATATGCATTTATTGTAAAAACCTCGCATTGCGAATGTATGTGATGTAGGGGTTCTTTCGATATTAATTTCATCTAACAAGATTAATTAAAGTTGTAAGTTTAAAATTATTTTGGTGTAGAGAAAGGATGATAGGGACGCTTTGACACTAATTTTGTCCAATGAGATTATTCAAATTGCTGTGTTTACAAGATAGCAATATGCAATTTTTGTGTAAGGGAGTCATATTTGCAAATAACCAAAAGATATAATGGACTCATTTGTATTGTTGGTCCATTAGATAGGGTATAGGAAAGCTTAATTATCAAGCATTGGATATCCGTTAACAAACCTAGACGCTTGCTACAAATTGGAGGTCTGGAGATCTTGAATAATGAAAGTGCATGTACAAGTAGGTCCAATTATTATTCATATGGACAATAGTTGTTAATTGCATTGGTTTGGTAATGAAACATGTGTTTAAGTTTTTATTTTTATCTTAACTTGGTTAAAAAGATGTTATTATACGTTGAATATGATTTCTTGTAATTCAAAGACAATGTTTACTTCGAATGAGAAGTGAACAAAAAGTAGAATAGAGAGAGTAGAATGTTAAGCATTATCTTATTCTATCACATATTAAAATTTAGGGGGATTTGCAAATAACCCCTTAAAATCTGTCTTATTTTTATATAACCCCCTGTCTAATTCTTATTTGCATATAATCCCCTTAACTATAATGGTATTTGCATATAATTAACCTCCTTAATTATCTAGTCTCTTTTGTATTTCACCTAAGTTAAAATATTTTTACTTTACATAAAAATAGAAAAAGTTCTTTTGGTGTTGAATATATACAATAAGCTTGCAAAGAGATGTTTAGGCGATTTTTCTTGTAAGGTGTTTGTATTTTAACTGAGGATATTTTTCACATATTGTATGTAAGGTAACAATATTTTAATTTAGGTGAAATTCAAAATCAATCCACATATTTGAGGGGTTGTATGTAAATAACACTATAATTTAAGGGTGTTATATGTGAGTATGAATTAAATTCAATCCACATAATTGAGGGGTTATATGTAAATAACACTATAAGTAAGGGTGTTATATGTGAATTATACAAAAGGTTATCTACAAATATGACATCTTTTAGGAGGTTATTTACGAAAACCCCTAAATTTTTTGTATTCTTCCAATTTGCTAGGATATAGTTTCAACTCTTGTTCAAATCGGGTCAAGCCAAATCCTACCTTGTTCCATATTATCAAAATGAAACACAGGATCCTTTTTTTTTCCCACGACTTATTCTATATATCATATTTTGTTAATTGAAGAGGTAGTGGATGAAATTTTTGAAAGCTTGAGTTGAGAAAGGGAAACTAGATGGTTTGACTTATCCTCTATAGACGTTTATATGGAAAACGATTCACAGAGATTTACGAGAATAGAATATCACCATATCCTATCGATCCAACTTTCTACTATCGAGGTCTAGCAAATTGAACTTTTATCGAGTATAATGAGAGATTGTTCCGTAAATCAAATCTTATGGATTGAAACTTGGGATTATCAAATTTATTAGGTCTTTTACCTTGATGCTTCATCAATGTCAACATTGTTGGCTATCTTCCGTAAATCAAATCTTATGGACTGAAACTTGGGATTATCAAATTTATTAGGTCTTTTACCTTGATGCTTCATCAATGTCAACATTGTTGGCTATCTCGATCAAAGGTTGATGGCCAGCCATATGTCTTTAGGTTTGCCCTTGGAGTTCGGAATTATTCTTCTTTGTTAAATAGACGAAGAATTTGGTTTTGACACTTAAAACTATAGTTAAGGGTTAACTTTTGTGTGGTTAAGCTAATAAGATGTTCGGCTACAAAAAGGCAAAATTTAAAGCTACTTTCATACAATGGGGCCATATAAGTAAAGATATTCATGAGTAGAAATCTTGTGATTTTCGCAATGTTAGGAATATATAAAAAGTCTCAAATTTCTTTTGTTTTTTTATCAAAGCCAATTATCATAACACAAGGATGTAGAGAAATGCTAAAGTGTCACTTTTTGCCTCCCGCAAACACAACCCTCATTTTTGAGAAAAGGATTTTGCTTAAATTTAGTATTCTGATACAACACATTTCACCGCTCCACCGGAAATTTCCTCTGCCCCTTCTCCGAATCAAGTATGGGCATCATTTAGTGGTTTCCGGACAATTCAGATAAGAGTGGTAAATGATGTGACAATGAATGCGGCACGCATGTAGAATATGTATGTACAACAAGATTGCTATTAAAAAAACCATTCTTCTATGCCTTAAAAAGCATGTAAAGTTTATGCTAAGGACAAGACATGCACATGTACATACTAGGCTTTCAAACAATAAAGGTATCAAAATCAGCTTAAAAGCATTAAACACTTATGAGGACTTGGCAGATCGCATCCACACATGATCCTTTTTGGAGAATCTTTGTGCACGAACAGTTGTTGAAACCTTAGAAAGAATGATGTTCCTTTTGCTTTGGGTTTGAGTTGAAATAAGAATGACACTGCATTTTCCATTTCTTTCTTTTGCTTCATAAAGAAGGCACTTATCATAATTTAATTTTTTAAATTCATTTGCAATAAACATATTTCTCATAAATTGTTGTTTGGCTATCATAACCGAGTCTGTGGTAAACTCATTTGGTCGAAAAATGATTAAACAAGCATGGCAACCCGAGTAGGCTTATGGAAATTCAGGTTTACGAAGGATTAGTTGTCATAGACCAACTCTGTGGGTTTATATGATTAACCAGAGTGAGTTTAGGATAAATCCAAAACTTATTTACGCTATGCATTGTCAAAAAGGCCTTCTAAACCTATACAGATCATGAATTACCTCTTGAGAATGCTCTACAACAAATTTTGAAAGTGCTTTTACAAGTAAATAGTACAATGTTGGACCATGTTCAAATCAGCTGCTTGGAACCAAGATAGTGAGGAGTAGGTACCAGCTGGCAATTAAAAAAAAATAGATGTATGCATTGTTCTACAAGGATGGCTTATGATCTTTCACATGACACATGAACTGCAATAGGAAGTTGAAAAATTGGATGCTCAGTGAAAGTAGGGAATAGTGAGGAACACAGCAACAAACCACTAGTGGCCTGTGTGGGGAGATGGCGTGCCTCCCCACCTTTTTCCGCCTGAGGAAACACCTCCAAACCCCACTTGAAAAGCATATGGATGCCCTAACCATACAATTGCTGGGAGCACACCCCCCACCCCCAAAGGGAGATGCACTCATGATATTTTTGTTCTTCTTTCTTCAGCTGTGCCTGTACTTCCCCACAAACCCACCACTTCTTTCTCCCCACGCCTCTTTTCTTTTCCTTTGGTTATGCAGAAGGCACCTCTCTGCGCTAAGGTAAGTGCCACAGCGCATCATTTGTTTAATAATGAAGGGCTTCCAGGAAGGCAGTGGGAGCAGCATGTTTGGACGTCCATCAAATTTTCAGCACAAATTGTAGGATCTAATTCTTCCTCCCTAGAAGATTTTATTCCTCTCCATCAGAAGGGAGAATCAACATTTGGAGAGGGTTGCATATCAAGATGAAAGTTCTGGAGGAAGAATAAAGGAGGAGGAGGTGGTGGTAGCGGTGAAAGTACTAGTGCAAGTTGGCTATGTTTAGGCAGATGGATGCCAAGGGGCAGAGAAGTTGCTAAAGGAGCTCAAATGCACTGCAGAAAGGAGCATTGAGGGGGCCTAGCTGAAAGTAATCCTACCTTGATTGTAGAGTTCTGGTGACCTCTATATATTGCATATCCAGTAAGCATATGAAATTGTGGTGTGATAGTGATAGTGATGGCCTCTTTGATCACCCAAATTAATGTACCTTCCACTTACAACATCCCTTCAGTTCAGACATGATTCTACAGTTTTTAGTCACTTCAAACTCCATTTTCTCCTAATTCAGAAAGATGGTCTGAAACCATCTTGCCACCACAAACAGGTCTGCAAAAAGACCATTCCATTCTTGTCAACCCACATCTCACGCGGAGGTTGGCATGGGATCCATGAAGGGGAGAAGTGATACCCCCTAAAGAAGTATACATACGCGTGAGGCCGCAGTGACCAACCCCACCCCCACCCCCAATCACTTGTGCCAGACCCACTGCCTCACATTTTGTTGTGACGTGGGAAGTGGTGGTCTTTCTCCCCTTCGTCGTTTTCTCCACAAGATGCATGTATGGAAGGCAAATAGACAGACATGATGGTACTGGTTGGACCGTCCAACCAATACGCATCACTTAAAAATTATTTGACAAATTCCTGTCACAAGAGGAGACCCCCACCCTCGTGTAGAGCTGAGCAAGGTATCCTAGCTTATGAAGGAATGAGGTGCTTATGGAGAATCTGAGAAGCTAGGATTTGTGGTTCGCTTAGCCTAGGTAAGGTCCCTGTCTGCATAGTTGGATGTCATTATCCAATCTTTCCATGGCCTCCAACGTTTGAGACATCTAGAGCTCTCATTTTCAGCTCTCTACAAACTTGTGCTGGATATTACAAGAGTGAGTTTGGTCCTCATGTTTTCCATTCTCTTATTTTTGTGGGTAAAGGCTGCTTAGCCTTTCTTTCCACATACTGATAATTTTTACCAAAAAAAAGAAAAATGTATTCAGATGCGTTTGGGAATGCAATCTGAACATCTTGGCTAGTGGGCAAGATCCTAACTTTGCAATTTCAATCCTTCTTTTTTAGATGCCTAGGGAATTGGTCAATGGATACGATGATAAACGGTCGGGTGTGCTGCAACTGATCTCTCCCATATGTTAGTATTATATAAAAGAAGATAATTTCTTGTTTCAAGATACCTCATCGGCAATTATAAAAAGGGGAAAAAATATTATGTGGTGAAAAAATTATAAAAAGTTGTGAGCATGAGAGATAATGATAAAAGTGGGAAATTACTAGGGAAGGAGAAGCAGTGGAAATGTGAGAACATCGGAGTGGTGTGGGTTGGATAGTGGCTACACATCGCGGAAGCATGTGGCTTATTGAAACATAAGTCACTCAAAATCTAGAGTATAATAATTTTTTGTTGTAGAAAGTTTTTTTCTTCTCATTTAGTACACTTGAGGCCAGCAAGTTGCCTCTTGGAGAAGCTGGAGCTACAAGCACAAAGCTTCACCGTTCTCAAACATTGCTTTCCCCAAGCCTAAAAAAAGTAAGGAAAAAAAAATATATCTTGTCGAGCCTTCTTTTTGTCTTGGAATCCATGTTTGAGGATCTGGACTATGAGCTCTGAACAAGGAAGAATCTGGTTCTGTCTTCTGCAGGCCGGCCACTTGCCAAGTGGGTTGGATTGCCTAAGGGGATGTGGGAAAAAGAATAGAACAAGGTGAAGAATATAACATGGTACACATGATAAGCACAAAGAAACTTTCGACAATCGTGGGACATAATTTACATTTTGGATTTTGTTCTCTGTTAGTTTTGCAGTTGGTGTGTGATTCTCTGGGCATGTCAAATCTGATTCTCCGTGCACTAATTCAGAATAAGTTTTAGGGGGCTTTCTACCCCAAAACTCTTAGCTTGAGCCTTAAGGTTTTCATGTTGATTGACCCATGTTTGGAGGGATGTCCCTTCTTTCATTATGACCCTCATTCTAAACAACTTGATTATTAGCCTCTGGTGGGGTACCATCAAGGGAATCTCCTTTTCTATGACATGGGCCCAGAGTCACATGATAAGTTAAAGGTGTTAGGCCCCCATCCCCATTGATTTGCCACCACAGCAGAATTGTGGTTTAAATGAAGCATTCAAACTACAGCATACTACTCAGAAGGCCTCCCTCATTGCTAAGGACTCCCATAGAAGAGAAATCCATGAGGATGGGAATCAACTCATGTTAGGCTGCACCCATTGCTATCTCCCTTGGACTTCACCAGCCACCAACCCAAAAAGTCTTCACAAGGTAAAGCACAAGGAATAAGATATGATCATTTCCAGAGTCAAGACATTAAACTACTGCAAAATCGTTCCCCATAAGACCTCAAACTAGTAGGGCTTTTCACCTCAAGGTTTAAGTACACTCAAGTTTTAGTGTGGGTATATCACCAGCCCAGGCGTTTATAAGGTCCCCCATAGACCCAAATCGACAGACTGCAGCTCAAAGGCCACCAAGTCCCCCCACCCAATGTGTGCTTGAAGGGGCACTTAAGGGCCTTTAGACCTGGCCTCCATGGCCTTTCTCGACCCTTTTAACATTTTTTGGCCAAAAGATTGATTAGGACTATCTGATATGAAGTTGGAAAGCTCTAATAAAAAAACAAAAGAAAACCTGTCCCATCGAAATTTCTGCTGCTTATCAAATTAAAACACTTGGCGAATGTTACGGAGGCAATTGGCAGGGGGCATGGCAGCCACTCTGATGGATTCACCGCAAGGCCAACCCCTGACGATCCCAAAGGTTGCTTTGGAAGGAAATTTTCTTCAAGGCCTATGATGTTACAGAGAGCTACATGACTCCATATTTCAATAGGACAACAAACCTTTGAGGAGAATCCTCCATCCGGATATGCCGAGGCTGCTCTGTTCTGGCTAGCTGTTGGTGCCAGCCAGCTCCCAGCTTTGAGTTGCATGATAGGACCCAACTTGTTTGGGGTGGGCGTGCAGGTGCACAGTGTGCAGAGTGGAGCTAGGAGTGAGGTTGCAGTTTGTGTGTGGATAGTGACACCGAAGGGGATGCAACACTCCCTGTGAACATAAAGCACATGGATCTGGTAGGGTGAGGAGAATAAGCAGAATAAATTGCCACCTACCTCGCAAAAGATTGAAGTCTTCTATTCTACTTCTGTTTACAATAATACGTACTTCTCTCTCTCTCTCTCTCATTTGTCAATAAATTTTAAAAAATAAAAAAAAATTTACAAATAACTTTTTAAAGAATATCGTAGATAATCTCTTATATGATTCGTATTTACATATAATCCTTTTAACTAACAGGTTATTTGCATATAACCTTTTTTATTATGTAAGTTTATTTTGAACTTTACTTAAATTAAAATATTATTACTTCTATAGAATATGTAAAAAAAATTATATAAAAATAATAAATAAACTAACCTCCCGTCATAATAGTAAATAAACTAACAAGATGAAAAGGAATACTAGTATAGAGAAAGTAGAGTAGACCGTCTAATCCTCCCTAGTGGAGACTTGTCGACACATAACTGGTGTTTGGAGGAAGCTTGGGTCCAAATGCCTTGAGAACATTCTGTAGGAAATTTTTCTTCTGTTGTGCTTTACTTTTTGAGTCGTCAAATCAGTAGGATTCTAGGCCAGAACTTGGGCGTTAGAAGCGTTTAGGGATTTCCCAGGTCCAGTGGATGATCAAATTGGAGAAAGGAAAAAGTAAGATGCAAAAATTGTCGAAATTTTCCTTCATTTTGCTCATTACTCTTCTTTCTCTTCTCTCTAACCCTACGTGACAGGTTTCCCTACGTCTACTAGGTTTTTTATGGTTCTGATGACACATCCTGTAGAGCTTGTCCCCCCATGGTCGCATGGTTAGTGGCCTTTAGCTGTACTAGGGTTGTGATGTGAAGTAGATTAAACACCGACTAATATGAACAGTACTCTAATTTTGTATGGAGTTGCAGTCATGGGTCTTATTCAAGATTCCTCTCTACCTTATGTCATATTTATATTCATGGGTTTCCTCTCTATCGTGTGTCATACTTATATTCATGGAGAGCGAAAAGTAAGGATTGAGCACGGTGGTGGACGCTCTCTCTGCTCCTGCGTTGGCAGGAGGATGCAAGCTCGACCCCCCGCCCAAATGCGGACGGGGTGCCTGTCGCGGACTTCTCGTCGTTTGGTGAAATCGTTGGCATTTTCTGTGTTGGAAAAAACTCTACTTAGAGGAATGGTCGTTGTGTGTGAAATCGAACCATGTTCCATGAGATGGGGTCCTTTGCTTTAACCACTGAGCCAAATTGTCTAAAAGAAAAAAAAAGGAAGGGTTAGTTTTTGGAGAAAACAATCTCCTTTACGATTTAATTGCTCAAATACCCTTCTTGAAAATTTAACTGTTTCTCCTACAGATTCAAGTTTCCCTATATCTACCAGGTCTTTCATGGTGCAGATGGCATATGCTCCTTTAGAGTTTGCACCCTCAGCGATCTCATGATTGGTGGCGTTTAGCTTTGTTAAGCTTGTGGTATGAATAAAATAAATACTTATAACTAGGGCGAACAATCTAATTTAGGAGGTAGTTTTGTTAGAAATTTGAGGATGTTCAATCTCGCCTAACACGTGCGGAGGAAAATAAAACTAGTATTTTTATTTTTTTTTACCATAAGAAGTTGCCTTCATGTTAAACTAAAAATAGAGAGTATGCAAGGTAGGTGAGAACATGGATGGGAACGTGGCCAGTCATGGGCAAGCGCCATGCTGTATGCTTGCAGGTCATGGTTACTTTCCTCCTCTGAAGGACCCCTTCCTTTATTAAGGTGTACTTCCACCATTTCAAATCATGATCAATTAAACTCTAGCTTAATTAATCATGGTTAGGCTTTAAAATGTGAAATGTGGGGCAAAACTTGCATACTCTGGATTGTAAAGAAATTATATATGCAATTATGCTCCCTAAGAGAGTATTGTAAAATTAAACTCTAAGAAACATTGTCTACAATTAACTGATCTAGAAAAGGAGCGACGCAATATTTGGTTAAAAACTTGAAAACACGACTAGACCAAAATTGAATTCCAATTTGGTTTGAATTACAATTTTTTTATTTTATTTCCTTTTATAAAATTTAGGAAATAGAATAGATTGAACAAATATATACACAAGTATTATCTGTATGTGTGTATATATAAAATTTTTATATTTTCTTTTGTTTCACATTCATGTCAGTCAATGAGAAGCTTAAACTAAATTACAAACTAAACTAGGTCAGTCTAAATCATTTTTTTCTATTTATTGGTCTTTGGTTGGAAAATGGAGTTTCTTTGTTATTAGACCTTGAGGAAAATCAAAATGATTTTTCTAAATACTTGAGCTTGTAGAGAGCTCTCCTCTGCATGCGGGAGATCTGTTGCTTGTTGGTGCACCTGTATTTTATTTTATTTAAACCACTTTACGTGTAGCCATGACATAAATTGGGGGGGCTGTTGTCAATGCAACTAAAAATTGGAGTTGAAATCCTAAATAATTACTAAAATCCAGCTGTTCTTTTCTAATTGGGTGATAGAGAAAATTTTGATTGCATTTTCGGTAAGGCAGTGGTTTGGAAAGAACTATGAGAAAATGGTTTACGTATTATGATCCTTTCCAAACACAAATGGAAGACCTCGACTTCCATACGAGAAGACTTCGGAAGTGAGAAAACAGATATACATAAGATGGGAGAGAGGGAGATTACTAGATAGATTTTGAGAAAACAAAAACACCGATTTTAAGTGACAAAAGGATTGTTAAAAATAATTTAAAAAATACAAGAAATCAATAGTCATTCTTGTTTAAGGAAAATAAGGTCCCATAGTAAATCTTTTATCAACAATTCATAATTTCATCAGATACAACACAAAAATGAGATTTTAAGCCCATAGGTTAATCATCAAAAATATAAATTTCTTCAAAATCTTTTCCACAACCAAAGTATGAACGTAATCGAAATCTATCATGCTAAGCTTGATTGAGATCCGCAATTCCATGCCTCACATGATATTTTATGAGAAAGTTTGAATTGGCCCTTGTGGGACCAGCCTTGGCCTAAGAGGCCACAGGAGATCCCCTTCCTTTCAAAAGATGAGACATTTGTCTACGTAGCCTACATTGTGCCCGTGATGTTATTTGCTTTTTACCAACTTTTGTAAAGGAAGATGCCAATTCTTAAAAGGCATCGTACAGGCCCCCAATGTGGCCTCACCTTCATGGCCTCTCTCTCTCTCTCTCTTCATGAGAATTTGAAACTTTTAAGAAGATCCGTAAGATGTTTGGACATATGTGGAATTTAGTTGAATCGTGGCCACATGTGAATTGGGTCCTAAGAAAAAAAATGTACGGTTAAATTCATCTCCTAATTAAAAAAGAAGAGAGGGTAAAAGTAAAAATTAGTTGTTCAGCATTGTTTCAAGAGTCCAACTTGTTGCACCGGCAGCCGGTTTTACACTGGCTGCAGTGTCTTTCTTTTTTTTAAAAAAGAATTTAAAAAAAAAAATGGGTTGGCCTCATGATGCCCTATATGGTCAGAAAAAGATGAGAAATTAGATCGTCCAATTTTAGATCAAATTGTATAACTATGTAGGAGAGATTGAGCCCAATCCAAAAAAGTTTAGAAAAGTTTTTTTTAAATAAAAACAACCGACTATCGATACGGCAAGATTTACTCTTATTTCAAAAGGGGAGATATGACCCCATAATACCCATGATGTCATCTGCTTTCTAACCGACTTGCAATTTGCCAAAAGGAGTGAGCTAATTTTTGAAAGTCTTCGTGCCTAGTGCATTCTCATACTGTGGCCACACTGGCAGACTTTATAGAGTTTAGTGGAATTGGGTTGGGTGATGGTGACAATGTCAATTTATAGAGCAGATCTTATCGAACTGAAATTAAAAATTATTTTAATAATTAAGATGATAATTCTCACTTCAGTCATCTAATCAGATCCTACATTCCATGTTAAAATCTCCATCTTTTTTTTTCTTTTCACTCTGGGCTAACATGGGTTCTTTTAGTTATCCTAGTGCTTGTCACACCCTTCAATGCCTGTCCAAAGTCATGTTAATCGGAATGGGTTTTTGTGTCATGATATGTCGGTATTTTATCATGCACCCAATAACGAGATATATGTTAAGAGTTTTATGTTTAGGATGTCCTAATCTTTTTGTTGATAAGTAGATAAATGTACGGACCAAATAAATGGTGTAAATTTGTGAAATCTGTAAAGAAGGGTGTCCATGAGTAAAAAATTTTTTTTTTTTTTAAACATAACTTAGTGGCCAAGGACCCTAGACAACTATCCTAAGGAATTGGGATCGAGTCCCTGGCCCTCCCCCCCAACCCAAGACACCCCTCCCATTTAAATGCCGGAACGGGCGGAAACCACGAGGAAGTGGGGGAGCAATGCGAGTCGAACTCGCATAGCGACTCCCCATGCACTGTGCGCAGGGAGGTGCCACTGCTATGCCAGGGGCGTATAGGCGTGAATAACGTAGTGTGACCACAATAAAAAAGACAGATGATTACTCTTTGTTAACTCCTTCTTCGTGAGTTTTCCCTCTTTCTTTGAGTAAAACAAATCTCTATGCTATTATACGAGTAATAGGTGCTATAATGCCCGCGTGCTACAATAGAAGGCATTGTAGTGGGTAAATTAAAAAAAAAAAATTGAATAATCTTTTTTAGGTCAAGCCCCATATATCCTATATAGCCATATGATCCAATCTTTGATCTGACAACTTAAAAAATTCTAAAAAACCAAAACTCTTATTAGGATTGGTCCATTAAAAGTATTTTTTTACTATTCATTAGGACTTGATTTTGATTTTTTAAAAAATAATTAAATTGTTAGATCGAATTGTTCGGCCATGTAGGACATGTGAGGCACAACTTAAAAAATTTTCAATTTTTTCTTTTTTTCGTTTATCCACTACAATGCCCCCATTGCGGCATAGGGGGCATTGCTGCAGGTATTACTCTTACTCTTATTGCATTATGGATGAACTCTATTAATAACCTTTACTTTTGGATGCTTATGAAGATTGAATATTATATTTTAAAACTTTTGGTAAATAATTTTTCAAAGAATTTCATATATGTAAACCTCTAACTTTCCAAATTTTTCTTGTTCCAAACTAAGTCAATTGTGCCAGTGGTGTCTTTTTTATTCTTGTTTGCTAAAGTTGTCTTTTCTTATTCTTTTTAAGTAATCTTCTATCCAATAATATTGTATGATGTTCATCTCCTGATCATCTCGACTCTAAAAATGTACAAAAGATAATCTCTTGATGATTTTAAGATTATTTTATTTTTTATTTCTTAGTTATGATTGTCTTTTTTTTTCTTTTTTTTTTTGCCGGTTGACATTCAACAAGAATTTTTCCTTTTTTTGTTAACTTTTGTATCAAGGGACAAGTCACCCAACACTCAGTTCTTAAATTTTAGACTCCTACGATAGAAAAGGTACTCAGTTGATGACTTTGATTATTTTTAATTTATTTAAATGTTGCTATAATCATCGAACCTTGCATCAATGCGTGAGATAATATTAGGGCTAGAAGTCGAATGGTCTCAAGTTTAATCTTAGTTTTCTCTTTCAACCTCAAAATTTAAAGTAGAGTTTTTGTTTTAGTTGGTACAAATATTTACATGTTGTAGACACGCTAATTTTGACATAGTTTTGAGTAAATTTCATGTCATATAATAATATCTCAAAATAGTCTGATATTTAATCATTAGTTAATTTTTATTAATCTTTCTGAATTAATTGTCTAAATGACATCGGTCAGACAGATATAATTTAAGTTTATTAAAGAAATTCATTTTTACTCAGATTTTTAATCAAATATGAGGAATTCTAAAAGACGTCGACCTCTAAAGACGCCTTTTAGGTTTTATTCTTATTTTGATTATTAATCTGATTTTTAATTAATTTATTAATAAATTAAAAGACGTCTGCCATTCACGATGCCATTTAGGTTTCCTAAGCTGATTCTGTCTCTTCTTCTCGATATTTATCCTTATCTTAATTAAGCTAAAAGACGTTTCCTATTGGCGACGCATTTTAGATAATTACAGATAAAGATGAATTAGGCTGTGTTTATCTATTTCTTAATTAGATTAACTTCAAACTCTTTCATATTAATTTGTTAGTAACCGCGGATGCGTGAACTTAAGCCTATAAATACTCAACCCCTTGGTCATTAAAAAGTTAGCGATAATTTTAAGTGATGATAGCGATAATTGAATGAAAATTGAGCAAAGAAGCTTGGCGAAAGTGAAGGAGACGACGTCCAAACGCTGAAGGATCAAAACCCTGCTACTTCCCGGAGTCTGCATCCTTTCTTCATCCGTTCTTCGTCCTTTCAAGAACTTTCAAGACCAAGGCTTCCCAGTGGCCATCCAAATTAGTTCTTTTTATTAATCTATGTTGGTTTCATCATCATATTAGTTCAAAATCTCATTCATCACCTCACTCCATGCAACACACACTCACTAGCATAATTTCAAACCTATTTGTTTAAGGGGTTTAAAAGACCATCAAAACAAGTGAGTTTTTTATTTAAATTGCATGATCAAAATTTTTATTAGGATAGATACTACATCTATTTGAGTTCTTATTGTTCTTTCTTTCTTTTCACTTTTTTGCAAGGTTCAAAGATACGAAAGAAGATCAAGAGGAGAGAATCAACAAGGAGAGGAAATCTGGACGATCCTCAAAGCCCCATAAGCATCCAAAACAAGAACAAAGTCAGAAGAGTTCTTTTCCTTCAGCCAGCTGAAGGAGGAGAATCTAGAACTCCAACATCTCCCACATCTAAAACAGGTAAGCGATCAATCTTTTCTTTTGGAACTTTTTAGTTAAAAGTTTCTGGCGATCACATTCACTTAGTTTTTAATAGGTTTATTTGTCACTTAAACAAAATAAATTTTCATGATAATTACATATCTTAATTTGAGCACTCACACAGGTGACTAGGGGCAAAGCCTAAGAGATCCTCCAAAGTTGGCGATAATTCTGAACCGGTCGATAATCCTGCCTAATTAGGCGAGAAATATAGGTCCACTTGATCATCCGTAGAAGTAATCTTACTGACTGAGGATAAGTATCTCAGGGGAGTTTTTAGACTCCAACCAAGAATGGAACATGAGACCTTCCAATTGAGAGGCAAGATGTGAACTAACTGCACTAGGTAGTTAGTACCTCAAAATCTAAAGTGGATGAATATAAAAATCAGATTATGGTCTGATGCAATCCTTACCATGAGATGGGACCTTTTTTTTTGGGTCAAGTTTCTGGGCATTAGGCTCCCAACTCAAAGGTTGAGAGATTGAGGCCAGCTGCAACCGGAGATTTCTCCCAACGCAAGAGAAGTTTTGCGCTCAACTACGAGTGTTCCATCGAGAAGACAAGAGGTCCACCCAAAGTTGGGTGAGAAAGGGTCGTGTCCGGCTCCTGCACACTGCGGGGCAGGACTCGAACCCACATCCTCTCCAAACGAGGGGAGGATGGTGTCCCGTTGAGCCAAGGCTCTAAGACAACCATGGGAAGAGTAATACTTGATGCACTAAAGATGCCATTTGCATCGTCCCTCAGTGCAGTGGGTACATAAAAAAATTATTTTTTAAATTTTTTTAGGTGGGTTCCAGGGTGTCTTACATGTCCATACAAGTCGATCTCCGATCGAACAACTCAAAAAAATCTAAAAAAAATAAAAATTCGAGTCCAATGAATAGTAAAAAATGTCTTTACTGGGTCGAACCCAATAATGATTTTTATTTTTTAGGTTTCTTGAATCGTCCGATTGGAGATCAACCTATACAGACATGTAAGACACCTCGGGGTTGTGAGTGCTTAGAATGACCGTGTGATTATCATGAAAAATCTAGGTTATTTAGTGTAAAATAAACCTATTAAAAAAAACGCAACTAAGTGCAGTGATCGCCAGAAACTTTTAACTAAAAAGTTTCAAAAGAAATTTGATCGCTTACCTTTTTAAACGCGGAAGATATGGAGTCCTTGGTTCCCCTTCCTCAGCCGGCTGAAGAAAGAGAGCCCTTCTTTGCTTTTTGTTCTTGCTGTTGAATTTGAAATTTGAGGTTGAGGATCGTCCAGAAATCCCTTCTTGCTGAGTGCTTGATTTGCTCCTTTTGATTCCTTTGTTTGAGTTGAGTGCAGCAGAAAGTATAGAAAGAAAAGGAGATAAAGAAACAGTTATGAGAATTTTAAGTAAAAGCAGAATCTATTCTAATCATGGTATTGAACATGCAACTAAACAGCAAACTTACTTGTTTTAATAGCTTTTGAAATCCCTTAATCAAGTAGGTTTTTGAAAAGAAAAGGAATGAGGTTGTGGTGTGTGTTGCATAGAGTGATTATGAAGAATGAGATTAATGAAATGAAAATAAAGATGCAGAAATGAAACACTTATGCCCAATTGGATGAAACTTTGAATTGGATGAAGAATGGACGCCGACTTCTGGAAACAGCACTTCAGCGTTCCGACGTCGTTGCTTCGATCTTCAACTCGCTATCGCTCAAGATTACGCTTCACTTCAAATTACGCTTAACTTCAAATTACGCTTAACTTAAAATTACGCTTAACCTTTTTACTCTTCAACATGTAAGGTATTTATAGACTTCTTCTGCGTTCGTGGATTAACATTGAAAACTTCGAATTTATCCATCTTAACCGACAGATAAATACTGATTAATTCATCTTTATCTGTAATTATCTAAAACGCGTCCAGAATGGCTGACGCCTTTCAGATTAATTAAGATAAGGATAAATATCCGGAAAAACTTATCTTTATCTTTATTAGGTAAAACGCGTCCACATGTGTAGACGTCTTTTACACTAATTAAGATAAGGATAAACATCCGGGAAAACTTATCTTTATCTTTATCAGGTAAAACGCGTCCACATGTGTAGACGTCTTTTACACTAATTAAGATAAGGATAAACATCCGGGAAAACTTATCTTTATCTTTATCAGGTAAAACGCGTCCACATGTGTAGACGTCTTTTACACTAATTAAGATAAGGATAAACATCCGGAAGAGAAGTTAAAATAGCTTTGGAAACCTAAAACGCGTCAACTCTCACAGACGCCTTTTAGCTAATTAATCAATTGATTAAAATTCAAATTTAAACGTTAAAATAAGAATAAACTCTAAATAGCGTCTACATATCGACGTCTTTTAGACTTCTTCATATTTTAACTGAAATTTGAGCTAAAATCAATTTAATTGATTAACTTAAACATGTCTGTTAAACTCGACACTCAAAAATATTAATAAAAATTAATTAATGATTAAATATTAGACCATTCTGAGGCATTATTATATGATATGAAATTTACTCGAAATGACGTCAAAATTAGCGTGTCTACAGGAGTCCACCAAAAAAAATTTAAAAAAATAATTTTTTATTATTTACCAACTGTATTGAGGGGCGGTGCAAATGGCACCCTCAGTGCAGCAAGTATTACTCTATGATGGGACCTCTGCCACTAGTTTTATGGCACATTAATGTGGAGGTCCATTGGTACCTGTCCCAAGGGCTTCGGGGCAACGAAAGTTTATTATTGTAGCAATTGACTACTTCACCAAGTAGATCGAGGTTGAACTGCTCATGAAGATCACCAGAAAAGAAGCTTATAATTTCATCTAAAAATTCATCATATGCAGATTCGGTACATTGAGAACTCTAGTCTCAGACAATGGAAAGCAATTCACCAGTGCCTACTTCCAAGAGAATGCGAGCAACTGAAGATCAAAAACTGTTACAGTTGGTAGCTCACCCTCAAGCTAACGATTTGGTCGAAAACGCTAATCAAGTCCTACTCCAAGGCATAAAGACTCAATTAGAGGGATCCTAGAGTCCTAGATAGAAGAATTGTCGAGTGTCTTGTGATCACGCAAGACGACAGCCCGAGCAATAATGAGAGAAACTCATTTCCACTTAGTCTTCAGAGCGGAAGTCTTGATCTCCCAAGAAAAGGGAAGTCAGTCACTTTGAGTTGAAGCTATGAAAGAAAAAGAGAATCAGAAGAAGCTCAGGAAGAACCTCAATATGCTCTCAGAGGACCGAGAGAACGTCATGCTAAAGACAATCAAATACCAGAGAAGAATGGTCAGATACTACAACTCCGAGTATGGGAAAGGCAATTCCTCCCAAGAGACTTTAGTCTTGAGAAAAGTTGAAGCTTCAGCACTGCAATTCGCCGCGAAAAAACTTGCCCCCAACTGGGAAAGCCCTCACTGCATTCTGGAAGTTCTTGGGAAGGGAGCATATCGACTTTCTACACTCGGAGGCTAAGAGGTACTCTACACGTGGAATTTTTACAACCTTAAAGATTACTATTGTTAAAAGTTAGTCAGATCCATTGTGACAATTTATGAAGTCAGAAATAGTGATCCCATTTTCATCCATGTATTCTTGATCACTTCCTACCCCGAGTGCCTACAGTCGAAAACAATTTTTTTAGCCATGTTTTTTCCAAGTGCCCACACTTGAGAAGGGTTTTTCAGCCATGTTCTCTCCAAATGTCCACACACGGGAAGGACTTTTCAGTCACCTTCTCTCCGAGTGCCTACACTCGGGAAGGGCTTTTTAATTATGTTTTCCCGAGTGCCCACACTTGAAAAGGGTTTTTCAGCCATGTTATCTCAAGGCACCCACACTCGGAAAAGGCTATTCAGCCATATTTTCTCCGAGTGCCCACACTTGAGAAGCGCTCTCAAGCCATCTTTTCTCGAAGTGCCCACATGCGGGAAGGACTCTTAAGCCATCTTTCCCCTAGTGCCTACACTTAGAGAGGGCCTTAAAACCACAAGCACCCCAAGTGCCTACACTTGAGATAAGCCCTTAGATCACTCAACACCCATACTCGAGAACTCACGTCATACAAGATCCACTCCAAGATGGGAAAAAATGGAAAAACTCTATTGTGCCCATGGGAATACATATATTTGTCCGATTGAGGACTACATAAAAAAAATGAAAGGGCAAAGCAGGAACGCCCCACTTCAACGGGCCCAATGTTCTTATATCAGCCGCCTCCCCCGCCTCATGACCGACGGTCCATGCAATGCCCTGCTGCTCGAGCTGTCATCAAGATCTCACTCCTATCCTACGGGTGGCATGGGGTCAGACAACCCCAAGCGTTGAATGCCACCTCAGTGATCTATAGACTAACGTCAATAAGAGGCTCGACTGAGATAAGAGTAAGGGCGTGTGCGTCCGCATACGACAACAAAGATATTCCTTGTTCGAGAGGAGCACCGACGGAGAGGTCCTGAAAGGCCATCGAAAAGGGTCACTCCACCTGATGGGCCCCCTCAACCCAAAAAAGAAGTCCTTCCATGCCGAAGGGGGGAACCCAAGGCTTAGTGCTACCGACAACTTGTCCCTAGCCTTAAACTGGACAAAGCTGCGAGCGCCTGGGATAGCACGGCGCATGGCCTAAAAAAGGTAGCGGAACATATCAACAGCCACTCCAGGATGGCCCATGTCCTAGATCAGCATAGTGAAGCTTATAACGAATCTCCAAGAGTTCGGCATCAACTATGTAAGAGCAATCTGGAAGTATTAAAGGAGCTGCGTGACGAAGGCGAGCATCGGCAGCCTAAACCCGATGTCAAACATAGCTACATAAACGATGAAGGAGCCCAACCTCAGGAAAGATGCGGTCTGTAAGAGATGACACCACCATGCGATACAAGCCCAGAATGTGATAGGCCACCCGAAAGCCGACAAGGAACTCCTCTGTGGCTCGCTAGGGCCCCATAGTTCGGCGATCCCCAACCACCTTTACAACATAATCCATTATCCGATAACATATATGAAGCTCCTCCAACTCTGGCGAAGAGAAGCAAGAAAGCAACGATTGTAGCAGAGGAAGTGGCTAGGGTTCCCTCCCCCTTTGTATTTATATAGAGAAGGCTAGGATTCTCCCTCCTGGTCAATCACGGGATCAAGAAAGCACCAGATCTCCCATCGTCATGGCTAAAGGGACGTTCCACACAGGGCAAACCGTGGGCGCCAAACCTGTCACGTGACAAGGCAAAAAGGCGCAAAAAGACATTGTGAGGTCCCATAGAGGGTGTCCTTTCACCGTACGTCATCGTTTCATTTCCAGCTCCACCAACTCTCTATCATATCCTACGAAACCCGTGCACCTCACACCACTTTCACCCTCGAAACTTGAGACTAAGAGTAGGGGGCTAGTGATGCGGGGGATTTGGGTTTCAGCCTAATTAGGCCCATTTGGAAACGACCGAAGAGGCCTGCAACCCACTTGGCAACGAGTGGCACCTACCAAGCTAGTCTAAGACAATGAGACGGAGAGGACCCGATCCCCGAGAGAGGTTGACCCATCAAGAGGGTTGTCCCTGAGAAAGGTCTCCCCCGAGAGAGTCATCCTTAAGAGGATCACTCTCTAAAGGGTCATCTCCAAGAGAAGGAGCCAACCCCTACAATGTCCCTCCCTGACTTCCCGAGAGGTCCAACTCTCGGGAAAGGACGATGCTCCCTGGTAAGCAAGGCTATGGCCCTCTGGGGCCCAATACCGATATCCTGACTTCTTGAGAGGCATGAGGTTTCCGAATGATTCAAATTCCCTTTTTTCCGCCTAAAAGTGGGACTCATGATCAAAGCATGGTAATGGACCAATCGAGGCAAGGCCCTATGTTCTCCACCGGAGAGAGATGATCGTGTATCCCTACCTGGAGGCCCATGATCCCTTCAATTAAGAGAGCCAAATCGTGGGCCACCCAGTAGCCGTTATAGAACTACCCTCTCGTGCTTCATCTCAAGGGAGGTATAAATACACCAACCTCTCTCCAAAACAAGGTACGCTCTGACCCACACTTACACCTAAGAAACCCTAGCCACCCAGTCTCCTTCCACGAAAAGATCTAACTTAGGCATCAGTAGGTCTCTCCCCTACCTAGAGGGAGGACCCCCTGACTGTCTCTCTTCCTCCTG
The DNA here is from genome assembly GCA_030544215.1 of Zantedeschia hybrid cultivar. Lineage (NCBI taxonomy): Eukaryota > Viridiplantae > Streptophyta > Magnoliopsida > Alismatales > Araceae > Zantedeschia > Zantedeschia hybrid cultivar. The sequence goes on from JARZZO010000004.1 coordinate 60,735,782, forward strand.
CAGGTCTTTGCACCGGCGCATGCTCCTCCTCAAACAAATTATGTCGTGATGAGTAGTCAGAGATTGGATCGGACGGTCCTTATCATTCAACCAGTTTCTAACCGCTACATTATCTTTATTTTTCTTTTACAATGCGGCCATCTCTAAATTTGAACTCATGTCTTTCAAAGCACAATTAAATAATTTTAGCACCGTACTAAGGCTCCCTCTTAAATTTCAAAGTGCTATGATAAGAAACCATGTTTGATCTGTATTGTTCGATCAAGTCTTGAATCATCTTTTAGCCTCAATTATACATCAGAGAGATTTTGACAAATAGAAAAGCGGACTCTGAGAACCGGATGATAATAGATTCAACTACCCATTAATAAAAATTGTAAACTTAAAATATTCTATACAATACTTCCCACTTACGAGATGCGTGATGCAAAGAGCACTTTTAGATTTAATTACAAAACACACACACACGCTCTCTCTTTACACACACGTGCGTGTACACGTGACTGTGAGCTTCGGACCTCCTCTCCCCATCTATAAATCTCACCCTCTGGCACGCTCACAACTCCCTTCTTCTTTTTTTCCCTCGCCCACAGCCTTAGGCCTCCTCTACCCCATCCCCCTCCCAATCTTTAGTTCTCCTGGGGTGTCTCTGAAGCCCTGCCACACTGCTCTCTTCCTCTTCTCTGCCCTCTTCCTGCTTGCAAGCCTTCTCTCTTCTGGAAGCTGGGGAGTACTCCTTGGGGCCCCTTGAGACCCATCTCCTGAAACCAGTGCTGTTGCTCTTCCTCTGCTCTTGTTGTTGGGGAGTCCCCTTTTTGCCGGAGCATTTCTAAGCCGGTAAAGAGAAAACCCACCTTGAAACATATCTGCTACCGCTGCTGCTGGCCGTGCTGCTGTTGCTGCCGTTGCTGCTGCCGTCAGCTTCTGTTTCTTGGGCTTTCTCTCGTTCACATGCATCAGCTGGTTTCCCTTGATGTCCCTGATTGATGTCTCCAATCGTCAGTGAGATCCTCCTCTCCGGGTTTATGATAAATTCCACACTCCGGCGCAGGACCCATCTGGTGCAGTCCTTCTCCGTGGTCTTCCTTTACTGGTTCTACGTGTTCTCATGAAATCTCTCCTCTCCTGGCTCCTGAGAGGCTGAGCACCGGGGTCCTGTAGCCTATAATTATAACCATAATATTTATCTATCTATCTATCGATATATATATATAGATATAGTTATAGATATCAATACCAAAGCTCTAAGTTTTGATAGAACCCAGCTCTCCCCACCTGTAAAAAAGCGTAAGCGGACCTCCTCCGCGTAAAGACGCCATGGCTTCCCCCAGTGGGAGCGGCACGTCCTCTGGATCCACCCTGCTCACCACCTCCGGCTCCGACGGGGACATGCAGCAGCACCCCGTGGACCTGAGGAAGCAGAAGCGGAAGCTATCCAACCGGGAGTCGGCGCGGCGGTCCCGCATGCGCAAGCAGAAGCACCTGGACGACCTGACCGCGCAGGTCGCCCACCTCAGGAAGGAGAACAACCAGATCCTGGCCAACCTCAAGGCCATCACCCAGCAGTACGTGGCCATGGAGTCCGAGAACGCTGTGCTCCAGGCGCAGGCCATTGAGCTCCGCAGCAGGCTGCAGTCCCTCGGCGAGATCCTCCAGTACATGGACAACGGGGACGGTGGGTTCCTCTGTGAGGAAGCACCACAGGCCATGGACAGCTTCTACATGAACCCCTGGAACTATATCCATGTGAGCCAGCCCATCATGGCCTCACCAGACATGTTTCAGTACTGATTGGAAGAAAAGATGGGTGGGGGACCCAAAAGTGCCGGCTCTGGGCTCTTCTTGTAGGGTTGTGGTGGGTGGTGGCTGTGCACTGTGCAGGGTTGTTGTTCTTATCCTCGTGGTGTTCATGGGTCTTGTGTGGCTGTAGGCGAAAGGGAAGATATTTTTAAATCTTAGGATCCAGAGTTTAGATGAATAAAAATTAGTGTTAAGTAAAAAAAAAAGATGAATAAAAATTAATGGAGAGGGTAGACAGAGTTGGGGGTAAGTTGTTAGTCTGGTTGCAAGCTTATGCAGTCAAGAGGTATAAATGTAATTGGCCTTTCTGTCACCGTAAGGAAGCTACTGTTAATTATAATTACTCTCATCTCTCTCCCTCTCTCTCTCACACATACACATATATACATATACATATACAAATATACACACAAGGTCCAATGAATGGGAATCTCATGAACAGTATGGGGTAATTTTTTTGTGATGAATTTGAGGTAAAATTGCATAAGGTGCAGACCATACCTGAATTTTAAAGGGGTGGCAAAGTTGTGACCACTGGCTGGCAACTACTGATATAAAACTTGTAACTTGAGACTGAGGTAAGAGAAAGGTTTGGGTCCCCACTTCCCACCCGTTTCTTGCTTTGATCCTTCTGTCAGGACAAACTATTGGGCCGTCCTATTGGGGTTAGGAGAAAGTTAAGTCCACAATGTGAATTATGGCTGAATGTGATACTCCATGGAATCATAATTGCTGATGTCGCCCTTTTGTCATTGCTGGATCCATATGCCTGGCCTCCTGATGATGCTCCCCTTAAATGCTTCTGTATGTTGGAAGTAGATAGAGCTAGTTTTAATCTGTTTATCTTCCTCCTTGCAGCTGTAGTGAAATGATGTAGCTAGCCAATAGGTGAGACATAACACAGGGATTTTGAGCTATTAAATGGTCGTTTGGATTGAGTTAAACGGCTGAATTATTTGCAGTTTGGTCGCATTCCAAGATTTTTCCGATGTTTGTATCCACCAAAACAAGTGAAAGCAAAATTAAAAGCAACCATTTTGCAAAGGTTTCCTAATTTTGTTTTGAAGAATTCTTTTCTCTGTGATCATAAAGTTTAGAGCTAGGACTTCACATGGAGATTTGCTTTAAGCATATCAAAAGGGGGTTATCGGTGCTCCACTTCTTGAAAAGCTTAACAGCCATACTGAAATAAAAGAATATATTCCCCCATCTAGATCTCAGTGCTAGAGAAGCAATGGGGTGTGATTAGATTCCCCTTTCACCGTTTGGGAATTGTATTGGTAGAATTCAGCCAAAAAAAAAAAGTATTGATAGAAACCTGACGCCTAGTTGTTTCTTGTTGATCAGGTGGGTCATCAATGAAAGGGACTTCAGAAAAAGAAAACAATTTCTACAACGCAGCTTGCATCACTATGTACGTAACATGAAGCCTTTTGTCTAGGACATCCTAAAGAATCATATGTGTGGAAACCCACGTATTTTAAATTATGCAAAGAGAACACTTGCACACTGCGTCTCCAGCTAAAGTTTCCTAATGTGGCATGTGAATGGATGAGCAGATGACAAATGAATAGGAGATTTAGCAATTAGCATACGCAACAATCATAAGAGGAGACTAAGCATATTGTTTTACATGTAGAGATTTTATAATACAATTTTTCACGTATGCTTATCCCACTTTTTCTTACATAAAAAGATTTTATAAATTGTTTTTTCACATATGTTTATCTCTAATCCCTTTGACGTTTGTTTTGTCTAATCAAGTACTTATCTATGAAGTGTATGATTTTTTTTTCTTAATCAAGGACAGCTCGATGAGGCTGTGTGTGGGTTATCATCTTCTAAATCAAGCAATTATAAAGAACTAAGTATCTTTACTCAACTTGATAACTTGTTCAAAGAGTTACAGTCAGGCAATAATCTCCATCAATAAGAGAAATTAACTAGAGGAAACTTGTTCGATTCGCCTCGTATACATCACTCATTTGGAGCTACTCTTAAATTCTTAAGTAGTATTACAGAGGCTTTATCTTGAGCAGTTTCTTTCTGATCTGCATGAGTTCAGCAGCATATTTAAAGCTTAAGCAGGTCATTAAGCACAAAACAATGCGTTTAGATTACTATTTTAAGTTGGAGAAGGCATTGGGTCTTCTCTCTGGTGGTCTGGAAACGCACGCTGAGAGTGAAGGGTACATTAAACAAAAGCTAAACAAAAGCTGCAAAGTGTTTAACACTTGGGTGGGTTTTGTATTATGTAGTAGTGTAGTACCATTCCCACCATGACACACTACATTAGAACTCCCAAAGTACTTCTTAGAGAACCCCTTAAACATCCAAGTACATATGGAAACCTCATGAAGTACTAATATATGCTGAATTAAAGCTCCTTAATGCATGATTACAAGATTCAAATAAAAAGCGTAATACGGTGTCTAATTGGATATAGAGTTGACTGAAAGCTAGTACATGATAGCACAAAAATGTTTTAGCGAATGTTAGGATATCCATTTGATTTTTTTCTTAATCTAAAAAGAGATAGTGATTAGATGGGAGATGGATGGGGCAGATTTTCTTGAAGAATTGCACAGCATTTTCATAACTAAGCTGCACTGCCCCTCTTGCAAAGCAGGCATGCCAACCTTTAAGATTGTTTCAATGGGTTGGTTATCAGCCCAGTGCCCTAATAATTTGTGAGGATGCTTCACATACACTAATTTTCGAGGAGGTCTATGCGACAGATCCCAAAAAAATATGTTGGGATGATGAGATCACCTGCCATGCTCTCCATGCATCTTTGGACTTTTGGTTGCATGTTAGGGAAGAATTTCATATACATTAGAATTAGAGAGTGATGGGGCCATGTGGCCAACCGTGTCTGGAAAGAGTAGTCCTTTTCCATTGGCTTAATTTGTTTAGTGAGAGTTGGTATTTTACTATGCATATGTGACTGCCGTGGTTTGGGGTGGATGATGGTGGTGGGAAAGCAATGTTAGGCTTGATGTCACACTGACATTGATGCCTGTTCATGACCAAAAGTGGGTCATGTGAGAACAAGATATCCCTATCATCCTCAAAAGGGATAAAGCAATTATTGTCTATTTTTTAATATTGGAATATTTACTCACACACCAATCGAAATTATAGATTTGACATCAACAAGGATGCATTTGTGTACATAATCTTGCCAAAGTTTTTGATATGGGTATCTGTAATTTGATGTTAAGGAAGCAACTTAGGTTGACAAAATGTGGATAACATTAAGCCAACAAATTCGACTACTATTTTTTCACTTGAACGAGATTTTAACTTAACCATTATACTTGTTGACCTTCTTGTAGTGCATCATTCTCCGGACAGATAATATTACTTGTGTAAAGGCCATCTCTACAGTAATCTCACTCCTATTGTCACTTCTCTGGCAGCCTAATCTTCTATAGTAAAATAACTCACAATATATTTTTTTTTTAATTTAATATTCTCAAATGGATCGTTAGGCAAATTAGATTAGACTAGGGTTGTATTTAAAAAATGTATACATGAGATAATCCCAAGACAGCTTATGGATAAAAACTCAAGATTTATGCATTCTGATCATAATTATCTTATTCTCTATTTTTTGTTAATGATCTGACTCTTACATAAATAATATGATACATGTAGTGACTATCTCGTCTCCAACAATTCAATTATTTTTAGAGTAATGCTTGTTGCACTGTTGTCGATGCAAAAAATCTGAGCTAGAATGAGCTCCTCTAATCCTATTCCGCTACCTGGAAAGCCCACTTAAGGAGTTGTCTATCCTATTAAATGTGCTCCAACGTCATCGTGCACATATGGCCGGATTTTAAAAAATAAAAAATTTGCCTATCTATGTATTTTTCAAGAGTGTAATCATGCTCTAAAGAACTCAGTTGTTCTCTCAAGAGGACAGTCATGCTCTCGAAAAATACATAGATAGGTAACTTTTATTATTATTTCTTTAAATTTGACTCCTCATGTGCATTGAAGCGCGGATAATGTCAAGGCACATTTAATGGGGAGATAGCACACATGCATGTAGGCTTTTAGGTGGCAAAATTGAATTGGAGACTCACTCAAGCTCAACTTTTTTACGCCAGTAGCACCGCAACAAGTATTACTCTTTGTTAAAGATAGTGGAAGAACCAACAAAGCCTTTGATGTGAGTTTGTGACAGCTCAAAATTCAAAATATGTCATCTTCAATCCAATTGGAGTTCAATCCAGCTATAGTCCATTCAAGGGTTTAAGCCCGATCTAGATCAAAAAAGTCCTTGTTAAATGTGGGGTTGAAAAAAAGAAGTATCCAAACTAACTTTAATATAAGTCATTTGATCAAGTGATCAAATATCGACTCTATATGAGTGTATAAAGATAATGATAAAAAAATGTAGTATAATAGTGTATGAGTAAGTTGTGACCATTGTAAAGGTATTATTGCCATTTGGCTGAAGCTATGATATTCTTACCGTCATTCTTTTGTTGAAATGAATACCACAATTATGAGGGATCATTTCGGGGTTATTCCAACAAGGGAGCAACTGCTTTTAACATACACGTCAAATCTTCAAGTTCAACTGTTGCCACTCAAAGTATGTATATAATTGCATTACTTCGGATAGTATATCCATGATTTTAAACGATTAAGTGGAGTATGTATGCAAAAATCATATGTATCTGCCTAGCCTGCGTGTGCACTTGGATGTCTTATTTTATGGGCAATCTCATGCCTGATGTATATGTGATGGGCTCTCTGGAGACCTCATTGCAGAAAAAATTGAAGGAGATGCTTAATTTAAGAGCGAAGTGATGTTAAAAGGTCCACAAACCATAAACAATCTGCACAAGTACACACATCTTGCTGACAGCTCTCTTTTTTAGATTTTCTTTGTATCGCTGCATAATCAAATAGACATTAATGGTGGCCACCAACCCATATGCATTTTAACATCTTCAATGGATCAAACATCAGAATTACTTGGGTTGGCTGTTAAACTGGGGCAGCAAAATTGTTGCCCCCCCCCTCCTCCCTCCCCCAAAAAAAAAAAAAAAAAACTCGGGCAGCAGAAGAAATAAGCAGCTGGTTGACGATCTGATTTTTTTTACAGACTTCTGAAAACACAATTTTTAAATGATTATGTTGGAAGTGAAAATCTCATATTTCAGTATTTTTTAGATGACAAGAGATTTTGAACATAACTTACAAGAGTACTGTTCATTTTATATAAAAATAAAGAAATAATAATAATGTTTACTTTTTACAAAAAAGAGGACATCTTTTTTCATTGCAAGCTAAGAAACTTCGTCGAAATCCATCTCAAGATGGATTTTAGAGAAAATTTATCCATGACTCTTTATAAGTCTATCTACCTTATACCTGGATCTTATCTTTTCCAAAATTTGAGGTGAACAAGACTCATTTAAGAATGTTTAAGTGTTGGAGATTTCAATAACTAAGATGCATTTCTGTCCATGACAAACAAAATAGAACCATATTAAAAAAAAAAAGTTCATTAATAATCAAGCATATGCGAAATTGGACAGTTGCAGGAAATGGTCCAGACAACCATGTCAAACATGTGCATAATTGTAAAAATTTATCAAAATATAGTTGTCGAAGAATAGCCAACATGAAAGATGAAGTGAATGATCACATTTTTATCATTTTTTTGCTGTTTTTATCGACAATTGCCCGTTCGTGTGGTCAGGTTACTCATATTAAATAGACCAGTTGCCAACAAAAATTACTGTATTTAATAGAAGTCATCTAATCATCTAATTAGATAATCTTTTATTGTGCTAAAAAAAGATATTATTCTTGTTTTTAAAATGAGTCGCAAATGTAATATAAATTATTATTCCTATCAAAGATTACCACCCTACTTGACGTTCAAAATCAACTTGACTCCTCTGAGTTCCACTTAGGGATTATTGGTATATCTACAAATACTATAAAATGTCATTAATAGCCATAAAATAGCATTTTTTATGTTTGGATTGCTTTAACGTCTTTTTTTTCGTCAATTTGGAGTCTCGTAAATTATTATATTTTAAAACCAGTTGACCCTTAAAATTCTCCTTTTAATTTGTTTCCATTTTCAATTCAAAATCACGGTAAACAAAATCAATGAGTTCAAAACTTTAATTAAAATTACGGATTTTATTCTCCCTAGTTTTAAAACTTAATTAAAATTAGAGATTTATTCTCCATAGTTTTAAAACCAATGATTTCATAAGTAAAACTTTATGACTTTTTTATGATCCACTAAATGAAACTTTAAATGATCACAAATTTTCAACATTATTCACCTACTCTGCTATCATCAACGTAATATTCTGTCACTAATTAAAGAAACCGAAGTTAGTAAAGTGCTCGACTTCAAAGATCATACCATCCGTTGCCCACAAAAATAAAATTAATATTTGTTGTAATGCCTTCTGCTTCATTCGATGGGACATTCTAATAGGTAAAAAAAGATGAAATGTTTTTTAAGGTTAGGCCTTACATGCCCTTTATGTCTATACAACTTGATCTTTAATCGGACGATTTAAAAGATTTTAAAAAAAAATTATTAATGAGTTCACCTTATTGAGGACTTTTTTTACTATTTATTGGAGCTTGATTTTTAATTTTTTTAAAAAATTGTTGAGTCATTCGATTGGAGATTAAGTTATACAGACATATAAAATATGTAGCACCTGACCTTAAGAAAAATTTATTTACTACAATTTCCCCTTACAGCAGGGGGATTACAGCAAGTATAACTCCAAAAATAAATTGCAAACCTTTGCCAATGTGTTTGTCCAGTGACTCCAAAGTCCAATGAGATTTTAGTTGTCCCTCCATCATACATCTCTGCAATTATTGATTCTCAACGACATGTGTGGCCCGCACGAATCAGGGAGTTAGCCTCAAAGATCTTCTGGACCCCTTCAATCAATCCTGATTTGATATCCATCTTTATCATAATTTTGTACCAACTGCATACAAGTTAATGCATTCACTATGGAATTGTTGTTGCTGATATTTGGAAGCTGATCATACCTTTGGTACATCCATTTTCATAAGATAAACAAGAATATAGAAAAGGTCTACTTTTGGTCCCTATGAGTTAAGCCCACCCGTTGTAAAGTTGTAGATAAACACAGTTAAAGTATGCTTTAATCTAGATAAACACAGACAAATACATGCTGCAATGCCCCCAACTACTGTGATCATTTTGATCACATCCAGATGCATACAGCATGCGGATTTTTTTATTTTCTTACGTATTTAATTTTTCAGACCATCCAATCAAAAATCGAACAACAGGGATAGAGAGTTCCGATGGGCCCCAACCTCATCATATATATTTTTTTTGAAAAAAAAATTGCATGCCCCTAACTATCATGATATTAAAACATGATCAGATGACAGTGGCTAGAGTCTATGTCAATTGCAATGCCTTGCAATGCCCAGACATTGCAGTAAGTATTTCCTACGCATAAAGGTCCAACTCGAACAGCATACTTAAGAATATGTCGATGAGAAAATATCAATCAAAAGAATTATGCTTGCTGCATCACCTGCCATGGATCGTCCGATTGCGTAAGTACTGGATCCTTTTTTATTATTTTTTCAACCATCCGATCTTTAGTGAATATCAGTTAAACAAGAAATGCTTGCTACTCTATGCATAGTATAACATTGGATTACATGAGCAGATAATTTAATTATTATTTTTTCTGACCATCCATCAAAGATCGGATGGTATGAGAGTCCAACTGAAGTGGTCTCAAACTTGGTAACTTTTAAAATATATATATATAATGATTGTTACACTACAACCCATTCAATGTGATCGGACAACAACATTGTGGGTGGTACAATCCATGTGGATTCTACCAACCGTAGCGATGTAGCAAGCGTTATTCCAATCTAACTCAAAAGTACCCGTTGGGCCTAACTTAGTTGGTACTTTATGCTTTTTCACTTATGAAAGTCACATGTTCAACTGCCACCAGATACATACACCCTAGGTATGATAGCATGGGCTGTGTAAGATTTCTTCTTTTAGTGATTGAGTGGACCTAAAATAGTCACTTAATTAGATGAAAAAATTATATTCAATATAGAAGTATCTCCAATAGGAGGGTACTTGTGAGATTTGAACATCCTTCACTTGGGAGGCACTCTAAATACTCGGGTATTGAGCCACCTTGTTATACCTTAAAATTTTAAACCCATTACGCATGTTAATGGATCATATATAATTGACTCTAATTTAATTTGTTAATAGTTATGAGTAATTAGGCCTATTAATGAATAATTAAAAGTTAAAATAATGAATCTAGTATTGATTTTTTATTTTTGAAAATTAGTTTTGATAATCAAAAAATATATTTTATTTCAAAAATTTTGAGAAAATTCTTAGAACTTAGTTTTCTATCTAATAATCTGTTAACATCAGTTTTGCTCTGATTTTTTATATATATGACCATGTTGACTATAATTATTTTGCATATAAAAGTATGTATTCTGACTTATATATATATATATATATATATATATATATATATATATATATATATATATATATATATATATATATATATATATATATATATATATATATATATATATATATATATATATATATATATATCATTTTGTCAAATTAATTTTTAGATTTATGATCACTTTGAAATATGTGAAAACATATTTATGTCATATTTGTTTGATATATATTTGAGACATTACCATCTTAAGGAGATTATGACTCATTTTAAAAGCGTCAATAGATAAGTTCTATCCGTGGATAATAAATTTTTTTCTTGTGATTATGTATTTATTTTCAGTCATCTGAGGTGAGACCATAGGCTCTCCGGCTTTGCATATATATGACCTCAGCATACTTGTCTATTTTTTGTGGTATATGTTTTGTCCGACTTTTTATATGGTGGTTAAATTCATGTCTATTTGTTATGTTAGTTTGTGATATATTAACAAATAATTATAAAATATAATTCACTATTAAGATCATTTGAATTCATCTTATATTATGTTTAGTTCGCTCCTTTGAAATCTATATTCAGTTGCCTTTTGAATTATTGATAATTCTATGATCTTTGACTTATTCATAAGTAAGACTGATTTAATATGATAAGCTAATATGCCATGATAATTTACTATGTGATATATTTAATTCGATATTTGTTCAGTTCATAGTTAATAGATTTGTTTAGTCAAATATGAATTGGATCATGTTACGTAAGCTATATGTTAGTCGATCTGTTCATTCTATTAGAAAATACATTTGATTTGATAAATTTATATTTGACCATGTTTTGTATCATGTCCATATTTTGTATCATATTTTTATTTGAGTTATATGTATAATTATGAATCATATATATTTATTATCATTACTTTTTAATTAATTATATTATTAGCATTTAGTAGATTTGATTTGTCTACTGAATGGTTGCATTCATAAATCCTACTAATATTTTCAAGGTCGGAAGAAAGAGTTAGAACCTGAGAACGATTTGTCTTAAAGCATTGATCTAAACTTCCGAGGAAGGTTATCTAAGATAGATTTACAGCTTTCTTAGATTTAATGTAGTAAAAAATGAGTGAAATATGTATTTTTTATTTCTTTAATAAAATGAGTAATTTTACTTTTTGATAGATATTTGATGTAATTTAAGTATCCTGATATTAATAACGTAATTTGTAAAATTTTGGTATTGACAATAAAATTTATATTTAGATTTATTTGATAGTAATTAGCATGTTTATTACTTTGGTTATTTGTCTCTCATCATTCATTTCAGATTTGTATATTATTTGATTATATAGTTATGTGACTTAAATCCGAATGTGAGTCCAAGTGACTGAACCAGATCATGGACCTAACAATATAGTATCATAATATATAAATAATGAGAAAATATTAACTATTACTATCAGATCTTAAGCCATACTAATTGATCTTAAGAGTTTGGATAAGATAGTACGGGTAGGATACACCTTTAGATATAAAGATTAATTAAGCATTGTTGGATATTCAGGATAAGGCTAAGATAGTTGGGGTATGCAATTGCAGATTTTATGCGTAGTTGGTTCTAATAAATGAACTTAAAAATTTAAGATATAACTAGGATTAGTCTCACCTTTTTAAAGGGGAGAGCTAACTAGAGAAGGGTTATATGCCACCCATAGGTTTGCTAAGTTATAGAGCATTTGGCCTATTACTATCACAGACTTGACTAATGAATCAAGAAGGCACAAATTAAGAAATTTGTTTGTCTTTGTAGTGAGTGCAACGAAGCTGATTAGCAAGCTGTGAGATGTTTTTGGCCAGTGTATTGATTGATAATGACACAACCATGATAGTATTGAGGTGATTCGGGAGTTTTTCAATGTGTTTCCCTGATGATATGCCCAGGTTGCCACCATCATAGGAGATCGACTTCATTATTGATCTTATGCCATAGGCTGCACCTATTTCTAAGGCACCATATAAGATGGCTCCTGCTGAGTTGGCAAAACTGAAAAAGCAACTACATAAACTTTTGAACAAGGGTTTCATACGTCCTAATGTATCACTCTAGGATGCACCCGTGCTATTTGTTTGGAAGAAGGATGGGACTATGCAATTGTGCATTGACTACCGCAAGAACAATCAAGTTACCATCAAGAACAAGTATCCCCTGTCAAGGATCGATGACTTGTATGATCAATTGCAATATGCAAAGGTGTTTTTAAGATTGATCTCATATATAGTTATCACCAACTAAGGATCAAGGATGAAGATATTTCAAATACAGCTTTCCGTATCAAGTATGGTCACTATGAATTTTTGGTGATGCCTTTTGGGCTAACTAATGCCCCTGCTACATTTATGGATTTGATGAATCGCATCTTTAAACCATACCTTGATTTGTTTGTTGTGTTATGTATTGATGATGTACTGATTTATTCTCTGAATGAGGAGGCACACATGGACATTTGAAGATTGTTCTGGAGGGTCTTATAATTCACCAGTTATATGTCAAATTTAGCAAATGTAAATTCTAACTAGATCAAATTTAGTTCTTGAAACATATTATTTTCAAAGATGGAGTTTATGCAGATCTAACTAAAGTGGATAATGTTATGAAGTGAAAAGTTCTAAAGACTGCTACAAAGATCAAGAGTTTCTTTGATTTGGTTGGATATTAGAAAAGATTCGTTGGGGAATTTCTTACGTTGGCTGCTCCAATGACTAAGTTGACACGCAAGGTGCAAATTTTGTATGGTTAGCTGAGTGCGAGTAGAGTTTGCAAGAATTGAAGAAGAGGTTAACCACTACACTGGTACTCACTTTGTCAAGTGAAATCGATGGGTTTGTTGTGTACACTAATACTTCAAGGAAGGGTCTCGGATGTGCACTTATGCAACATGACAATGTGATAGCATATGTATCAAGAGAATTGAAAGATCATAAGCAGAATTATCCTACTCATATTTTGGAGACGACTGCTGTGATATATCCTTTAAGGATATGGTGGCATTATCTTTATGGAGCTCAGTTCGAGGTGTTTACTGATCATAAGAGTTTGAAATACATATTTTTTCAGAAGGACCTCAATTTGAAGTAGAGGCATTGGATGGAGTTCTTGAAAGACTATGACTTCACTTTAAACTGTCATCCAAGCAAAGTGAATGTGGTAGTTGATGCTTTGAGTAGGAAGTTTATAGCTTTATAGTTACATTCATGATAGAAGGCGATGGAAGATGTCATTAAGAGTACACCTTAAGTACATGATGAGAGGTTGTACTTGATGCATTTGACTATTCGATCTGTTTTGATTGATCGAACCATTCAGGCTCAGGAGAAAGATCTAACTGTTCAGGTTATGATTGGTAAGCCTGATGTTTTACAGGGATCTAATGGCAGCATTCAGCTTAGCAACAGGCTATGTGTGCCCCTGATATTTTATCAAATTTCTGACATCACTTGATAATTATTTTGTCCTGATTTATGAGTTATTATAAATTCGTTAAGTTCAAATTCCCAGAATCGAAGCAAGTCTAAAATTACATCAAACTAAAAAATTGATAAAACCTTGTAGACATTTCGAATATGAATTATTTGACATGTTCACCAAGTTTAGAAAATTCTTAAATCTATTTGATATTATTCGGTCTATTTGTTGATTTTTTTAATTCTGAATATTAGTTTTGATTGCCGAAAAATATGTTTGTTATTTCACAAATTTTGAGAAAATTCTTAGAACTTAATTTTCTATCCAGTAACTTGTTGGCATTAGCTTTCCTCTAATTTTCCATACATATGACCATGTTGACTCATTAAGTTGCTATTTTGTATATAAAAGTATGTACTTTGACTTACATATATAATTATCACTTTGTCAAAATAATTTTCAGATCTAGATCATTTTGAAATATGTAAAAATATGTTTGTGCCATATTTATTTGATATATATTTGAGATATTATCAACTTAAGAAGATTGGGGCTTATTATATAAACGTCCGTAGATAAATTCTACTTGTAGTCGATGGAAAAGATCCAGACGATTGTGTATTTATTTTCACTCATTTAAGGTAAGACAATAGACTCTCATGCTATATATATACTATGACCTTAGTATACTTGTCTCTATATTTTGATTTTTTTTTTTCAATTTTTTATATAATAGTTAGCTGCATGTCTATTTGATATATTAGTTTGTGATATATTTGGCACATAATTATAAAGTATAATTCACTATTAAGATTATTTGAATTCAATCTATATTTTGTTTAGTTCGTTTCTTTGAAATATATGTTCAGTTACTTTTTGAGTTGTTCATAATTCTATGATCTTTGACATGTTCATAAGTAAGATTTGATTTGATATGATAAATTACTATGCCATGATAATTTAATATGTGATATGTTCAATTCGATATGTAATTTGTTCAGTTCATGGCTAGTAAATTTGTTTAGTCATATATGAATTTGATTATACTACGTAAGTTAGTCGATTTGTTCATGTTATTAGAAAATACATTTGATTTGATAAATTTATATTTGACCATATTTTGTATCATATTCTTATTTGAGTTATATGTATAATTGTGAATCATGTATATTTATTATCATCACTTTCAGTATTTGATAAGTTTGATTTGCCTACTAAGTAGTTATACTCATAAATTCTACTAATACTTTCAGGGTACGAGGAAAAAGAGTTAGAACTTGCAGAGGATTTATCGTAAGACATTGATTTGAACTTCTGAGGAAGGTTATTTAAGATTAGATTTACTATTTTCTTAGATTTGATGTGGTAGGGAATGAGTGAGATATGCTTTTACTCCTCGCTCCACATTATACCCCTCTTGTGAATTTAGATGTAGAAGGCACCAAAATAAAAATATATAAATTTTATTTTTTTACTTTCTTTTTTTGTCTACTGTTAGATTAAGATCTAACGGTTCAATGTGTTCATGTGACTGAGTTGTACTAATTATCTCTATTGAATTATATCACTCCTACATTAATGTCAAAAAATAAAAATTATCAAAAAGTTTAAAATATTTAAGTATCCCTCTAGGTTGGTTTCCACTCCATTAACTGTAGCCGTCCAATCAAGTGTATTGCTCTTTGTGGATAAAAACTAAAATTATAAGGGATAAGAATCTTAATCTGATGATTTTTTTTATTTTTTAATATTTTTCAATATTTTTAGCCGTTATTTTTTTTATGCACATCCAATCGGATGACTAAGATTCATTATCATGATTCTTTCCATATATATATATAGACCCTCTCGTTAGAAGTTTGACATAATGTTCCATGCCAGCTTTTTGTTGACTATTTGACTCTCACTGGTCTGATATTAATTTCACTCTCTTCTGTTGACTATTGATAAAGCGGTTAATGTAATAATGTTATTCCTCCGTACTAATACTATGCTAAAACCTTAACAAGTTAAGACTTCAACATTAGCACGATTGAAGATGAGATCCTCTTGGGCTTGTTTCACCTTCACTCATGGAGATAAGATGGATTTAGTATTTTTTTTTTATCTTTTAGTGATAAATGACTTGTTTATCTTTTATCTCTATGTAAATAGAGATGTTGATGGGTTAAATACAATGTGGATAATGAATTATCCATTTTCCGTATCTGCAAGGTAAACTCTGTATCCATTACCTGCCCGTTAGCTATCGGGAATGGGTATATACTATCGAATAGTTAGTAACCATAGTGAGAGATGAAAGTAAAATTTGAAGTACGAATGTACTTACGCAATGCTATTTAAAGTAAAATTTGAACACAAAAAATAATTATTTCTTTAGAGTTAAGAGAAGCAAAGGTACTCAAATTAAACTTCTCTTATCAATAACATAGAATAAAAGTAATAATTCAACTAAAACACTAAAATAAACTTTTCTGGCTTAAAGGTCCATAATATCCTTAGAAACAATAAAGTAATAGAAATAAATTAATAATGAGATGAAATAAAAATGATAATTCAACTAAATTACACTAAAATAAACTTTTCTGACTTAAAGGTCCATAATATTCTTAAAAACCATAAAGTAACAGAAATAAATTAATAATGAGATGAAATAAAAATGTTAAAATATAATAATATATATCGACAAATAGTGGCAAATAATGGTTTCAAAAGTAAGACTACCTGTTTCCATATCAATTAAGTAAATGATTTTAAATATCATATTCTTCTCCGTTCCATTGATTAATTGGGAATAAAATGACTACTGCAAAATATCCGTTAAGTTAACAAACACTGTGGATAATCGGATTATCTGTTATCATTGACATCCATTCCTACATGTGAGCGGAGACATAAAAAAACTCTAAAGATAAAGGTGTAACTCATCTTACTATGTTGCTAATATTTAATTACGAACTTACTATATTGATATAGAAGAACGAACAAAAAGGAGATGGATAAGGTTCGAAATTATGTAAACGTGAGGATAAATAATTCATTTTATGCGTGCTCTGTTTTGTCAGCTATATCTTGCATTAAAAGATAATTAAATAAATAGAAAAAAGTAATATTGTGATACAATATCTGACCCTCTTTTCTTATGTTCAAGGGGATAGGACAAATAAAAAACGCTCGACCATCCCTCCTCTGATCGAACATTTTGATTCAAGTATCCTAATTGCTAACAACTTTTTAATACCACGACTCGTTTAAACTTTCTGCTCTACTCCCTCATTCCTTAATCAGATAGAGACACCCCAAAAAAAAAAAAAAACCTATGTTCATTATATTACAAACTGGAAATCTTATTATTTTATTATAAATTATCACATAAAACCCTTGCTCCACAAGATGTAGTCTTTAATATCTTGCCATCAATTTCTGCAAACTTGGGAGGAGTTGGTGCCACAAAATATATATTGCAGAATATCGTAAAATACTATGAATGATATTTTTCTTATGTTAAGAATGTCGTGAATTATTTTGTGATATTATTTGTAGGTTCCTTAAATTAGTGGATTTTAAAATCAGTTGACTCATGTGGTACTCTTTTAATCTAATTTCATCTAAAAGCTATAAAAAATCAAAATCCAAGATTTTAGAACTCTTGATTTCAAAGTTAGGGATTTTACTTTTGTCAAGTTTAAAGTCGGTGTTTGTGAACCCAATATCTTATTGACTTTTATGTTAAACCAAACAACCCTTTAATAAAACTATCCAAGAAGGCAACTTGCTGGTCATGGAGTCATTTGATGTAAAATGACATCAAATATCAATTTTAAAGATCATTAACTTTACAATCGGCAAAGATTCTTGATTTTTGTTTTCAAAAGCGGAGAAAAAGAAATAAAGGCAATCTGATTTTAAAAGTCATTAACTTACAACAACTCAAATTACAACATGTTAAACATAAAAAAACCATTTTAAGATATTCTATAAAATTTTATAGCACCCTATACAATCCTTAATTAGGAGGTCATTTTAATTAATGATCTATTTATATGCAACCCATAGATAGGGCTGTCAATGAGCCGAGCCAAGTCGACCCGAGCTTTGGATGGCTCGGACTCTGCTCGAGTCAAAGAAGCTTGGCTCGAGCTCAAGCTCGAGCTCCAAATCTGGGCTCAAGCTTAGCTCTCCCGTTTTTGCCAGGCTTGAGCTCGAATCACACAAATTTAGACAGATTTTATTTAGTTTTAGTCATTTGATGTACAGTTAGAATGATAATCTTTTAGTAAATATACCCACCTGACCTAATTTGGAGAAATTAGAAAACATATTAAATATATCGAGCCGGCTCACAAGTTCATGAGCCGAGCCACAGTAAGCTTGAGTTCGGCTCATTAAGTTATTCGAGGTTTAATCTAAACTTGAGTTGGGCTCGTTTGAGATTTCGAGTCAAACCGAAACCGAGCTGAGTTCAAGTGGCTCGCGAGCTGCTCGGCTTATTGCCAGCCCTACCCATAGACATCAAATATATTTATCGTAACTTATTTTTCATGATAATCTTATAGTTTTGATGATAAAAAATATAATTTATCATAAATTTACTCAAATTTATCACAAAACCAAAGCCTCTCCCATAAATACATTTTTCATAAACTAGATTAATTTACAACAGAGAACCTCTCAGCACCTATCTATCATAAACATAACTATATTTATACAGAACAACTAGATATTACTTCATAATAGTAACATATTTTTTTATCGTAACTGCATTCAAGTTTTCTCAAGTTTCATACGAGAGTTAAACTTGCTGCATCCGGTGTTTTAATTTTTTTAATTTTGTAGTGGACCCATTGTATTCCATGTGTTCATATAATATTGTTTATAGAGGCTCGATGTTTGATTTTTTAAAATTATTTTAAATGATTTGATCAGAAATTAAATTATTTGTACATATATAAAAATGGATTTGTTTTTTAAAAAAATAAGATACCAACAGCCAGTGACAAAGTTAGAAAGTGAGGGTGCTCATTATGTGTGTTTACCGGAGGGGGCGCGAGATAGCAAACAATCCAAAAACATGGCTTTGCCCTCGCCCCCGTCCCAGCATGGCCGAAGCCCCCGGCGATGGCGCTTCACCTGGGAAGCCCTAGTCCACATGCCCACCCTCCGCCTCTTCCTCTTCCACCCCGACCTCGACCCCTCCCGCCACTGCGCCAACCTCCGCGCCTCCCTCTGCCCGGAGGCGTCTCTTCTCCTCGTCAGTTGGACGGAAGAAAGCGCCGGGGACCTGGCGCTGAGGGTTCCGCTCCCTAGGGTTCTGATCGACCCCGGGTTCCCCGCGCAGTGCGCCGCCCGGGGTGACCACATCGAGGTCAAGCTCGCCCTCCTCCTCCCGCTGGACCACCCCATGTTTGTAAGTTCTCTTGAGGCTCTGGATGCGGAGGGAGTTGGATCCGGGCAGAAAGGCGGGTTCTTGGACTCCTCGCTTCCCTTCTCTTTGGATTCTGGTGAGTCGATAAGTTTTTCTTTTCCCCTTTTTTTATCCGTTTGTTCTGCGTTCTGGGTTTCGATTTATTTACTTGTCGGAGGATCGCAAGGAACAAGATTCCTGGCCTGTTGTTTCTACGCTGTTGATGTTGTTCTGGGTTGGATCAAGTGTGATGTGTAGTTCTTGGTTTGCCATTGGGGGTCATTACATGAGTATGGGGCCACCCAAGATGTGCTGAAGTGGAAGATGCCTAGAGAAGGGAGGGTGTTCGCTGCAATTCAAGAACACAGTGGGCCGGGATGCGGACAGGAGTGGTTTGGAACCAATGAGGGAATGTAGATACTTGGGTGTTGACAATAGATGCTGAGTTTGATTGAGGATAGAAGTGTCAAGTGTAGACATGTGCACGGACATGTGTGTCGGACACAACAATATATTAAAAATAGGACAAAAGGACAGAGAATATACGATTATATACACATGAATACATAGTTACACATATATGCAAGAAAAATGATTATTGAAATTTGTTTAAAATATAAATGATATAACTAAAATGTGTCAAATTTATCATGTAGACAAGTAGTCTTAGAAGATTCTAAGAAATGTCTAGTATTTACTTTGAAATCTTGAAGTAGAGGGTTGGACACGGGTGTTTGAGTGTCGTATCATGTCCGAGTGTCCGACATGGCTCTGTGTCCACAAAATGATAGAAATGAAGACATAAGTAGGTGCAATCAGGGGGGATAATTGGATTTAGTTTATGGTTTGTATATGTGCATTCTGTTTCAAAGTCTATGCTTTGTGTAAGTGCATTATTTTTCAATTTTTTCAGGGGAGATTATGTACAAATTCGTTTTAATACAGAAAAGGCAGAGTGTATTTCATTGTTAGAGCGAGACCTTATGAGAGTCGAACATAGACCCTGATTTTTGAGATAGGAGGTAAAGATGTATTTGGTTGGACAACAAATTCGTCAAAGCTTCTAGGGACTGCTGGGAAGATGAATATTGGAGGCCTTTTTCCTAAGAATTTTAAGGACCACAATTTCTTGATTCTACTTGTGAAGAGGGAAGGAATTGATAAAATCATTTGGCTTCATGCATGGTGTTTCCTTAACAGGATATACAAACTTCTGTGCAAGTGATTAGGTTTGATCATGCTGAGAGACAATCAGTCCGCATTCCTAAATGACAACTGTATCTGAAAGCATTCATGTTGCCCACCACAGTCTTATCTCACTTTTGAAAGGGAAAGGATTCATGATTCAGAATGCCTTTGTGAAGGGATATGAAAATTTATCATGGTCTTTTGACAGGTGTTGGAATCTAGGAACTTCCTCATGGATTGGATGAGGTGGATGACCCACTATGCAACTACCTCTGAAAAGGTAATAAACTAATTGCATTGTGCCTCAACTTTTAATTGCAGGGTGTACCAGTCTGAATTCATAGTGACTCAAAGAAGTTTCCTCACCTTTTTATAGGAAGCATCTTGTAGATTTGATGCATTAAGAACCAGGTTGTGTGCTTAATGTTCTCTTTTTTTTTTGGGGTTCTGCTGCATTCTTGAGATTCTTTTGATTGTAAAAAGGTAATACTTAGGCAATTAGATGATGTTAATAAAGCACCTGACAAGCACATATTTGGCTGAGATGAGATATAAAACATTGAACATCTTCCAAGGAGATGATGGTGAGGATCAGCTAGTCCATCACATGTGCTTGAATTGGATGACATGGGTAGCATGATTGATTAAAATTTCAGCTTGAGTTTGAGTCAGAACAGCTCACAGATACTGTGACCTTGTGTATATGTGTACCTGATTCTCCAAAACTGATCTCATTAGTGAGATCAGTGGCATGCTTAACATGTACCAACTTATGCATGCTGATAATAAATAGCATTTCACCAACCATTTTCAGAGTTTTTTCAATAAGTGATCCTCCTTTTTTTGTACAGCCGACTAGTGATCTGTAGAGTTAATGGACCACTGTGGTGCTGCAGTGGTAGCATTGATGTAACTGTGCCTTTAGGTCACAAGCATAATAGCTTCACAAGATAATGACATCATGTATTTATCGCAAAACTAAAGCCAATAATTATGAAGCTAGGGTAGAACTAAAACATTGTGATGAAGTACGAGTATTGGTCAAGGCTGTTGCTTGTTGTTGCTTGATGTAGACAGCCAATTCCACACTGGCCGAAGAGGTAAGAAATTTTTGTGCACGCGATGGGTCGCACCAAATGGCCCGGCGCATAGTAGCATCTCTATTGTGTGGGGCGGGGGGGGGGGGGGGGGCTTGTACCCTTTGTTGGATCTCCATTCCCTAAGCCCTCAACCCACTCCCCATGACTACCCTTAACAAACAACTTCTGCTCGTATACAGCATGACCGTTCTTCCTCTTTTTTACTTGCTGATGTGCGGCAGCCCTATGTTGGATCTCCATTCTCTAACCCCCAAACCCACACCCCATGACTACCCTTAATAGTTTCTCCTTTTATATAACATGACAGTTCTTCCTATTTTTTAGTTTCTGATGTGGCATTTTCACATGAAAGGCCCATTCTATTCAAGTATTGGGTAACCCTATGTTGGATTTCCATTCTCGAAGCCCCCCCAACCCACTGTCCACGACTACCCTTAACAATTTCTCCTCTAATACAACATGACAGTTCCTCTTTTTTAGTTGCTGATGTGGGGTAACCCTATGTCGGATCTCCATTCTCTAATTCCCGGAGTCAGTCCCCATTACTACCCTTGACAATTTCTCCTCTTATACAACATGATTGTTCTTCCTCTTTTTTAGTTGCTGGTGTGGCATTTTCACATGAGAGGCCCATTCTGTTAAAGTATTAGGTGTCAAGAAGACTCAATCATCTTTCTTATAACTAGGCTTATGAAATCTAACCATGCCATCAAGTGACACAAGTACCCAGCTCAGTTCATACCCAGGGTTATGAAGTAATAACCATGTTCACAATATGCAAAAAATCATGGTTTGTGGGGTTGCTTTAATCGTGATTTGTATCTGTACTAGAGAGGGCAGATCAATAAGCCATAATCAATGAGTTGGATTCTGGATCAACTCAATAAGCCATAAATCAATGAGTTGGATTCTGAATCAACCCAAAGAAACAAGAAAAGTGGTCAGTTCGGCCCATTCTACCTTTGTAGGTTTTCTATGGCTCATCTGGTCTGAGTAAGGGAGGATTTCTAACCCTACCCCACTTCTGATGCCGCCCCCCTTGGCTCATGATTTTGCAACAAGAAGGGAGGAGGAGGAGGAAAAGGAAAAAAAAAATATTGAAAAAAAATATGGGTGTTGCAGGTCCTTCTGCCAAGCTCTGTTGCCTATGGCCATCACCGAACAGCAGTTGCCACTGCCAAACAGCTGATACTGGCTCCACTTTTCCTCTATTGTTCCTCTTAATTTTTTTTCCTCTTCTTCTGATGCCTTCATCCTTTTTCTGCGGGCTGTTCTGCTAATGGGGATTGGGGGGGGGGGGGGCAGGGTGCAGATTAGGGAAGATTGGGGGGTTAAAGTGTTTTAAATTTAATAATAGCAGCCTTGGATAAATATATTATAGATATTTTTATATAGGGTTAATTACATATATAACATGGTTAAATAAGAGATATTTAATTAAAAATGAAATTATAAGATTTGCCCATCTTATTTTCATGCTATTATAAATAACCTCACTATGTCGCAATATTTGCAAAATGCCCCTACGGTTACTTTCATTAAAGATTCCATTTTCAACAGTTAAATTTAATGTTTGGACAAAAAATGCCCTACAAAAAGGTACTTTTTTCATTAGCACATTGTGCCAAAGAGAGAGAGATGGAAAGAGAGTTGAGCAAAGAATAAGGGTATTTTAGACATTTTTAACTGGTTAAAGGTTAAGCAGGGTTAAATAAGAGATATTTAACAGAATGCTAACGGATGGCTATGGCAGGGGCATTTTTGCAAGTACTACGACGCGGTGAGGTTATTTATAATAGCATGAAAACAAGATATGCAAATCTATAATTTCATTTTTAACTGGATTATACATGTAATTATCCCTTTTGTATATAAGTATGGTTTTTCATTTTTAAATACCTTTTTTTTTACATTTTAACTGGTTTGTACTGATTCCATTGAGCCAGCCGATCAGGCCAATCCATTCTCATCTGGTTTGCAATTGAGCATACCTGATATGATCTTCCAAACCTTGGACAACATAGCGGATTGTTCTATGTTTATGGTTATATTTTAGAAATTTATCAGTTGCTTTTGTGACGTTCATTTGCAATCCACCGTTGTCAATAAGATAAACATGTCAAAGTAGATGATATTTGATTACTCACTGGCTATATCTCAATTTGCAATGTGATTTTACACTTTGAAGGAATTTAGGCATTTCTATTGTACTAACTTGTGTGACAAGTAGAGCAAGCATATTGAATTTTTTATGACTCCTAATATTGTTATTTTTCCTTAGAATTAGGTGTATTTCAGCAACTCTTTTGGATCCTATTCTTCATTTTTGTTGCTTTTATAAATATGCAAAATTAATCTTTTATTTTTTAAAATCAGATATAAAGAGTCTTTCTGCTGGAGATGTACATATCTATTGCAGGACTTGCTGTACAAGATTGACAAGGAGGCCTTTGAGGTAGCAGTTGTCATATGTGACCTCTTGCATTAAGTGTGATGCTTTCTAACCCATATGCACCGTATTGTGGCAGATGCTGTGAACTTAAAATAATTATGAGTCATTATCTGACTTCCGTGTTTGCTTGGATAAATGACCTTTTCCCTTTCTTTCTTCTTGATAATTAATGATCTTCGTTGATCTGTAGAAGGCTGTTTGTCTTTTAGTTCTTGAAGACTTGAACCCAAATGATGAATAATGAATTTCACAAGTCAAACCTAAGTCCTTAGAAAATTCACCAATTCTTGAGGTCCCTCTCAAAACTGGATAGATTCTATTGCATGATGTATATGGAGTAGCTGGTAAATTAAGTTTTTAAAAAGATTTATTTACAGATTTTTAAAATGATTTAACTGCGTTTAAATTAGGGAGCTGGTGAATTGCACACAGTAGGTATTATAATGATCTCACAATTACTTAAGACAAAGGATAAGACATGAATATGATCATTATCTTCTCCATTTTGCTAGGGCATGTATTTAGCACTGACTGAGGGGACTTGTTTGTTTGAAAATGGGATATCATCAGTTTTCAAAAAACTTGTTTCTTGTTTCTCTATGACCTTGAGGATCATTAGAAATCTTATAAATGATGTAAGTTTTTCTCCATGTACCCCCCTAAAGAATCAGGTATATGCAGAAAACCTAGCCTGCTTAGAGTTTGCATATGAAGAAAAAAGAACCGTATGGTCACCACATGTACATACACCAAGACACAAGAATACTCTATTACATTATATTTTGATGAAAATAAATATATTGTACATATATGCTAACATGAATCCATGCTTAGCTTATAAGAATATTGTGCCACTTATTGATGAAGTACAGCCTTTATCAAATTGCATTGATGTTGGTATGCCTTGTCTTTGGCGTTGTGCTTCTGTATCATGTTATGGTTACATTCTAGATAAATATAATAGTCAAATCTTGCAGAGTGCAATTTTTAACTCTTTAGAATCTAGTATCTCGTTCATATCTTCAACTTGACTGAATACTTCGTAGGCTTCAAGCTCCATGAACTGATGAAAGTAACCCTCTCTGCCTTAGCCACAGGGAAGTGTCCCACTTGGAGGCACAAAATTCTTAGTTGCAACCTACACAAGTGCAATTGTGCAATGCATTGTGCTATTTTTGCTAAGATTGGTCAAATAACTTTTGTTACCTTTCATTTATATTTCGTTCAATTGATTGCGGGTAGGCTGAGTCAAGGTTGTATGAGGATATGTGTAAACATACAGATGGAAGTAACCTTTTGAGGGAGGGTACTTTGGTAGACCTTTTCAGTGTGTTCTTTTCTCCATCGCCTTAGTTTCTTCATCTGTCAAATAGGAGAAAACTTGATTCCACATCCTCCCTTCTCTTTCCCCTTTTGCCTTCTGGGATGCATTTTACTTTCATTAAGGGAATAAAGTTCTATATTTCTCTAAAAGGAACTTGGGTAGAGGTCATGGGTAGCAACATTGGCTGGTTGGGTCAGAAATGGGGTGACTTATCCAATTTCAGTCTTCAAAGACTGATCCTTTAGACCCTTTAAGATAATGCGTGACTTGGACCAGAATTGGCCTGACTTGTCCAAATCAGATGCAGGTTGGTGTTGAAAACAAAAAAAAGAGAGCAGAAGTATGCAGCGGCAGCAGCAGAAGCTTCAACAGAGGCATGTGGCAACATGAGCAGAAGCAAAGGCAGCATGCAGCGGCAGAAAGAGGGAGAGAGAAAAGTCCAGCCTTTTTTTAATGTAAAATAAAAAAGAAGAAGATGAGGATGGAGGGGGGAGAGTCACCATCTGGTGGACTTCTCACCCTCACCGGGTGGAAAAAGCCCCACCCGGTGAGGGTGGGAACTCTTCCCATGTGCAGTGGTAAGAGGTGGACTCCTCACCCTCACTGGGTGGAGAAGTCCCACCCTTCCACCCGGTGAGGGTGGGAGGCCTGCGTCCCCTTCTCCCCAACTGTCCAAGGACAGGTAGCAGAGAGAGAGAGAGAAGAAGAAGAAGAAGAAGAAGAAGAAGAAGAAGAAGAAGAAGAAGATTTTTTAGAGAATGACTCTTAACCTCCCAGCCCTCACCGGGTGAATGGCACACCCGGTGATGGTGGGACCTGTGCCCCCTCCCCCCTTTTCCCACTGTCCATAGGACACTTTTAAGAAAAAAAAAAGAGGGCAAGGGGGTTTTCAATAAAATCACTAATTTTTCCCACACACCTTACCGGATTCCCCTCTAATCGCTGCCCAGTGAGGGTGGAGGTGAGACTTGGTCTTTGGCTTGGCACACAAGAAAACTTAACCACAACCCGGTGAGCATATGACCTTCACTTAGGTTTTGTGCGTGGGAAATGGGCATAACTTCCACCCGGTGAAGGTGGGCCCCTAGCCTCCCAACCTACCCTCCTAAGGGGTCTCATTTTATAAAGAGGAAACAAGGGTCAAGTGGTAAGACTCCTTGCATTATGAGTGGTAGGCACAAGGCCCACTCTCTCTTTTGGTTAAGTGTTAGGACATAGTTCTACACTTATCAATATTGTTTATAGGGTTTAAGTTAAGTCTTAACCCTACATTCGCCATATATTGTTATGTCCATTAAAATGTTAAGTCATGTCTTAACATCATGTTGGCTGTGACATAATAATATGGTATGAAATAAATGATGTGATCATATTAATCATGTCATATGATCATATTAATCATGTCATATTAATAACATATGATCAATCGTGTGTGATCAATCAAGACCACAAAATCGTTGCTCCTCTAATCAAGTGACTTAATCATGTTGATCATGGCATAGTTCATCAGAACCCTAGTCTAATTATATCGACGGGTGACTATGTCACATGACTCTGATTCGATCTTAAAAATCCAACGGTTGGATCTTCACGATCTTGACCAAACTTCAGATATAACGGTCGGATTCTTATGATCTCGACTTGATCTTAAAATCTAACGGTCAGATCTCCATGATCTTGACCACACTTCAGATTTAACAATCGGATCCGCATGATCTTGACTTGATCTTTAAATTCAATGGTCGGATCTTCACGATATTGACTTGATAATAAAATCCAACAGTTGAATCTTCATGATCTCAACCAAGCTTCAGATATAACAGTCGGATCCTCATGATCTTGACCTAATCTTAAAATCCAACGGTCTAATCTTTACGATCTCAATCGCACTTCAGATCTAATAGTTGGATTCTCATGATCTCGACCTGATCTTAAAATTCAATGGTCAGATCTTCACGATCTCGAACAAACTTTAGATCTAACAGTTGGATCCTCATGATCTCGACCTGATCTTAAAATTCAACGGTCAGATCTTCACGATCTCGATCAAATTTCAAATCTAATAGTCATATCGTCATAATCTCGATCCGATTTTAAAATCCAATGGTAAAAGCATCACGATATTGGCTGCACTTTAGATCTAACAGTCGGATCCTCATGATCTCCACTTGATCTTAAAATCCAACGGTCAGATCTTAGTGATATCTACTGAATCTCAAATCCAACGGGCAGATCATAATATTGACCGGAACTTAAATCCAACAATCGGATCTTCATAATTCTGATCCATTATCAAAATCAACGATTCAATCGCGATCGATTAGATCCGTTATTAAAATCCAATGGTCCGATCGCATCTGATTAGGTCCATTACTAAGTTCAACAGTTCGATCAGGTAAGTTACCATAGTTCAATGGTCCGATCACGTCTGATCACGTCCAATCAGGTATGTTACTAAAATTCAATAGTCTGATCACGTTAGATCAGGTCCGTTACTAAGTTCAATGGTTCGATCGTGCCGATCAGGTCCGTTACTATAATTCAACAGTTCGATTGTGACTGATCAGATCCGTTAGCAAAATCCAACGGTTCGATCATATGTGATCAGGTGTATTATCAAATCGGACGGTCGGATTTTCATGATATTGACTGGATTATCAAATCTAACAGTCTGATTTCGTTAGATCAGGTCCGTTACTAAGTTGAATGGTCTAATTGTGTCCAATCAGATCTGTTACCAAAAATCCAATTGTCTGATTGTGTGCGATCAGGTCCATTATCAAATCCAATGGTCGGATCTTCATGATATCGACATAATATTCAATCCAACGATTTGAGCACGTTAGATCAAGTCTGTTACTAAATTCAACAATCTGATCGTGTTTGATCAAGTCCGTTACTAGAATCCAACGGTTCGATTGTAACCGATCCGGTCTGTTACTAAGATCCAACGGTCTAATCATGTTCGATCAGGTCCGTTACCACAATCCAAAATTTAATGGTCCGATCGCATTATTAGGTTCATGATCATGATTTGGCGGTTTGATCTTTTTGATCTCAACTGTAAACTGAAGCTCAATGGTCTAATCTTGTGATCTTGACCATAAACTCAAACCCAATGGTCTTATCTTTTTGATCTCGACCATAAACCTAAATTTAACAGTATGATCTTTTTGTTCTCAAACGTAAACCCAAATCTAACAGTTTAATCTTTTTTATTTCAATTGTAACTTAAATCTAACGGTATGATCTTTTTAATCTCGACTGTAAACTTAAATTCAATGGTATGATCTTTTTTATCTTAACTGTAAGCTTCAATCCAACGGTTTGATCTTTTTGATCTCAACTGTAAATTTTAATTCAACAATCTGATCTTTTTTATCTCAACCGTAAACTTCAATTCGACGGTCTGATTTTTTTGATCTCAATCGTTAAATTCAATTGTTTGATCTTTTTTATCTCAACTGTAAGTTTCAATCCAACGGTCTGATCTTTTTGATCTCATTCATAAACTTCAATCCAACGATGTGATCTTTTCGATCTCAACCGTAAACTTAACTTCAACGGTCTGATCGTTTTGATATCAACTGTTAACTCAAATTCAACAGTCTGATCTTTTTGATCTTAATCGTAAACTTAAATTCAACGGTCTGATCTTTTTTGTTCTCAACGGTAAACTTCAAGAGAATTCTACTGTCGGTGTAGGTTGTCCCTGGATTAACAATAAACTTTGATAAATCAGAAATTGTTGGCATCAACATTGGGCTTGATATAATTAAATAGATTGCTGCTAATTGGAAATGTAAACAATCTCAATTTCCTATCAAGTATCTAGGCCTCTCACTATCCAATGTTCGCAACAAAATTAGAGAAGGGATCCTCTTATCAAAAAGTTTGCATATGCCCTTGAAGGTTGGAAAGCAAAGTTTCTGTCTTCTAGTGGCAAATGGATTCTATCCAAATCTGTCCTATCTTCCTTGAGCACTTATCACATCTCCATTCTTAAAATTCCTAAAACAGTTAAAAAAATTATTGAAAGCATAAGGAGTTCTTTCTTTTGGGGAGGAGGGAGAAGGGAGAATGGGGGCCTTCATCTTGTTGCTTGAGATAAAGTTTGCACTAGCAAAGCACAAGGAGTTGGACTGACCAACATTAGAGTCTTCAATGTAGCCTTGTTGGCTAAATGGTTATGAAGGATGGGTGACAATGCTAGTGCTCTATGGGTCAATATTTCAGAAATAAATACTATCCACAAGCATCTAAATGGACTGTTCAATCTTCTTCTCAGTCCTCAATATCACCCATTTGGAGGGAATATCGATAAGCTTGCAGAATTTGTTAACACAACCACTATATTTACTGTGGGAGATGGGAGTTGGATCAGATTTTGGGAGGACAGATGGTGCACGGATAATCCATTTGCAGTCAAATTTCAGCACCTATATAGTATTGCAGAGGACAAAGGGAGGACAATTGACTACATCTATTCATCAGAAGAAGGCAGCCACTGGAATATCACTCTTAGAAGGGAGCCTGTAGGCATTGAAATAGATCAACTATTGTTTGTTCTCAACTATATACATCAGATTTACCCTAATAATTTGTAGGACTCTAGATATTGGGCTTGGAATTGTAAAGGGGTCTATTCTGTCAATGCTCTCACCAAAATTCTAAGTGACAGAGGATTGAGAGTCAATTGGCATCATTTTGTGTGGTCTACTTTTCTTCCCACCAAAATTAAGATTTTTCTTTAAAAAATGGCATTGGGCAGACTCCCCACTTTGGTCAGATTGAAGTATATTCTCCAGGTCTAAAATTCAAAATGTGTTTTTTGTGGTATTTTGAATGAGAATGCTGAGCACCTATTTTTGCATTGTGGAGTCATTAATGTTTTGTAGAAAACTATTGGATTGTTACTATCTTTTCAATGGATGGACTTCCAGGATATACCAAGCCTTCTCCAAGATTGGAATGGGATATGTCCAATCCCATCCAAATATAAGACTTGGTCCATTTTTTTGCCAGGCATGCTTTGGTCCATCTGGATTGAAAGGAATTCAAAAATCTTCAGTCAAACATTCAACCGGATAGTTGATATCTTGACAAGAGCTGTCATGTAGACTTATGACTGGGCAAAAGTTCTTGGGCTACTGTTTAGCATGGAGGACTCATCTTTGTTACTTGTTGTTCTGGATTACAAGAAACTCTTTCTGTAATTTGCTTTTTAATTATCCTCTAGATAATACTACTTGATAGAGTGAGTTAGCTGAGTAGTGACATTGTATTATGACTTCGGTCACAGTGTAACCTTTCTATTTCATTAATGAAATGTGACCTTTGGTCACCTTAAAAAAAACCGTTAACTTCAATCTAACAGTCGATCTTTTTTACCTCAACTGTTAACTCAAATTCAACAGTTTGATTTTTTTGATCTCAATCGTAAACTTCAATCCGACAGTCTGATCTTTTTATCTCAATTGTAAACGCAAGTTCAATGCTCTGATCTTATTGATCTCGACCATAACTTCAAACTCAATCGTCTGATCTCATTGATCTTGACTATGAGCTCAAATCTAACGGTCTGATCTTAGTGATTTCAATCGTGGATTTAAATCTAACAGTCCGATCTTAGTGTTCTTGACCATAAGTTTAAATTCAATGGTTTGATCTTAGTGATCTCAATCGTAAACTTAAATCCAATGGTTTGATCTTAGTGATTTTGACCATAAGTTTAAATCCAACGGTCTAATTTTAACAATCTCAACCATGCACTCAAATTTAAAGGTTCGATTGCCTCGACCAAGACTGTTAATACAAGTCTAATGGTTTGATTACATTGAGCGTGACCATAGACACAAATTTGATGGTCCGATTATCTCAATTGAGACTGTGATTGCAAGATCGATGATTTAAATATGGCATCTACGATCGCGAGCACAAATCTGCCACTTTGGTTGTAGTAATTACATATGTAATCATTCATGAAATAATCTGATCTTGATAATCAGAATTATACTCATATGTAATGCTCCCCATTTTGGCCAACACCATTGTAATTTGTAATATTCATAATCAATGAATGATCAGTTCATTTTTTCTTCATTATTGTCACTCTTGTGCATTATGCTATGTCAATTTCGCACGAATTTTATTTATTTCGTGATCAGTTTTAGTATCATAAATAAGTGGTTAATCAAAGGTGTCCAATGATTTCACTGGTGTAGTTATCATCGACCGAGGTCGATGGAGAGCGGTCCAAATACAAATCCACATGCTTGATTCAATATTGTAGCCGGGACTCACCTTGAAGTCCCTGGCTTAAGCTGGCTCATCATTTATGAGTCACGAACCGACCGCAATCTTCATATGAAAAATATAAATCCTTTTAGTTATATTTTTATAAATATCATTCCCACAGTTGGCTGATTCTTTTATGAATTGGCGATATACTGGCTGATCTGACTCAAATAATGGAACTAATTCAGCTCAGTTCCTATTCATGAAATAGGAGGGCTTAAAGCCCGGCTTCTCTCTTGGAAAATCAATGAGCAGCAGCAGCAACCACCAGTGCGAGGTGCTGGCACCCATTGCCACTGGCTGTCTCCTGCCATCGGCAGACTTTGCCTTCAATGTCGAAGAAGCTGCCAAGCAGCCACCATTGTTACTTCTGTGATGCCATTGACTGTCGTCACAAGTCACAACATCATCCACTGCCCTTCCTTCTGTTCCATTTTCCTTTTCCTTTCTGGCAATTGGTAATGGGAACAAAGTGTGGGAATTGGGAAGGGGGCTAGGGATTGAGAGTAAAAACGGGTAGAAGTTAAAAAAAAAGGCCTTGGACATTCTCATATTATCTATATATATAATTATGTTTTTTTATAAAATATGATTTTATTTATAAAAATATCTTTGATTTCTTTTAGCCTGATTGGATTGCTCCTAGTGGATCTGAGATAAGCACAAGCCATCCCCAATCTGGGTGCCCTATCCTTGGTAGAGGCCGGTATCTTATTCATATTGTAGCTTGAATCAGACATTTATTTTTCCTCTGCAATGTCATACCACAGGGCTTCCAGCTAAATGAACCAATAAATTAATCCTCTGGCCCGCCACAGGAAGAGGTCCAACTTGAGGTGCAAAACTCTTAGTTACAATGTCCACACATTCATATTCTACATTCATAATGCTTATTTGGCCAAGATCGGTCTAGTTAGTTCGTTAACTTTATTTACATTTTGTCCATGTGATCATAGGGGGATGAGTCTTGTAAAAGGGGGATTTGTAAGCATATAGATGGAGGTAATTTTCTGGGGAGGGTAATTTGGTTGAACTTTTGGTGGGTTTTCTTCTTCACCCCTTGTTTTCTTCATCTTGGTAAATGGCCAAAGATTTTTGTAAGTGGAATGATTTCTTATCCTTCCCTCCCCTTGCTTTTTTGGCCTTCTGATTCTTGGATGTTATTTACTTTTATTAATGGAATAAAAGGGGCAGCCCCGTGCCACAAGGCTTCCACGACTGTGTAGTCTGTAGAGGGTTGATTGTACATAGCCTTGCCCTTGCTTTTTGCAAAGAGACTGTTTCCAAATTAGAACCCATGACATCCAAGTCACAAATGGAGCAACTTTTATTATGGAATACAGTATTAAGGGAATATGGTTCTATATTTCTCTAGAAGGCACATCCATATTTGTCTCAAAGGGGCCTTTTGTGTTTGTTTTGTCAGAGATCTTTAGATTTAAAAGCTGACGTTTGCTCTTTCTTTATTTTGTAATATAAATTGTCAATCTGACTACATATTTTAGAGAAAGAATCATCTTCCATCTGGGTTTACTAATTCTTCACCCTTTTCCGCAATCAGTTCATACCATCAATCAAGGGTATAGAATGGGTTGAAGTTAGAGATGACAGAGAATAATACATCATTGATCAGTGTCTGATTTTGTTTGTAAAGTTGGAGCTTCTTTGTCACTGCTATTATAACCCTTGCTTGATAATTCTCTTCTTTTTCAATTGTAACTTAACAAATAAAATTTCATCTTTAAAAACTTCATAAATAAAATTTCATTGCAGGAATTTTGTGGAAATGCCATCACCTAACTGGCGCGAGGTGGCAGACAATTGGTTTGGCGCATGTTGCTGTTCATTTGGAGGTGCAAGCGAAAAATTGGTAAATGAATATATTAAAGCTTACAATTGTTCAAAGGCTACATGTCTGTTGGACAGTCCCTCAGTTATCATTTGCAGGGATGACCTTGATGGATATGTATTTCAGAAGCATTTAGGGAAACAGGTTGATAACGGTAACATGTCTGATCTAGTGGCACAAAGAGAAGGCCATTGCTTGCCAAATGCTAGTGAAGGCGTTCATAATGGTTGTAAGTCCCTAGGTTATCTGCCTCAGAAAGATTGGGGATGGATGGATGCTTCCACTGAGCATAGTTTAAATGAGAGGAAAGTTAACATCGAGGTGGAGGGGAAGATAGAATCTGACAAAAGTTCTGGTGTAGTTCTTGGTTCATCTGTAAATCAGGTTTTATCGAAGGAATCAGTTCATTGTTGTGTTGATGAAACAAAGAACCTTTTAAATCATGCCTGTGGAGGACCTTGTGATGTCTCAGATACATTTTCAAGGACGCAATCATCAATGGAAAATTCGACATCCCAGACAAACCACAATTGGTCACATAATGTTTCTCTTGGGAGTGGTTTTCTGGTTAAAACATCTAATCTGTCAAATGATGTGCAATGGGTTGAATTTTTATGTAGGCAGTGTTCATCACTCCTTGGATCATATCCTATTATTCAAGGAGCAAATGATCCTGTGGATGCTGGAGTTCGATTATTCAAGTGCTATATCTCCACTAGCATCGATCCTGGTGGTCCTCACAATGTCTTCAGGTAAGAAAAAGATTTTGGTCAATTACTGTTAAACGGATTATGATTTTTTCTTTTTTTATTTTATAGGGACTAACTTGGCACCATTAAAGGTTAAGATATTGTCAGCTGGATCACAAGCCTAGGACAACATCAACTAGGCTGTTTCAAAAAGGGGAAAGCTCAAATCCTCACCCAGGAAGACCATATTGATAAAGATAACCTAGCCACAAATATGTTGACTTAGATTGATGATGGCCAGTGTTTGACTATTTTGCAAGCTTTTTATTCTACACAAGTTTTCTGTTTACTTTGTCCACTTCTTTTGATTAATAGTCTTCTACTCTTTTATAATGTTGGATACAAGCAGTGACCATTCTTTTTTTCCCCATCTATTAGAAAATTCTCATAATGGTGCCATTGACATGATTAGCAGAGGTTTACTCTTGTAGCCTCCGAAGAGCTTGGGAATTGATAAAAGCCTCTTTTTTCGGTGGACCATCCATCTGAAAGTGAGAGCCTTGATATAACTTCCCTTTCAAGGGGTTGCCACAAGCAAGTCAGCTGCTAATAGAAAAGGAAAACCCAGTGCCAACCTGGGGTCTAAGAGGTCGTATGTAACCTTACCCTATATTTTTGCTGAGAGGTTATTTGATTTTTTCTAGCAACCACCTCAGGTCACAACAATGCAGCAACATTGCTGTTGTACAGGGGCTTGCTCTCTAAATAAGCGGTGTTAGGATCCTCCTGAAAATGGGGGTATTGGAGTCACATTCCTCAGTGGGTCTTCAGTGAATTTTATGTCCAAAGACTGGTTTGAGAATTGGCTTTGTCTTTATTATATTATTTACAAATAACGAATAAGGTTATGAGTAATACTCGCTGCAATGCCGCATTGTGGTGGTTTCGGCCCCCACATGCCCTACGTGGCGTACAACCCGAACTCTGATCCGACGACCCAAAACATTCTAAAAAATCAAAAATCAGTATTGGTCTTGGCCCATTAAGGGAATTTTTTACTGTTCACTGGGGGTTATTGTTTGATTTTTTTGGAATTTTTTGGGTCGTCGGATCAGAGATCGGGTTGTACTGCCGTGTAGGGCATGTGGGACCGACCTAAAAAAAATAAAAAAAATATGGTCCCAAGACATTAATTCTGCTGATGATATGTCTCCTTTTTTCCTTCACATTTTGAATGTTCTTGTTCAGGATTAACATGCAAACATGTTTATGAATCAATTAAATAAGAAACCGCAACAATTTTGAAGAACTGCAGCAGGCTGGACCATGAATTATGCTTGTATTATCACAGAATTCCTTTCATCAGCTTGTTTCTATTATGGGTAACTGAAAGTGTTGATAAGGCAGGATGACAACAAGGTTCATATTTTTGAATTATTTGGCTTTGAACAGAAAACACACGCTGCAAAGAGTTTTTGTGAATTTGCTGCTGGAAGGTGCTACTGACGAACTTTCCTTCCGCACAATTGTGAGGGATCTGAGGACAAAGTCCCCATTGTTGCAGATAATTCTTCTAAATTCAGAAGCTTGGTGCATCAGTGGTGATTGTTTTGAAAATGAGACCTTCAGATCCTTTTCTAAAGTGAATCTGCAACCTGTTGTCAAGGTGCTGTTTTCTGATTGTAGTACTGAAACAGAGCACAGTTCAAGGTCAGTACTGTAGCTTTGGATGATATGCATTCATGCTTATGTCTAGTACTGGAACTCGTCAAAAAAGCATTCATTACATCTGGTTGAATTTAAAGGAGTAATGTCATTCGTGCATGACTCAGAAATAAGCCTTACAAGAAAACTCATTTCATTCACTTAGGTGAAACTTATGCCACTTTTGAGCTTGTATGAGTATTGGACACATTGTGTATTGGCTGTACCAGACTTGTACTTATGTTATGTGTATACCCTATTGACTCATGTGTATCATGCTATTGCTCATTGGTAACATAGAACATCCTTTGGCTTCTTATATTGGGTTTATAGGGCTCGTATATAGTTAGCACTTAGGTGTGGCAATTCACCCCTGTCCTAACACAGAGCATTCCTTTTGGTTCCACTCTCCCTAACACAGCTGTTTTTTTACTCCTTGTGCGCAGATTAGATTTGGTTGTCTTTCCATTTTTGACCTTTAGTCCTTTATTGCTGCTCTCCCTGTGATCACTTGCTACATCAATATCTGCGTGAAGTTATCAGTATAATGGAAAGCATTCTCAAGTTTCAAATGGAGTCCTTGATATTGCCAATCCCGGGTCGGCCCTCATTCTTACCTTTGATAGTTTTCTAGAGTCTGCTTGGCACAACCTTGTTCACTTCAAAAGGTTTCACATTTTGTGGAGGTCTGCCTTCTAAAAAAGAGAGAGAAAAGCACATTATTCATGAATTGCTGATGTATCCCTCTAGCCACGCACAGTTTTAACACCCTTATCATAGTTTGTGCAGCATTTTGGAGAAAAGATCATCTTAGCCAATAGTTAATCAAATGCTGTGACGGTGGCAGGTATTTTGGAGTAGAAACCCTTTTTCTTGGTGGTATGTGGGATCAAAGATATTTATGTTCACTGCACCATGTTATTCATTTACGTTGAGGTACATTGCAACCTGAGTGGTTGCTAAATTTCTAGGTTGTCATTTCAAAAATAATTGCTCGTCTTTCCTGCACAACCAAGAAGGATGAAGCCATGTAGTTAAACTAACCACTCACATGCTGGTGAAAATACCTCTATGTGAAAGAA
The DNA here is from genome assembly GCA_030544215.1 of Zantedeschia hybrid cultivar. Lineage (NCBI taxonomy): Eukaryota > Viridiplantae > Streptophyta > Magnoliopsida > Alismatales > Araceae > Zantedeschia > Zantedeschia hybrid cultivar. The sequence continues at coordinate 60,772,640 of JARZZO010000004.1, forward strand.
TATTATTTGTGCCTAATTTTTTTTTTCAAGCGTGTTACTTTTGCTTATGATATATTTCCTATTTTTGCTTGCAGTACAATACAGCAGTGGGTAACAAAGAAGCATGCAGATGAAGTCTACATGATGTTACGTCAAACAAAAGAACTGATGGAACTCCTGAAGTTGGCACATGATAGTTTGCCACCGTCGTGTTCTTTGTTTCAAGGGATGTCATTATCTTATATAGAAAGGTAGCTGGTAGCTGCCATATCATCTAAGAAAAACAGAGCAAGTGTTCTCTTTCATGCATCAAATGACATTCCTCACTTCATGATTGTACCTTTCCACTAGCAATAACCAGTTAATCCGGACAGAGATTGGTCCAATCACTGAACTAAAGGAGGAACAAAGGAAGAAAAGGGAAAAATGTTGGAGAAAAAGGAGAAAACAGTAAGTGTTAATCTCATTTACTTGTTACATCCGAATGGGAGTAGAACCATAGAAGAATCATAACTATGACAACACAACTCTTTATGATAAAACTGAATGGCCTTTCTTATCTGTTACACTCTAGAAAATGGGTTTCTCTCCTGCCATCAACTTGCCGATGATGTGTGCTACTACTGCAACCTTTTCTGTCACTATTAATGGGGAGAATATGGGATTGCTAGTACCTTCTAGAGGCATCAGGTAGGGATGCCCCCTATCTCCCTACTTGTACATTCTTAGTGCAGAGATGTTGACCGAACTTATTCAATCCACTATGAGGGAGGGGAGGATTTCTGGTTTTAAAGTAAACGAACATGACCCTACTGTCTCCCATTTAATGTATGCTGATGACATTGTAATGTTTGGAGTGGTTAAGGATACAGAGATCAATGAATACCTGAAGTGCTTAGATACCTACTTGCAGTGGTCTGGTTAGTTTATGAGGAGATCCAAATTGAGCTTGATGTTCAGCAAGAATGTCTCTCCTAGTGCCCAGAAAGATCTGTGCTCCATTGTCAACATCCCCTTGATGATAAAGCATGAACTGTGCCTGGGTGTTCCTTTCTGTCTTAGAAGGAGCAGGGTGAATCAATTCTCTTATCTTGTGGAGAAGCAAACACCCAACGGAAAGCGAACACCCTCTCCACTACAGGTAATGTCTCTTTGATTAACTCCATCTTAGCTTCTATTCTGGTTCATGTGATGGATGTAGGCCTCTTACCCAAGATCACTATCAAGAAGCTGAATCAGGTCCAATGTGCTTTTCTGTTTGGGGAGTGCGGGGGGTGGGGAGATAGAGATGAACACGAGGATTCATTTATGTAACTGGAATTCCTCAAAGAAGCCTTGCGCCTTGGGGGGACTTGGTGTCAACGACTTAGAGATATAATGAGGCCTCCTAAAAAAAGGTATTTGGAAGTTCATCCATCAGCAGTAGTCATTGTGGGCACATTATCTACTTAGATCAGGTTTCTAGGATGTCTATAACCTGCTGATTGTTTGATTCTTTGGTTTGCTATGCTCCAGTTCAAAGATGTCCTGCACTAGTTGCTTCAAGGTCATCCACGATGGTATCAACACTAATATTTGGTCTGACAGGTGGATTCCTGATGGCACCTGGCCCTCCCATCATCAACCAGGAATTTAAAGATAATCCTCCTGTGTGGGTTTTCCAGCTGATTAAGAATGGACAATGGACATTGATTATATTCAGAGGGTCTTTGATCTTGAGTCAGCTAAGAAGATCTGTCTTATACATCTACCCCAGGAGCTCACTGGATTTGGAGATCGATTCACTTGGTCTCTTATTGTTAAGTCGGCCTTTAGATATCTTTCTGACTGTGACCTTCATGCTTCAACCTCCTCTCCTAATCAATTGTGGAAAGCGCTCTGGCATTCTCAGATTAGGAGGATTGTGCCACCAAAAAGTATACATTTTGTTTGGAAATGCCTTTCCAATGCCATTCCTTGTCAGACATCTTATCCAAGAGAATGCTTGCTATAGACAACTTGTCAGATTTGTTTCAAACACCTGGAATCCGTGGAGCATTTGCTTTTTTGTTGTGAATTTTCCAGGGCAATTTGGGAGGCTTCACCTTTCCATATTCCCATGGATCAAAAATTCCTAGCTGATAAAGTTTAGTGGTCAGCCCCTTATTTTGCCTCTAATGACCAGGACACAGAACTTGTTCTCCCGTTGTTTTTCTATCCTCTGGCAGACTTGGAAGGCTATGTGCAAGAAAATCTTTGAGAGGTTTAACCCAAACCCTGTAGTTGTGGCGAGGAAAGCCATTGTGGTGGTGGAGTTTGGTACTCCTAATCCCAGAAGCCTACAAAGGAACTAGTTCATTGGAATCCTCCCTCTCGCAGTACTTACATCATTAACTTTGATGGAGCCACTTGTGATTGTGGAGGTGCAACAGGTACTATCATGCGCAACTCCAGGGTGCTCCTAGTGTTTGCATTACCTGGTTAGTCTGATCTTCTGACCCTGTGGTTGTTGAGGCTCATGCACTTCTCTGGGCTCTACTACTTTCAAAGCTTAGAGTCGTCCCTTCACTTGTGGCAACAAAAGAGTGCTTTCGTTTAGAAATTGCATCAAGCATGGTGTAACGACCCGTGCCCAATATCGGATACTCGATAATTAAGGGATACGGATTGTCACAAGTGGGCCTAGACCCAAGACTAAAAGCATACACATCTAGGTAAACATATGAAAAATTAAGTTAAATAAATAAGGACAAACTATAGTGCAAGAAATAGACAAAGTCGAATAGTACAGTTCGACACAAGTTCAACAATAAATATGTCTATAATTAAAAATAATAATAATAGTACATGTTTAGAAAATAAACATACAATTATATTGGGACATATTTTAGAACAATAGTGGTTGTTGGTGAGCATGCACTTTAAAAGACATGGTCCTACTCTTAAGTACGTTTGAAGTCTTCATTTGAAACGTAGGGAGTCACAACAATATTGGTTCAGTAGGGATCCCACGATCCTTACCTCCCACTCACACCTATAACTAGCAAAGTTACAGTAAAAGAAAGCCCTAAACTATTGTAATAGGGAAATCTTGTTGAAAAACACAATAAACTATAGACTCGTCAAGATAGGTTGGGAACCCTTCAGGCGGTTCAAGTTGCTCTAGCCACATATGTGAGGCCACAGGTGGTCTCACCTTGTCAAGTCATTAGAGTGACAAGGACACTTAGACTTGCTAGTGCTAAGGCTCTGAAAGATAAACTTTGTACAAACTTCAAACTCCACAGTCCGAATGCGTCCACTAACGTCTTATCTTGCGGTCAAAGCCTCACGCCTAACTGCCCCTGTAATCTTTGGACACTTATAAAGTGAGACAGTGAGAAAATAGGATTAACTGGGGTTTGCAAGTCCACGCGGTGTTTACGCCCCCCAACCATGTGTGCACACACGTAGAAAACACTACTGTCTCACAGCTCTTTTCCTCTACGTCTGGACTCAGACTATAAACGTGGGGACCTTGAGAACTGGCTCAAACCCACAACAGGCTACTTGTGATCCGTATCCTCATAGGTCACAACATCTCGTAGGCACTGGGTGTACTATTAGTGGATGTCGTCACCTCGAGTCCAAATATATAAAATGTAGTATAAATCCCCCCCCCATGAATAATCTAAGCATGCAAGTGTGTAGGAAGGTATTTAATATGTATACAAGAACCTAAAATACATAATTATATATAGAAATATCATTTTCTATAAATAGTACACAAAACGTCATGCAACTTATAGGAGGTTCGAGTTACTATCTTTAAGTCGCATAACGTTCAGGTGATGCCATTCAATGATTAGGGCTCTAATCGATTATTTGAATCGCGTCAGGCTCTCTTGACGCCTTTCAAGTAATAGATTTATGTTCTAATTGGTTATGTAAAGGTTGAGATTTCGGATCGGTTTTGGTGTCGGACCTCTTAGTTTGGGTCTTTGTGGGCTTGTGGCAAACTCGACGCGATTTTGAATGGCGTCGGTTTATGGGGACATCATTTAGAAGCCTTGCAAGTGTGCCACGTGGGCGGGCGTTGGGGCGCGTGTATACGGCTCCGATCTCATCGTCTGAATGGTGTCGTACGTGGTCGATACGATTCAGAGATCTGCCAGTGTACGACCCCATTCTGTCGTATGAATGGCATCATCTGGGAACGACGCGATTCAGTGTGTTTTGATTTGATGTCCAGAGTCTTCCTTCTTTCTCCTCATTCCTTCATTTCCTCTCTTTCCTCCCTCTCTCTAAACCCCTCTGTTTCTCTTCCTCTTTCCCTCCCCTTCCTCTTCCCATTCTTCCTCTTCCACCACTCCAATACCCTCCCACCTCTCACTACTACCACTACTAACTCTTCTGCGACATCTTGCTCTCTAGACGGTGGCCGACGTCCCAGTGGAGTGACGACAGTTGACGTCTCGATAGAGTGACGGTGTCCACGGTGATATCGACAACGGTGTAGCGAATCGACGGTAAGGAGTTCAAATAGTTGATAGGGTGACAATCTTTACACGTGATTCGTTTGATTTAAACCATGATTTCCCGCTTTTGAGCATGTTATGGAGATGTAGGATTTTGGGTAGAATGAGCATGTTTATGGGGCTTTTGATGGAAATGCTCGTTTTTATGAAATGGGGATTGGTTTGTTTTCATTATGGTTATTTGAATTCTCTCCTACTTTTTCTATTTTTGACATTTTGGGACGATTTGGGGAAGAAAATCTCATGTTGTGGCTTAAGGGAGGCCGGAGGGAAATCCTGTTTCGGATGCTAAATGGTGTCGAGTCAGGGCGACGTGATTTGAAAATTGTGTCGGTCATGGACGACGTGATTTAGGTCCATACGCCAGAAGGCAGTTTGATTTTCGAGCGTTAAATGGCGTCACAACCAGGTGACATCATTTAAATAGTGTTGACCATTGACGACGCAATTTAGGTCCAAATCCCTCCCGAGATCGATTTCTGTGGGAACCAGTTTTAGAGCTTTAAATGACTTTGCCCACGGGCGACGCGATTCAAACCAATGTCCCTTAATTTTCTACAATTAACATGTGTGTATATCGTTAGTCAATCATGTTAAATGTATGTTTGAAACCATACATCGGTGGCGGAGATTTTCATATAACCGGATCGCATTTTATTGTGTTTATGCGATCGTAGACCTAGAGTGACAGTTGTTAGCGTTTGACACCCTGTGTCGGTGTGGGAGTGACGCAATGTCGGTGTGGGAGTGACAAGGTGACGCTTAGTAGACGAAGGTCACCTGGTGTACTTCGGGATAATAACTAGTACCGATGTGAGAGTAATATACTTTGGAGTGTCACTCGTGGTTGGGAGAAGGCAAAATTATTTAAAACTAGATATACCAAAGTAACCAGTGCGCTATCCGAAGAGGAGTTGTTCCATCCCAGCGGGTCGGTGTTTTCCGCATTTGGATGTATAGTTTGTGTGTTTAGTTGGAATGTTGGTTGTAAACTGCGGTGTTGAGTTGAGTTGAGTTGTTTTAGAATTGTGCATGTTACATTTACAAATGCATGTATTTCATATCTCGTGTTGTGGCTGTAGTTTCTCTGCGTTATTTATGTTTATATGTCTATATCTTTGTGTTGTTGCGATTGTGGGTGTGTGTGTGGGAAGTGGGGATCGAAGGATCCCTACTGAGTCCATTCTGGTGTGACTCATCCTTTGTGGTTTCAAGTGAGGGTTCTCAGCAGGCGTAGAGGTTGTGGAGTTTCGTCTCGGGTTACGCGCCAACAGCTATTGTTCTGGGGTATATCTCGTCGTAGTTGTACTTTTCTTTTTCAGGTCTGTACACATAATTATTTATTTTCAGTTGAATTATGTAATTATTTGTTGAGTTAAGTCGAATTATAATAATTTTTAAATCATGCACCTTCTTTACAATTCGATGCTGTGTGGATTGTTTAGCTTAGTTTATCATTTATTTCTCAGACTTGTTTAAAATCCTGATTTGATTCTTAATTTTAATGATTCGGTGCCTATTTAGTAATCAGATCTCCGATTATAGGGTGACATGTCATTACAAATTACCTGAGTTGCGTAAGATTCTATTGATGCCTTTCAGCTAATCGATTAAGGTTCTAATTGATTACTTGAGTCGTGTCAGCCTCCCCTGACGCCTTTCAGTTAATCAATTAAGACCTTAATTGAATAACTAGGGCATTCTGCTTAATCGATTAGGGTTCTAATCGATTACCTAAATCGCGTCAAGTTCCTCTGATGCCTTTCAGTTAGATTAAGACCTTAATCGATTAGCCAGGATATTGTTAGCTGTCTGAATCGCGTCGCCCTATAGTGATGCCAATCAAATCATATCACCTAGTTTTGACGTGAATCAGAATCCGAGACAGGGTTTTAGACCCAGCTTCCTAGCTAGCACCCCAGTGACTCCGAACGCAAGGAGGCCACGGCCTAAGCCCCCCACACGCCCCCAAAACAAAAAAAAGCGGGGAAAACTAGAACCAAAACTCCCCACACATTCAAACTGCAAATCCCCCAAGGAGACACCAAAAACCTGCCCAAAATACAAATCCTATCCTAGAATTTTAGGAGATCTTAACACTAAGGTAGGAATCAGCACCCCACCTTAAACTTGAACTCCTTCCAACTCAATGAGGATCCTTTGCGAATCGCCTCCACGCCACCCACGTCACTGTTGCCACCGCCTCACTGCTGCCACACCCTCATCTCCAGTCGGCCGTCAAGAGGGAGGTAGTGTGGAGATGGAAGGAGGTGAGGTGGTGGAGAGGAAGGTGGAGGAAGAAACCGGAGGGAAGGTGTAACGACCCGTCACCCTATAATCGGAGATCCGATTACTAAATGGGTATCGAATCATTAAATTTAGAGCCAAACTAGGATCTCGATAAGTCTGAAAGATAAATGATAAACTAAGTTAAACATCTACATCACATCGAATTGTAAAGGAAGTACATGAATTAAAAATTATTAAAATTCGACTTGACTCAGCAATTAATTACATACTTCAACAGAAAAGAAATAATTAAGTGTACAGGTCAGAAAAGAAAATAACAACTACATCGGAGCATACTCCGGAACAGCGGCTATTGGCGCGCAATCCAAGGCAACACTCTCCTCGCTACTCCTGTCTGGAACCCTCACCTGAAAATCGCATGGGGTGAGTCTTATAGAAATAGACTCAGTAAGAATCCTCCGATCTCCACCACCCACTCACATACCCACAAGTGCAGTACACAATTATAGGCAATTCAACTAAATAAAACAGTAAACACAATTCCCAAATTTCGATATAAAACATACGTATTTATAACAGTAACAAGCACGATTCTGAAACCACCCCACCACGGAGTCCACAACTAGCGTCTCAGCTAAATACACAAGTCACACGGCCGAACGCGGAAAACACCGACGCGTTGAGACCAAACAGCAACCTCTCAAATAGCGCACTGACTACTCCGACCTGACCTGACTCAAGGTGGTTTTGCTTCCTCCAGCACGAGTGACACTCCGAATGTACCACTCCTACACCGGTACTAGTTATATCCCAGGATACACCAGGTCACCCTCTCTCTAGGCGTCACCCCACCACTCTTACACCGGCGCTGTGTCACTCCCACACCGACACAGGGTGCCTAAGCGCTAACAACTGTCACTCTAGGCCCATGATTGCACAAAACGCAACACAGTGCGATCCGATCATGTAGAAATCATCGTCTTCGAATATATTTCTAAATATGTATTTATCCAACTATCTAACAATGTAAACACATGTTAATTGCATGTTTTAATGAGATTCTGTCTTGAATCGCGTCGCCCAAGGCCGACGTCATTCAAGACCCCTAAACTGGTTCATGCGAAAATTGGTTTCAGAAGATGGCCTAAAACACGTGGTCCAAAGTGGTCGCCATATAAATGGCGTCGCTGTCCCTGGACGCCATTTAATTCAGAAGACATGATCTGTTATCTGAGATAAATCGCGTCATGGGTGGAAGCCGTCTTTTTAAAAGGCGTCGTTGTTTCCAGACGCCATTTAACCCTCATAGACATGTTCTCTTCTGGCCTCCCCCGAGTTACAAAACGGGATTTCTCTCCCAAAATTGTATAAAACACTATAACAATAGAGAGGGAGGAGGAGAAACTAAGTACCCATTAAAAATCCACAATTTCTCATTACATGCAATTAGTATTTTCATCTCAAAAGTTTCCTAAACATGCTCCAAAGCGGAAAAAAACATAATTTTAATCAAAACATCACGAGGATCGTCACCCTACCGGTTACTCGAACTCCTCCGAGCTCTAAGCCGCCGAACCACCACGCCATACACCGCCGTCGGTACCGCCGTGGACGCCGTTACTCCACCGAGACGTTGGCCGCCGTCCGGAGAAAAATGCGTCGCGGAGGAAGTGGTGGTGGTAGTGGAGGAAGTTAGGAGGTTGATGGAGTGGAGGGAGAAGAGGAATGGGGAGAGGAAAGGAAGGAGAAGGGGGAAAGGGAGCCGGAGGTTGGGAGGGAAGAGAGGAGATAGAAGAGAAAGGAGAGAATGAGGGAAATGAGAGAGGGTTCGCGGAGCCAAACTGAAATTAGGTAAAACGCGTCGTCCAAGTCCGACGTCATTCAGACGACAAGTCCGGACCGTATACTGACAAACTAGGGTCATACTATAAATGACGTCGTCCATGCAAGACGCCATTCAGACGATAAGACCGGGGCTGTACTCCCGCGGCCCAAAACCAGCCCACGTGGCACATCCTAAAACGCGTCCATCTAACCGGACGCCGTTTGAACCGCATCTCGCAAGTTCGATGCGATAAATAACACAAACCCCAGTCCCACAAGAGCTCAAACCGAGGGATCCTCAAAACTGACCCGATAACCGGATCCGAAACCTCAATCCTTACAGAAGAGGAGGAAGAAGAAGAGGAAGAGGGAGAGCTCGACGGGAAAGGAAAGGGGAAATGGGGAAGAAGAGAAGAGGAAGGGAAGAAAAAGAGAACGGGAGCGGGTGCGCCCCGACGTGCATGTTGTCAGTTAGCGTGCACGTCGAGGAGGAAACGACAGCATGTATGGTGTCAGTCTGAATTGCGTCACGGTCAAGTGATGGGAATCAGATGACCTGACAGGGTTCTGACAAGTCCGAAGAACTTAAAACGCGTCCCTACAGGGTGATGCCATTCTCAAGTCGCGTCATGTTGAGTTGATGCGATTCAGACTAATACAACAGACCCCTAAAAGATCCACTAACGCCTGACCGAAATCTAAAAATTGGATCTGAAAGTCCTAGAATATTGCACATGGCCTACATCTTCGAGAGGTGTGATAGAATATTGGAGTGTCTTTCAAATACACGTGATGTTTAGCTTGTTGGGGATGATCAACATACCTGCAGTGGAAGTCATCCCACACACGGAGAAAAAGGACGACAGTCCTCACGTGCACGAACAACACGAACACCGGGGGGGCGAAGACGTATAGAACCTCGAGCATGATCTCCCTCTGATTTCCTCTCTCTATCTCTCTTAATGCATGTAAGACAATGGGGAGTTAATGTTATAGAGAGGAGGGACTAGTCCCAATCTAATCTTAAACAAGATCCCACCCACAATAAGATCCTAATGGGCATTTAATGAGTTGAACCCTACAGAAGTTATTCCATTTACTAAACCTCATGGTGTTTAAATGTTGACCTAATCACCACAGGTGGACCATAACATCGGGTACAAAACCCAACATGGCTGGCCACTTGGGGCAGGTTTTCGGTTCTAATATTCTTATTTTCAGCCATTGCGTTTTGTTCCAATGACCGAACTGTACATAATGTAATTTAGATATATAATTTTTATGCATAGTTGCATGGCGATATTTTACCTAAAATAATTACCAGTTTAAATGTCATCCACATAAATTTGTGGACAACGTTGAAGATTATTTTGTTAACTGAATTCTAGACAGTTGGGTTGATCATAGGATTATTAGCTACTGCATGCGTTCGTACCATCAACTTGAGAGTTGCCTCTTTGTGCATGCATGGGACTTGCCCTCTACCTGAACAAAGCTTTGGCCTATTCTTGGCCATGAAGTGCCCTGCTGCCCCAACCAGTAGCCTTCACTCCATCAACCTCCTGCATGACCAAAATAAATGAGACCAAAGGTCTCTTTTTCCCCTTTATTTCGGTAGCTTATGGTATACCATTGGCATCACATTTTACTAATTTATATACATACATATATACGGTCAAGTCACCACTAAGCCTGCACACCGTTAGATAAGATTGAATGAGAAACTATCTTTTCTACAAATAAATCATCCCATCAAAACATCAGATAACTTTTTGTCGTGTAAAACATTAGAATTCTCCTTGTTTTTTATGATAAAAATGATTTAGATTTAGTTTTATATATTTAATGCATTTATATTTAGGTTATTGAGACCAATTTTTAGGTGCATGGTGGTTGAATGTATACGTCCGAACAAGTACACTATTGAATGAGATTAGTTGAGGCATTGAAGAGGCCGGGAGGGAGCGGTCACAAACTCTTCTAGGTGTACGCTTCCTGGGCCACCAACTCATGGAAGCCCACCTAGTTCTTTTGCAGTCTAACTCTAAGAGTACGACTGCAAGTCCCTCTTCCCTTACTCTAATAACTGCTATTATTGAAAGAGGTGGACAAGAGTTCATACCTTAATTATCTATAGGAAAATGTTAGCAGGAGGTGAAATCTTTTTCTGATCAGAAATATTTTTGCAGTCTTCTTAATAGAAAGAATACACCCATTAGTAGTTAGGTCAGTGATCTGTTTTTTTCTATTGGGTGCCTATGAACAAATTCCTCCTTTTGAACAATTAGTATAGACAGGATTTGAATGTAAGGTTCTCTTATGAAAGGGACATAAATGCCATTGAGTTATAAGCGTTTTGGCATCAGATGTGAAAATCTTCCCACTTCTGGTACCCCTATGATGTGGGTGCACTTGATTGGTTCATCTTTTAACTTCCACGGTAGCCTTCTTCCAACATATCCCGTCAAGAAGGTAAGAAAAATGGGGATCACATGTCTCCACTTTTTCCTTTGAAGTTTTCAGATTCCTAACAGAAAATTATCCCTTCATATTCTTTTGTATAATATTTTCAAATAATTTCTGCCACAGTCTATTGTGTTTTTGTTAAACCTTCCTAAGAGAGAAAAAAAAAAGTTTAGGAATAGAGGATGTGGACAGTGGCGGATCTAACGTGAACTCAGTGGGATCCTGAGACTCTATTGGATTTTGCTGCGTCCACTGGCTCAGTCTAATGCAATCTAGTATGGGACCCTACTGACCTAATTTAAGATCTCACTGACTCAACTCAAGACCACACACGGTCTAACCCAAGACTCCACTGACCTAGCCATACTTATGACTTAATTTCCGAGTGATCCCACTGGACAAATTTCTATATCTGCCATTACATGTGGACCAATAAGAGAAAGCGTGTCAAGAACTATGGCACTAGCAACTAATAATGTTATGTCCAAGGTAGCCAGCTTTCACCACCTTGTCTTTTTTCCTCTGCCTCTTTTCTCAACTTTAAATTGCTTATCCATTTGAGTCGGTAAGATTTGTATGCCCTAAGGTGTGTGGATGGGATCACCTGTCTGTGCCACCTAGAAGGGGCTGTCCAATGTCTGCCGGTGCCCAGATGGTAAAAACCAAAGGGTGTGGAAGGGACCATCTGGCTATGTACACGGTGCAATCTTTCCCACGGTTGGGGAATTCTGTCATCAACCTTAGGTTCTTCATTCTTGAGACGTATGGGTGAGGGTTTCGTCAATGTCATCCCTACAAGGAAGATGGATTGAAAAGCATGTTTGAAACATTTTTCTATGAAAATGGCATCGTCAGTGTCGGATTTTCTAGCACCAAGCTATGTCATACAAATGAACAGAGGTGTTTTTCGGTCTGTCGCTTAATAAGGGTTGTTTGTTTCGACGTAAAATAGTATAATATAAAAATAATTTATTTTACGTTATGTTTTGTTGTTTAGTATGACGTAAAACAGTGTAAATCAGAATCTTATCTCGACCTTGCTCTCCACTTGACAAGTTCATTCTCTTGCTTTGATTTACAGAGAAGGCCCACCGAAAATTAAAACAAGAAGATTTAACCAATATCTTGTAAATGCCCTTTGATGTTTTAAAACTGATGATTTTGAAATAGGTGAATTACAAAATTTTATATTGAAATAAACAACCCCTTATTATGAAGATGTTAGAAGCCCCCACACATAGAGGACTAAATGAAATGGCCTTAAAAAAATGGAGGTTGAATTATGATGTATCACAATCTTGAGTCACATGTATATAAGAATGCATATGATTTCATCTCATGGAAGTTTTAACTTTGGCTCCTGTTGTAAGTGAGGCCAAGATTTATCTCAAACACTATTATGACCATAATAAACTGTTCTACTCCGCGAGTTCGATCCCTATCACTTTAGGAGAGTAACTTTGTGCCCAACAATGAGATGGCATTACCCAACCCTTAATTGGAGTTCGGCATTAATTGAGTCAGTTAAGTAGTTCATTTGGCTTCACCACAAAACCTCTTTTTGGAGGTCTGCAGTTCAAATCCAGTTGAAAATCTAAAAACTCTTCAAGTCGTTCGGATCCGTGAGATTACTTCTTCAAAAGTTGATTTGACCTAAGAATTTTCACCTAATTAAGCTCGTACCTATGTGAAATACTCTCCTACTTATGAATAAAAATAAAGTTCCGATTCCACTCGAAATTGAACTCTGATCACTTATAAATGTGTGTACACCTGACTACTGTGCTACCTTGTTCAAAAGGAAAGAAAAAGAATCCAGCATCAATTTATTAATCGATTGCAAGCATTCCTACTGCCCAACAATTACACCACATCTTTCTTCGCGTTCACTTCTCTCACGGGTGCATCTCCCGGATGCGCAGTGAGATGCACCCATCTCGATCCAGCCTCCGCCAGTTGGCTCCTCTGAATTGTTCAAATTGGAAAGTAGCCTGGTAGGAATATACCGACAGGCCGTTGGATAGAAGCTACCGGCGACCAAATCCCACCAGAAAACTGCATCTGTCTAGGGAGAACAAACTACCCCAACAGGTGAACTCACCAATGAGAAGAAAACTTAAGAATTAGAAAGGTCCCCTTTGATCTCAGACCCACCCCCATCCAACTTTGTAACCAGTTCTTGAGTGGGGACTACCACCCCACCCATTGCTGTGTATCCATCTATCCAATTCTTCAACTTGCAAGCCATCCATTGATCTCTAATGCTTTAACTGCACATCAGTTTTCTAACTGGGGCAACCAGTCCAATCATGTTTCTCCCTTAACATAAGATCTCCAACCACCTTTACATTAGTTCCCACCAGGACCTCTTTGTGTGTGTGTGTGTGTCTAATGCATGCCCAACTGTTCTACCTCTATATGAAGATTAGAGTTTTGAGGAAAAAGCAAACTTGAGAAGCCTGCTATCTTCAGGGACCTACCTAACCAAATTCTGTAGTTTACCTAAAAAGATGCCAGTGTTTTTGGAAGCAGGCAACCCCAGTTTCTCAGTTATAATTTGAAAGCAGTGGATTTGATCTGCTTTTTCTTCTCTTTGTGGAGGTTATAGCACAGCGAAACCGGAAGCTCTCAGCAGGAGGAGGAGGAGATGGAGGACTTCGTCGTGAACTGGGTGCTCTCCGGGGTCGTGCTGTGGAGCGCGGCCTTCCTGGTGGTGAGGAAGGCGCTTCCCCACCGCTCCTTCGACTTCTGCAACCGCCTCGTCTCCACCATGCACGCCACCACGGCCGTCTGCTTAGCTACGCTCTCCGTGCAGGACTGGAGGTGCCCGGTGTGCCCGATGGGCACCAGATCTTCTCCATACCAGGTGCCTCCATTGCTCCTTGTTGTTCCTTGCAGAGCTCCCCTGGTTTTTAAAAGGTTGGGTCCAAATATCAGCTTTCTCTGCTCTTATCCCCAGGACAATGAGTGCTACATTAATCTCTCAAGTGAATTGTTTCCAAAGATTTGTTGGAACCGCTTCATGCTCAGATTCTTGGGTTTCTTTTTTTTTGTTCTTTTATTGCAGATGAGGGCTTTGTCAGTCACCATGTCTTATCTCATCTATGACTTCATATGTTCCCTCTTTGACAAGAAGGTGAATGTGGAGAACTTGGTTCACCATGCTGTTAGCGTTGTTGGGATTGGAGCAGGGCTTGCATATGAAATGGTGAAGATTTTCTGCACCTTCCTATTGATTCTCTCAGTTTTTCATTACCAAAAAGTAATTTATCAGTAATGTCATGATGTTCTAGTGTGGAAGTGGCATATCTGATGCTCTCACTAGGACTATATTCTTCTGTGTAAATGTATCACTTTGTAAATTGGATTTCTTTTCTTCCATGGATGTGTTAGTTTTTTTCTTTGCCTCTTTGGACTGCATAGAATTTGCTCCCATTCCATAAGTATTCTAGGTGCTACGATTACCTAATAAATATGATTACATTTTTCCTCAAAATAGATGAATGATGAATGCTAGTATGTCATGACATGTTACTTTGCATCTCTGCCTTTCGATCATGAGATCAAATGATGGAAAGAGCTGAACTTAAGTTAAGTGCTCCCTGTTTCCTCACCTTGTGATCTGTCGACTGGATGGGAAGAATGAGAAATAGGATACCATATGCATGCTAGCATTCTGATCATACAAGGATACTTCAAAAAATAGATTGTGATCTCAAAAGTTTAGTACATTTATACTTTCTTATTAAAAGTAACCTGACAATGGACGTGGGATGGAGAGAGTATAAATTATTCAACAAAGATGTTCAACTACAAGGATGTTATGATAGGATCCTTAAATAACGGTGTCAATAAAATTAATGGGCATCCTATTTCTCTTGCAGTGTGGTTCAGAGATGGTTGCAACAATGTGGATAACAGAGATTTCTAGCCCTTTTCTACACTTGCGAGAGCTTCTCAAAGAACTGGGTTACAGAGACACAGACATCAATTTAGCAGTAGATGTAAGTTCTCTTGGAAAGAATTTTATCATATCAAGGCATTACTTGCCAATCACAGAGCCGTCCAAGTCCTAAATACCCTTGTTTCTTCATAATGCAGATATTATTTGCAGTCATATTCTCATTTGCCAGAATGATCTGTGGACCATATCTGACTGCAGTCACTTTGATGGCAGACTACCCACTGCTTATAAAGGTAGAACACATGCCATGATATTTGCACAGTTTTGATCTTTATTTGTCCATGTTATTCCACACTACAATTAGTTGCTGGATTACTGTTTAGAACAGTCTGTTCTGCCAGTTTTGGGTCATACTTTACTTAAATGTGAAGGGAGCCAAACTATTTGGTAATAAATCTGTTTTTGATACCTTTGGCCAGGCCATGGCACTGGGACTGCAGCTGGTGAGTGCATTCTGGTTCTACAAGATTGCTAGGATGGTGAGATACAAAGTGGCCAAGAGGAAGAGACCCACTAAAGTGGCTTAGGAATATTTTAGCCACTGGTGAGAAAGAGCAAATTCTGGCTCACCCATCCTTATTATTTGTAATCTTTATTTTATTTTGTGTTCTTGTGTAGCATAGGAAAAATCATACATCTTAAACCTGGCATCAAAGGCAAGTAACAATACAAGGGTTTTGTTTAAAACAGTTAATCATTTCTAATTTTGGTTTAAAATAGTTAATCTTTTTTCTTTGTTAAAACAGTCGATTCATTCTTTGCAAGTAATCTGAACTGAGAAAATTTTATTGGAGCTCCAGAGCTCACTGCAGCTAAAACTTATTTTGGACATGTTTGGCAAAATTTCTATTTGAAAGTTACTTTTGACTTCCACTCCTCACCTGAAAAAAGTTCAGAGAGTGATTATAATTACTTTTAATCTTTTACAAAAATCATCCCTTTCTTAATTAACACCTCTTAGAAGACAAAATATAACCGAAAGATTACATAATTGATTTTTAATATCTAATTTATTCCTTCCAAGGTGACTAAATTGAAGTGCAAAAGTACTTCCAGTTGGAAGCAGCACAAACACGGCCTTACGACTATTCTCGTATATTATTGGAGGTCATATTTAAGTCCGAGTTGAACTTGGTCACAAAGCATGTTTAAACTGGAACATACTAATCATAAAATTTGAAATAAAAAACTAATTTGAATAATTTTTTAGAACAAATAGTCTAGAAAAAACTATTTCCAAACACCCTGTTAGATGTCGGAAAGTGAAAAAACTAGTTGCTTCCGCATAATAACCTCTTAGAAGACAAGATATAACCGGAGGATTATATAGTTGATTTTTAAGATATAATTTATTTCTCCCAAGGTAAACAAATTGAAGTGCAAAAGTATTTCCAGTTAGAAGCAGCACAAACACAGCCCTAGCGACTATTCTCGTACGTCATTGGCGGTCATAGTTAAGTCCGAGTTGAATTTGGTTACAAAGCATGTTTAAAGTGAAACATACTAATTTACAAATTTTAAATAAAAAACTACTTTAAATAAATTTATAGAACAAATAGTCTAGAAAAAACTATTTTCAAACACCCTATTAGATATCGTAAGTTAAAAAACTAGTTGCTTACGCATAACAAAAGTATGCTGCATTTCTTTATTGCAAAAATACCATACAAAATACCATACTAAAGCATTCCGTATTTGTAGATAATCCCTGCATAATTCATATTTGCATATAACACCCTTAACTATCGGGTATTTGAGTATAACTGCCTTAAATATTTTTACTTTACATAAAAATAGAAATAATATGTTAAATGTACATGACAAACTTATAGATAGATGTTTATAATGTGGTTTTTCTTGTGAAATGTTTGTCTTTTAACTGAGGATATTATTACTATTTTCATTTAGTAGTTTTCACATACTCTACGTAAAATAACAATATTTTAATTCAGGCGAGATTCAAAGTGAACCCACATAGTTAACGTGGTTATCTACAGGGATTATATGCAAACAACACTACAGTTAAGAGGGTATATGCAAGTATGTACCATAGAGAAGGTCATCTACAAATATAAAATCTGTTTGGGGGTTATTTGCGAAAACCCCTTGTTAATATTTAGGCTTGGTAAATACTAAATATTTATGTGTAACACTACCCTAGCATTACCCAAAAACTTCCTCACTTTTCTTATTCTCCTAAAGGAAATATGTTTGATCAAGGGTCATTTTATCATTTTACAGATTCACATAAAACTTGAAAAGTTTACAAATCAGATTCACCTATACCCTAAGGATTAAACCTTTACGCACAACATCATGGAGTTTGTGGCCCCAATTTGCACACGAAAGCATGCTACCTCCGAGGCTCTGTCCCCTCATTGTGACCGGGCCGGGCCAGGCCGGGCCGGGTCAACACCTACGCAGTAACGGTTTTCTGGGCCTAGGCCGGATCCGGGCAAGATTTTGTGAAATCCAGTTGGACCCATTTTTAATTCCGGCCCATTCACACCCTTAAGCCACTTAACGTCCTAATTTCACTCCCTCCCCCTCTGCTCCCTCTCTAATACTCGAAGATCATAAAGGAGTAAGCTTACAAGAGATATGGAGGATGGGTTAGAGTAAGATTAGAAGACAAAAATATTGTACTTGGTATTAGATGACTCTGTATTAGAACATCCAACCAGAAATTAGTTGGCAATCTCTGTAAATTTTAATACCCATAATTTACCTTGTTCACAGCTCTCAAATGCATGCGCAACTCGCAAGCTTATTTCAAGATGTAGTCCCAGCCGTTTTAGGGGTTGTTTTGTCGTAGAATTTTGTATATTTTTTTAATTTTAAAATAAAAAAAATACTTTGTTTGAAGGTTTATAGAATACATGAAAAGAAAGCAAGAGGATGCACATATTTTCTAGTTTTTAATGGTCCTTTTGTAGAAATCAAAATAAGAACATAAATCACCTAATAGGTTGAAACAAAATTTTATTTTATATTATTTTACATCATACCAAACACATCCAAACAAATTTTGTACACATTGAAACAAACAACCTTTTGATCGATTATTTTGAGGACGACGACATTTAAGAGGAGAACGCTGTCATACGGGCGAGCAGAGAACATCTTTACCGGGGACTACGCCTATAGAATTGTTTAGTTGCAAAACGAGAAAATAGAAGATTTATTCTCTCATACCAAGCAAAGAGAAAAAAACGTAGAATGCACATATTAGAGCATCTAAGAGTAAGTCATCTGACGAGTTGGGAGGTGAAAGAAGTCTTATCTTCACTTAAGGGTCATTTGGTTTGAAGAGTGGAGATCAGTTATTTTGGCTCACTAATTTTAGAATAAGGAGTACTTCACTTTGACAGTCGGACAAAATTTTAAGTGCAATACCTAATTTTTAAGTGTAAGGTAGAATTACTTATTCACTTTATTCCACGAATAAACAATTCTGATACGGAATAAGTAATACTTTCAATCAAAACAGAATTAACTTTATTCTAAAAATAACATGTCTTATTCTTTTCTTATATTCTGTTATCAAAGTGAGACAAAATACTATAGAACATCACATTTTTTTGTATCTCACAGAAACGCAATGCAATGGCTTACAATATTTTATGTTAAAATCCATCTACAAAAAATAATAAGCATAATACCTTGCCTCACCTATAGGTCTAAGGGTGATGTGAGATGAATTAAGATGCAGTAAATTACGAACATCATGTAATTAGTTACTATACTCAAAAGTCAAAACTAATTAACAAGCAAAGTAGACTCAGTTTATAGAAATCTACACAGCTGAATGTGTAACTTAACAATTTAATATCTTAAACATCTAATCTATGTGACAACTAAGCTAAAGGTCAATTAGTCCCTCCAGGAAAGTAGTATTCTTCGCTTAACTCTATAGACCATTGTTGGACGCGGTTGTCTGCCTGATCTTGGGCTTGTTACTAGTGATGCAAGACCTGGTCTTAGCTTCATCCTCCCCAACTTGGACGACTTAATAATAATTTTAAGAGATGGACACCCAGGGCTAGGATTAATAACACCGCAGCCAAACGAGTCCTTGTGCACAAGAACATTACCTAGCCGTAACATGATACAGATGGTTTAAATAGTTAATTCGCCTACTTCCTTGGAATTTGGATTTTTTTTTTTGTTGAGGCGACTCAATGACCAAATTTATCATGCCTCCTAAACATAAGAAGTTTGAATCTCACAGGTAATCTACTCTACTAGTAAAAAAAGAAATCCTAATAATTATGTTCTCATATATGGGATACATGCATGTAACGAGAATTGAATCAGTGACCTCTCCAAATCAGAAAGCCGTGAGATATTAAGTGACCTCTGTCTGATTAGTCATTGAAACTTGAAATCAATGGTCATAAAAGCGTCCATGGAGAAAAGCTACTTAGCTTTGAGATTTTTGTTGCTTTCCATTCACCAACCCCACCACTGGCATTCATGCACTCACCCACTCCAAACCACACAAGATAACCCTATTGAGGAACCCATCAGCTGTGTGTATACTTGGGTTGGATTAACTTTTTCCAACCCAAATTCTAATTCAAACTGACATGAATTAACTCTAATCCAACCAGAGAGTGTCACTAATTACTTTTAGCACACGATGGTTATATACACACATGGCATAATACATAAGACGAATACATATTTCTATAAATACTTAGTAAACTCAAATCGACCCGGTCAAGTCCATTTGAATTAACCCACTTAAATCTGAGTCGAACACAAATGAGGATGCTTAATTTTGGACTGGGTTGAATGCATTTTGGAAGTTCAGTAAAACTTGAACTGCTGGTCTGGTTTGTTCTCAATTCAACTAAACTTATCTGATTGGAGCAATTACGTGACCTTGGTGTGGAGGATGCCAAAAATGAGAGGTATATGGAGGGTGCTACTTCAGTGTTACGCATCCTCCTTTTTTCTATTTTTGGATGAATCTCCACACTTCTAACCAATAAAGAAGCTTAGTTATTTTTATCTATTCATCTGCTGAAAAATCTGCCATAGGAAAGTTAATTAGGTATCTGATGCGGCAGAATCCGATTCGGCCCATTGCAGCAGGCCCAAACCCCATTCAGCCCAACAGTAGCAGTGTTAGGCCCTCCGGCGGCCTTCGGCCCGTTAGCGGCCCAGCAGCCCTCGGCCCATAAGCGGCCCCGTCGCTCCCGGCCCAGCAGGCTTCAGCCCGTCAGCGGCCCACCAGCCTACGGCCCGGGGACAGCACGGCGGCCCAGGGCCCAGCAGGCTTCGGCCCGTCAGCGGCCCAACCCCCTTCGGCCCGGTAGCCGAATCCGGCCCACTCCGGTGGCGGATCAGACGCTATGGCGGTTTATCAGTAAGCCTCCTTTTAGTCCTATATCGGCTGCCACCGTTAACCATCCGCTACCCTCCGCTATAAGTATCCTGCTATTTGTGGCCAAAGGGGTGGTGGGAAAAACGGATGCCCCCCTAAGCTTCCGAAACCCCTTAAAGGACTGCTGTCCGAATAGGGTTCTGGCTATTTCTTCTTGCTTCCTGAATCGAATCTTCTTCAGAAGCTAACTTGACCGTCGGAGGGGGTTCCCCAGGGCTGACGCCCGGGACTCCTGCTGACTGGTTCTTCTTCTTCTTTCCCTCCTGCAGGGGCTCGGTTCGAATCATCGCCGACCTCCCCGAGTCGGTCTCGGCCGCCGACCTCGGACTCCTCTCTTTAGTCTCGACGCCGTCCGACGGCTGCCCCGCAACGGGAGGCTCGCTGCCCCGCAACGGGAGGCTCGGCCCCGCGCCGTCCCTTCGTCCGGCTTCATCGCCTGTCGGCCGTATTGCCGAGAAAGAGCTTCATCCGCGCCGCCCCTTCGTCCGCCGAAGGAGCCTCGGCCTCGCCTTCCCGGAGGACGAGTCCGCACCGACCGAGGCGCCCCTCGGCCGTCGGACCCCCGTCTCCGCCTCCGCCTCCTCGGCCTTCCGGATCCCCGTCGGGCCTCAGCAACACCGATCCGAACCGGCTTCGGATCCTCTTTTCCGGATTCCGGCCTCGGAGTCCGGTCGTGATAGATCCAGTCTACATCACGTGGCGCCGTCTGTGGGAAACAAACAAACAAGTCATGTCTCGACAACCTGTCACCCGGCAATCCGGACAGAGCGAAGCAGAGGCACGGGAAGCCTCGGCACAGCTACTGCCGTCCGAAGGCGCCCCTTGTACTCCGACAAGTGCGACTCTGCCAGTCTTACCAGAGTCCCTTGTCGCGGAAGACAACCGGGTGGGAGTACTCCAGCAGCAGATAGCAACGCTGGCAACTGCCGTCAAATCCCTAGCGCCTCTTCAGGAGATGGTGTCTGCCATCGTCCAGCGCATGGGACTGATAGGACAGCTTCCTCAGCAAGCACTGCTCCCTCCACTATATCCGGTTCAAGATGCGAGGCTCCGTCCAGCACCCGCGCCGGTTTCCCCTGACGAAACCGCTTTAGCGCACAACAAGCCCTCGGCACTACCTGCCCGAGCCCCTCGCATCGATCGCCTGACAAAGAAAGGCTTTGTTTCGTCCGAATTCCGCCCGGTCAGAACCGGTGGACAGTCAGTCGCCACCTCAACTGCCCCGGACCTGGACCGGCGGCTAGCGGCGATGAAGAAGGAAGTGCAGAAGATGGTGTCTCGGCCATACGGGGCACCTCTCGCCAGCAGCATCCTGGAGCAGACCCCGTTCACGGCGGAGCTCCTGGCTACCGAAGTGCCTCCAGATTTCAAGCTGCCGAAGGGTCCTCTCTACAACGGAATGACAGATCCGGTCTGTCATCTCCAGAGATTCAACGCATATCTCTCGGTCCGAGGGGTCACCGAAGCAGTCCGCTGCCGACTTTTCCCCCTCACCCTCGAGAAGGCTGCTCTAACCTGGTTCGAAGCACTGGCCCCCAACTCCATCCATTCCTTGGTCCAGTTGGGTCAGTTGTTTATCGACCAGTTTTATGAGGCCACCCGGCAGTACAAGACATCGGCTAGCCTATTAGCCATCCGGCAAGGCTCCATCGAAACTCTCCAGGAGTATTTTACCAGGTTTCGGACCGAGGCCGCCCAAATCCCAAACCTTGATAGCTCGATCGCGGTCTCGGCCGTGATCAGAGGATGTCGGGACGAAGGGCTCCTCGGCTCCATCGGGAAACGCCATCCCCCTACCTTCCAGGACCTCGTAGCCCGGGCACACAAGTATGTCAACCGGGAGGCCCTGATGATATCTAAAGGTAAAGGCGTAGCCGACGCAACTTTGGCACATGTCCTCCAGGTGGTCCACCCTCGGCCCGAAGACCAGCAGTCCTCCCGAAAGCGGTATCGCAGGGAGGAATGGGACTGAGAGAGGCGACGGGACCCGCAACAGCGGCATCTGCCCTTGCCTGCTTCCCCTTCCCAAATGCTCATGGAGATGAAGGACTTGATCCGCCGACCAGAGCGGCATTATTCAAAGACCGCGTCAACCCGATCTGAGGGCGGCCCCGGCCATTAGTATCGGATCGGAGCGGCATTATTCAAAGACCGCGTCAACCCGATCCGAGGGCGGCCCCGGCCATTAGTATCGGATCAGAGCGGCATTATTCAAAGACAGCGTCAACCCGATCCGAGGGTGGCTCCGGCCATTTAGTACCGGATCGGCAGGATATTTTCTAAGCCCGCAAATAACCCGTACCGATCGGGAAGCGGCATGGCTTTTCTAAAAAGTCCGCATATAATCCTGATCCGGGAGTGGCTTCGGCCACGAATACCGGATCGGGGAGCGGCAAGGTTTTCTCTAAGTCCGTGTAAACCGTACCGGGAGTGGCTTCGGCCATGTAAACCGTATCGGGAGCGGCATGGTATTCTCTCTAAGTCCGTGTAAACCGTACCGGGAGTGGCTTCGGCCATGCAAACCGTATCGGGAGCGGCATGGTTTTCTCTAAAGTCCGTGTAAACCGTACCGGGAGTGGCTTCGGCCATGCAAACCGTATCGGGAGCGGCATGGTCTTCTCTAAGTCCGTGTAAACCGTACCGGGAGTGGCTTCGGCCATGCAAACCGTATCGGGAGCGGCATGGTTCTCTCTAAGTCCGTGTAAACCGTACCGGGAGTGGCTTCGGCCATGCAAACCGTATCGGGAGCGGCATGGTTTTCTCTAAAGTCCGTGTAAACCGTACCGGGAGTGGCTTCGGCCATGCAAACCGTATCGGGAGCGGCATGGTTTTCTCTAAGTCCGTGTAAACCGTACCGGGAGTGGCTTCGGCCATGCAAACCGTATCGGGAGCGGCAAGGTTTTCTCTAAGTCCGTGTGAACCGTACCGGGAGTGGCTTCGGCCATGCAAACCGTATCGGGAGCGGCATGGTTTTCTCTAAGACCGTGTAAACCGTACCGGGAGTGGCTTCGGCCATGCAAACCGTATCGGGAGCGGCAAGGTTTTCTCTAAGTCCGTGTAAACCGTACCGGGAGTGGCTTCGGCCATGCAAACCGTATCGGGAGCGGCAAGATTTTCTCTAAGTCCGTGTGAACCGTACCGGGAGTGGCTTCGGCCATGCAAACCGTATCGGGAGCGACATGGTTTTCTCTAAGACCGTGTAAACCGTACCGGGAGTGGCTTCGGCCATGCAAACCGTATCGGGAGCGGCAAGGTTTTCTCTAAGTCCGTGTAAACCGTACCGGGAGTGGCTTCGGCCATGCAAACCGTATCGGGAGCGGCATGGTTCTCTCTAAGTCCGTGTAAACCGTACCGGGAGTGGCTTCGGCCATGCAAACCGTATCGGGAGCGGCATGGTATTCTCTCTAAGTCCGTGTAAACCGTACCGGGAGTGGCTTCGGCCATGCAAACCGTATCGGGAGCGGCATGGTTCTCTCTAAGTCCGTGTAAACCGTACCGGGAGTGGCTTCGGCCATGCAAACCGTATCGGGAGCGGCATGGTTTTCTCTAAGTCCGTGTAAACCGTACCGGGAGTGGCTTCGGCCATGCAAACCGTATCGGGAGCGGCAAGGTTTTCTCTAAGTCCGTGTAAACCGTACCGGGAGTGGCTTCGGCCATGCAAACCGTATCGGGAGCGGCAAGGTTTTCTCTAAGGCCGTGTAAACCGTACCGGGAGTGGCTTCGGCCATGCAAACCGTATCGGGAGCGGCATGGTTTTCTCTAAGTCCGTGTAAACCGTACCGGGAGTGGCTTCGACCATGCAAACCGTATCGGGAGCGGCATGGTTTTCTCTAAGTCCGTGTAAACCGTACCGGGAGTGGCTTCGGCTATGCAAACCGTATCGGGAGCGGCAAGGTTTTCTCTAAGTCCGTGTAAACCGTACCGGGAGTGGCTTCGGCCATGCAAACCGTATCGGGAACGGCAAGGTTTTCTCTAAGTCCGTGTGAACCGTACCGGGAGTGGCTTCGGCCATGCAAACCGTATCGGGAGCGGCATGGTTTTCTCTAAGACCGTGTAAACCGTACCGGGAGTGGCTTCGGCCATGCAAACCGTATCGGGAGCGGCAAGGTTTTCTCTAAGTCCGTGTAAACCGTACCGGGAGTGGCTTCGGCCATGCAAACCGTATCGGGAGCGGCAAGATTTTCTCTAAGTCCGTGTGAACCGTACCGGGAGTGGCTTCGGCCATGCAAACCGTATCGGGAGCGGCATGGTTTTCTCTAAGACCGTGTAAACCGTACCGGGAGTGGCTTCGGCCATGCAAACCGTATCGGGAGCGGCAAGGTTTTCTCTAAGTCCGTGTAAACCGTACCGGGAGTGGCTTCGGCCATGCAAACCGTATCGGGAGCGGCATGGTTCTCTCTAAGTCCGTGTAAACCGTACCGGGAGTGGCTTCGGCCATGCAAACCGTATCGGGAGCGGCATGGTATTCTCTCTAAGTCCGTGTAAACCGTACCGGGAGTGGCTTCGGCCATGCAAACCGTATCGGGAGCGGCATGGTTCTCTCTAAGTCCGTGTAAACCGTAATGGGAGTGGCTTCGGCCATGCAAACCGTATCGGGAGCGGCATGGTTTTCTCTAAGTCCGTGTAAACCGTACCGGGAGTGGCTTCGGCCATGCAAACCGTATCGGGAGCGGCAAGGTTTTCTCTAAGTCCGTGTAAACCGTACCGGGAGTGGCTTCGGCCATGCAAACCGTATCGGGAGCGGCAAGGTTTTCTCTAAGGCCGTGTAAACCGTACCGGGAGTGGCTTCGGCCATGCAAACCGTATCGGGAGCGGCATGGTTTTCTCTAAGTCCGTGTAAACCGTACCGGGAGTGGCTTCGGCCATGCAAACCGTATCGGGAGCGGCATGGTTTTCTCTAAGTCCGTGTAAACCGTACCGGGAGTGGCTTCGGCTATGCAAACCGTATCGGGAGCGGCAAGGTTTTCTCTAAGTCCGTGTAAACCGTACCGGGAGTGGCTTCGGCCATGCAAACCGTATCGGGAGCGGCAAGGTTTTCTCTAAGTCCGTGTAAACCGTACCGGGAGTGGCTTCGGCCATGCAAACCGTATCGGGAGCGGCAAGGTTTTCTCTAAGGCCGTGTAAACCGTACCGGGAGTGGCTTCGGCCATGCAAACCGTATCGGGAGCGGCATGGTTTTCTCTAAGTCCGTGTAAACCGTACCGGGAGTGGCTTCGGCCATGCAAACCGTATCGGGAGCGGCATGGTTTTCTCTAAGTCCGTGTAAACCGTACCGGGAGTGGCTTCGGCCATGCAAACCGTATCGGGAGCGGCATGGTTTTCTCTAAGTCCGTGTAAACCGTACCGGGAGTGGCTTCGGCCATGCAAACCGTATCGGGAGCGGCATGGTTTTCTCTAAGTCCGTGTAAACCGTACCGGGAGTGGCTTCGGCCATGCAAACCGTATCGGGAGCGGCAAGGTTTTCTCTAAATCCGTGTAAACCGTACCGGGAGTGGCTTCGGCCATGCAAACCGTATCGGGAGCGGCATGGTTTTCTCTAAGACCGTGTAAACCGTACCGGGAGTGGCTTCGGCCATGCAAACCGTATCGGGAGCGGCAAGGTTTTCTCTAAGTCCGTGTAAACCGTACCGGGAGTGGCTTCGGCCATGCAAACCGTATCGGGAGCGGCATGGTTTTCTCTAAGTCCGTGTAAACCGTACCGGGAGTGGCTTCGGCCATGCAAACCGTATCGGGAGCGGCAAGGTTTTCTCTAAGTCCGTGTAAACCGTACCGGGAGTGGCTTCGGCCATGCAAACCGTATCGGGAGCGGCATGGTCTTCTAAGTCCGCAAATAACCCGTACCGATCGGGAAGCGGCACGGTTCTTCTAAGCCCGCAGGTAACCTGAACCGAGAGTGGCTTCGGCCATGTGTACCGGTTCGGGAAGCGGCACGGTATATTTCTAAGTCCGCAAATAACCCGTACCGATCGGGAAGCGGCACGGTTCTTCTAAGCCCGCAGGTAACCTGAACCGAGGGTGGCTTCGGCCATGTGTACCGGTTCGGGAAGCGGCACGGTATATTTCTAAGTCCGCAAATAACCCGTACCGATCGGGAAGCGGCACGGTTCTTCTAAGCCCGCAGGTAACCTGAACCGAGAGTGGCTTCGGCCATGTGTACCGGTTCGGGAAGCGGCACGGTATATTTCTAAGTCCGCAAATAACCCGTACCAATCGGGAAGCGGCACGGTTCTTCTAAGCCCGCAGGTAACCTGAACCGAGAGTGGCTTCGGCCATGTGTACCGGTTCGGGAAGCGGCACGGTATATTTCTAAGTCCGCAAATAACCCGTACCGATCGGGAAGCGGCACGGTTCTTCTAAGCCCGCAAATAACCCGTACCGATCGGGAAGCGGCACAGTTCTTCTAAGCCCGCAGGTAACCTGAACCGAGAGTGGCTTCGGCCATGTGTACCGGTTCGGGAAGCGGCACGGTATATTTCTAAGTCCGCAAATAACCCGTACCGATCGGGAAGCGGCACGGTTCTTCTAAGCCCGCAAATAACCCGTACCGATCGGGAAGCGGCACGGTTCTTCTAAGCCCGCAAATAACCCGTACCGATCGGGAAGCGGCACGGTTCTTCTAAGCCCGCAGGTAACCTGAACCGAGAGTGGCTTCGGCCATGTGTACCGGTTCGGGAAGCGGCACGGTATATTTCTAAGTCCGCAAATAACCCGTACCGATCGGGAAGCGGCACGGTTCTTCTAAGCCCGCAAATAACCCATACCGATCGGGAAGCGGCACGGTTCTTCTAAGCCCGCAAATAACCCGTACCGATCGGGAAGCGGCACGGTTCTTCTAAGCCCGCAGGTAACCTGAACCGAGAGTGGCTTCGGCCATGTGTACCGGTTCGGGAAGCGGCACGGTATATTTCTAAGTCCGCAAATAACCCGTACCGATCGGGAAGCGGCACGGTTCTTCTAAGCCCGCAAATAACCCGTACCGATCGGGAAGCGGCACGGTTCTTCTAAGCCCGCAGGTAACCTGAACCGAGAGTGGCTTCGGCCATGTGTACCGGTTCGGGAAGCGGCACGGTATATTTCTAAGTCCGCAAATAACCCGTACCGATCGGGAAGCGGCCCGGTTCTTCTAAGTCCGCAAATAACCCGTACCGATCGGGAAGCGGCACGGTTCTTCTAAGCCCGCAGGTAACCTGAACCGAGAGTGGCTTTGGCCATGTGTACCGGTTCGGGAAGCGGCACGGTATATTTCTAAGTCCGCAAATAACCCGTACCAATCGGGAAGCGACATGGTGTTCTATGTACGCCAAGTCTCGACATAAGACGAAGGTATCTCCGACAAGGTCCCGGCCTTAGACGAAGCTGTTTGCCAACAGCCCTCGGCCGACCTGAAGCGGCTTTTTTATACAAAGCAAAGGTTTTTTCAAACGAAGCATATACCGTATCACTCTTCCGAGGAGGTCTCAGATTTTACTCTTGCCATCTCAGAACTGAGGAAGACAAGAGTGGGGGGCTATGTGATGCGGCAGAATCCGATTCGGCCCATTGCAGCAGGCCCAAACCCCATTCAGCCCAACAGTAGCAGTGTTAGGCCCTCCGGCGGCCTTCGGCCCGTTAGCGGCCCAGCAGCCCTCGGCCCATAAGCGGCCCCGTCGCTCCCGGCCCAGCAGGCTTCAGCCCGTCAGCGGCCCACCAGCCTACAGCCCGGGGACAGCACGGCGGCCCAGGGCCCAGCAGGCTTCGGCCCGTCAGCGGCCCAACCCCCTTCGGCCCGGTAGCCGAATTCGGCCCACTCCGGTGGCGGATCAGACGCTATGGCGGTTTATCAGTAAGCCTCCTTTTAGTCCTATATCGGCTGCCACCGTTAACCATCCGCTACCCTCCGCTATAAGTATCCTGCTATTTGTGGCCAAGGGGGTGGTGGGAAAAACGGATGCCCCCCTAAGCTTCCGAAACCCCTTAAAGGACTGCTGTCCGAATAGGGTTCTGGCTATTTCTTCTTGCTTCCTGAATCGAATCTTCTTCAGAAGCTAACTTGACCGTCGGAGGGGGTTCCCCAGGGCTGACGCCCGGGACTCCTGCTGACTGGTTCTTCTTCTTCTTTCCCTCATGCAGGGGCTCGGTTCGAATCATCGCCGACCTCCCCGAGTCGGTCTCGGCCGCCGACCTCGGACTCCTCTCTTTGGTCTCGACGCCGTCCGATGGTTGCCCCGCAACGGGAGGCTCGCTGCCCCGCAACGGGAGGCTCGGCCCCGCGCCGTCCCTTCGTCCGGCTTCATCGCCTGTCGGCCGTATTGCCGAGAAAGAGCTTCATCCGCGCCGCCCCTTCGTCCGCCGAAGGAGCCTCGGCCTCGCCTTCCCGGAGGACGAGTCCGCACCGACCGAGGCGCCCCTCGGCCGTCGGACCCCCGTCTCCGCCTCCGCCTCCTCGGCCTTCCGGATCCCCGTCGGGCCTCAGCAACACCGATCCGAACCGGCTTCGGATCCTCTTTTCCGGATTCCGGCCTCGGAGTCCGGTCGTGATAGATCCAGTCTACATCAGTATCCTTAATATATTTTTCTCCTTATGTTATGTCTCTTGGGTTCCTCGAACAATAAGAGAATGAATCAAACTGTCAGAATCGTAATCCACTTTATATTTAAAACCCCATGATCTCTCAATATATATTGTTAGGAGTTTTGCAGTGTTTAGTTAATTTGGTGTTAACATGCGACTGCAGATCCTCTGCTCTAGCAAGTGTGTCCGGTCCATAAGAGAATGGTGAGATATCTTGCACACTCTAAAAGGTGCAATGCCTCTAATCTTATGGGTGAAGGGTTAAAATTTCCTGATTTTTACTGCAATCCTCTGATTATTAAGTATTTTTAGGTATCTAATTTAAATCATTAAATTTGTCAACAATAAAAATTTAAAGAAAAAGAGATTTTGTTTTACTGTTTTCAAAATTTAAGAACTACGCGAGACTATGGTAAAGAGGCATCGATCTCAATCTATAGGTAGATCAAGAGCATACTCTTCATTTACCATAAGAAGACAGAGAGTAAATGAGGGGCTGTACAGATTTTACGTTTATGGTAACCTCATCTTTTACAGCATCTTAGTTTGGATAGTTAAAAGAAGAAAAAACAATTACTATATATTCACTCAGGTTTATCATAAATGTAAATTTGTTCCATAAATATATATTTTTATAAATTTATTTGGAGTTGATTTACACTAGAGACTCTCAAACATATCATAAATTCACTTAAATTTACATCAAATAGTTGGACATAATATATTTTTAATAAATAAATTTATGATAACTATATTTATGATAATTCCATCCACATTTTCTTAAGTTGCATCCAAGCAGAGTGGAGATGTTTAGCGTGAGTGGAGCGAACCATTGGGGGAGGATCTTGATTCATCCAAGAGGAGGTACTACAACTCTGACAAAGTTGGTGTCGCATGTCGGATTGAGATCATCTGGACCCCTTATCTGGACTTTTCTTGAGACCTTAAATCTTATTAGTGGGAAAAATAACTCATTAATAAAATGAACTTTACTCTATAAATAAGTATTTTTATTCTCCCAATAACATTTAAAGGCCTAGGAAAAGGTCCAAGGAAAGAGTCAAGGTGATCTCAATCCTCGCATGTCGTCAAGAGTAAACTGTAAACACCTCTCTACTAATCAGGATTGATATGTCCCATCGAGAAGATCTCATTACGTAAGATGCACACTAACCTTGGCAGCTCAAACGTCTGTTTCCTTTGCTGTTCATGAGATTGAACTAAATTAAGAAGAAATTGTAACATCATATGGTGTATAGAAATGTTTAATGAACTCTTAACCAGGTCTTACTTCCAACTGTACGTGACATAAACAGAGTCATCTTTGACATGCATGCACACGTATTCTTCTGTACAATCAATCTGATCAACGAAGCGATATGCAGTGATTTGAGAAGCCCCCACACCCTCGTTGCTATGATCTAAACAAGCAGGTGGGTGAAGAAGTCAAAAGAAGTATAGTCTTTGTTTGGTAAGATAGCATCCTTAGACATATCATTTCTCTTTGACAAAATCTGCAGCAGCAGGTATCCCCAACAGCTTCCTACCAAATTATTAGGAGAGAGAGAAAAGAAGACCCAGCTCTCGATGACCACCACCTAACTCTCCTTCAAACTTAAGAAAGTTCTGATAATGTTCAGGTGCATGTGTCCATATGATAATGGGTTTAGCTTGGAAAGCTGCTAATTTTGTCTAAGAATCTAACCATTACTTTAAGTGCAATCAAGAGAAATGCTTTATATGTAAATCCTTTGCCATCGACACTGGACAATTGATGTGATTAGAGATAAATGTACTCTAAGACTCATATAAAATTAAGAGAGAGAGAAAGAATAAGGAGCATAGTTATTTGAGAATGAATAAAAGTACAGGGAGAGAAAAGCCAGAGTCAGATGGGGAGGATCCCTCTTCAGTTTACATCATCTTTCTGGAAGGAGCCTTTTCTTCCCAAGAAGCTGCGTCACATAAACATGCAGTTATACTGTGTAACACCTAGAATCAGTACTGTGACAAAAATTTGTGATTTTTTGAAAATTGTAATTTCATCATACTTTTTCATCTTAACTTGTTGTTCTTTAATAAATCATGATTTATTGAAAGAATATTTAAAATTCTCATAAATTTAAAAGGTAGCAATTTAATCATGCATTTTCAGGAAAAAAAACCTTTTAAAAAGATATTTTGCTCATTTTTAGACGAAATGTTTTGAAAATTTTGTATTATATTTTAAAATTATATTATATATATTAAATATTTCTTTGGCAACCTTTACACAAAGTTTTCAATTCTTTTGCTGACTTGTTCCTCAGGCTAATTTCTTTCCGAGTCTCGACTTGATGACTTTGTCTATAACTAGAAGGCTGGAATCTCTTGTAGAAATTAATTAAACCAAACTTTGAACCTCCATAAGAAGAGAAAAATATGGTTAACTACTATTCTTCTTGGGAGTAACTAGGAAGTCCCGGGGGGGAAGAGGTGTAGAGGGGGCCGTGGCCTCCCTTCCCACTAACATGTATATTGTTCTTATATAGGTCTTTTTTATACATAATTTCTTTAACTTACATGTGTCCGCCACTATGAGGAACACTTACTCCATGCAGCCAAAAAATCTGACACAGATTCTTTTTTTTTTTTTTTTTGACAAAGTCGTAACGTTATTAGTTTAATCTATTTTTATAATTAGATGTTCTAAGATAAGAAGGTCAGGCTCACGGTAGATGCCGAAGTAAACGCAGGAAATAAGTTGTAAATAAAAGGAAAAAGAAAACCTTCTTATCCAAGTCGTCAACAAGAGAGAGAAACTGAAGAAGTGTGGTTGTCCCCTATTGAGATGTGCAATTAAACTAAAATTAGGATTATCCGTGAAAACCCTTGGCAGTCATGATTCTGAATTTGTATTATATTTCGGCGGAGATGTTTTGAAATTTTTATTTTGTAGAAAAGTTGGTGTAGGTTTTAGAGAAAAATATTTCTCTTGAATATTGTCTTGCCACTTATTTAATGCAATCTGTCTCATTTCTTCTAGACTAACAACTAGACAAGAGACTAGAATAGTTGTTCAACTTTTTAAATACAAAATTGATCAATAACATATGAATGCCCATGACACTTGAACAGCAACTCCAATTTTTTATTTCTTTCCAAACCGAGACGTAGTAATATCTATCTATCCTTAGGGGTGCCACACTCACATGTTATGCTAGATGGAAGCACTTGGTTGTGTAATGTGTATACAAATATTCAAATTCGTCAACGGACGCTGTTATGGTAACAAGTGTATTATGAACAGAATTGATATTTCATTGTCCTTCTACTTGAGGAGGTCATGAGTTCATTTTCTACAAAGTGCATCATGCACTAGCTGGTAAAATTTCTCCTTTTAATTGTAGAGTACATTGATTTAAGATAGGTGCCTAATTAGGTGAAATAATCATGCTTGATATAAAATATTCTCAATAATAAGACAGTTATGAGATTTAAACCTCTTTAACTATTTGACCACCGAACCACTCAAGAAAAGACAACGGAAGTTGGCGCCCATCTGATCCATGGAAATGATACCCTCTAGATAGACCCTTTAGTCCGTTGTCACTAATTCCAACATTAGAGGTCACCACAGTCCGAATCAAGATCTTCTAAGTGCAGGTGTAGATGGTATTCAGTAAGTGCAGAAAGAAGAATTTTGGGTTTTTTGTATATATACTCCTCAAACATACCGTATTTGCATATGTATCCTCAATTCTCACATATTATCATCAATTTTCCCGCAATCTTCAAAATGTTGCATTTCTGTCCCTCCTGTGAAACTTGGGTTAATTTCAACGAAATATGTCAAAAATATCGTATAAGTCGTGACATTATTGGAGGTGTCGGAGGTACAAAATGCAAGATTTTAATATAATGAGGAGTATATATGCAAAATATTAGTGAATTTATGCAATCATTAGATTGAGGGGTATAAGTACAACCTTTTAAAGATTTCAAAGATATTGATGTTAATACGTAAGAGTTGGGATTGTACATGTAAATGCGGTGTATTTGAGGGATATATATGTAAAAAATTTAAGAATTTTTTAAAACAACCCCTTACCTGCAGCTTTCTTGAAAAACTCCGTACTCCATTTTGCACTTACTCAATTCTATCCTCACCTTCACTTCAATAAAAACGGGGATTAGAATGATTGACCTTTACATGATGCGCTCCATAAGGAGATGCATATGAAATAGTTAAACATAGCCCGCAGCTTTAAGCGCAGGGCAGCTGGCATATCAATTCGACTTTCTGTCCTTTAACTTAGTTAAGTTGAACTATAACACATCACAACCTTAAGGCATGGGTGATTTCATTTCTTTTTTAGGACCCCCCCTGCCACCTATGGATCAAATCAAGCATGAAATTGACATCAAATTAAGGCATATGTCGACGCTTAAGTAATCCATCAAGCTTAGCTAATCCACACTCCAGAGAGATTATATCAGTTGTCAGGCGTGCCTTAAGGGAGTTGTTAGGGGCCTTTCCTCCTGCCCTCGACTCCCTTGCCCATTCCATTAATTTTTAATTAAAGTTCTAGAGACTTAGACAACATATGTCTGAGCGGGACTTTGGGCTAATTGTATAATATTCAAAGATTTGAGCTCCAAGCTTTGATATTGAAGAATTCCAGTTTGACTCGCTCTAAACTGTAAACCAGGGATCAACTCGATCACCCATATAGAAGAAGCTTCTTTCTATGTACGTATTGAAGCAACAATTAATGAGTGCCACATTTTTCTCTTTTTTTATATTTAATTAACTCTCACCATGGAGTGGAATAGATAGTGGTTGGAGAGAACTTACCAAATCCAAACCATTTTAACTTTCCAGCTTCTATAAGTACCCTGCACTGCCAACACTCCCCTGTCATCACCACCAAGATACATCATAGGTGTGGGCATCTTACATCTTCCGAGTGGTGCATTAGAGAGAGAGAGATGGGAGTCTTCAAGAGTTTTGT
This sequence comes from Zantedeschia hybrid cultivar, assembly GCA_030544215.1. NCBI lineage: Eukaryota > Viridiplantae > Streptophyta > Magnoliopsida > Alismatales > Araceae > Zantedeschia > Zantedeschia hybrid cultivar. The sequence goes on from JARZZO010000004.1 coordinate 60,806,556, forward strand.
TGTGGTCTTCTCGGTGCTCACATTGGTTCCCGTCTGCTTATGCCACCCGGGCAGCAGCGGGGGCTACCTGTACCCTCAGTTCTACGAGCAGTCATGCCCGAAGGCCCTGGAGATCGTGAGGTCCGTGGTCGCCAGGGCCGTCGCCAGGGAGGCACGCATGGCGGCTTCCCTTCTCAGGCTCCACTTCCATGACTGCTTCGTTAAGGTCCTTGTTGTGCTGACAACACCCTCTCTAACGTTGGCGGAATTAACATTGTCTCCGTTTTGCTGATGCTCATTAGCACCTTGCAGGGGTGCGACGCGTCGCTGCTGCTGGATGGCAGCGGCGGCATCGTCAGCGAGAAGCTCTCCAACCCCAACAGGAACTCAGCTCGGGGGTTCGAGGTTGTCGACGAGATCAAGTCTGAGCTGGAGAGGGAATGCCCACAGACTGTGTCGTGCGCTGACATCCTCGCCCTTGCCGCCAGAGACTCCACTGTTCTGGTATAATTACAGCATCTAGGAGATCAAGTCTCTAATTATTGGCCTCAATTAAACAAAAAGATTTGATTGATATTATAATACGGACAGCTTATCTCACGTTCAGAGTTGATACGTAAATTAACTTTAGACTGTCATTAATAATTGAAAATCCCTCTTTTAGGGTTTTTGCATATATACTCCTCAAATATATTGTATTTACATATATACTCCCAATTCTCAACATATTTTAGCATCAACACCTCTGAAATCTTAAAAAGTTGTACTTATACTCCTCAATCTAATGTTTTGCATAAATACCTTTAAATTTACTAATATTTTACATATATACTTTTCAATTCACTAAATTCTTACATTATGTACCCTGGACGGCTCCCATGATATCATGATTTATATAATATTTTTGACATATTTCGTTGAAATTCAGTTAAGTTTGACGTGAGGAGTATAAATGTAACATTTGGAAGATTTCAAGAATATTGATGATATATAATATGAGAGTCAGAGGTATACATACAAATAAAGTATATTTTAAAAATATATATGCAGAAAATCCAATCTTTTATTTTTGTCACTGTCTATCTATTACTCATTCAAAGTTTGACTGATTCTGAGCATCGAGTCCTAGAAAGAGTCTGCACCATGAAGGCTCTCTCTACTGTTGCCCATGCAACAGTATATAGGGGAAGTCAAATGTGGTGGTTAGTTCTTGTTAGTCAATAACCAATCGTACTATATTGGAAAGTAGTAAACATATGTTTGTCCAAATCATTATAGACTGATCCCGAATATTTTTCTTTATAACAATAGAAGGGATATGGCATCCACGTATCATGTCTCATGTTTAATTCAGAGCTAACCAGCTAGGATATTGTAGAGGATCTGAACTCCCTGATTTCTATATTATACTTTGAAGATGAAGAATGATTCAGTGAATTCGATCTCACCGTAAAATTGAGCTCACTGGATCACTTTTCTTATGCCCTTCATCTCTAATTTTCTTTGTTATGGACGTGTATAGGCTGGTGGGTCGAGCTGGGAGGTTCCGCTGGGGAGGAGGGACTCCAGGGGTGCAAGCCTGAGTGGCTCTAACAACGACATCCCCGCACCCAACAACACCCTCCCCACCATCATCACCAAGTTCAGGCGCCAAGGCCTCAACCTGGTCGACCTCGTTGCCCTCTCAGGTAACATAAATTTCTTCCTTTGCTGTTAACATTATCATGTTAAATGATTAGACTATTCAATTTAAAATTTTAAGATAATAGAGTAGCTTTGATACTATATTTATCTTTCTATCTCTTATTCTCTGATACAATAATATTGTTGTTACACCGCATGCAGGCAGCCACACGATCGGACTCTCCCGGTGCACCAGCTTCAGGCAGCGGCTGTACAACCAGACCGGCAACGGGCTGGCCGACGGCACCCTGGAGGAGTCGCTCGCCGCGCAGCTGAGGGGTCGATGCCCGCGCTCCGGCGGGGACAACAACCTCTTCCCGCTGGACCTCGCCACCCCCACCGGCTTCGACAATCTCTACTTCAGGAACATCGTCGACGGCAGAGGCCTTCTCAACTCCGACCAGGTGCTCTTCACCAGGAGCGCCGCCACCATGGAGCTGGTGAGGCAGTACGCCGAGAACAACGAGCTATTCCTGCAGCAGTTCGCCAAGTCCATGGTGAAGATGGGGAGCATATCCCCCCTCACAGGGTCGAGAGGAGAGATCAGGAAGAACTGCAGGAGCATTAACTCTTAAGAAAGAGTTGTGGTGATCTACGACCAACGGGCGGAGAGAGTGCTACAAGTGCGAATTCTTCTTGTTGATGTTGCTGTTGTTCTATGTTGTTTGCAATCCCCTTTTTGTCTTCCTCCTATCATCTGTCTTCTTCAGCTACCTCCTTGCTGCTGGCATGTTTGTAGTAGTCGGTTTGTCATTTGTACGTCAATAAAAATTTCGAGTTTCATAAAAAAAAAAAATGTTTCTTGATTCCCCAGTGTCATTGTGTAAACTGACAGCTAAAATGCTGTTTGGTTTGGAGAAAATATTATAAATATCATATTTTTGTGAGACAGGCGCTCTATAGTGTTTAATTTCCAATGCTTAAATTACATCAAACTCATTGACCTGTGAGTGTCTGTGTGAGTGAATTTACAGGGTAAGGCCAGTGTACTTGTAATCAAGGCCAAGCAGGTTCGGCATGAATAAGAAAGTTATAAAGTTAGGGATGCAAGAGGTTGCTTAACTTTGAGGATAGGTAGTAGTTCTGTGCTTATCTTTATCTTAGAATGAAGTTTATCCTTAATTTTACCCTGATTCTTACATACCTATCCTTCCATCTTTATCCTTAAATATTATTAAAAATGAATACATATTAAGTTATCATATAAGATTACAATTGTACACAATTTTTTTATGACTCTCATTATCATGATTAATTAGTGACTATATATTTAGAAAGAGAGAGAATTACGGATAAAACTTGTTAGAATAATATATTTACTATGCTTAAAAAAGCTTACGATGAAATAGAAGAAATCTTTTCGCTACACGCAGTCCAACAATATTAAGAGAGAGAGAAGGTCAACAAAAAATTTCTCATATAATTTCAAATGTTGACAAATATCTGGGTTCTCCTTTTCTCATTACTGTTAGACTGCAGTCCAAGTATACTGAGAAGATCTCTTCTCACAGTAAAAAGGTGTGGATAAAACTTACAGTAAAGTCTTACTGAACTATTCAGGTCACCTTTGGCGCTTCAAGTTCTATTGTCTGGATGGGAACAGTACCGAGTGGCTGGGGCCTGGGGGTTCATGTCCCGGCTGTGCCGGTGGGCGCTCTCTCAAAGTCGAGGAGGCCATCGTAGGGATCGCGGCGGCCGGGGACCTGGCTGATGTGGGCGTCCCAGCGGAGCCGGGCGTTGAAGCGGTCGAAGGTCCAGAAGCCGTAAGGGCGAAGAGGGAGGTTCGATATTGCCCTGGTCTTCTCGCACCGTGCCTTCATGGCGTAGATGTGCTCCCGGTTATTGCGGTCTCGCTCCGGCGCCGGGTCCTCCATCAGCTGCAGTATCAGCTCCTCCGCTAACTCCATCACGAACCACCGCTCCATCCTCAAGCCCTGCCTGCCCCCTGACCCTCTCTCTCTCCGCTGTCCTGCTTTGCCCCGCCTCCTCTCTCTCCAACCCGGCTTGCCTAGCCCACCGCTGATGGTGGCGTCAGGAAGTGCTGTCAAATGTCGCATTATTTGTGTTACTTTGTTTACATATTTGTTTATATCATAATAAGATTTTGAGAACTTTTTAAATCAAAATAATTTTTGATAAGTTATCAGTATTCTACCTAAATAAGAAGAATTATATTACGTTATTTTAATTGATTTAGTAGGAAGGAGTAGAATAAAGAGAAATAAAAGGTGAAATTAAAAGAATTGAAGGAATTAAACATTCCAAATAGAATTTGGAGAATTGGGGGACTTGAGAAAATTAGGCATCTCCGCAATCATGTGATCCTATTCCGCTAACAAAGTGAACAATGAGTTTTATGTTGTTTTCTTTTCAAGGTATAGTTTCATGTTACCCATTTTTACATGGTAAATATTCAAATATTTGCATATCATCTTAGTTACCATCATTGTATATATAATATCTTAATCTAATCATTACGATCGCACATATTTGACATGCATAAATATTTCGTTTAAGCCAATAGAATAGCACAATTGATAAATATGTAAATATATAAGATAATATGTAAAAGGTATGACGTTTTAAATATATAGCATAATTTAATATAAAATTATCCCGTTCTTGGCCCCTCTTTGATAGAGGGATATCCTAACTTCCAGTTGGGGATATCAAAAAGCAGTTTGATTAGGGGATGATTTTAATCTAGATTAAGATGGGCTAAATCTAATGTCAAAAAGGGATATCCTTAACTCGGTTCAATGAGATAATTTATCTTAAGACAAATGTGAAATCACTTTAGTAACACATGGGTTAGCCCACATAGATATGTTAGGTTATAGTTGATTTAACTCACTGTACTTAAAAGGAGGGACAAGTAGGTGGAGTGGGTGGGTTAACTTCCATTCATATGGGTAAGGGGCTAGTGGGATAGCCGTATCCCGTGGTTAAACTAGGATAGGAATCCATGGATATTCCCTACTTGCATCGGATTTAAGCCGGCTTAATCGAGATCAATTTTATCTCTCAATCGAATTACCTTTTGACTTATACCAGGTTAAATCTGGGCTAAGGATGTGATATCCTCCAAACAAAGATGGGCTAAGGGACTTTTACCTAGAAGGCCTCCCATGTTTCAAATAAAAGTTTAACTTGTTGCGCTATCTGACAGTGCTTTTAATTTAAGAAAAATTAACCTCTCCACTCAATCTACATGGCCGTACAATCAGATTTTGGATCGGACACTCTAAAAAAAGATGAGTGTTTTTTACTATTTATTTGAGGCTCGATTTTTAGTTTTTCATCTTTTTTGAGATGTCTGATCTAAGATCAGATTATATAATCATGTAGGGTACCATGGGGCCCTTTCTTTCAATTAAAAGCACCGCCAAGTAGTGTAAATAAAACCTCCTGATGGTACAGCAAGTTAAACTCTGCAAATAAAACCGAAGCGTATATATTTTCTCGGTACATATTAGACCAAATTTGATCTAACAGACGCCATATAGATTTACTTTGATAATTAGAACGCTTTGACGAGCTGTGTCATGCATGAACCTGTTAAGCTGAATTTGAGACCATGATGACAGTTAGCGGACGGGCTTGGGCCGTAGATTTTGTCTCAGTGACGGCAAACGGAGGCCAGGCCCAAGCCGGGCTCAGCCACGTCCAACCCAAGCCTAAGGCTCTCTCCAAAGGCCCAATCTCGCCTGTCCTATTAGAGTCCAGCCCAACCCAGTCCAAAAGGTGAACTAAATTTTAATGGGCCCAGCCCGCTCCAAAGGTGGACCTAAACTTGCAAGCCCGGATACTCAGCTCTTAGATTTTCTTTAAGCCGGGAGAAGCTCAGCATCCAGTAAGAGTTAAATGCTTCACATTACCAGTGTTCCCAAAAGTCCTAACATGTTGGGTTATTGAAGGGGTGGATTTGACTGATCTTCAAATATCCATCTTTGAGTTGTATCCTAAGGCAAAATCTTCAAGGACTATTAAATTCACAAGTTAAATAATTTAAGTTTTCCTGTAATTTTAAATGCATTTATCATCTTTTTTATTTTTTTAGTAAACTAAATTAATTTTAACTTTAATTATAGAATATGAAGTATTATTTTTATATATAATTAAGTTTAAACCCTATCACTATTATACTACAAGTTCGACACTAACCTGGATCCAAATTGAACCCACCTTTTAGGCTCATGCTTTTTGGCATGGGCCAAATATAAATAAGAACAGACTTGAACCTGATAACTTATTTGTTATCCTGTATTACTTGATAGTATAATATCATACATAAACGTGATCTATTATACGTTATTTATCCATTACATTTCAGATGCATTAAGGTTATTTAAAAATATGAAACTAAGATAGATAAATCTACAATTAAAAGGGGAAAATGGAGAGAAAATGAGAAGACTGAAAGGGGAAGCAAAATGGGAGAAAGAAAGAAAAAAGAGGGGCAGAGGGGATGTCAGTAAAGAAGAAAAGCATCTCATTGTTGACGCCAGATTTCCTTTCCTCCTCACTAGGTGCACAATTACGACACTTGATCTAATGGATTCCGAAAATTTGTGAGGGAAGGCATTTTAACTGCTTGTAGTAGTTTTGCCATCAGATATTCTTCTATAATGATCATCTTCTTCGTTGATGCATAACTCCTCCTCCATGTTTAATGAGAGAGAAATGTTGACTTAATTGCCGAGGAGGTGGGTAATTGGGCTGAGAGTCAGATTGTGGAGACCAATATGGTGAAGGGTACTCCTTTTGAAAACAAGGAGAGGGAGAGTAAGTGGGTACTCATTTTAAAAATAAGGAGAGGGAGAGTAAGTGGGTATCGAATAAGCAGACTCTCCTCTAGAACAGGCCCGATCATGAAGGTTGTTCTTGTGTAGGGCCCAATCTTGGAAGTTCTGTGTGGGAGGGTTGTAGGTCTAGGCTTGGGTTTCTTTGTGAAATATATTTTGATGTGATTCCCAATTTTGAAGATTTTGACCAAGAGACTTGAGGTATGGGCCTGATCATGAAGATCATTCTGGTATTTGGTCCAATTTTGAAAGTTTTGGACATGAGGGTTTTGGGCTTATTATTCCCAAGAGAATTCAGGCTGATTTCTCCAACCTAGGTTATAGGTGTTTGGAAATGGTTTGTAATCGGGTAGGGAAATCCTTCAGCATTATGGGCATGATCTTGGTTGGACGGGAAAAATTGGACCTATTTAGATGATCATTATCATAGTGAGCCTGGTCGGCCCCCTTGGAACAATTCTCCTTAAAAGTAGAGGGTGGTGTGTAAGATGAGAAATAGTTTTAATATGGGCTAAGAGATTAGTTCAGTTGGGTCCACACCATGTTAGATTTTTAAAAAAAATTAAGAATATTTGATTTTTTTATATTGCAAACAAGTTAGCACACAATTAGTCTGATGACACATATGGTTAACCTATCCTAAATGACGTATTTCTCACATATTGATCTAAGGCCAACTCAAATCCACCCTCATATTTGTCAACTAGCCAGGTAAGAGGTAGGGTTGTTGGAGGCTCCCCTTGCTCTTGTAAGGACCTAATTAGAGAACCACAAGCCACTTAGGCATTTACCATTTGACCTCTACCCTTAGGCATTAGTCTTTAAACGTAATGCTGGGCTCAAGCTAGGCCCAAATCTCAATGTGAATCCTAGGTCCAATTTCTACTCCATTTTATTGGACTTGGGTTAGTGTAAGAGTGCAGGAGGTGGTTGTTTCTTGGGCCACGGAAAGATGATGAAATCATCACCTTACTTTGTTAATGAGTTAACCCTTCAAATATTTTCAGTGAAGTGCACAAGCAATTTTTTATACGAAGTGTTCAAATGAAAGATTAAATAAATATGCATGAATATGTCCTTGGCAAAAATTAAAGTACTCACCTTGTCTCCTGCATTCTTCAAGAAATAAAAAGAATTGACTAAAAATGAAACAAACTAACTAAGATGCAAATCTAGATGATGCATGACCTAGACATGATGATTTCTCATCTTGACATGACACATTTTATTTTTGTCCAAGTGTTTTTTTAGTTAATGAGAAGCTATTCTAAGTTAGAAGAACATTAAGAGGAGGAACAATCTTGTAGACACGCTAATTTTGACATCATTTCGAGTAAATTTCATATCATATAATAATGCCTCAGAATGATCTGATATTTAATCATTGGTTAATTTTTATTGATATTTTTAGGTTAATTATCTAAAAAGTGTCGGGTCAGACAAATATGATTTAAGTTAATTAATTAAATTGATTTTAGTTCAAATTTCAGTTAAAATACGAAGAAGTCTAAAAAACGTCGACCTGTGTATACGTCATTTAGAGTTTATTCCTATTTTAATGTTTAAATTTGAATTTTAATCAGTAGATTAATTAGCTAAAAGACGTCTGTATGGCACGACGCCATTTAGGTTTCCTAAGTTGTTTCTAATTCTCTTCCGGATGTTTATCCTTATCTTAATTAGTCTAAAAGGTGTCTGTAAGTGGCGACGCGTTTTAGCTAATTACAGATAAAAATAAATTTTTTCCGGATGTTTATCCTTATCTTAATTAGTCTAAAAGACGTCTACAAGTAGCGACGCGTTTTAGATAATTACAGATAAAGATGAATTAATATGTATTTATCTGTTGGTTAAGATGGATAAATCTCGAAATTTCTCCATGTAAATCCGCGGACGCAAAGAAATCTATAAATACCCTACCTCTTGAATGGGTGATGAAGTTAGTGATTGAAGTGATCAAAGTGACATTGAAGTGATAATTGAGTGAAAATTGAAGCGACGACGTCCAAACGCTCAAGTGCTACTGCTTCCAGAAGTCGGCATCCATTCTTCATCTATCTGTCCAAGACCAAGGCTTTCCAGGGGCCATCCATCATTAGCCTTCAATTCAATTTCTGCATATTTTTCACATTTTCACTCCATTAATTTTACATTCTTCATCACATCACACCATGCAACACACACAACACTAGCATCATTTTTCAAAATCTATTTAATTAACGGGTTTAAAAGACCACTCAACAAGTGAGTTTTCTATTTAGTTGCATATTTAAAACTTTGTTTGGAATGGATACTACTTCTTCCTAAGTTCTCATCATTGTTCTTCATTTCTTTCTATTTCTTGCAAAGGGTACAAAGAAGAATCAAAGGGAAGGAAATCAGCAGCGAACAACAAGGACTTTGGATGATCCTCAAATCTCAACAGCAGCCAAAGCAAGAACAAAGACAAAAAAGGGCTCTCTTTCTTCAGCCGGCTGAAGGAGGGGAACCAAGAGCTCAATATCTCCCACATCCAAACAGGTAGGCGATCAAACTCTTTCTTTTGAAACTTTTTAGTCAAAAGTTTCTGGCGATCACATCACTTAGTTTCTTTTTAATAGGTTTATTTTGCACTTAAACAACATAGTTGTTCATGATAATCACACACTCATTTTAAGCACTCACAAATCTCACCCAATGTGAAGCCTCTTTTTTTCTAATTTTTCTGTTTTTTTCTATTTTCTAATTTTTCTAGGCAGCAAATGGTGCAACAACAGCCCACTTTTTCTTCTTTTTTTTTCCTACAAAACAAAGAAAAAATGTGGTTAGTCTATAAACAACAAGCCAAAAAAATTCCAAAACAATGGAGAGTTCGAGTCGAATCCACAAGAAGGCGATGTGATTTCTTAATTGAGATCATTGGTTCTTTATTTATTGAGTGAAAACTTTAAAACAATTACAATTAATCTTTCTAACTAAAACTACAAACCACAAGCATTAACTAATTAGACCTAAAGAACTATGGTGATCATCACCACGTAAAGGGGAGAGTTAGGAATCTAAAAACTAAAAATAAATCTGAAGTAACAACAAGAGAAGAACATGAAATAATAAACAAGAAGGATTCAACATTTGAGAAATCAAAACTACATAGCTGAAGACAACCAGGAAGGGAACATGAAGAAAGAAAGAAAAGAGGAGGAGAGGGGTGAGAAGCACATCATCAATTTAAATGAAAAGTACATCAACACTAGGGCTGGCAATGAGCCAAACGGCTCACGAGCTACTTGAGCTCAGCTCGAAAAAAGCTCGACTCAGCTCAACTTGGTTGAGTAAACGAGTCGAGCTCAAGCCTGAGTTGGAGCTTGACTACCCAAACGAGCCAAGCCCAAGCTTGGTGGAGCTCAACTCGGTTGGCTCACGAGCCGACTCGGATATAAAATATGTGTATTATTTATATATTTTACAAACCCAAAAACAACCAAGCAACTCACATGACCATACGACCCGGCTCACGCATGTACGTCCTAGCTGTTCTTTTGCGCATAGAGAATATAAGGCTAGCAGGAAGTTTTAAATTTCCGATACCAAACTAAAAGTGCCTCTTCACAGTTGTATTGTACGCCTTCCTATCGGGCGTTGTTGGGAAGGACTGTTTAGTCCTGTATCGAGTGAAAACATTTTTATCCTCCCACCCGGCACCCATGAATTCAAACACAAACCATCGTTTATGCTTGTTCCAGTTAACCCCTAACCGGGTTGCCATTAAATCAATCCAGGCGCTCGGGCTCCGCTTAAGCTTGATTTATTTTTATTCGAGCTGAGCTCGAGTTAGGTTTTAAGCTCGAATTAAAGCTCGAGCTAAGCTCAAGCGCGAAATTTTTTTAACGAGACAAACTCGAGCTAACCATAGCTTGGGCTAGACACGGCTCGATGCCACCCCTAATCAACACTAGAAATAAATAAAAATAGAAGTCCGCAGCCACAAGAGAATCAATAGTTGTTCTCCATTTTGAACTCCTCCAAGTGCCTGTGATCCAATCCTTTGAAGCACAGCCAGTTCATCCTCCTACATCCAAGAGAGAAGTGGAAAGAGAAATTAGATAAAAGGAGAAAGAAACAGAGATATAGAGGAAGTCACCTAGAGGGGTTGAAGGAGAAGAAGAAGAGATGCAGAAAAAGGGTTGCTACGGTACCCACGGTACTGTAGCTGCTATAGTACCCACGGTATTGTAGCAAAGAAAGGGAGAAGAAGAGAAAGATTGAAAGGGAGAAAGAAGAAAGAGGGGTGAGAGCGTAAAATAGAGAAAGAATAAAAAAAATCCTATTCTAAAAAATGCTTCCAAAAGATCTCAAAAAAAAAAAAAAACAGAGGATACCGGAGGTTTTTATAAAGCTTAGAGATTTTTGAAATTTAGTTCTATTTTGAAATTCAATTTAAAAAGACGAGAATAAATCATTTCCTTGGTTTAAGGAGATCCCTTACTTGATCTACACAATTTGAAATTTAAATTTTAGTTTTAAAAACTCCTCTCCTTGATTTCCTCTCTTTTGAAAATTAAAAAATTCAAAAAGAGAATTCTCTCTCCTAAAATGTCTCTGCTTCTCTCTCTCTCTCTCTCTCTCTCTCTCTCTCTCTTAAGTGGAAGAATGAGGGTTAATTGCATCTTCTTGTGATGGGCGGCTAGGGCTTCCCTTTCTTGGTGGATAGTGTCCATGGTACCCCCTACTCGGGTTGCAATCGAAAAAGATGCACATAAAGGATTAAATAGTTCCATTGCCAAGACTTGAACCTAGGTCTGTCGGGTGAGAGCCAAGTGTCATGACCAACAAGACTACGAGTTCGGTTTGCACTTTTTCTTAGAAAAAGTCATCATTTTATGTGAATGTCTCAAATCAATCTATTGATGAAAGCTAACAAAGTTTCTCACGTACAACGACGATTTTCATACAATTAACTCTACGAAATGTATGAGAATAATGTCAATAAAATGTGTATTGTCAATGATCACCCCCAATCATGAGCCCTAAATCGTTGGGGATGAAAAGTCATTGCACATGAGTTCTTCTAATGTCTGCAGGGGGACAATATAAATAGACGGATCCCCAACAAGGCACATACGCTTGCACCCGAAAAATCTTAGCCACTAATCTCTTTCGACTCAAGGATTTGACTTAGACATCGGAGGGCCTTTCCCCGCCTAAAAGGGGGACCCCCTGACTGTCTTCTTCTTCTTATAGATCTTTGTTTTGTGCGTTCTCCTTTCCAACTATAAATTCTATTGAGTAGTTAGAGATTGGATTAGACGGTCTCCAGCGTCCATCAGTTTCTAACCATTACACGATTGACGCTATCTTTGAAAAATGCGCAAGAAGTCATAACTAGAGGAAACAAGAACAACTACCGTGCTAAAGCCCCTTCTCAACAGGGCACCTCTAGAGGCATTGATGGCCACCATGTGTTACATCTTTGATTTGGTTCAATTATTTGGACTCATTTTGAATGCAAGCTATGTAACTACAGAACTAAATAACATACAAATCAAAGATACATGATGAGAGACAAATAACGAAAGCAATATAATGACAATTACCATCAAATACCATCTATAAATTTTTATTATCAAATACCATTATTCCACAAAATATAATATCAACCTCTAAAATCCACATAGTACATCAAGTGTCCAAATGAAAGGAAACACTTAACTCAATAAATAAATAGAAAAGTACATATCTTATTTATTATTCTTACTATATTAAATCTAGGAAAGTAATAAATATAATCTAGATAACCTTCTTCTGAGGAATCACAAATCCTCAAGCTAATCATCTTCAATTCTTAACTCTTCTTCGGTTGTTGAAAATGTTAATAGGATTTTATAAGTACAAACACTCAGCAGGAATTCAAACCTAATCAAATGCTAACAATATAATAATTAAATCAAGTGATAACTAACTAATCATGATTCACAGTTATATACATAGCTCAAGTAAAAACATGATACAAAAGTATCGTCGAATATATGCATATCAAATCACATGTATTTTCATAACATAAATAGATCAACTAACATAAACATATAGTATATATGATATGATCATAATCATATTTGATTGAACAAATCACTAGCCATGAACTGAACAAATCACATATTGAATTAAATATAGCATATATCAAATCATCATGACATAGTAACTTATGATATCAAATCAAATCTTACTTATAAACAAGTCAAAGATTAGAGGATTATGAATAATTCAAAAAATAACTGAACATAGATTTCAAAATAACGAACTAAACATAATATAAGTTTAATTAAAATGATCTTAACAAGAAATTTATATTTCATGATTATATATTAAACGAATCATAAACTAACATATCCAATAGACATGCATCCAACCACCACATCCGAACAAAATATATATTAAAACATATAGACAAATATGTTAAAGTCATAACATATGTATAGCCGGAGAGTCTATTGTCCTACATCAGATGATTGCAACTAAACACACATCATCGGAATTTTATCCTGTTGTCCACGGATAGAACCTATTTATGGACGCTTATGGAATGAATCTCAATCTCTTTAAGTTAAAAATGTCAAAATATATATCAAACAAATATGGCACAAATATATTTTCATAAATTTCATAATGATCGTAGATATGAAAATTTGGTTTGCAAATTTATACATATATATACAAGTTAAAATGCATTATTTTCGTATATAAAATAGCCACTTAAAGCTAACATAGTCATATAATATGAAAATCAGAGTGAAGCTGATGTCAACAAGTTACTAGATAGAAAATATAGTTATTTTTTCAGAATTTATGGATGACAAATCATATCTTCCAGCCACTAAAACTAAATTTTAGACTTGAAAGATCAATAAATATGGTCGAAATTAGCAAACAAATTCAAAAATTGCTCATACATAACGGACATGACATATAGGTCATACATAACGTGTGGACAAAGTTTCATGCAAAACAGATATCAAATAAGTTATTTGAAGTATAGAGTTGCATATGTCAAACTTGAGTGATTTTTTATCAAATTTTTAAATAGTAGGATAACAGAAAATTAAAAATTATAAAATTTTCAGACAAGTAATAATCATCAAAGCCAAGTTGTGGTCAAAACTTCATGTTAATTGACTGAGAAACGAAGGTGTTATAGCCATTCAAAGTTCATCCTAAGAAATAAAGATATGAGTTCTGACAATCATATGTATAGGTCCTAAAAATCATAAGTCTAAGATATGAAAATAATTGTTTTCTTTTTCTTATCTTGGATAAAAAGGATAACGATAATATCTTTTTTCTTACACTTAAATTTATATCTTCATATATCTTATAAGCTACGGATAAGGATGGATATTTGAGTTATCTTTTTTCGTTTTCATCCCTACATATACATGTCTCTTTTCTGCAGTAATTACCATACTTTAATTTGCAGTTTGCCTAGAATCTTGAGATGCAACTTTGAGCGATAGTTTACAACCCAATCAATTGTAAATTCATGTGGATCGTAGTGGTCTAGACTACTGCTGTCTGATCGCTTTGATTGGACTATAACATAGTGGTTAAAAAAATGAACATAGAGAATTACCTTAGTTTATTATTTATACTATTTAATTTTTGATCAAACAATAAAATAAAAAATAAAAAAAAATAACGCTTCGGCACGAAAGATCCCAGCAAATATTACTCCATTTAAATTTCTGTCAATTCAAACTTTGTCGGAGGGTTAAGTTATGAATGGTTGCCAAACGAATTCCCCTGTATTGAGTTACATCCGAGCTACCTCATTTTAAAATACAACCTAGTAATAACTAGTAAGGTGCCAATGGGGTCCAGGTGCCGCGTGGGTCTGACTTAAACTTGTTTTGTTGGAGGCCATGACTGCGTGTAAGACTGTCAAAATGGGTAGAGATCCGTTAAAGATCTACTTAAACCCATTAATTTTTATTTGCATGTACACTTGATCATTGTTTTGTTATTAAATAGCAGTCAGCAATGTTGCATTTGTACGGCATCGCCATCAGATCACCTCCCACATAGTCTGACTCACTGAATCACGTAGGTGCGCAATTCTTTTTTTTTTTAATTAACAATTTTAAATAAAAAAATAACTTGTTGCATCGTACATAATTGAGTTGGAACGGACCGCCGTTTCGTTCCACCATGTGTACAGCCTTATATGGTCCACACGTCCCTCGTTAACTGTATCTTGACGTTTGATGTTAAGGTGCAATTAACGCGAGATGCAGAGTCATGTACGTCTATGCACGTGACAAAGTAAGATGAGGTGGCCTATTCCAACTCAACTATGCTCTTTAAACAAAGATTCCTAATATGGATAGACCTCTTAAAGTTACTCTCACCCTTTAGAGTTTTAGGTTTTTTTAAAATTTTAAAAAAATTGTAACCCTGGTGCAGCCATCAGATCGAACCACCTGGATGGTTCTACGGGGGCCATTGCAGCCCCGGCCCCCTTACGGCAAATATTACTCTTTGCTATTATATCTTGCAAAATTTTAGAAAGAGCCCATTTAGCAAGCATATTGGCGTTTAGAATGAATAGATCCTTTCTTAGGAGCATTCGTTTTTGGAATTAAGAAGTGAACCATGGATCGAACTCATTTATGCCTGCATTTTACGTCCGAAAACACTCGCACATTTCAGATAATGCTACGGCAGATCCATATCATTTATAGCCCTACACTGATGTGTTCTAAAAATAAGCTTAAGCCTCTTCAATGCTGTAAACCAACAATCGTCTAGTGATTTCAATCTATCTATTATTGACCATGCACAGACAGCAACTCTAGATCTGTCCCATTGATAGTGCATTAGATACTATTTCGCAATTATTTCAGCTACTCTCCCAATGTGAAAGTGAGCATGCATATTATTTGGTCATTTAATATACCTTTTTCCACCTGAAAATAGCAGGTTTTGTGCAGACTTGGATGTGATCACCAGTTCCGGATGCTGAGAGAAGTAAAAATCATGCATTAGTGCTTACTGTGTTCTTATCATATTCTAACATGTACTTATGACACGTTTGGCATCATTTACTTCTCACAACTTTCACCTCCATTATTAGTGAGGGAGAAGAATTAGATTTTGCAGGATAGTTATGCTTCTCAAATGCCTGCCAATAAATTATGGTTCAGTTACGCTACCGTACTCCCTGTGACGAACCGAGATGACGATGATGATGTTGACTAGTTCATCCCTTTTATAGATTCCAAATTTCATGGAGGGCTATATGAGATGATCCACATAAAATGCCTTAAGAGGTTTTTGGGCCCTTATGGTATGGATTTGAGCCTGTTCAGTTGCCTTTGTATAACTAGGGAAATAAGAGTAATGGTTGCTGCACTATGTGCAGTGCAGTGCTAGACCGTGTGCTCGCACGGTCTAATAGTTTGGATTATGCATGTGAGTAATCTCTAATAAACTGTCCGATGAAAGAACGACAGTACGGATGCCGAACTAAGTGAGATACTAGCTGGCTAATTTAAAAGTAAAAAATATATATACTATTCATGTTAGTGTAAGGTAGCCCACATGGCCTACATCGTCCCTGGCGGTACAGCAAGTATTACTCAAGTAATAATATTTGTCGCAATGTAGGCATTGCAGCTGACATTGCAACATCAATGTTAGGATTATAGGACTGCATGGCAGTTTGATCTCATGTTTTTCTTTCAATCTGACTTCCTGATCAAAGATCTATTGGTATGAATGTCAAGTTGGGGTAGTCTCCTAACTCTCTTTTTTTAATAAAAACTAGTACACCTACTGCACGGCAGTCTGATGAAAGTCACTCAACAGTCTTGGTCTGGACATTACGATCCATCTGAATTTACAATGTTTAGGACACTGCAGTAAGCATAACTCTTAAAGTCGCATTTGGAAATGTGTTTAAGACATTAAAATCAGCCCACAGACAGCACCCTGGCATTTTCAAACGGGTCAATCCCTGTGTCAGCTCTTGGGAAGGAAAGATTATGAGAGAGGAGAGAGATTGACTCCGAGGAAAAGGAGGAAAAAGATGTTTCAAAAAAGCAGACTCTTTGCAATTTTCGAAGGTATGGCCCGATTATCGGAGGCAACCTGGTTACATTCTTTTTTCCAAACGAGGTCTTAGTCTTTTAATAGGACTAGGGGTGGAAGTAGGCTAGGCCAGGCTAGGTTTTGTAAAAACAGGTCAGGTCTATATGGTAAAGGCTCAGTCTGGGCCTGGCCTGTTGGCCTGTTATAAGTCAAAAAAGAGGCCTGACCTGGTCTGTTTATAAAAATCATTAGGCCTGGCCTGGTCTGTTGGCCTGTTTAGGCCTATCGGAAAATAAGTCAAAAATATGTTTTGGCTTAAAAAGTCAAAAATAGGCTTCGACTTACAAGATATTTATAGTTTCTTTGTAAGGAAAATATGTAAACAGGCCGGCCTGTAGGCCTATAAAATAGGCTTTTGAAAAATAGACTTAGCCTATTTGTGAAAATATGCCTATATGAAAGTCTTGGCCTGACCTAAATTGCTAAACAGACCAGCCTAGGCCAGGCCGACAGTAGACTAGGCCGCAGGCTCCTGATAGGCCGCCTGACCTACTTCCACTCCTAAATAAGACTAACTATTTGAAATGTGAGCAGTAGCCATATTTATAGAGGTCACCGGAAATGGCTGCCAATATAAAATTATTGTATATGCACCAATATAAAAGTAATTATATATGCTTTTAGACTGATGAATCTGATTACTTTGTCACATAGCATGACCCGTTGACCTTAGGCAAGGCTTAACTACTTCCTTTGCTTATTGGGAACATTAGTTTGAATATAATATTAATTTTAAAACTAATATTTTTGAGATCTATAATATTAATACTCAAATGATAATGAAGGAATGTCAGACGATGGTAACCAAAGAAGAAAGAGTGTTTTTTTTTTTCCTTGTTGGCTAGCCTAGACGGCTAGGGGAAACCTTTGTACACCATATTTACAGATCTAGCAGGGATCGAATCCTGCCAACACCAGCCCCTAAATGGGGCAAACCAACCACACCAGGAAAAACCCAGGCACTACATTTGTAATTACGAACATCAAAACTAAGTAGAGCACAATCAAACATCAATTGCAATTAGTGATATCAAAATCGATATTGAAAAAGCTAACTAACACAGCAACCAAACATCCATAAGAAATTAAAGAAACCCTCATGAGTAAAATTAGTCCCTCAACTCTTCTGAGACGGAGCTCCTCAAGCTTTTGAGCATGAGTGCTCTGTGTTCATCTTATCCTTAAAATCAAGTTATCAGCAACTCTTAGGATGTATTTGGTAAAACATCCAATTGAAGGTTATTTTTGACTTCCACTTTGCACATGAACGAAATTGAGGAAGAGTGGTTATAACTGACTTTGGTTAGTTATAAAAGTCAATCATTTTCCAACAACTGTATCTCTTCTCCAATCTCGGAAGCTCCAATTTGTAACTTTTGGTTGAAAAGTCAAAATACAACTGGGACACTGTATAAATGACTCTCAAGATCAAATTTCTCTCCCTCTAATTAGTTAACAACAGTCAACCATTTTTCAACAACGTCACCTTTTTTCCAATCTTGAAAACTCCAATTCTTTTGTTTGAAAGTCGAAACACAACTAAGGTACTGCATCAATGACTCTCAAATTCTAATTTCTCTCCCTCAAAATAACTAAATGGAATTGTAAAAGTGATTCTAATTGGTAGTTTCACCAAACACGGCCTTAGTATCAGATCCAGCATGGACCTCTGGATGAGTCTAATGTCAGGGATGAAGGGATCGGTTGGGCCAAGATGGTTCAAATCGGCCAGTCCCAATCCAATCCCGGTTGATCCGGCCCAATCCAGCCTGAATCAAGTTCCTGTACATCGGCCCAATCCAGCCTGAAACAGGTTCCTGACATCTTTGAATGTTAAAATCCCTTAGCTAGTGCAAAGAAAAGTTCCTAATTCCAGATTGTGATCAACATCTTCTTAAAAATAATTAGATTTCGGTATTGTATGCCAATTTATATGTTCCACCAAAATTGGCAGAACATAACTAAGTACCTAATATGAGTAGTATATTACAACATCAAAACTATTACTGATGTAAACACTTGATACAACAAGTAAACACTCCTTTAATCGAAACAAATCCGAAGATTTCAAAACTTTTCATCAATAGAAACATAAAATATTTGAGAATGAGTTATAGTGCTTGCAAGACCTTCAAGTAAATCTGGTTAATTGCAAAGAGGAGGCCATTCACGGTTTGATTTAGTTCGGTTTTGGAGAAAAAATTTCAACCCTAATCGATCCAAACCAGACAGAATCGGAAATATTTTACTTCAGTTCAGCTCAAACCAAAAAATTACGTTATGTATCACATTATATTTTCAGTTCAGTTCAAATTATATATGTTTTTAGAAATGAAATAAAAATAAAAATATATGCATTTATATAAAATTATATATATGACTTAGATATATATACGGTACTGAAATCTTAATATATTTATGTATATAATATTAAATAATATTTATTTATATTAAATTCAATTTAGTCACTTTTTTCGTTCCGTTTGGTTTCACATGTTTGTAGAACCGAACTGAAACGATCATTAAATTATGAACAGCCTTAGCTCAGCTCTGGCTTTTTTCCATCTTTGTGGGTGAAGTCTTGGGAGAAGTGGGTTCATCCAAAGGAGAAGAGCCATTAAAAAGGGTCACCTTCCAACAGGAAAAAGCACCACACCAGAGACACAGAAGTCTTGGTGTACTTTTCCTTTTAGAAATAACCTAGTCTTCGTGGAAGGAAGGAGACCAGAAGCTGCGCAGCAACTGGGCCCGTCCGAGGAACAAAGCCCGAGAAGCTTTCCAAACTACCTCCCGCCCTCCTCCAATGCCTACTTCAAGCCCATGGGGCCCAACAACTTAGGATTCCCTAAGTGTCACACTCCATTCTTCCCATAAACTTTCTCTCTCTCTCTCTTTCTCTCATGGTATTATTATTATACAGTTGTAAACCATGTAACCTATAACATTCTGTTCGCTTAGATGCTCTCTCTCTCTCTCTCATGGTATTATTGTAAGGTTGTAAGCCATGTGACCTACAACATTCTATTAGCCTAGATGGCCCAAAGGAAAGCGTTGCCCTTTCACTTGCTCCCTTTTTCTTTACTGTTTGAGCCTTCTGAAGTCCATTATGCTAAAGGGGTGGTACACTTGGGCAGTCCGCCCATGTGATCTTACCCATTTCCCTGATTTTGTGCATGATTGCATGGAGGAATATCTCATGTGGACATTTGCCCCTCAAATTTTTTTTGTTCACACTTATCCTCTTCGGTGTTAGGAAGTGGAATATTCACACTTAATCCTTGATGGGGACGGCCACCGACTGCCACAAAACGATAGGGGGCCAA
Source organism: Zantedeschia hybrid cultivar (assembly GCA_030544215.1). NCBI lineage: Eukaryota > Viridiplantae > Streptophyta > Magnoliopsida > Alismatales > Araceae > Zantedeschia > Zantedeschia hybrid cultivar. Next base: position 60,826,465 of record JARZZO010000004.1, read on the forward strand.
CTTATCATCTTCGGACGCTAGTAACGTGTAGAGCCCCACCCCCCACACCACACAAGTTCTGATTAGGGTTGCTAGGATCCTAGAGGCTAGGGTTTGTGTTGTCCCTCTCATTGGAGCTGTGCTCTTGGTGTTGGATAAACTTGAGGAGCTCCCCTGCCCCCACAAGCTCAAGTTACAGTAAGCTCATGGGGACCCATCAAGACCTTCTAGTAATGGCACTCATGCACCATGCACCCTTCTGAACATGGTAGGTACTGTTTGTGTTATATTATTAGATTATACACTTTGGACAGAGGTATTTTTATATTCTATTTGGGAGCATTTCTTTTGTCTAACGCGTCTGCACAGACTGTACATATTGGCCCTTCCCTTTAACTTTTTCTTTCCTTTGAATAACATTTCATTTGACTTACTTCTAGCATTTCATCTCCAGAGTAATCGACCACTTTCCATTCCCCAACCTTAGCAAATGCGTCTCTGTTGAAACACCCAAGATGATTATTCATCTCTTCATATATATGTTTTTTTAGTGTCTTAAAAATATGCCCTAGCATTCCTCTTCACTTTTTAATAGATTGTTTATTTTGTCGTATAGTTATGTACTTCTTCAGCTTTAACATCATAGATTCTAAAATAAATAAAATTTTACAATTTAAAAATCAGAGAGAACTTTGTTTGGATACTTGTAAAGTAGATAACAGGAAAACAAGTGAATGCACATATTAACTAGTTTTGATTTACAGTACTGGTCCTTTTTTGGTAGCCAAAATAATTAAGGAAATGGACCATCCAAACAAGGAAGCGTGAAATCTGCAAAATGAAATAGTTTCTTTTTTTCAAATTTCACTGTTTTATATCAAAACAAATAACTCCTCAATACAACATATCATAAAATATTGTGAAATACCCTATTCAGCGAGGAGTCCGGTTCCTGCAACTTTAAGTGCAACATTGGATGCGATTAAGTGAGAGAGGAGGAAGAGTTTTTCAAAAAAATCATTCATTGAGAGGGAGAAAAGGTAAGTGTGAAGGAGCTTTTTGAAAACCTCCAACTTCTGCACTTACCCAGCACAATTCAAACCTGCACTAGTCAGAGGATCTTTTCTCTTCCATTAGACATAAAATGTGACTTCTTATGAAGTTTTACAATATTTTAAAATATTTTAATTTCTTTGTCCGTCCCTATACTATCCACCACAAGCACCTCAACAAGCATGAGCCTTTTCCATATATCCACCTCCAAGCCTTCAACTTGTCCTCACTGTGCAAGCTGGTCTTCTTGTCTGTGGCCTACTTTATCAGCTTGTACCGCCAACCTTCCTTGGACATATAGGTGGAGGAAAACATCGCCTCCCTTAGGTTCCGGTCTCTAGTGTAGTACTGTTTTCTCGTTCGTTTTTTCCTCAGTGATCAATCCACAATGTGGAATAGTGCGGTGTCTAGTAGAATGAGATCATCTAGACCTCTCCATTTTAGCTATGATGTGCCGTTAGACACATCAGAAACAAGGTGAATGGGTCATTTGACTTTAAATCGATGAGCGTACCCCTTCACCTCTCCCTCTGGATGTGTTTAGGGGCACGCTATGACCCACAAAAAAAAGATCCAGACGATTTCATTCCATGTCTAACTATCAACAGTACACTACGATCGGAAGTGGTGTTCTGTTCTCTCACAAATTGGTGCTCAGAGACTATTCCATATACAGCAGCACTCCAGTTTTCTTAGCACTGAAATAATAATTTTCTTCCCACCAGGCTTCTAAGATATCTACATTAATTATAAGCACAAATGGGAGAATTTTGTCCTCTTGTTTTTCTTCTCTCGCCACGTCCCTCCTTAAGGATCGATGATCCTGGGGTACTGGTTATGAGATGTTTTAGATGGTGTGTAATTATATAGAAAGACTAGGTACAGGAAGAAGACCCATAGAGATTTCTATTTGCCATTACATCGATGTCGATCCTATTATAAGCGCACTGGGTAATTGAATCTTTTCTTTTGTTAAGTGAAGCTTCCTACGTACACATCCTGCGTGAAAGCTATATATTGCATGTATGGTTTTTTTAATTCAACGCGTAGATTGTTTAATTGCTCACATGATGGGGGACAGTCTAAGGTGAAGCTCCCTCCACACCCCACAATGATGCATGCATGAATCCCTTTTGAAAACATATATATGCATAAGTTTTTGTTTTACTTGACTAATTTAAGGGATAAATTAATAGGCGTCTAAACAGGCGCTAGCCGCTAATGAAACCCTGCATGTGATTACTTCATGGCTGACGTAGGCATCATATATAAGGGGTGGATGGCCATCCTTAATTTTGTAGCCATATTAAACAGGTAAGACTGTAATCTAATCTCATACGCCGTTGTCCCTCGCAGGAATGCCTACCAGTTAAAGTGTTTAATAAATGGTGTAACCCAATTTGGCATAGCCCCGTCCACACACACACACACAGAGAGAGAGAGAGGGAGAGAGAGAGAGGTAACTCTAAGGTAGAAACCTGGCGGATTCATCTTTAACAAGCCACCAGTTTAATGTCAGAAAATTCGGAAGCCTTCAACGTGCATTCTGTACACAGACTTGGGATCTAGGGCTGTAAATGAATCCGGATATTATCCTAATTCGCTTCCAATTTGTATCTGAATATGTAAATATTTATTCAAAATTAATATCCAGCGAATTATAAGTAGATATCCGCTTATGATATGGATCATAAATAGAGCGGTTACAAAAATCTCGTATCCACTCCATCGGATATCCGCTCCGAATAGAGAGTGCATTACAGGTCGATAGATCTAAGATCTGATGGTATATATATGCTCTATATAAGATATTTGAGTGGGTGAAATTCTAAACCTTCAAATCCCAATTACTAATGAGTACTTAAAATATTAATTTTTATCAAATAATTATTATTTTTTATATTTTTTATAATTTTATAAATTTTTAAACAAATATAATATTATATAAAGATTTTATTTAAATATCTGAATATTATCCGTATCTACTCCGAATATGGAGAATATTTGTCTAAGGATATCTACTGTATACGATTCGTAAACGGAATGGATACGAATTATCCGTTTATTGTAAACGAACGGACACAGAAAAGATGTATCCGCTCCATTAATATCTCAATGAGATCAGAGAGGAAGAGACATAATTAGCTTAATAAATTTATTAAGCTGACAGACCTACGACAAAATACAAAAGCTAAATATTCCACACAAACTAGAGAAAGGAATGAATGGGACAGAAGTAAGCAATTATGAGGTAGATCTAAGAATGGGAAGTAGGCAAATTCCTAGAATTGTCCATTTCTTTTACTAGAAGAAAGATTTCAGAAGCTAAAGGCTAAAGCTCCAAAGGGCCACTTTGTACACTAGCTTTGTACACACAATCAAGTCCCCTCCATTACGGTACCAAACTCACTTGGCTCTCTCTGGCCGGCGCATGAACACCGTCTCCAGGTCCGGCGGGCAGAAGAAGTCCCCACTCATTTGGCACCTCAGAGGCGGCTTCCTCTTCTTGGGCGCCGGCGGGCACGGCAGCTTCTCCGGTATCCTCGCTTCCTCTGCCGTCGGCGTAGTGGCTGTCGAACACTCCTCGTCCTCATCGGCGCCACTCTTAGAAGGCTTTGTGTTTATCGGCCTCAACGGAGTCCTCGGCGAGATCTCGGCGACAGCCCACGGCATCCCTTCAGCTGCCTCCTTCTCAGACAACCCCATATTCGGGTGCAACAACATGAGAATTCTCACAAGAGCTTGAGATGGCCGGCGGCGGTGGTGATGCCAAGGGAGTGAGTGATGCAATTTAGCTTCAGATTAGGTCCCTTCACCTGAAAAATGGAGGAGAAGAGTGGGAACAAGAGCTAGCTATGAGATATATATGTATATATCTCATGACACTACTACAGCACTTCACAAGTACCACCATACTCTCATAATTGTGAACTGTAAAGAAGAAGAAGAAGAGATCACAAAGAATGCTAGAAATCGTCTACCTATGAGCATGAGATTCCAGGAGAAGGGGAGCCCAAGAGAGGTAGGAGGAGCTTGGAATTGGAACCAAAGTGAGGAGTAGAAGAAAATTCTTAGAAGGTGAGGAGGGGAAGAAAGTGTAAGGAGTAGGAAAGGAACGTGAAAGGAGACTTCTCTTTCCTTCACCACACACGTCTCTCTTTTAAGTAAAGGGAAGTCCATGACAAGGGGTGAAGCCAAGGTTGTGACGTAGTGGTGGGAAAAAGTGGGGGTAGTGGTAGTGGTGGGCTAGTGGTGCTCTCAATTAACAAAGAAAGTGGGGAGAGAGAGAGAGAGAGGATGTGGGGGTGGTTGTTGAGGGGCTCAGGAAGACCGTGATGAAATCCGAATCCGGAAAGAAGGGGTGGTGGTGGACATCGTCAAAGCCATAGCCGGGAGAGCTGACCGAGCTGGCACAAACGAGGAACAAGATACTTCGCGCTGTGCGTGGACTAGTACGCTCCACCAATAAGAAGTGCCAAGTTGAGTAGTTTATGCATCCTCTTAATATCAAAAGTCTAAATTTTTAGAACATGGGTCAGTGGACACTAAAAGTGTGTTAGGAGTTTATGAAAACTTATTGTTCTTTGGGAAAGAAATTCCTAAATAAAAATTGTTCCAAGGAAAACTAACTTTTCATAGTAAATAGATAAGGTTGACATAAATATAAAAAGATAAGAGTGATACTACATTTAAAATATGGCCTATATAATTAGAGGGAGAATATTTTTGTCCTTTCATATCTTATGTCGAACATTTACAAATAATGCTAAAAGGCCATTTTCACTGTTGTTGATGCCCTGTTTGGCTTGAATATTAGTCATATTAATTACTTTTAAAATATATAATATTAATATTGATATTGAGGAGCTGCAGAAAGACAACTAAGGCGAGGGAGAGAGTTACATGTAGGGAAGGCAGAGGAGAGAGCCTTGAGGTTCTAGGAAATTAAATTGGAATGCTCTTAACACAGGTTTGATGATAAGCTAGCTTTAATAATACAGAACCATCAGAGGTGCATGATAGAACATCTAAACACGAATTATTAATAGCAATATCATAAGAACCAAACATCCCATATAGAATATTGCTTGCTACAATTGGTTGGATGTAATATATTTGAGACCAAAGATCTCATGTCCTAGGCAAATCCGACACCTTGGGTTTCGAGTCCAGATGTTGCCGCTGGGTAGCATTCCATTGTCCACACATTTGAGTCGAACCCATCAATGGTTTTCCATTTTTCTTGTACAGCACTTTATTATTGGAAGGTATACATACGTAGATATGAAACTTGCTGTGATTTCTTGTGTTTATTATTACCAAGCTGAATCAAGTCCTTGATAAAAAGAGAAGTTGCATATCAATATCCAAATATTATCCCAATGCTCTTTTGGGTCCTCAGATACAATAACATATGATAAACAAAAGATGAAGTCTCCACCCTTAGGTAGTCTTTCTCAAGTACATTTTATGACGCATCATGTAGTTGCACATGCACATGGTGGTGATAACCTATACACGCCTAAGAGAGATATTGTTAGAGGTCTAGGAGTATATATGATCCAAGTTATGAAATTTATTTTACAAATTGCATACTGGATTTTATGTTGTCAATTCAACATTTGTATAGATTAATTGACCTACCAAAAGAAAACAATTTGTGTAAAATTATGTGAAGGTATCGTTCTTTCTCTACAAGACATGCAACTGAGGGCAGTGGCAGACTCAGCTTGTATTCAGTGGGGTCTTGGGACTCCACTGAAATTTTAAAATATTATTATAAGAGTCTTAATCTAATAAGGCAAGTTCTAAATTTAGGTATAAGATGATTTCACTGGATTTTTTAGATGACCTACAGGATGTCAGTCCCACTCGGAGCCCAGTTCTACTGGATTTTTTATATACTATTATAATTTATATTTATAATTTAATAAAAAATTCGTTGAGTGCATCTGGAAGAAAATTTTCTCATAACGAAGTGTATCATTTTTATGGAAGTATGACATTTTTATAATGATTAAAATATATTTTATTTTTAATTTTTTTTATTTAATATTTTAATATAACAAAAATAAAATACCGATAAATTTAATAATAATCCGAGTGACTCCACTGGATAAAATTTCTACGTCCGACACTGACTGAAGGTTGATGTGTTACATTTCACAAGCTTATATAGAGAACCGATATTTTGAGTATTCATCAAGCATCAATTTAGCATGTTGTTAATTAAGTATAAATCAATAAGCAGGTCTCATCTTGGGCAATGCCTGTAATACGCTATCACATAGCGAACTTTGCTTACAGCACATGTGGGAGTCTACGTAATGCATAATAAAACTCAAAAAGAAGTTAATTGGATAATATTTTTGTGATGTTTTAAGCAAATATTATATTGATTTTTTTTTTTATTACCTGAGCCGAATTGGACCCTTAACACGTCCAACAAAAGGGTGTAGATAAGACATAAATGCTACTAGGAACATTCATGGCCAAGGTATCTAGGTCATATCTTAACAAGATTAAACACCAAATAAATTGAGGCCCGGTTACTGTAACAAATTGAAAAACCATAAAAAAACCCACTCATGAGGACCACATAGCCATCAAGAAGTTTTTAACTTGAAAAAGTTAAAACAAAATAAGATTGATGAGTGCATGTTTTTTTACGCTTAGATACAGACTCCTTACACATATGGGTACTTGGTATTGTTGTAAAATGCTGCAGAACACCATCTTATGGTGTTTTCCTTATGTTAAGAGTGCCAAATATTAGAAATGCCAACTGCCAAGCCTTTCACTTTGGTTAAGGAAATACCAATTAAGGGGTCATTTCATTTGATGTAAATGTTGGGTTTTTCTTATTAGGTGGTCCACTTGTAATTATTCGGGCTACACAAATACACATCATTAGGTCCAATTAACAGAATATGACTATTGGGCTTAACCATAAGGAGTCCGTTAGGATCCTGTAATTAGTGAGATCCATTTAAGGTTAAATAGGACTGGTCCCTCCTCTTTATATAAGAAGTCTATGACTCCCCATCAAACCATACGCATTAAGTGAAATAGAGAGAGGAAACTAGAGGAGTTCGTGCTCGGATTACACAGATCTCCACGTCCGACGTTCGTGCGGTGCTCGCGAGGCTCGTGGACGCGTGGGCATCGACTTCGGTGTCGTCTTCCTCCTCTCGTTAGGGATGACTTCCGCTACAGGTATTCTTAAATCCCTAACAGTAAATACTATAAAAACTATTGCATTTGATGTTTGACAAAAATATAGTATTTTACAGCATTTTGTGGTGTTCTACACCAAACGAAACAGCACCTAAATGTACTCTGGTTTGTGCCCTCCAGCATGCACTAGCTGCCATTGTAGTCATGAAATACTGGTATAATGGCGTTGTCGTAGATATAGAAGTATACTCAGAAGACAGGATATTAGTCATCCAACATCATGACCTCTATTGCCATTTTTGAAATATAGTGACCACAAAGTAAAGTTCTCTGGGTGATAGGAAGCATATTTCTGGTCCTATGTAAAGGACAGGATAAGCATTGAAACTATTGCTTTGTAAAATGAGGAGAGTTTTGCTCTATTCATGAGACCAACCTTGAGCTTAAGTTGGGCTTACTGGACTGAACAATCCAGTTGGCCCATTTGGTGTAATGAAGGCCAGCGTAAGACCAAAATATCAATACCAAGAGGCAACTTTTGAAGCAGATTATGCCTTAATAATGGCAAGAGTAGAGATGGGAACCGATGAAAAATCTAAATTAGTACAAATCTAGAAACATGGAGCGGATATAGGAGCAATAATGATAATAAGGTAGGAGTAGAGCATCTTCTTGTATATAATTCGAAGTATCTTTTAGAACAGGAATAGGTCCACGGGCCTGTAGCGCAGTGGTGCTGGGCAGACACCTCGCTCCCACTCGGAGAGTTGCTCACGGGTTCGATCCCACGGAAGTCTCTCATTTTTAGGAGGCTATCTCGTGGTGCTCAGCGAAAAACACACATCGAGTGCGGAAATATTCTTCCTTTTAAAAAAATCTATGGCCCTGGGCCGGCTCGATCCATTGGCATGGTAGAGATATGTCTTTATATATGGGCTTTCTAGTTCCATGTAGTTCTCTTTTCTATGAATGTCTTTTATCCATGACCCAAAAGAGAGAGAGAGAGAGAATGTTTGAGAACAAGAATGATAGCGAAATGAGTTAATTCTACTTATATAGGGTAATATGTCTGCTTCTAGTCCATCAACTATAATTTATATCGAGTGGTTCTTCCTGTAGCTGTCATCTTTATCAACATCCAAAACCGAAAGACAACAAGCTTATCAGATATCTACGAACATGATGAGCTAGCATGATAGGTGCATGCGTCCCGAGCCAGCATCCAACCCTCCCTGTATATGAAAATACAAATTGGATTTATTAGCTCGGACATCTTAATGGGCGATTGGTTGCTGTATTGGATAATTCTCAGTAATAACTTTGATACTGCTACTAATAACCTACTAATAACAAGTATTTAAGTATGCTCTAACAATCTTGGCATTTATACATTAGTAAAGCATATCATCACAATAAATCTAATACGGGTCTAATTTTGTATTAAGAATGTTAGAATATAGTCTTTGAGAGCCTCAAGAATCTGCGTCCTCCTCCTTTCACGTATCTAACTCTGCTTCCCCATCTAATATCAATTTCCATATTAGTGGTGTAGACTTTAGAAATATTAATATCAACTAAAATTCGAACCAAACCGAACATTAGGTATGACCTTGTTATGGCTGAACCTGTGCAAAATCATTAGTTGGGTTTTAACTTTTAAATGGAAAAGCCATGTGGAGTTTGAATTTTGTTAAGAGTAATGCTTTCTGCCATGCAAGACATTGCAGAGCAAGTTGAGTCAAGTTACAATAGGGAACCCTATTGGTCCACATGGGCAGTCATCATATGAGCTGGCAACTTTTTTCACAAGTAAATCGGACAAACATTAAGTGCGGGTATAGGATTTTGGACATGACAAATACATATCAACATGACAAATACTTCTTAAGTATGACAAAAACTATTTATCATACTTATAGAGTATTTTTCACGCTCATAAATATGTACACACATACCTAGAGATGACAAAAACTTTAAGACGTAACAAATACTCTTTGGATTAAAATATTTGTCACGTTCATAAATTTGTACACAGATGTGTAGAAATGACAAATACTTTCAGACTTGACAAATACTTTGTCATGCTCACATTCTAGAACTTTGCACCTACATTTAATACTTGTCAGTTCTACCTGTGAAAAAAGCTGTCAGCCCATGAGGATGCCTTCCTATGTGGACCAATAGAGTTGCCCATTGCAATTTGACTCAAGGCATTGCAGCAAGCATTACTTTTATGTTAATCACTAAAATTTGCATTTGTTTTATGTTTGAATCGAACCATTGACGGCCTGAAGCCCATATTTTTGCAATGCAAAATCACTGGTCGGATTTTAATTTTTAAAGCCAAATGGAGAAGGCCATTTCAATTTGAATTCATTTCAAGTTGAATCCGGTTAATTATTTAAATTTGCATTTGTTTTATGAAATCTTGAGACGACTACTTTTCTTGAAGCTTCTTAGAGCAACCTTATGACAAATTGATATAGAAAAGCTAGACGAACGCTGATTGCATGACCAAAATGCTCTACACCGGCGGTGGGCCGGAGAAGGCTAGTGTGGGGAAGATGACGTCTGATTTTTGTTTTGAGAAAATCTTGATGCACCATCAGGGCCTATTATGCCGCCTAGCAGTATTTTTATTAAAAAAGAAAATATTTTTTTGAAATTTTTTTTTGGTTGGCCCCAACCCGTCCTATATGGTCGTACAGTCCGATCTTAGATTGGACGGCTCAAAAAAAGATGAAAAATCGAGAACGGATCCTAAACAAACGGTAAATCTCAAAAAAATGATTTCTTGTTCATTTGAGATTTATTTTTTATTTTTCATCTTTTTCTAAGTCGTCTAGTTCAAGAACAAACCATGCGATCATGCAGAACATCAGGGGGCCGACCAAAAATATTTTAAAAAAATTAAATGAAAGTGCCGCTAAAAGACGTAATAACCCCAGCAGTCAGCAAGTTATTCTGATTTGTTTTATAGTGGACCAGTAATTGAGTCCTAATCATATGGAATTAGTTACACTTTAATGCAGTGTACCTGGTTGATAGAAGTGCACCACAACCATTACAAATGACTTGTCAAACATCTTATCATAGAGGCTGTAAAAAAAATTATACGAAGGGCATACACCACGGCATAGAGGAACCGCCTGTGGTCAAAACCCTCCTGTGTTTTATATCTTCTTCACGAAGTAATTGGACATGTTCATGTACCGGACTCGGATCGCCGTTAGAATAAAAGGCTAGTGATGTTTGGGACGTTCTTTCCAATACTACAACAAGAAGAGATCTTCTCAGCGTGCAGAGAAGGATATTTACAAAAAGAAAATAATTTATTGCACCTGCCAGGGGTTATTATGCAGTTTGGTGGTGCTTTTATTTAGAAAAAAAAGACTTATTTTAGGTCATTTGAAGATCGGAATGGTCATGTAGGGCACCAAAGGGCCCTTTAGAAAAAAGTTTTTAACAAAAGCACCACCAAGTGGCGTAGTATCTCATGACGGTGTAGCAAATTATTCTCTTACAAAAAAAGCTCTTTGATTCTGTATGGCAGACTTGTTTACAAATGTGCATGGCCATCCTCTCTGCATTTACAATACACAATTTTGTTTTCTTTTGAATTTTTTTAACTGTCCAATCAAAGATCGGATGATACGGAAACTAAGCTGAAGTCATTATTTAAAAAGGCAACATCTCAAAGCACTGAAACTTATATCTTATGGCAAGGCACTAGAAAAATATCCTGAGGCTAAGGCTTACGTTTTTTGTTAATTGAAGCATGCGCCTCGAGTCATTTACATGAGACTTAGGCCTTGAGGTGGTAAGTTAAGGTGGACCTAAGGCTTAAGTCTCTTTCAAAGATGATTCAGTGATGATAATTTCATTAGATAAAAGAATGAAAGAATTTGAATTAAATCTAACTCTTTTATTTCCAACACCAAAGGTGAGGCCAACAACGGTGTCACATGTTGCTTCAATCCCAACTACTAGTCCAGGACGTCCACCCCATAATTCACTTTCATAGACTATCATGGAGTTGAGATAACACTAACACATGAAAAATAAGTATTATTTGAGATTTTTTTAATAATCTTTAGATTGGTTTTTTTAACCAGTGAGAGTTATGCCCCCGAGGCTTACGACCAATAAGATATTTGCAAAGTGCCTCGTGACCATCTCAAGACTTTTTAAACTATGTCTGAGGTGATCTCTCAATTCAATAATTTTTTAAATTAAAAAAACACACTGGCGTACTGTCATCTAATCAAAAGTGATCGAACAGCTCTCTACAGAACATTCTAGTCCACATAGATTTATAACGTCCGGGTATTACAGCAAATACTTCTCTTAAAATTCATATCTATTGATTGCCTTGAGATAACATCATGGGTCCAGACTCGATTCAAGTTTCCATGGAGGGAAGAAGAAAAGATACCATGCTTATTTAACAACTTTGTTGCATGAATTATCTGTACATGCGCTTGCACGTGTGTACATGCGCATGTAAACTGAGTCAATCTCTCTCTCTCTCTCTCTCTCTCTCACATTCATGCTGATCAAGTCTATCACTCTGTGAGCATGTGTGACCGTGTGTGACACACCAGAGGAGAGAGAAAGAGTTCACCCACATGATAGACCGATCCTGGAGAGTAGCTGGAGAACTCTCTGCCTGTGAGTTAGGTGAGTGGCTGGGTGTGTCACGCACGGTCACACACGCTCACAGAGTGATAGACTTGATCAGCATGAGAGAGAGAGAGAGAAGAATATTCCTCCGAGAAGGACTTGTCTAATGTCCAGTGAGGCTGCCCGAGAGGAAGAGGGGGAGGTGAGAAGCTGACGATGCCATGCTCCTCGGTGGGCCAGGACAGGTTTTGGCCGCCACCACCCCCTGGCCAGATCTGACGACCCTCTTGCTTTCCTAACATGGCTGCCCCTACAAAGCCAGCTGGCTCACTTGCCCAAAGGCGTCCGCCGCCCAAAACCATGCTGACACATCCACCAACCCTTTCCTTTGTTTTATCTATTTATTTTATTTATATCAGCTGGATATGATGCTACGGAATTCCTCCAAAAATACACAGAAATCAATATTTTAAAAGATCTTTCCTTGACAAAATCTAGCATTGCCTCACAATTCAAGGGCACTTTAGATTATCTGACGCCTTGCAGCAAACAAAACCACGATATATATCTTACCGTTTCAAGTTTGATGTTAAGAAAAGAAGCTAATAAATTATCCGGGGTTTTTTGGGTATGTGCCCTTGTAAATTAGCATATTTATATGCATACCTCTGACTCTTATGTATTATTATAAATACCCTTGACTTTCAAAAAAGTTACAATAATACCCTTTCATCAAAATTACTCTGAACCTTGACCCCATATGCTAGAAAGATTTCATAAATTCCAAAGTCAAAGATATATATACAAAATTATGAAAATTTCACATATATATATATATATATACATACATGTAAAAATTCAAACTTTTTTGGCATAAATTCTTAAAGTATTTGTGATCCGAAGTTGTTCTTTTCCATTAGATTTCCCTTTGAAACTTGCCATTTGTGTTCGACCTTCGTTGCCTCCCCATCAATACTGTCAAGTGTGCACTTCAAAGCCAACTTGCCCCACTCGTCAATTCCCCTTGCGTAATGGGGTGGCACATGCTGACAACGGTGACTTGGCATGGCCGGCGGTGATTTCGACTGTGATCTTGTTCCCCTTTGTTTTGTTCCCTTTTCTCTTTTTTCTTCTTCATCAGCGACACCAACGGGTCATACCTTCTCAAGAGGAGGAAAAGGGGAAAGACACAGGAAAGACATCGGTTAATTAGACACTCGATTGTAATAAATACCTAGCTAAGACAGTCTATAAATATTGTAATATTATAAAATGTTGTAAGATACATAATCATGTCTCACAGAAATATAATATTTTACATCATAGTTAGTGCCCCACACACTGCACTCTCTCTCTCTCTCTCTCTCTCTCACTCTGTGTAGCTGTGTATTTTCACAATAAATATTCATAAGCTGCCCATGCTTATCTTAATCACCAGTGGACCGCTTGGATTTGACATGGATTAAGAAGTCCCATGAAGACTTTTGCATGCCCCACGTCTGATGCCGCCGCCTTGAACCGACTAAAGCATATTTTAGCTCCAAGATTTAGCCTTTCGTATACATATCCGTGTCATCAATACCATCCGCTTGCCTAGTTAGAATACAAGTTTTGGACCTAGTAGGAAATCAACAAAGAAAAGGGAACCACCACGCCTGGGAATTCTTTTATCTTCCAAAGTTAACATTCATATAAGACAGTTAGCCAAGCCTAAAAATAAACTTTTAAGGCTTAGCTAACATTCATAAAATAAACTCTTCTTGTGCTGCACAAAAATAAATATGTATGGTGCATACGAGGGAAGCCAGCTTAAGAACTTGATTTATGCACCCGTCGGCACCGCCTCCACCCGGTTAATCAACCAAGTTATGAGCATGCACAACATCCCTTGGCTTTTCTTTGTGATCATAGACCCTGTAGAACGTTGATTTAACGTCAAACCAACCTCCAAAGTATGCTTCATGATTGCTCCAAGCTGTCCAAGATCTGACAACAGGAGAGAAACATGTATGGTCACCTAAAAGGTGTGGGACATGGGATTCGGTCCACCTGCTATGAATAAAGCAGAACCGTTCATGTAATTTCACATGGGAAGATGGTGGAACCCACAGAAACCCGAATGCACTCTCAAATCGAAGGACCTTGCATCTGGCCAACCACAAAAGAAAAATATGGAAAACAAGTGGCATTTTGTCATCTTGTCTAATAATTATCTTCGTCAATGTACATTTCAAAGGATAATCAGACGTACATGATACAGACATTCAAAATTATAAAGGCCTTGCAACTATGGATGCATTATTTCTGCCTCATAGCCATTATTGCCACTTGGAATGGCTTCCTAGGCACACAAAAGTTGAAAGGATCAAAGTTAGGTACTACCTGATTTCAGGAGCTTCATTAGACTTCCACGACAACATAGCTCCAAGGCCTGAAGCACTTCGCTGCAATGGCCACTGAAAGTGAGGTATCAGAAGTTGCCACAGAAAAGGTAAGGATGCCTCTTCTCAGAACATACATGGTACTTCGCAATGGCAGCTGTAGGTGTTTTGGTAAAGGAGATGATCTCACATCACATTAGACGATGCAATCAGAGATCTTATTCTGCATAACATGCTGGATCTCTTCCCTATTTTTTTGCATAATTTGCTGAGCATCATAAACCACTCCTCGAATGTTTTTGAGGGTGATCAGGATCCAATGAAACAGGACGTAGATGCTTCCATAAACACATGACTTGCAGACACAATCTTTTAAGCAAAAAATTCGAACTTCTGGAATTACAAAGTAAAACAAAACAAGGAATACTGTAAAGAAGAACCCACTTGAACTATTATTGTTTAGACACAGATTTTTTTCAGGTTTGCAGTTCTATACCAAATATCAAAATCTATGTATAGTTTCTGATTGAACCTCAAAGTAAATAATTTATTTATTTATGGCTAGAAAACTGCAATTTACTTATGCCAAAGTGGCTAAGATAATTTCTTTCGGCACAGATTGTAATCATTGTGTTAAGACAGAAGATATATACTACTTCTCACTTAATTGCTCCAGAAGAAACAGAGAAAAGATCAACTTTCTGCACTGTGCCAAGCCTAAACTTATAACAATATTGAATATTCTCATTTGTGAGATCGGAAGAATGTTTTAAGTGGGATAGCTTTTAAAAAAAAGGTCTAGATTCCATGTTATCAGAAGATGCTGCATCAAGCTATCATCATACTTGTAACAATGTCATGCGTTGCTAGGTTAATTGGCTATATGGTCCTCAAGATCAAAAACAGAAGTGTCAATGATTTGTTGGTCGACTGACCAAGTAATAACAACAAATGACTGTTTCAGCACTGGATAATACTAGGGCATCTTAAAGGGTATTTAGGTTCTACCATGTAAAACACAATGAATTAGGAAAATATATATGAAATCTCTCTTCAAAAAAGCTTTATTTATAGTATAATCTTTATGTACATAAAGATAATTGCCATTCAAAAGAATATTAAGAGGATGAAAAGTGTTCAATGATATTTTTGCATATTTTTGCCCATAAGAGTGTGGAGACCTCCAATGCTATGTGGCCTGTTTGACATTGGCAAAACTGAGAGAGAAAATGTCCCTCCTAGACAGCCCCAAAATCAGGCCAAGATCTGATCCAAGGGAGAGAGAGGGAAGGAGGGAGGGAGGGAGGGAGGTTAACATACTGAGGAAAATAGCGAACATGGGCCTCATCAAGAATAGGTGAAAATATAGAGCTTGTTGCCAAGGAAGAAGACAACTACCACAGTGGCCACAAGGCTTCTTCGATCAACACCACGTGATAAAGAGCATGTAAGGGAAACTAGGAAAGAAAAAGAGAGGAAGAGAAAGCAGCAAAGATTAAAGGGAGGTATGGAGCCTCCCATTCCGGCACTCATGCAGTGTAGCCACAGTGCCTTGTGAACAGAAGAGGGTTCCTCCCTACTAATGCCAAGAAGCCACAAAACCTAGCCAATGTCAAGGAAGACCCTGAATTCGCTGCTTTCTCCACTTTCTCCACCTCCTCCACCATCTGCAGCACTACGCAGTTTGCACCTTGTCAAGCTCTGCCAGCAACCTCATCCTCTCTGTTCCCCAGTCTGATGCCCCCATAAACACTGTTCTTTCAATCATACTTATTCTTTTACCATCAATATTCAACTACTAGATGTGTCAAGCACTATATAGTCAAAGGCAAGAGACAATTGAGGCGATGGGGGTCGCCTTAGCCTCAAATGCCTAGATGATGGCCTAGGCATTTGAGGCGAGATTTTATTTAAAAATTAAAAACTCAGATATTTTATTGTAACTATTAAATATGTCAAAATTACATATAAAAGCACAATAGAATACTTATTCCTTCACATAATATGACAAAACAATTTCAAAATCCACCAAATAGAAATAAAATTTGAATCAAATCAAGATGTAGAAAGAGGGGGAGGAGAGTCCTTCAGTCCTGTGCATGTGTCACACACACACAGAGGGCAGGGTGTTTAGGCCGTGTGAATGTTACTGTGTGTGTGTGTGTATGTGTGTGTGTGTGAGAGAGAGAGAGTGAGAGAGAGAGAGAGTGTGTGTGTGTTTGGACCCTCTAGTATGTATCTGACAGTGAGATATGGGGGGAAGAGGGCTTCGGGCCTCGACATCTTGCATACATAGTTACACACAGAGAGAGATGGGGGGAGGACTTAGGAGAGAATGGGAGAGACAGAGGGGGCAGAGAGAGAGTGTGTGTGTGTGTGCAGTCATGAGAGAGAGAGAGAGAGGGGGGCCTACCTTGTGGAGGAAGACGACCGCCAAAGATGCTGAAAGATGCGTCGGAGAACGATGGTGGTGACCGCTGGAGCTGGATTCACCATTGCCGCCTGTCGCTGCTTCGTCCCATTGCTGGACGCTGCGGAAGGGGGCACGGGAGCACTTGGGGTGGAGGGGTGACCGCCGGAGCCGGAGCCGGAGTCGCCGTCGCTATCACTTGCAGCTGCATCCTGTCCCAGAGGAGGCGGAGGGGGAACAGAGGGGGGAGTTAGGACTCAGGGTGGACAAAGTGAATAGGGTTTGGTTCGGGAGGGGGGCATCAACACAGGTTTATCTAACCAGTGCGGGCCGATATTGAGCCGGGTGAATGGGCCAACCCGATGGACGTTTGGGACGGCCTAAGGCACGAAATGAGGCAGTGAAGGCGAGAGAAGCATACCTAGGCGACCACCTCCACACCTAAGGCGATTCCAGCGATCGCCTAGGCGACGAGGGCCAATGCGAGGCGTCTTACTGTCCTCGCCTCGCCTCGTCGCCTAAGCAGTCCCTCAACCACCTTCGATAAGGTCAAGCATTAGATTGATTTTGAGAATAATAAGGATCCACGTTGGGATATCTAACCTATGTGTTGGTTTGCTACCTACTGTCAGTCATGAACTGAGATGCTAAAAGGATAGCCAAGACACAAAGATCAGATTATTATGTGGACCATGAAGAAAAAGGCACAGCTGAACCAAGGTGATGCCTTAAAAAATTTCCAAAAGAGATGCAGAAAAAAAATATCAAAAAGTGGACGATACCACCATTGTATTAAATATAAAAATTAAAGGGGATATACATGTATACCCTTGAGCACCAACAAAGAAATCCTCTCTACAAAACAAGGATCGGGGATCGGACACAGATCGGCCTGATCCAAACCGATCCGATCTGATCCCAAATCGATCTGGTCCGATCCCGCTTCTCCTTATTTAATTGTTAAGCATTCAAAAATTTTAAATAAAATACTTAAAATTTTAAAAATATACAAAAAAATCAGAATTTCAGATTTTACTTTGATTTCTAGCTTGTTGTCTAAGTTAGCTCTATCTATCTTGTTTGTTTAGTAAGTACTCTATCTATAATACACATTCTCTCTCTATTCATCTCTAAAATTTTGTCCCTCTTGCTCTCTTTTTTTCCCCTTAAATACATTAGTATTATCGGTTCTCAACAGTAAATAAAATAAAAAAATTCACCATGTTGCAATTTAAAATAAAATTCATAATTGTGCATCACTCTCTTTTTTATGATTATTTGATTCTCTATACAAGTGATAATAAGGGTCCTTCAACCGTTTACATTTATTGAAATTTTTTATCAATGATAGGATTACATACCCTTTTTGGTGCTAACACTATATTCTCATTCAAGCCGATCGTACATTGATAAATATTTTGGTACAATCTTGTACTATGAAAATGTAGCGTTAGTACCAAAGGGTGTATGGATTTCTATTATTGACAACAAAAAAAAAAATCATTAAATATGTACGATTGAATGACCCATATTGACACTTATATCTAGAACCAGATAATCATCAGTAAAAAAAAAAAAAAAGAGTGGTGTACACTTCTCAATTTTATTCTCAATCGCAACATGTTAAACATATTTATTTTATTTACTCTTGAGGACTGTTAATACTAATTAATTTAAGAGAAGAAAAAAAAGAGCAAGAAAGAAAAAACTTTAGAGAGATAAGGATGTTAGAGAGAGAGAGAGAGAGTGTGCGTAGAGTGCCACTTCACAAGGCCAACTTAGAGAGCTTAAAGAGAGGGAAGAGAGTTTAAAGTTTAAACTATAGAGAGAAAAAGCTCATAGAGAGAGAGAGAGAGAGAGAGAGAGAGAGATAATAAAAGTGATAGAAATTTAAAAATAGAATGGAAAAAATGATAATTGAAAAAGGAGAATTTTAGACAAAGAGAGTTAGAAACTTAGAAATGGGAATAAAGAGGGAGATTTATAAGAATAGAGAGAGAATAAGAATGATAGAAACTTAAAAATAGAATGCAAAAAATAAGAATAGAAAATGGAGAATTTTAGAGGGAGAGAGAGAGATGGGAATAAAGAAGGAGAATGTATAAGAATATAGAGAGAGTTAGAAGTTAGATGGGTAGGAATGGGAGATGGGCTTAGGGGGTTCCGAACATTGCCAAATGGCCAATCCGTCCAATCCCGGTCTCGGAATGAATGGTCAGATCAGTTCAGCCAAATTCGATCGGATCGGCCGATCTGTGCCAATCTAGCACACCTTAGTACAAAAAGCAGACCTAACACCGAGATGGTGTTAAGTTAACCCTCCCTCAACAAAGTAAAAATTGTAGAAGTTTGAATGACCCCTTTAGAAAAAGCATCAGCCCAATCTCTCAGTCTATCACCAATGAACCTCACAATACATTCTGGGATAAGAGCTTCATTTTGGAAGATCCTTCTATTTCTTTCTCCTTAAATCGCCCAAATAGTTGCATGAAGGACCATCCACCAGATTTGAGCATCTTCCTTGGGCAAACGATGATTGCTCCATGAGGAGAAGAGGCAGTGCATAGAATCACCTAAGTTGAGCTGCTGACCCAAATTACTGAATAACATCTACTAAATCTCTCTGGTGAAGACACATTCAAGGCGAATATGATCCAGTGATTCTTCCTGAAAAGCAGAAAAAGGGCATGCAGTCTCTAGTTCATCCATGAACCTCATCATCTATCTCTCGTAGTAAGGTACCTATGATTCATTCTCTACGTTAGAACTTTGACCTTCAGCCAGGATTTAGGCTTCCAAACGATAGGAGTGTAGGAGTGTCACAAGCCACTATCCGAGACCATCCAATAAGCAGAACTAACTGAGGAAGGCCTCTTGTCCTTTGATCGCCAAGTCCATCTACGTGTGTCGTAAGGGTGGGTGTCAACTCCTTTAAGGAGAGGTCTGCCCCCTCCTCCCTGAACTATCTTCTAAACCAAGGGGATCTATACCCCACCGAGTTGCGTATGCTCAAACACCTGTGCAACCACCGCATTTTATTGTGACAAGATATCAAAAAGCCTAGGAAATTTGTCACAAAGGGGTGGTCCCTCACACCATTTGTCCTTCCAAAATAACCAATCCTGACCATTTCCCAATGTACACTGGACACCCGCTTGCAATAGATCAAAGCTGGATAGAATACCTTTCCAAATTGGGGATAAATTATACAAGGAGGAAGGCCACACATCCCAAACCCTAGCAAAGGTGTAATAAAGCTGGCAAATGATATCCATCCATAAGCTAGGTTCCCCTGTACCAAACTTCCAGAGCCATTTTAAGTGAAGAGCCAAATTGAACTCATTCAGGCTTTTGATGCCCAAACCACCGTTCTCTTTGCTTTTACATACCCTACCCCAACATACGTCATGACCACCCAGCTTCAGATCCATTTCCTCTCTACAGAAAATTTCTATGAATGGAATCAAGTGTTTTAAGAATTCCTTTAGGCACCTTAAATTGAAAGGGAAAAAACTGGTAAACTATCCAACACTGAGTTACAAAAACACCAATCGACCTCCATGGGAGAGTAGTCTCCCCTTCCACCCTGCAAGCCTATCATCAAAGCATTGAACTAGCTTCTGCCAATCTCGTCCTCTAATCTTGCCTGGAGACAATGGGAGACCCAGGTAGTTAATCGGAAATTCCCAATTTGACAACCCAGAACACTAGGTTGCCCTGCTGAGAGCTACATTATCCATATTAACGCCTACAAGCAAGCTTTTATGAAATCAACCCTAAGACCAGATACTTCATCCAACCATTCCAGAATAAGCATGCCAAAAAAAAGCTGATCCTCCCCCTCCAAGAAGAAAAGAATAGTATCATCCACACATTGTAAGTGAGTGATCTACCAATTATATGGGGATACTCTGATTCCCTTCACCAAAGATGTTGCCACTACTCCATCCCACATCCTACTGAGGATGTGTGCCACCAAGACAAAGAAGAGGAGAGATAGTGGATCTCCTTGGCGAAGGCCCCTCCCACTATGGAAGAGTGGAGTGGGGTTCCCATTAACAAGAACTGCAAATCTGACTGAAGATATACATGACCTGACCCATGACACCTAAACATCACCAAAACCTATCCTATGAAGCACCTAAAGAAAGTAATTCCAATTCACCCTATCATAAGCTTTTTCAAAATCTAATTTCAAGACCAATCCTTTCTTCCTCTAGATCCTCATGACATAAATGCACTCATGTGCCACCAAGAAAGTTTCTTGAATTTGTCTGCCCTTAATGAAAGCTCCTTGATTTAGATAAACAAGTCTATCAACCACTACCTCAAGCCTGTTTGCAAGCACTTTGGAGATAATCTTGTAGGTGCCTTTCAGCAGACTAATGGGTCTATAATCCATCAGACTATCAGCTTCTTGATTCTTAAGGATGAGTAAAAGAAAAGTCTTGTTAATAGATACCAAATGAGCTCTACCTTCCCGGAATTCTTAGATTGCCTTGCAAACCATGGTGCGCTAGATCGGCACGGATCGAATTGGATCAACCAATCTGATCGGTTTCAGGCTGGTCCGATCCAATCCCGTGCCCCGATCCAATGGTCTTGGACCGGACCGGGTCAGATCGGGTCAGATTGCCCGATCCCCGATCCAGATCAACTGATTTGCGCCAGATCGGGTCGTTCCGAGCCCATCCGCTAGCCTCAAACTAGTTGTTGCCAACAGATAGTTTGTAAGCTAGCCACCCAACGGCTAGTTTAGGCCTTGAGGGGGGCCTATATAAACCCCCCAAGGCCACTCTCCACCCCATCTACCAATTGTCCTCCTCCTCCTCTCTCTCTCTCTCTCTCTCTCTCTCTCTCCAAGTTTTGTCTCCTTCTTTGTCTAAGTTTTTTTTCTATCTAATTAACAAATTAATACTTCTCTTCTTTTCTCTCTCTAAGTTTTTGATATCTAATTCGTATTTGTCTAAGTTTTTTCTATCTCTTTAATAATTAATATTTCTCCCTCTCTCCAAATTATCTCTATCTAGTTAATATTTCTCTCCCTCTCTGTCCCTCAGTTGCTATCTAATTCGTATTTGTCTAAGTTTTTTCTCTCTTTAATAATTAATATTTCTCCCTCTCTCTAAATTATCTCTATCTAGTTAATATTTCTCTCCCTCTCTGTCCCTCAATTTTTTCTCTCTCTTTAATATTTCTCCCTCTCTCTATGTTTTTTTTTTAATGCAATTGGTACCACTTGTATTATAAAATAGAAAAGTGTAGATGTACAAAAGAAGGGAAAACATCAAAATTCCTCCTTATACAAAACACCGAGAAGGTGCCAGACCTCGATCACCTCTCCTCCAAAAGTTAAAACAAGGATGAGTTACAAGAATCCGAGATACAAGAGACTTTAACCCACCCTTGAACCTTATCACAGACAAAAGAGAAGATCCTATACGGGGTCGCTGCTTACCCCTTGCAAATCCTATTGTTTCTCTCCATCCAAAGTGCCCACATAATCGCGTAGAGAATCAGCCACCACAACTCATGATCCTACTTCAGCACCCAAGGTGTCTTTGAATTTCTGTGACTCTCTCTCCCTAAGTTTTTTTCTGTCTTTGAAATTCTCTCACTTTCTCTCCCTAAGTTTTTTTCTCTCTATCTTTAAAATTTCTCCCACTGTCTCTTCCTAAGTTTCTTCTATTTCTTTAATAATTAATATTTCTCTCTCTCTAAATTTTTTCTATCTAGTTAATATTTCTCTCCTTCTCTTCCTAAGTTGTTGTTCTATCTTTTTAATATTTCTCCCTCTCTCTATGTTTTTTCTATATCTTTAAAATTTCTCTCTCTCTCTCCCTCTAAGTTTTCTATGGTAAATAGCATTCTACAATGATCTGGTGGACTCTTCAAGGCACTTTTTTTTAATAAGTTGGCTTTTTATAACACATACTCTCTCTAACAATCTCTCTAAAATTTTCTCTTTCTTGCTCTTATTTTTTTTCTTTCCCTTAGATATATTAGTATTAACAGTCCTCAATAATAAATACAATCTATAAATTTACCAAGTTGTACTTTAAAACAAAAAATAAGAAATGCACAGCATTTCTTTTTTTGTTAAGGATTATCTAGTTTTGAATATAAATGACAATAAGTGTACTGAAATTTATTGAATTTTTTTGTCAATGACTTGAATCCATAACCCCTTTGGGGGCTAGAACTACATTCTCATACTCTCTATTTGATTAATGTTTGATATTGTCTTGTACTATGAGTATGTTGTCCTGGCACCAAAGAGGACATATATTCCAATTATTAATAAAAAAATTGACTAAATATTCAATATCCTTATTGTCGCTTGTATCCAAAATCGGAGAATTCTCAGTAAAAAAAAATGTCTATACTTTTTAATTTTCTATGAAGTACAACATGATAAACTTATTGGTTTTATTTAAGATTGAGAACCATTAATACTAATGCATATAAAAGAAGAAAAAATGAGTAAGAGAAAAACAATTTAGAGATGAAAAATAGAGAGAGAGCGTGTGTTACAGTGAGACTAGTTACTAAGGAAACAAAATAGAGACTAGATAGAAAACTTAATAGAAGAAATTAGGGTTCGAACAAAGGTAATCATTTCCCTATCTCTTTTTAATTTTTTACATATTCTTAAAAACATTTCAATTTCATAAAATTTTCAGCATTTTTTTAATGTTTTTAACATTTTTTTCTTCTAAGAAAGTGAAGATCCGAACCAGATCGGATCGGCCGATCCAATTGGTCCAGGACTGGACCGATCAGTGTCTGATCCCCGAGCATGCCTACCTTGTTGGAGACACTATCTGTCACAATGCTCCAGCAATGCTAAAAGAAGAACATAGGGGCTTTATCCCTCCCAAGAGAGAAAACAACTCTCCTTACCTCCCCCATACAAGGGGCTGAGAGAGCTCTCCTCTCTTAATCAGACAAAGGGCAGAAAAGAAAATGTAATTTATAAAAGTTGGGAGTTAATTTGAAATGTCAAACTTGATGAGGGGTTATATACAACTTCTAAAGCAGTCTGCTTCGTCCATGGCTTCCACATAAGATTGCACCACTTCTCTGAATAGTCCCTTTAGATAAACAATATTGCTCCCACTCTGAATTAGGGAACCAGACCAACAGGATACCATCTCTAGGTTCTCTGATCCACCATCCATCAGTGCACCATTTTTATTTCAAAAATTCTTCCACTGCTACAATCTTGCTCTGCACTTCACGTTGCATATCAACAACACAACATGCTTCTTGCGTTCTTCCTTCTTCAGCTAAAGGAGGCCAGGGTATTTCCACAATGAGCTGTCTCTCCATACTGAAAATCCTGTCCTCCATAGATACAGCTCCTTCCATCGAAGAAGCCCCTTCGAAGAATCATCTCCTATGGCCCCGTCCATAATCTGCTGCTTACAAGACCATTCCTATGTCCAATCTCCCTGCACTGCAGGCATCTGACTCCATCCTACACCAATGGCCTATGCCCAGGAATATAACACAATTCCACTGCAAACCTCTCCTCTAGCCTTGTTGGATGAGAACTTCCCATCAACAGAACATCCCGACCTTCCTCTGCAGAATCTCCTCAAAACTCCATCAGCCGATGCTCTCTTCCATAGATCCCTGACTACAGATTCATGCAGATGAAAATAATCAAGGTGATTCCTGTTGGTTTCATCACCTGTTAGACTAACCAAAAAAAAATTGAAGACTAAGAAAACCTTAATCCAAGACATGAAAGAACAAAAGCCTATGGGAAGAAGCAGGCAAGCTGAAAAAGAGCATGATTCCTTTGCCTCAGCAGTGCCCGTCTGCAGTTTGATTTCTTTTTTTTTTAAATGTGGATGGTACCACTTGTATTATAAAGTAGGAACAAAGGAAAAATATACAAGAAGGGAAACCATAAAACCATCCCGGGCAACCCAAACTCAACTCTCCTCCAGAAGACAAAACAAGGAGGAGTTACAAGAATACAAGTTACAAGAGATTTTAGCCCACCCTTTGACCTTATCACCAGGGTAGCAGCTTCCCGCCTGAAAGCTTATCCGTCTTATGTTCAGGCATGTTGTATGAAAGTAGAAATTATATTTCATTGGCTATAAATTTTAAGGAAGTGCAAGACGAATCATGCGTGCATGACATTATTTAATTATCAACCACTAGGACTTCAATTGAACATTTTTAAAGACAAGGTTGAGTAACAATTGGTAAAGATAATGTTGAAGTTAAGGATATACCACATTATTAAAGTTGAGGAAAAGAATAGGTAGCATATCCAACATCCTCAGCAGCCTTTGCATCGCTTTCGATCAATCCCCAGCACATTGGCATCAAGAAGATGTGGAAGTTTTAATTCTTGTGAAAAGGAATCATTTATGACAACACTATGCAGAATCAGATGACGCAAATCCAAATTGGCCCATTAGGACCAAAATTGGTACACAACAATTCAACGAGAGAAAGAAATCAGGCCAGTTTCACGGCACTCAACCATGTCTAGCTGATAGGCCAGCAAAGGCCATCATTTTGGGAGAAAAGGTCCCTTGTGATTTTATCTCAGGAATACGAGATTGTGATCATAAGAGAGAAGACGAAGCCCAACTACTACCCCATACATGGTTTGCCATATCAATCCGATTCATATAAGTTTACTTGGTTTTCATGTGTTTTGTCTCTCAATACATGTAGGGACAGACAAGTCAAAACCAACTTAATCTGAGTCAATAGCAACTGAGCCGATAGGACCAACATGATTTTCAACTTTAGTTGAGCAATCCAACCCCTTTTAGTCTCCCACCCCAGCCCATGGAATTCAAGCACGGATCGGGAGGCCGGATCGGGACCCGCCGATCCCGATCCAAATCAGGATTAGATCGGCCGATTCTGGCTGAAATCGGCCAGAATCGACGAGGATTGGCCGATTCCGGCTGGATCGGGACCTGCCAATCCCGATCCGGATCAGGATCGGCCGATTCTGCTTTCCATGCCCCAGCCCCCTACCAACCAAACCCTGCTGGCAGTTATCACATTTCTTGGTACATATTCAAATCCATCCTTTTGTTAGTTTTATTTTATTTTCATTTTATGTTACCTGTGTTTTCTATTTTTCCTATGCTTTATTTTTCACTTTTTAGGCTTTATTTACAAATCAAACATTTTTCATGTTTTTAAGTTTGATCTCAAATTGACTCCTTTCCAGTAGATTGGTTGCTTTGGCCAGTCCCATCGCCTCTGATCAGGTAGGAACCAGCCAATCCATGGCTTCATGTGATTCTGCAGAGCTTTGATTGACTATATCAAAGCACTAGTTTTGACAAGTATTGATATACAATAGAACTCTCACCTTTTATGGGGATATTTACAAAATGCCAAACAGATTCTGCTGCCAATTTCTCATGCTCATACCCAATGAGAAATTGGATGAATCCTGATACACTACCTTAAAGCACCAAAATGCTGAAACTTCTCTTTTGAAATTTCAATATGAAATGGGATGAACAAATGTCAGGAGATTCTCTAAGATCCTTGGTGCACTTTGTTTTTTAAATCAATAGTTAACGTCTGAAAATATCATAGAATGCCTAAGTCACTGTGGTAAAAAAGGAAAACTCAAGAACTGTGGTCAAAAAGGAAAACTCAAGATCATCTCTTAAAGTGTATCCGCAACCCAGAAGAAGTAAGGCCTTCATTGAAGCTATTTCACACAAGAACACAGAAAACGCTGGAAATAGTCCATCAAGCAAGAACACTGAAAACACTGTGGAAATAGTTCATTGCACAATAACATAGAAAAGACTGGAAAGAGTCCATCAAGCAAGAACACAGAAAACACTGGAAATAGTTCATTGCACAAGAACACAGAAAAGACTAGGGAAATAATTCAGTCCATTTTCACTCAAGGTATTGGAACCAGGCATGACATTGGAATGCAGAATCGGTCGATCCCGATCCAGATCGGCCGATTCGGATCGGGATCGGCAGGTCCCGATTTGGCCGATTCCGGCTGATCCGATCCCGATTCGGATCGAGATCGGCGGGTCCCGATTCGGGGACCCGATCCGACCCGGAATTCCTTGGGCATGACTTCTTCTGCTCAGTTCTCCACTGAAAAAATCTGAAGGGATTTATATTTTGTATTTGGGACATTCTTGAAACCTTGCCTATATGAGCAAAATATCGATCTATTGCTCTTGGTATGTGGCCCTTAAAGTATGTTTCCATTCCACAAATTCCTAAGCACCCTGTTTCATGCAGCCTGTACGAGAGGAAACTGGTGAACTGTCAGATGGACAGTGTCCAGGTCCCCTCAAGCTTGCAAAAGAATCATCAGGAAACTCAACTGATGATGCTGCCTTGGAGGTTGAAGAAAAAGTTAAGCCAGTTGCCTTGCTGAACATAGCGAGGGTAGAAGAAGGTGAAAATATGGATTTTGAGGCATTGGTAAAAACACCCAACCACGTTATCTTACAAGATTCTTCTGAAGGTAGTAAAGCTGTGCAGTCAATGGGTTTAGGAAATTTGGATCATTCAGAGGGTGACAATTTTATTGAGTCACCTTCAAATGTTCATGTTTCCTCAGACAAAATCAGCAAAGACCTGAATGTTGGTTTGGACGAAGAAAAACAATTTGAGATAGGGAAAGACATGATGAAAAGTGACACTTCATTGCAGAAAGATCACGTAGGAAAGATAGAAAAGAAAGATGAAAGCACTGAAACAGAACACTCATCAGAGACCAAAGAAAAGGATACATGTGATGGCACCTTAGTCAGACAAAGGTCAGTTGAATGGAGTTCAGAGAATGAAAAAGAAGAAATGGTGCAGCATGCAAAAGCCTCAGAATTGGCATTTGAAGAGGGCATAGCAGGTACCGGAGTGGAGAAAAGTCCACTTGCTGTGAAAGATTCAGACTGCTTAGATTTGCAAAAGGAAAAATTGGATAATGAGGTAATATTTATTGAGGATAACCATCAGACTCAGACTACGGCATGCAGCAAAATGGAAGCAGTTGAGATCAACAAAGAAATTTCAAATGAAAATACCAATTCAATGTGTGAAGAATTTGAGACAAGTGAATCTGTGATGAATCCAAAGTATGGAACAACCATTGAGAAGATGGAGGGGAAAGAAACAGGAGAGGTTGAACTGCGAGAAGTGGTGCAACAAAAAGGAAAAGACGTCCCTGACAATAATTTCCCTGCACTGCCAGTTTTAGAGCAAACAGGACCCTTTCAACTAGGACTTCAAGATCATATAGTTGAATCAACCCATCCAAGTGCAGAGACTGAAGAGAATGCATCCACGGAGGTACCAGTTGGAGAGACTAGTTCAGAAAAAGGCAAGAACAGTGATAGTGGAAGTGAGGAACATGATGTTAAATGCAATTCTCCAGAAATAGTGAAAGAAATCCATGAAACAAATGTGAATGAACCAAAGAATTTTGAAGAAATTATAGATCCCAGGAGAAAAAATGAAATTAGTGTTGCAAGTATTGGTAGTAAATATGTTACAGAATCAGATGAAGCAATTAGCTTAGAAAAAATAGAGGCAAATACTGATTCAATTAATCCCAAAACGGATGTGGCAGGTGACATAAGTTTGTTAATGGAAAAAGCAGAGAGAATCTCAAAGCAGTATCCTCATGTCACATCTGGAAAAGAGGCTCTTTCAGAACTGCACACAGAAGAAAACGAAAAGGAAAAATATGTATATTCAGTGTCAGACAAGCATATCACTGAGCCCACCAGTGAATGCAATGACATTGAAACAAAAATCGATAAAAATGCTAATTATTTCTGGCCTAATGAAGAAAAGGTTGCCACTGAAATTAATGAAGCTAACAATGGTGCCAATAATGAGAATGTGGAAGCTTCCACTCTAAACTTAGGTTCAGCAGGAGAACGCTTTCCAGAAGATCAAACAGATAAGTCTGAAGATCAAAGTGATTCAGTATTGGAATGGCCAAGCATTGAAGCAAAGGAGGAAATAATAAAATCAGGAGAAGAACAGGAAATTGCAGGAAAGGGTTTTGATTTCCTGTCTGATAAGGAAACCCTTGGGGACACAACCCTACAAGAACACAAGGGGGAAATGAACATGCAATTTCCTGGACCACATTTGGAAGATGATGAATATGAATCTGTTGAAAATGAAAGCAAAGGAACAGAATATGGGAAAGAACAGATTATTCAAATGATTGATCTAGATAATACATCTGAAGTCCATGAATCTGCTCTCACTGCTGAAGGATCAATGAAAGAAAAGAAGCTTGAAGGCTACTCTTATGTGGCATCGGAAGGAATTGGACACAAAATATTGGAAACAGTCAAGGATCAAGACAATGTAGAACAGGAAAGAGAAGCAAAAGTTCAGACATCTGTCCGCCAGTTATCTGCCTTGCAGGGATCTCCAAATGAACCTGTCATGGATGATATCTGTTCCTATGAACCTGATAAAGCATCTGACACGGACCAAAAGAAGAATATGAGCATAGGAGACATGAGTACAGAAAAAACAGAAGCAGAGTCTAGCAGGGAAGAGAATGATATGGAGAAGCACTTTCTGGCACATGTGATATCAATAAAACAGAAACATGAAGGCTGCTGTCCTCTAGATGATGAGACACAAGGGAAGGATAACACTTCAGTTCAGATGTGGACAAAGATTGAAGATGAAGTTGAGGAACTTCCTGACTCATTTTCTGAAGCAAAAAATTTAGAATCAACAGATATGTGCAATATTGAGGATGAAACAATCACCCATGGGACATTGCTTAAAGCTAATGCACCAAATGAAACTTTTCAAACTGATGTGCCTGAACCTCGGGCAACATGTGTGGGAATAGAAGAAAATGAATCTGCCCCACTTATTCATCTGACAGAAATTGAAAATGAGAGAGATAAGCAAGTCTCTCCAACGGTGTACAAAGATGCAAGTGGGAATATGGATGAAGATAACCAGAACAAAAGCTCAACGGAAATTGAGCTCTATGTGCAGGATACTTCAAAGAAGGACAAAGAGCTTGACGTGGAGGTGCATAAGTCACAAGGCAGACATCCATGTAAAGATCATAGACTAGAACATGGAAAGAAGACCTCTAAGGCAGTAGATGCTGACAGAACTTCAGAGGAGGTAACTTTGCAGGAGGATGCAACTGCAGAATTTCATGAACACCTATCTTCTAACAAGAATAGGGAAATCATAACTTCAGGTGATGATGTTCTCAATGAAGGAACAACAATTGGTGCAATAAAGGTTGAGACTATTTCTTCAGAGTCTTTGGTAGAGAAATGCCTCCTGAATGAACATCAAGCGGCAACACCAGAGATGATACAAGAGGAAGATAAGGATCTAGATGAAGTGCACGACTATGACAAGAAGTGCGAGAGCCCACAAGAACCAGATTCTCATGCTGAGGAAAGCTCAAAACAAGTAATTGCCAATTATGAACCATCCCAGACAGACACACAAGAAGATGCCGATTTAACCACAATAGAAGCTTCAGCAAGGGAAAAACTGAATGAAGAAGCTCCAAGGAAAAACACTGAAGAGTGCAAAGATACAGAACACTACGAAGAGGGATATTTGAAGGCTGTCATGCAAGGTGATGGAGTAGATGGTCAGAAGCTTGATAATCACATTGAACCCTTCTCTTTTGGAGGCGAAGTAGCAGAAGGATGTACATACGCTGATAAAGAACAACTGTACAAGGAGATAGATAGCACCAAAATACTAGAAACAAAGACCCAGGAAGAGGAAAAGGAAGGTGGCAAGCTTGAAGAGGCAGATGAACAGATACCTGATGATCAGGAGGTTATAACAGAAAAAAAATGTTGCTCATCTTATTTCTTTTTATTTTACTTATGTTTATGTGACATATTATCAACTTGAACTCATTGATACATCTATACATTGTAGAGCTCCAAGTTAAAGGACTTGGGTGAAGAGGCCAAAAATGCATGCATGAAGGTAGAAAAGGGACGAAATGTGATTGTTCTAGAGCAGGAGGTACAATATTTTGACGTGAAACATTCATACTCTTTACTTTTTTATTGCATGCTTCATGTCTGTTCTTGGTTCTTTACCCCATACGCAAAGTTAAGTTTTGACTGATGTATTATTCTGGTACAGAACGAGAAAACAGATGTTCTGAATGAAGAAAACATAATACATGAAGAGCATCCAGAAAAGAGCAATGCCCTTTTGCCTGTTACTTATGAATCAGCCACTCGAGCCCTAGAAGAAGCAACAGGTGTCATGCAGCAGGAAGCTCCCAGGTCTGACACTGAGGAAGCAGTCCATGAGACAACAAGCATCCACATGACAAACAAGAACAGGTGCGAGAACCATGAAAAATCTCTAGCTGAACTTCAGGCGGTGTTTGGGAGAACAGAAGAAAATGAATCTGCCTCCGATATTCATCTAAAGGAACAAGATGAACATGCCAGGGGTCAGGAAACCTCTTCAACAGTGTCAAAAGATGCAGGTGGGAGTACAGAAGAGGATATCCAGAACAAAGAATGTTCAGAAATTGAACTCTGTGGACAACATATTTCAAAGGATGACAGAGAGCTCCATGTGCAGGAGGATGAGATTGCAACACCTGATGAACACTTATCCCTTAACAAGAATAAGGAAATCATAACCCTGATAGGTGGTGATGCTCTGAAAGAAGGAACAACTGATGCAATGAAGTTTGAGACTTCACTTTCTCCCCTGTCTACAGAAGAGAAATGCCTTCTGAGTGAACACCAAGAGAATGAAATGCTTGTAACAACAGCTAAGATGATACAAGAGGAAGACCAGGTTCACAAGGACATAGACCTATGTGAAGTGGACAGTCGGGCCAATGAATGCAAGACCCTATATGTAACAGATTCTCAAATTAAGGAAACCTCAGAGAAAATTGGTGCCGACCACGAGCCATTGCAGGCCAACACACAAGATAGAAGATCAATGAATATAGAATCTTCAGAAAGTGAAAAAATGAATCGAGGTGCTTCAAAGTCGAACACTGAAAACTATGAATATACAGTGCACAATGAAGCGGGAAATTTGAAGGCTGTCGCACTAAGTGACAAAAGAGATGGCCCTAAGCTTGATAATCAGCATGAACCCTTGTCTTGTGGAGATGATGCAGCTGATGGAGATACACACACTAAAGGAGAGCACATATATGAAGAGCTTGAATGCTCCCAAATACTAGAAACACACACCCGGGAAGAGGCAAGGGAAGGTGACAACCTTGAAGAAGAGGCAGATGGATACGTACCTGATTTTCAGGAGGTAATGACAGAAACTATTGCTGTTCATTTTATCTACTTTCATTTGATTTATGTTATCCTCATAAAATTAATTTGATTTTATTGATATATCTACAAATTTTAGAGTTCTAAGCAAGAGAACTTGAATGTGAAAATCAAAACTGCACATATAGAGAGAGAAAAGGGCAAAGAAGGGATTGTTCCAGAGCAGGAGGTACGAGATACAAACTGAACATTCCTGAGCTTTTTATTATTATTATTTCTTCTTCCCTAATCTTTATTTTTTTTTATTTCTTCTTCCCTAATCTTTATTTTTTCCCTTCCCAAACATTTTTGTCTCTTGAAATGCAAAGCTAAAATTTCAAACTGACATTAATCTGGTACAGAACAAGAGAACCGATGATTTCAAGGAAGGAAACATAACCAATGAACAACATAGAGATATGAACAATGCCCTTTTAACTGTTACTCATGAATCGATTGAAGAAATGCTGGAAGAAGTGGGTAACATGCAGACAAAAACTCCCAGGTTTGATATAGATGATGAAGCCACAAATATCCACCTGACGATTGAGAATAGTTGTGAGAATCTTGAAAAATCTCCTGCTAGACTTCAGGCAGCCACTGGGAGAACAGAAGAGAATGAATCTTCCTATGATACTCATCTAACAGAACAAGTTGCACATGCAAGAGATCAAGAAGTCATTTCAACTGCATCCAAAAATGCAGGCAAGAATACAAATGAGGATATCCAGAACAAATGCTGTTCAGAAACTGAAATCTGTGTGCATAATATTTCAACGAACAACAGAGAGATGGATATTCAGGATGGCAAGACCATAATGCCTAACAATCACTCTCAAAAGGATAAGGAAATGATAACCTTAGTAGGTGATGATGTTTGGAAAGAAGGAACATCTGATACAGAAGTTTTTGAAACTTCATCTTCTCCACAGTCTACAGAAGAGAAATGCCTTTTGAATGAACATCAAGAGAATGAAAAGCTTGTAGCAACAGATGAGATGATACAAGAGGAAAGCCAGTGTCACAAAGACAACAATCTACATCAAGTGGACGGCAAGGAAAACGACTACGACACCCAATGGGAATCACATTTTCAAGCCAGGGACAGCTCAAACAAACTAGCTGATCATGAACCATCACAGATGGACACAAAAGAAGATGGCAGTTTAACCACCATGGAATCTCCAGCAAGGGAAGAAATGAATGAAGGAGATCCAAAGTCGAACACTGAAAAGTACAAAGATACAGTTGGCTATGAAGATGGAAATTTGAACGCTGTCACACAAACTAGTGAAGGAGATGGTGAGCCCTTGTCTTCTGGAGATGAAGCAGCTAAAGGATATATATACACTGAGAAAGACCATACATGCAAAGAGCTGAATTCCTCAAAAATACAAGAATCAAACAACCAGGAAGAGGGAAAGGAAGGCAACAAGCTTGAAGAAGAGGCAGATGAGCAAACACCTGCCAATCAGGAGGTGACAACAGAAAAATATGTTGTTCATCTTATCTCCTTTTACTTGATTTATGTTTAGGTCACGTATTATTACCTTGGTCTCATTTATGTATCTTTGCATTGTAGAGCTCCAAGCCAAAGAACTTGGGTGAAGAGACCAAAAATGTACACATGACAAAAGAAAAGAGCCAAGATGTGATTGTTATAGAGCAGGAGGTAAGAGCTTTGATGTGAAAGATCCCTCCTTTATTTTCTTTGTTTATTCTTCCAGGCCTTTCTTTTTTGGGTTTCTTTTTCTTCGTATATGAACTTAATTTTTTTACTGACACGTTAACCTGGTACAGAACAAGGGAACAAATGATTTGAAGGAAGAAAATACTGAGCATGAAGAGCATCCAGGTAACAGAAATGCACTTATACCTGTTAATCGTGAATCAGTTAAAAAAGCCCTAGAAGAAGTGGGTATCATGCAGAAGGAAGCTCCTAGGTCTGACACTGAGGAAGGGATCTGTGAAACAACAGATATCCACATGAGAATAGGGACTACATGTGAGAATCATGAAAAGACTCCTGCTGAACTTCAGGCAACATTTGGCAGAGCAGAAGAAAATGAAACCACCTCTGACACTCTTCTAAAAGAAAAAGTTGAACTTGCTAGAGATCGGGAAGTCCCTTCAACATTGTCCAAAGATGCAGGTGGGAGTACAGATGAAGATACCCTGGACAAAGGTTGTTCAGAAAATGAACTCTGCACGCAATATATTTCAAAGGATGATGAAGACCTTGATATGCAGGACGACAAGATTGCCGCACCTCATGAACACTTATCCTTCAACAAAAATCAGGAAATCATAACCATTGTGGGTGACAATATTCTGAAACAAGGGACGACTGATGTAAAGGTTGAGGTTTCATCCTCTGTGCAGACTACAGAAGAGAACTGCCTTCTGAATGAACATCAAGAGAATGAAAGGCTTGCAGCAACAGCTGAGATGATACAAGAGGAAGAACAGCTTCAAAAAGACATGAATCTATGTGAAGTGGACAGCCAAGCCAAAAAATGCAATACCCAACGGGTATCAGATTCTCATGTTGGAGAAAGCTTGGAGAAAATAGGTGTTAACAACGAACCACATCAGGATGATACCCAAGAAGATGGCAGATTAACCACCATACAATCTTCAGAAATGGAAAATAAAAACCAAGAAACTCAAGAGTCAAGCAGTGAAAAGGGTGAACATATAGTGGACTATGAAGATGGAGATTTGAAGGCCACACGCAGTGATGAAAAAGATGGACAGAAGCTTGGTAATGACCGTGAACTCTTGTCTTTTGATGATGATGCAGCCAGAGACATATACACTGAAAAAGAACACATATACGAAGAGCCAAAATGCTCCAAAATATTAGAAACAAATACTCACGAAGAAGAAAGGGAATGTGATAAGCTTGAAGCAACAGCAGATGAACAGACATCAGATGATCAGCAGGTGATGACACATCGACCAGAGATTCATCTTAACTATTTTGATGTGACCTACGTTTATGCCACATATTATTAACTTGATTTTATTGCTATTTCTGTATATTGTAGAGTTTCAAGCTAGAGAACTTGATTGATGAGACCAAAGATGCACATATAAAGATAGAAAAGAGCCAAGATGGGATTGTTGCAGAGGAGGTGGTAAGAGATTTGCTGCTGAACATTACTTTTCTTTATCTTTTTTAACTTATTCTTCCCAAATTTTTTCTTTTTCTTCATATGCAAAGGTAAAGTTTGATTGACGAATTAATCTGGTACAGAACCAGAGAACAAATGATTTCACAGAAGAAAACATAACAAGTAAAGAGCATTCAGATAAGAGCAATGTCATTTTTCCCGTTACCCATGAATCAGTCGAAGAAACCCTGGAAGAAGTGGGTATCATGAAAAAGGAAGCTCCCACCTCTGACACTAAAGAAGAGACCAATGAAACAACAAATACTCACACAACATCAGAGACCGAGGGTGAGAACCATGAAAACATTCCTGCTGAACCTCAGGCAACATTTGGAAAAGCAGAAGAAAACGAAATTGCATCTGTTACTCATCAGCAAGTCATATCTTTAGCCAGAAATAAGCCTCTGAATCAAGGAACAAGTGATGCAATAGAGTGTGAGACTTCATCTTCTGCACAGTCAACAGAAGAGAAATGCCTGAATGAACATAAAGAGAACGAAAAACTTGCACCAACTACAGAGATGATACAAGAGGAAGACAAGTTTCACAAAATCAAGGATCTATATGAAATGGACAGCCAGGCCAACACGTGCAAGACACTACAGGAATCAGATTCTAAAACTGAGGAAAGCTTGAAGAAAATGGTTGCTGACTATGAACCATCCCAGGATAAAGGAGATGATCAGAAGCTTGACAAACACCTTGAACCCTTGTCTTTCGTAGATGAAGCAGCTGGAGGGGGTGCATATACCGAGAAAGAACACATACATGAAGAGCCAAATTGCTCCAACATACTAGAAACAAGCACCAAGGAAGAGGAAAAGGAAGGTGACAAGCTTGAAGAAAAGGCAGATGAGCAGCTACCTGATGATCAGGAAGTAGTAATGGTAAAAAAATAAATAATAATCATATTCATCATATCTGCTTTCATTTAGGCTATGTTATGCCACATACTTAATTTGATGTTATTGATATATCTATGTATTGCAGAGTTTCAAGATAGAGAATTTAAATGACGAAACCAGAAATGCAAAGAGCCAAGTCGTGATTGTTCTAGAGGAGGAGGTGGGAGATTTGACGTCAAACTTTCCTGTTCTTCACTTTTTTTATTTATTCTTCCCAAACTCTTCTTGTTTCATTTTGTTTTCAAAGATAATGTTTTGACTGGTGCATTATACAGAACAAGAGTTCAGACAATTTGAAGGAAGAAAATATAGCATATCCAGATAAAAGCAATGTTCCTTTACCTGTGTCTCACATATTGGTCAAAAAGACCCTGGGAGAAGTGGGTATCGCAAAGAAACAAGCTTCCAGGTCTGACACTGACGATCATGATATGGCCACCAACAAAGAAGGCGATTTAAGCATTACAGAATCTTCAGCAAGGGAAAAAATGAATCAAGAAGCTCAGTCAGACTCTGAAGAATGCAAAGAGACACTGGACTATGAAGAGGGAAAGCTGACAGCAGTCCAAAGCGACAAAGGAGATTATCAGAAGCTTGGCAATCACCTTGAACCCTTGTTAGTTGTAGAGCAAGCAGCAGAAGGCACATATGCTGAGAAAGAACACATAAATAATGAGAAAATACCTGACGATCAGGAGGTGATAACAGTAAAAACAAAAGCTTTTCATATTATCTACTTTCACTTGAGTTATGTTATGCCACATATATAATTTCATTTTATTGATATATCTATTATGTATTGTAGAGTTTTAAGAAAGAGAATCTAAGTAAGGAAACCAAAAATGTGAAGAGCCAAGATGTGATTGTTCCGGAGGAAGAGGTGGGAGATTTGACATCGAGCATTCCTGTCCCTTACTTTTTATTTGTTCTTCCCATATTCTTTTTGTTTCTTTGTTTTAAAAGTTAATATTTTGACTGGTGTGTTATACAGAACAAGAGAACAGATGATTTGAAGGAAGAAAATATAATATATAAAGAGCATCCGGATAAAAGCAATGCTCCTTTACCGGCGTCTCATATATTGGTCAAAGAAACCCTGGGAGAACTGGGTATCATGCAGAAGGAAGCTTCCAGATCTGACGCCGGCCTTCATGAGATAACCACTAACAAAGAAGATGGCAATTTAAGCGCTACAGGATCTTTAGCAAGGGAAAAAATGAATCAAGAAGCTCAGCCAGACACTGAAGAATGCAAAGATACAGTGGACTACAAAGAGGGAAATCTGGAGGCTATCCAAAGTGACAAAGGAGATGATCAGAAGCTTGACAATGACCTTGAACAGTCGTCTTTTGTAAAGGAAGCAGCTGAATGGGGCATATACACTGAGAAAGAACACATAAACAAAGAGCCAAATTGCTCCAACATACTAGAAACAAACACGAAGGAAGACGAAAAGGAAGGTGACAAGCTTCAAGAAGAGGCAGATGAGCAGATACGTGATGATCAGGAGGTGATAACAGTTTCAAAAAAAACTTTTCATCTTATCTACTTTCATTTATGTTATGTATGCCACATTTTAATTTGATTTTATTGATATATCTATGTATTGTAGAGGTCCAAGGTAGGAATTTTAAGTAAGGAAACCAAAAATGCAAGGAGCCAAGATGTGATTGTTCCAGAGGAGGTGGGAAATTAGACGTCAAACTTTCCTGTCCTTTACTTTTTATATATATTCTTCCCAGATTCATTGTGTTTCCATTTTTCCTCGAAGTTAATGTTTTGACTAATGTTTTATACAGAACAAGAGAACAAATGATTTCAAGGAAGGAAATATAACATACAAAGAGCATATAGATAAAAGCACCACTCCTTTACCTGTGTCTCATATATTCGTCGAACAAACCCTGGGAGAAGAGGATATCATACAGAAGGAAGCTTCCAGATCTGACACTGTTGATCATGATATGACTAGTAACAAAGAATATGGCAACATAAGCACTTCAGAATCTTCAGCAATGGGAAAAAGGAATCAAGAAGCTCAGTCAGACTCCGAAGAATGCAAAGATATATTGGACTGTGGAGAAGGAAATCTGAAGGCTGCCCAAAGTGACAAAAAAGATGATCAGAAGCTTGACAATCACCTTGAACCCTTGCGTTTTATAGATGAAGCAGCTGGAGGGGGTGCATATACCGAGAAAGAAAACATAAATGAAGAGCCAAACACCAAGGAAGAGGAAAAGGAAGGTGACAAGCTTGAAGAAAAGGCATATGAGCAGATACCTGACGATCCGGAAGTGGTAACAGTAAAGATGATCATAATAATAAATGCTTTCATCTTATCTGCTTTCATTTAAGCCATGTTATGCGACATATTTAATTTGATGTTATTGACATATTTATGTATTGTAGAGTTCCAAGATACAGCATTTAAGTGAGGAAATCAAAAATGCAGAGAGCCTAGATGTGATTGTTCTAGAGGAGGAGGTGGGAGTTTTGACGTCAAACTTTCCAGTCCTGGACTTTTTTATTTATTGTTCCCAAGTTATGTTTGTTTCTTTTGTTCAAAGTTAATGTTTTGAATGGTGTGTTATACAGAACAAGAGACCAGATGATTGGAAGGAAGAATACATTACATATCAAGAGCATCCAGATAAAAGCACTGCACCTTTACCTGT
Source organism: Zantedeschia hybrid cultivar (assembly GCA_030544215.1). Classification (NCBI taxonomy): domain Eukaryota; kingdom Viridiplantae; phylum Streptophyta; class Magnoliopsida; order Alismatales; family Araceae; genus Zantedeschia; species Zantedeschia hybrid cultivar. Next base: position 60,865,146 of record JARZZO010000004.1, read on the forward strand.
GTCTCATGTACTGGTCAAAGAAAGCCTGAAACAAGTGGGTAACATGCAGAAGGAAGCTTCCAGATCTGATACTGACGATCATGATATGGCCGCTAACAAAGACAATGGCAATTTAAGCACTACAGAATCTTCAGCAAGGGAAAAAGTGAATCAAGAAGCTCAGTCAGACACTGAAGAATGCAAAGATAGAGTGGACTACAAAGACAGAAGTCTGAAGGCTGTTGTCCAAAGTGATAAAGGAGATGATCAGAAGTTTGACAATCACCTTGAACCATTGTCTTCTGTAGAGAAAGCGGCAGGAGAAGGCACATACACAGAAAAAGAAGACATAAATAAAAAACCAAACTGCTCCAACATACTGGAAACAAACACCAAGGAAGAGGAAAAAGAAGGTGACAAGCTTGAAGAAAAGGCAGATAAGCAGATACCTGACGATCAGGAGGTGATGACAGTAAAGAATAATAATAATAATAATCCTTTTCATCTTATCTACTTTCAGTTAAGCTATATTATGACACATTTAATTTGATCTTATTGATATATCTATGCGTTGTAGAGTTCCAAGATAGAGAATTTGAGTGAGGAAACCAAAAATGCAAAGAGCAAAGATGCGATTGTCCCACAGGAAGAGGTGGGAGATTTGACGTCAAACACTCCTGTCCTTTACCTTTTTCATTTATTCTTCCCAGATTCTTTAATGTTTTGACTTATGTGTTATACAGAACAAGACAACAGATGGTTTGAATGAAGAAAATATAACATACAAAGAGCATATGGATAATAGCAATGCTCCCTTACCTGCGTCTCATATATTGGTTGAAGAACCCGTGGGAGAAGTGGGTATCATGCAGAAAGAAGCTTCCAGATTCAACAATGAGGAACACAATATGACCACTAACAAAGGAGATGGCAATTTAAGCACTACAGAATTTTCAGCAAGGGAAGAAATATATCAAGAAGCTCAGTCAGACACTGAAGAATGCAAAGATGCAGTAGATTACGAAGATGGGAATCTAAAGGCTGTCCAAAGTGATAAAAGAGATGATCAGAAGCTTGACAACAACCTTGAACCCTTGTCTTTTGTAGACGAGGCAGCTGGAGGGGGTGCATATACTGAGAAACAACACATAAACGAAGAGCCAAATTGCCCCAACATACTAGAAACAAACACAGAGGAAGAGGAAAGAGGCGGTGACAACCTTGAAGAAGAGGCAGAGGAGCAGATACCTGATGATCAGGAGGTGATTACAGTTCCAAAAAAAAATGCTTTTCATCTTATGTACTTTCATTTGAGCTATGTTAAGCCACATATTTAATTTGATTTTATTGACATGTCTATGTACTGTAGAGTTCCAAGGTAGAGAACTTGAGTGAGGAAACCAAAAGTGAAAGGAGCCAAGATGTGATTGTTCTAGAGGAGGTGGAACATTTGACGTCAAACATTCCTGTCCTCTACTTTTTTCATCTATTCTTCCCAGATTCTTTTTTTTTTTTTTTTTCAAAGTTAATGTTTTAACCGGTGTGTTATACAGAACAAGAGAACAGATGATTTGAAGGAAGAAAATATAACATATGAAGAGCATCCAGATAAAAGCAATGATCCTTTACCTGTGTCTCATATATTGGTCAAAGAAATTCTTGGGGAAGTGGGTATCATGCAGAAGGAAACTTCCAGATCTGAGACTGATGATAGTGATATGACCACTAACAAAGAAAGCACCAAGAATGACAGCATAAGCTATAATGCTAAGTTGGATAGAGGAACTCTATCAAGCTCGGACCTAGAGCAAAATGAACATAAGGAAAAGGATGTGGAGCATATAAAAGAAACAAAGAAAGATGATGAACATCAGGAGAGAAACATAGTAGTGTCTTTAGCAGCAGTCAGTGAGATGCAAGTTAATGATAAAATAGGAGATAAAAAATATCAGGAAAGTTCCATTTCAGAATATGAATTGATACGCAAGACAGAAGAAGAGACATGTATGCAAATGCTTGAAGCCAGTGGGGCAACAGGCACGAAGATAGCTGAAGATGCTCCAGACAATGTTCCACAAATGGAAGAAAGTGGTACAAAACAACCAGAAATCTCCTTTGCAGCAATGAAGGAACTCATACTGGCCACAGAAAAGGAGCACAACAAACATGTTGAACAAGAGAATTTTGTAAAACAAGAACAGAGCTATCAGGAAGAGGTTGGGGTGAGTAGAAATCTTGAAGAAGTGGAAGCAGATACACGTCCAAGTAATGAAACAGAAAAGGTAAAAGAAATTCAAATTAGCAGACTATTTGCCATAAATGAAATCATCCAATTATGTTTTCTTACCTTCAATGTTGAACATGAGTACATGAACTATGTTCCTAATTTATCTGCATTTGTGAAGCAGACATCTGACTATGCGGAATTGGACAAGGCTTCAGAAACTAAAATGGTGCACAAGTCAAATATCCATGACATTGCAAAGGATGTGCCCATTATTCATAAACTCACAACAACGTCAATGAACACACAAGTGGACCAGATGAATGAAGCCACCACCTTCCTTTGTGAAGATAAGATGCATGAGATCACCAAAACGAGAGAACTAATTGATGATGATGTGACCAGAGAAAATGAGAAGTCTAGAGGAGGTTTGGAATGGGAACCAGAGGATAAGAATCAAGAAATGGCATATGAAACTGGAGTTACAACAATCAAGAACTCATCCTTATCTCCTTTGCGAATATTTGAAGAGGAAACAGTGAAGAAGGTAGATTCCCGGGTTGAAGTCCAGGTGCATAAAAACGAAGAAACTGAGTCAAGTGAAAGTCCAGAAAATCAAAAGTCAGAAGACGAAGGAACAACCAACAAAGAAGCATCAACATCAATATCAGAACAGAATATCTTGGAAGAAGAGAAAGCTTCAGACCTAGCTTGCAAAGAAAGACAAGAAATTGTTGTCATCCACAAAGTAGAAGAAGAAAGAGCAAGGCAAGAAAATTTGTATGCAAGTGTTGAACAGAATCTGAGCACAGTGTTAAAGGAACGTGAGATGCCTGCTGAGGATGTGAACACTGATAAGGAAACCATAAAAGAAGAGAAAGCTTCCAAGAACATTGATAACCGAAGTATTGGGGATTTACTGTCAGAACAAGGCCTTAAAAAATATGAAACAGAAGCCAAATATGAGGAACAAGCATGTGGAGCCAAGCCCAAAGACATACACAAGGTAATCAAGAAGAAATAACATTATAGGTGTTCCAAATCGAGGCAGATAAAGAAAGAACACTATTACCTCCTTCATGCATAATTTATTCTTTCTAAATGAAAGTTCTCTGTTTGATAGGTTGTATCTTTCATTCCTGCGGTACAAGGCCTAGAACAAACAGTTGACAAGGAATCTGCCAAAGACACGATAATAGGAACTGACAGCCAAAGTACAAAGATAAGCTCACATGAATATCAGAGCAACGGGCAAATTTCTGAACATGGGAAGGTCACAGTTTCATTTTTTGTTCCTTTATTTTCAGGTTGATCAGAATTTATCACTTACCTTGCTTTATGTCACGGAAGAAGATTCACCGTCTATGTTAATTGCAGATCATATATAATGTTGATCCAGGAGAGGAAGTAGCATCAGTCCATCTACAAGGCAATCAGAGAACAAATGAATCAAATATTAGCGCGATGGGGAGAACTGAAAACAAAGAGGTGGTTTAGTACAAAATGTTTAAGGTTGCTGGTATCATCCTTAATTCATCATGACATTGTTGTCAATTCTGTGCCATTTCTTCCTGTTGGGCAGGTTGAAGAGACAAAACTTGAAGCAACAGTTGAAACAGAACCAGTCAAAAATGAATCATCAGAGGATGATGAAATTCAGGACAAATCAGATGAAAATCAGAATGATGAAACAATTGGATCATATGAAGAGACCAAACGGGTATGTTGGTCCTGATATTGCTGTCTTTTTCCCTGTTTGTTCGATCGGATCATGTGAAGAGATCACAAGAAACAACTAGATTTATGCAACCGAAGAAGGTTCATTTTGGATACCAACATTGCTGTCTTTTCCCTTTTTAAATTTGTTTTTAAGCCCAATCAGAGCTCACATAATGAGCATCCGGGTACGTGTCTCGTTTGATTGTGTAGTCTACAGCCTGGTAAAATATTGTATGTTGCACTAGAGAAATTATGTCAAGTGTATCCCTTTTTATTAGGGATGCAAACGGGTAGGATTCGGTGCGGATCTAAGGTAGATCCATGGCCATATCCGTTAAGCTATTAGTTTAGAAATGCTATCCGTTAACTGTCCTATAAGCTAATAATCAGTTAGATAGTCGGATCTTAGTGTAGCATATGTATTGGGTAAGAAAAATTTGTACCCGTTAACTTGTTCGCCATGCATATCGGTTCAAAAAGACTATGGACCTATAAGCTAGCAATCAGTTGAATTCAGGCTATCGGTTACCATTTGCATCCCTACTTTTTATGTTGTAATGAAACATGGCCATTTGGTTACCTTATAAAGAAAACAAATAGGTGGCATCAAAAAATGTCACACCTTTTTTCCTGTTCAAAACTCATCTGCTTATGCATGAACAACCACCTTTAAAATCACATGTATATGTCTGTGATGCAGAATTGTGAGAAATCTTCAAGGACAGAAGTTTCAAATGTTAAAACTCCATCAGATGATTATGCCAATGAAGAAAAGGGTGGTTTATCTTCTTCTCAAGATAGGGATGATAAAAACTCATGTTTGGATTTGTCCAAGTCTGGACAGGATATCCATCCCAAGACCCACAGAGAAGGCATCAAAGACATCAAAGAAAACATTTTAGAGAAAGAAGAAAACACTGAAGTTCACGGACTGGCATCTATTAGTGAAGTGACTGAAGAGACGTTTGAAGATGAAGAAATGAGAGAGGAAAGGCTTGAGGAAGCAAGAAACAAACAAGAGTGTGAACCAACCAGTAGCACAACTAACGAGATTCCAACAGGGCAGGTAAGACCAGAGTATATACGTCCTATTTTTGTCATTTATGTTATCCCTTTATTATCAAATTCCCATTGTTGACTCAAAGTGTTCCCTGTTAGGCCAAAGAATCTGCCAGTGCACCGGCAAAGCATAACACAGAAGCAACTTTGGACATAAGCAATACTTCAAATTTAAAGGATGAATGTAGTCCAGGTGTACAAACTACCAAAGATACTATGATAGATGCAGGAGAGGGAGAACATGAAGCAGAAGCCTCTAATTCTCTGCTCAAGGAGCAGCGTGTTGAAAACACAAGCATGCAAGAGGTAGATGAGAATTTCTGAATTGCATGTTCATCCTTAGCCATTCTTTCTCTCTTCTCACTTGAGAATCTTTAAGCCGAAAATCAATGCCATGCAGGTTCAAGAATCTGAGGAGTTCCTGGAACCAAATCCGATGTCAATGAGCTTATCCAAGATGAAAGAGATAACAAAAGCAAAGGATGAGGTCTCAAGTATGAATCTCCATCTTTCATCTCATACAGATGCAGCCAAGGAAATCAGATCTGAAGAAATCGATGAAGAATATGTTGTCTCAAAGGAAAATAGCATATCCTCTGAATCAGATGATATCAATGGTGTGGAAATTTCAGATGAAGCTAAAGATTTTAAGATGACATCTGCCAATTTGTCCACCACTGTCATTGACACTGCCAATGCAAAAGAAGAGTCTAGCGCTTCATTTGTCACAATATCTCTGGGAGAAGTTATGGAACAAAAGGGTGATAGGAAAGAACAAGTGGAAGATTTTAGCCATACCTCTAATGAGGAAACCATGCAAAATATCAACTCAAATGAGGTTAGATAAGGGCACCAAATATTTCCACTTTCAACTTTTCTATTCGCAAGTTTTTTCACTACAGCAGAGATTTCCCTGTTATGCAGGATAAGGAATCTGATAGTAAGCCACTTGAACATAATCACGAAATGATGGGTTCAAGTAAGGAGATGACCGAGGGGGACTGGGATAAAGTCCAAAATAGATCACCTACTACAGAATTACCAGCTGATGGTACTACATCAGTAGAAGTGAGCAACAAGTTTGAGAAAAGCTATGATTCTCCTCTTGAAGTACCCAAGGATGAAGGTAACAATTAAACAATACAAACGAAAAGAAGCTAATACTTACTTCAGTAAATATATGTGTTGAAGAAAACTTGATTGAGGCTAAAAACTTGAAACAGTTTATGCTGACTCAGAACCCACTACAAACAATGATGTTGCAGATGCAAAGGACAGGTTGTTTCAGGACACACTCAATAGCTCAACAGCAACAGAAGTTGTGGAAGAAGTTTTAATCTATAATGAAAGAGAGATACATGAGATAGACTCTGACAAGTCTATTTTGTCAACAAATGCCAGTTTTCATGAGGTGAGTACAGAATGTATAAGTTGCACCTCTAAACTTGTCCCACTAATATATTTTCTTTTATTTTCTGTTAGTAAAACATCTTATAAAAGGTTTTGTTTATCTACAGGCTACAGAATTTGATAATAAAACAGTCAAACAGAGTCCTGAAACGTTTGTTTCATCTGAGAAGGTAGAAACCAAGGAAGCTAGGGATGAAAAAACATACAGGAAAGTCCATGTTTTAACTACTTCAGAAGTGTCCAATGACGAGACCAAATTTGTGGAATCAGAAGATTTATCAAAGACACCATACATTGCTCTGATTGAAGCACCCATTCGTGAAGACAGCATTTCAGATGAAAAGAACAAGATCTTTCCACCAGAAGGAATAAGCACTGCACCAGGCTCAGTTGAAGCCCAAAAGGTTGAATGTTCAGAACCAATTAATATCACCCACATCACAAATCAAAAGTATGAATCAGTTTCTGATGTTGATGACCATGCTTCAATAGCAAAAAGGGAGTTGGAAGGAGTTGTGGCATATAATGAGGATGCAAAGCAACAGTTGGAAATCTCCAATGTTGTGTTTAACAAACAGATTCTTGAAACTGTAGCTTCTCAAGAGATAACCATGAGTGAAAAACAATCAGAATTTCTGGTTTATAAGCAAGTGTCTGAGGCAGATAAACTCCCAATGGAAGAAAGGGAACTGACAAAGACAGCAGAAGATAAGGATCATGAACTTGAAAAATTTGAAACATCACAAAATGATCAAGACAAACAGATGGATATTAACTGTTTGCCTGTGTCACAGTTTTTGATAGATCGAATAATGAAAGAAGAAGATGACAAATCCCAAATTACGATTCAGAAAGAAGCCGTTGAAGATGGGTGTGAAGGAGTAGACAATATGAAACAGCAAGGACTGGACCTTTCATCATATAAGGATGTAAGGACAGAAGAATGTATATCACAAAACACAACCGATGTCCCAATCCCAAAGAGCTGTGATGCGCAAGAATTTGCATACAACATTGATGGAGAGCCTAACAGAAATCTCAGCAGTTTGGATGCGGTGGAGACATTGGTTGAAGATGAGAAGAAAGAAGTTTTCAGGTCTGAAAGATTGATTTATATTGTCCCAAAAGAAGATGAGAAACATGCACTAATGGAGAAAAGTGAAACACAGAGAGAATTAGAACATGAAGAGTTAACAGGTCTTGGACTAATGACCAGTGAGAAGAGCGCTGGTGCGGCTGAAGTAACAGAACAAATGGAAACCTTGAATGATAACGAGGCCCTGATTACAAATTCAGATACTCCATCGCTTGCCAAAATCAACAACAACAAGATACTGCAGAAGGAAGGGTGTCGGGAATTTGTGGAAGCCAAAGAAACACAGCCAAGCACAAAGATGCATGGAGAAGTGACAACTGAAGGCCATCCACCTGAAACAAAGGTTGTGATTGAAATGAAGAATTTCACTGGAACTGATCAAACTCTCGTGAATACTCGGGAACCATCAAGACCAGTCTTTCAAGCAAACCAGGCACTGGGAGATGCTTTACCAACAGAAGGAAAAGAAGTAAAGACTCAGGTAGATGATAAACACAATGGAATAACTGATGCACGAATGGACAGCATAGTAGAAGGCCCAATTGAGGGAGCAAACTTACCAGATTCAAGCAAGGCCCATCCATTAGATTCAGAAAAGGAATCCAAGGATTATGACATCCAGAAAACTGAAAACATTTTGGAAGAAAAGAGTTTAGCAATAGATAGATTTGAACTGAAAAAAGAGGCAACAGGTATGCAAGTTGATGAGGAGAAAAGTGATGAAGAAGATGGAAATGATGAAGAAGAACATGAAATTGACAACTCAGGCACTGATGCCCCTGTGACAGTGGAGACCAGAGATGAACCAAAGTCAGCACATAAGAAATCTCACAATATATTATCAGGTGTCAAATCAAAGGTCAAGCACTCAATTGCAAAGGTGAAGAAGGTCATCACAGGTAAGTCTTCCCATTCAAAGACCATGCCTCCAAAGTAAAAAGGGTAAAAGTTAAGATAATTGGACACATGTAATCTCCAGCTATGATGGTCATGGGAAGGTTTCCTCATTGCACTTGAAAACATGTGAATGTGTGAATAGAATTGTCCATCCATCCTCGATTGTGCATGTTTTTCTCTTAAATATTTTTCTCAGTAATGCTTGGTAGATAAAAACTGAAACTGTTTTGCAACCTAGGCTCATTTTGTTAGTAAGAAGATTCCTCCATTGACATCCCCCCTTACTGTGCATATATTACCAATGTGTTTGATTAGACGTCCACAAAAATATTTGTGCATAGCTAGTAGTTGCACCACACTTTGTCGATATTTCATATGATCAAATGAATTGACAGAACATTCCGTTCGTATGCAAGTGCCTACATAGGTGCTCTTGATTACAGGTGTAAGTCAGACAAGTTGGCCCACTCTTGGGACCAACCCAGAGCTGTGTTATCAAAGGCGCCCGAGGCGAACGCCTAGGCGACGAGGCGAGGCAAGGCGTTGGTATGGCGCCTCGCGTTCCCGCTTTTCGTCTAGTTGATCGCGGGAAATGCCTCGTTCGCCCAGGCGTTCGCCTAGGCACGCCTTCGACGCCTTCAGCACCTCTGGCACCTTACCGGGCCCAACTTAGGAGAAGAAGCCCACCGAGCCCAATACGCATCCGGTTCGATTCAGGCCCATACAAAACCGGCCCAGCGTACATAACCCTCCCCCCTTCACTCCACATTGAACCGAACCCTAACCCGTCCCTACGTCCCAAGCCCCCCGACACGAGCGCAGCGGGCTTCTTCTCCAGCAACGACGGAAGCGGTAGTGGCGAGAAGCGTCTCCGGCGGCAGCAGGCTACTTCTCCGGCGACGGAGATGGCGACGGCGACGGCCATGGCAGGTAAACCCTCTCTCAGCCACTCACACACTCTCATTATTTGTCTCTTCGTCCCTCTCTCTGTCTCTCTCACTCATTGCCCCTCTCTCTCTCTCCCACGCACACTCTGTCTCACCCTCACTCTCTCTTGCTCTCTCTCTCTCTAGCGCACACTCTGTCTCTTCCACTCTCTGTCTCCCTTACTCTCTCTTGCTCTCTCTCTCTCACGCACAATCTGTCTCATTCTCTCTTGCTCTCTCTCTCTCTCATGCACACTCTCTCTCCCTCTCTCTCTCTGTCTCTCTCACTCTCTCTTGCTATCTCTCTCTCTCTCTTTCTCTCTCTCTCACGCACAATCTTTCTCACTCTCATTCTCTCTTACTCTCTCTCTCTCACACACACTCTATTTGTCTCTCCTTTCTCTCTGTCTGTCTCTCCCCACCCCCCACTCTCTCGGTCTGTCTCTCTCACTCTGCATGTCTCTCTATCTCTCTCTCTCTCTATCTCTCTCTCTCTGTCTCTCCCCTCCCTCGACCCCTACTCTCTATGTATGTCTCTCTCACTCTCTCTTGCTCTATGTCTCTCTATCTACCTCTCTATCTCTCTCTCTCTCTCTGTCTCTCCCCTCCCCCGACCCCCACTCCCTCTGAATGTCTCTCTCACTCTCTCTTGCTCTATGTCTCTCTGTCTGTCTCTCTCTCTCTCTCAATCTCTCTCTCTCTCTCTCTCTCTCTCTCTCTGTACATTTATATTGTATTTGCTTAGCATTTCGTTGATAAATTTTCATTATGGTGGATTTTAATTAGTAGCAAAATGTCCATGAATTTGTTGATTACATCTTTGAATGATTAAAATTTATTTCAATTAAGTTTGATTTAAAATTATTTGGTTATATTTGATAATTTGAGTGAATAAATATGTCATTATGTATGATTATATTTGTGTTTTTGACATTTTTTATAATAAGTAAATTAATTATTTTTTTTTTAAATGTCACCTCAAACGCCTAGGCCATCGCCTAGGCGTTTGAGGCTGAGGCGACCCCCTGGTCGCCTGGGTCACCTCTCGCCTCTGACTACATAGACCCAGAGTCTTGGAATCTCAACCCTAGACCCACCCAAACCGAACCCAAAGTTCTCAAATGCTAACCTAACCTGTGCAGATATTACCCAACCCTAACCTGACCTGTTAGGTTGGCCAACTCGATGATTCTTATTGTGAACAATCAAAAGGGGCCGGAGCAAAGATGCCAATATTTCATTGATGAAAGGGGTGAGAGGTGATCAACCAATTAACAAAAGTTGATTTTGGCATAGATCGGGTAACAATTCTTCCTTAGATAGTTGTGGGCATTGGATTTGGCACGAGGAATGGCAGGGAGGAAAGATCCCCTGCTGCTCTTGCTAAGAGCCCAACTCATCATTTGCTGCATCACCCTTCTAAGGTCCCTTAGCTGCCATATTATGCTCTCAAAGTCTTGCTACTGTGCCACCATATCTCAAGGTCTATTGGCCTCTATCTGCCAAATGACAGGATGGGTGGGGGGAAGGAGGGGACATCTTTCATCTTGATTTGGCCATTGTGCAGTGGAAGCTGAGCTCCGCTCTCCTCAAGCAAACAACAGCAAACTGTAGCTCAAGTGCATTGGGGATGTCACATTTTGTGCCAAGGATGATCTGAAAGGAGGAAATCATAGAAAGGGGGTTGATGGAGAAAGAGGAAGATAGGAGATGGGCCTGATCAGAATGGGAAAAGGAAGTGGGAATGGGGGTCAGCTGATGTGAAACAGAGTTTAGGGTTGCAGGAAAAGTGCAGCGGGGTTGAGTGATGTACATTCTTTATGTGGATTTGGGTTGGGTTGTGTAACCCGAGGGGTCAACCCAACCCAACACGACCAGGGGCCAGGTTGGACAATGGTTCAACCCTAACAATTCATTGAGTTAATGTCAAATCTCAACCATTGTTAAGAGAGGTAGAGAGAGATCTAGGAGAGTGACAGAGAAGCTTATTTTTCTTTTCTCAGAAAAAATGTTTTCACGGTATGAAGGTAGGAAAAAAATTGAAGTAATTTTTCAACAAAAATAAAAAGTCTTTTGTAACCATCTATCTTTCTCAATCCCCAATTTTTGGAAAAACAACCTTTCTTAGAAAGTGGATTTCTCTCTCATGTTTTTAAAATTTTAATTATTTTAATGAAATTTAAAAATGTGTATTCTTTCTTTACAATAATGTCTCTGAAAACCTTTTATTTCTAAATCGATAATTTCAGTAACTCTTCATTTTCTCAAAATATTTGACAAGTGCCACTTCTTCTAGAAATGTCACTTATACAAACCGAAAATTTCGTAACTTGGATAGGAAAATTTGATAAAATATTTTCTAAGAAATATTGAGAAAGCTCAAAGAAACCAGCACGTCAAATCATAAACAGGGAATGCAATGTGATGCGGGAAACTCCGACTTATGGGCCTTTTGGGACACAGACCCAACTGTTTCGAGCCGGCAGCCCATTGATTGTGCTTCTACTAATGGATCCAATGAGGCTGCTTGGATATTCGATTTGGAAGAAGTCGGGTCTAGAGCCGGCCTGGTACCCAGGTCCATGATGGACTAAGGAAGAGTATGAAGGGCAATAGATTAATCCAACATTGGAAATTACAAAAACTTGAGAACTCCCTCCCTCCTCTCTCTTTTTCTCACCCCTCTCTCTCTCTCTCTTTTCACTCTATAAATATGCCCAAGGGGTGGCTACTAGGGAGGGAGAAAAAAAGCCTTTTGAGAGGAGACTATGGAGGATTTTTGTAGGGCCCTTCTTGAAGAAGAAAGAGAAGACACGCTGCCAAAGCACATGAACTCTGTACGTAGACATATTTGAAACTCCGACACTGTGCGTAGAAGATGGACAAATACCCTTTGTACAATAAAGAAAAAAAATGATAGCCCATTCTTATTGTTAGAATGGCCATAAGTTTAATAAAATTCTTAATCCATTCCTATCTTCAGATTGGCCATAAGTCTTTTTGGTTCACTTTTATTGTTAGGGTGACCAAAACTCAATTCTTGGTCTATTCTTACTGTTAGAATGGCTTCAAGTTTGGTTTATTCCTACTGTTTGAATGACCATAAAGTCCTCGGTTCGTCCCTATAGTTGGGATGACCAAAGTTTATGTCATGGTTCATTCCTACTGTTGAAATGGTCATAAAGTTCTCGGCTCATCCCTATGGTTGAGATGACCAAAGTTTATGTCATGGTCCATTCCTACCGTTGGAATGACCATAAAGTTCTTAGTTCATCCCTATTGTGGGGAGACCAAAATTTATTTGTTGATCCATTCTCATCATTGGAATGGCTTAAAGGTTGTAAAATCATGATTTAATGTAATTATGCATGAGAGTATCTATGTGTGCCTATTTGACTAGCATCATTATTCTTATGTATTTGCCTAACTTGAACTTGATTAAAACTAATAAGTTTGGTCAATTCATATCATTTGGATCCCCATAAAATGTGTTTGGTTCCTTCATACCGGTTAGATGACCATTAATTTCATGGAAGGTTATGGTTAAGTGGTAGCCATCATGCCCCATTCATTAAGTCCTTATCCTTGCAAATCTTCAAGAAAAAAAAGAAAGAAAATATTTTCTTGTTCAAGCTTAAATGATCCTTGTGAACTCATAGAGTTCCCTAAAGGATATTTAAAGTATACCACCAAATTCAAGTGTATCCTCTAAAGGTTTTAAGAAGGATCGTGCCCGAAGTATATCCTCTTAGTGTCCTTTAAGGATTGCAAGCTCATATGCCCTCCACGTAAAGTAAATCCTTTAAATATCCTTTAGGATTCTCAAAAAAAGAATTCAAAATGAATATAGTGCAAATCTTATAAAATGCAAAAGTCGAACAAGTGATGTGTTTCATGCAACATATCAATTTCTTTAGTGCGTTATTACTTCAAGGGTATCAACGGACGGTTAATCAAGAATTGTCAATCGGTGATTGACGTAATTAACACTAATCGAGGACAGTGGGGAGATGTCAAACTCACGGATCCACTTGTCTGATCCAAAACCTTAGACTCCCTGAGGGTTAACCCTAAGTTCTCAAAGTCTTCACTTTAAAAAAAAAAAAAACGATTCTTTAGAAAGCTAAGATCTTTTAAGTTCTTTTCAAAAGAAAAAGATGGATTTCAAAAATGAAGTCTCACAAGATGTTAAATGGCACAGGTCCATGGCGCCAGTTGTGCATATGATCAATGTCAAGGAACCAATAAAAACTTAGCAAACGTCAACAGGCACAAGCTTATGGTGCCATTTGAGCATATAATCAAAGTCAAGGAAGCCAATAAACTTAACCCGCATACAGGCACTTTCCATTCCTTACATAAAGAGAACATATGTAAGTTATTCTCCAGTAGCCAGACAGGGACCACAACCTACTCACCCCACTCTTCCAATGAGAACCATCCTGAGATGATGCAATCAATGGACGCAGTACAAGGCTTTCAACCCAATTGCTGAATCATTCCCCGCCTGACCTTCAAAAGTAATTAGTACATGACCATCCGCAGAGTTCCAGTGAGCCTTGGACAGATAGGGTTTAGGGTATTACCCAACAAGCACCACTGCTCGACACCTCCTCCAAAATGCCACCTTCGTGCACGGCAAAGAACGGCGGGCGTCCCTCGCAACAAATCGACGGACACCGCCGGGCCTCGAACTGGAATACTACTTCCGATTGAAGCCGCGAGGACCCATGGCTCGCCAGGAAGAAGCTCTTCCCTCCACCATGTCCCCAGACCAGTTGAGAGCATCAAAGCCAATAGATGGCGGGGGTTGGTTTCGGGGGTCTCTCGCCATGTTAGGGGTAGCAGAAGGAAGGCGGTACCTGCGAGGCAGAAAGGGAGTGGGGGCTTCATGGTTTAGGGTTCCGGCTCCCCTCCGGTTCTCGCACGCCAGGTTTGGCCTCCGGCGCCGGCGGAGGCTGCTCTCCTGCACATTCAAAAATGCCGCCCGCACGGCACCTACAAGAAGGTAAAATACCCAACGTTGCCGTTTAGGAAACTGAGGGCCGTTTGGTGCGCCGTAAAATGTTGCAGAATATATTTTTTGTGATTATAAATTAATAAAAAATAAAAAAGTTAAATTTTAAAATTATTAAATTTAAAATACTGATTTTGATTTTGAAATTGAAAATCAAAACTGACTAAAACATTATCGAATATGTGGGCACCTTTTTCTCCCTGAAAAACAGAGCCAAAGGAGCCCTAAATTTAAGTAAAATATTAAGGTCATTGGTGTGCCGTAAGAGGCCCGCCATAACATAGGTTCTGAAGCCATCGGTCAAAATACTCCTTTATCAATGAGAGTCTACATGATAATGTAAATAATATAAAAGTATAAATACAATATGAAAATTGTGCGAGTACATATGTTGTTCTCTTAACGGTAACACTTGTTGTAATGAAAGTCAGGCGCAGCACTATCTAATTGATTGATCTGACAAGGGCACAATTTAAGTATTCGTTGAGAGTTCGTTTTAATATTCATTAGTAACTCATTTACATACTCATTCATTGAACCATTGGGTCTTTTTCTATTTTACCTTCATATTTTTTGTGATAACAATTCAGTCAAAATAAACTAAATTAATTTATGTTTTTAGTGATAACACTTCAATATGTGTTTAACGAGGAAGAAGCCTGTAGAGGCAAGTGGGAGGTTCGCATAACATTAACTTATTATGAATTCAATGGTTGGAATTTGCCATGTGGAGCTAGAAACGTAAAGACAGAAAGGATGGGCGCATGCGAACCTTAATGAGTTAAGGATAGCCAAAGATTATAATAACTTGGAAACTTCCACCGTCCTTTCATATTATTTAATTTCTCTACACCATCCTTCAACTTCAACTTTGTTTAGGGCGTGTTTGACAAAAATTCTATTTGAAAGTTATTTTTTTACTTTCACTTTTTATATAGAATGAGTTGAAGGAGAGAGGTTATAATTAATTTTAATTTGTTATAAAAGTCAATTCTTTCATAACAACTTTATTTTTTTCTCTAATTTTGGAAGCTCCTTTTTTGTAGTTTTTTGTTGGAAGTTAAAACACAAAAAAAATATCACATAAATGACTTCTATAAAAAATAACTAAATGTAAAAATACTTTCAAATAGAAGTTGCACCAAATAAGACCTTAAAGTTTCATCGTGACCAATCCACACAAAATTACGTGTAAACATAGGAGGACAAGTTTAAGATGTAGGAGTTGGGGCTGACAGTCCCCGACAGCCATGTTAAGGACCTCAACTTGTTTCACTACATCCAACATATGTGGGAAAGGCCTTGAGCAATATTTTATCTTCTAAACTTGGCAGTGACTGGTAAACAAATAAGAACTTGTACAATGGATGCTAAAAGAGATAGTGATGGATGCTCCATCATTTTATTTTCATCCCACAAAGAACATAAACAGAAAAGGTTCAAATTTGAGATGCAAGATACGACACTTCACTCACCAGTTGAATGTGTTTTCCTTACAGAGAGTAGCGATCCATTGTGTGCCTAATAAAAGAGCTTGTCAACTATTCGATCCACAACTTCAAAATGGATTGCACTCCATCTCTTTTTAATGAATAGAATTATGAAAGGTGCTAAAAGACCCAAGGCAATTCCAAATCCCAAACCCATGTAGATGACTGCATTCTCTAGATTATCTTGTGGAGAATGTGATTGAAATAAAGGTCCACAGGGATATGGGTTCCCAAGGAGGAATGATGCATTACCGAATGTATCCAAATGCCCACCAATTGGGATCTGCCCAGAGAAGTTGTTGTTGGACAGGTTGAGAGAAATTAGGCATTGTTTCTCCTATGTTGGGGCAAACAGGTCCAAAGAAGCAATTGTCCGATCGAGAGATCAAGAACCAATAGGTTCCCAGCCAGTTTAACAGAAGGTAAGTGGCCTTGTAACAAACTTGAGCTCATGTTAAGATACCCAACCCCAGGGGACGGGCTCCATGTTCTTGGCACCTGGGCACTGAGACGATTGAAGGAAATATATGGCCAGGTGATGGGATGAGGAGCATGAGGTGCAGTGCCCGGCGTGTTTGTAGGGGCTATGTGAGTGTTCAGGACGGCAAACAATGATACTTGGTGTATATTTTGGTGTGCAAATTTGATAAGACAAAATACACATCCCAATATTAGAGTGTTTTAGAGTCTCTTCACTAATTCATGGTAGGATGAGTGGAGGACACGTTCACATAGATGTGAACACTCCGAATCATCCTATTAAAATATGCAATCCATCTCATCAAACTTTGCACGTCAAAATATACAACAAATATTTCTCACGAAAAAATGGGTTACCACAACGTCACTCCTCCCCCAAAGGAAGAAGCGTGCCAAGAAAATTGCACGGAGAGACGTGAACAAACAACGCCCACAAAGGCACCCGTAGTGATCGGTCTGCTCTTCTCCAATGCGCAGGCAAGGAGACTTGGAGCGACGACTTGAGAGAGAGAGAGCAGGTAGAGAACAACGCATATATGTAAAGATCAGGAAGTCACAGACCGTGACACCGACACTATAAAGCCTTGGGTGCTTGTCTTTGGTTGGTCATTACATGGCAGATAAATTCCTTGTTCTGAGTGAATTGATTTCAATTATGAATATTCAAACGGATCTAATTAATCATGACAAAAATTGTAATAAGATTGTTGGTGTCAGGAGTATAATTTTGCACAGTAACTAGTTAACTTGGTATCTGCAAAGATCATGCCATCTAATTTCTAAATGATATTGGTTAGGTTCAACTTACTAAGAGTCATAGTAAGATGTATACATTAGGACTGTCAACGGGTCGGAGACACCTTTCGTTTCCATTTCTGATAAGATTGATCAGAGACGGAAGTAAGTGTTTTCGTTTCTACATCTATTTTCTCTTTTAGCTCGAAAATTGAAAACAAATAGAAAAGTAAATGAAAGTTTCTGCTATCATCGTCGTTATATTATGGAGCTATTTAACTACTCACTTTTTAATAAACTTTTTTCTAGTAATTAAAAAAATTAAACTTAAAAATTTTTAATATATATAAAAATTAACAATTTTAAAATTTAAAATATCTTTTATCTATCAATCTAAATTTACATATGAATATATCCAAACATGTGCCATAAAATCATATTAAATTTTTAAAAAGTTTCCAACTTCTTACTGTGACCTTACTTTTATCAAGCTATCAAGAGATATTCTCAGTCTTGGATATATATATGTGAGGTACATGATCATTTAGAAACGAACATAGGTTAGCAGATATGGAAATGAGTGTTTCCATTTTCGATTCCTATAATTATCAAAGATCCATATTTATTTCCTATAACTTAATGGATGGCTTTTAACGAAATTCCGTATCCATTAATAAAAATGAAAATTGAGCATATAATCAGAACTTTTGGCACCCCTAACGCCATGTTAAAAGTGGGTAGAAAATGTGAAGCACATGATGTACCCCACAATACGGAGCATGCCAATTACATGCCACCTTGGACCAAATGAATGCTTGATATTCATGTTCAGTGTAATATAAATTTGTGATTTTTTAGAAAGCACTTTTCATCTTAATATATATTTTTATGAGTAAATTTTATTTTATTCAAAAAATCTTTAAAATCTTCATAGATTCAAAAAGTAACGTTTAATCATAATTCGATTACATACTTTTCAAGGAAAGTATACTTTTCTAAAAGGAATTCATTATTTTTATAATATATATTTTAAAGTTTTTATATTATATTATAAAATTATATTTTATACATTAAAAAATTAATGATGATTTTTTTACAAAGTTTTCATATTTTTTTGTTGACTAGTGATTTTTTTTCTTTGAGCCTATTTTTTTCTGAATCCCAACTTGGTGACATTAATCATGTTTGCCACATATCTTTCTTTAAAAATACTTGAAAAAGGTGTTTACCTACTTAATATATCATCCGATTATCACGCTTACAATTGCAAAGAGAAGAAGCAAAAGAGAGTGAATATATTAGCATTTTATAAGTAATACCAAGTATTTATTAAAGTTATTTGGTCATCCTAACTCAAAATCCGAATTCACGTGCCGGTTGAATATATTAGCATTTTATAAGTAATACCAAGTATTTATTGAAGTTATTTGGTCATCCTAACTCAAAATCACGAAAATCAGATGCACGACCCAATTCACAACCGTAGGCTCTTATACTATATTGCAGTTATTAAGTTATCCAACTTAAAACATTGAGGTTTTGAGTAAAGTAGGCACCATCATTTTAAAAATTTCTTAATTTTGTTCATTTTCCAATGTAAGACTATTATATCAATATGAATTATGTTTCATGAAACATAAAATTGAGTGTTATTCTTATATATGAAGTAGTATATGATAGAAAATGATTTGAATGATCTACCTGAATACATGAATCTTCACTTTTTTTTTTCTTAGGAAAAAAGTTTTACTAGGTCCAGAGTTAGAAAAAGTTTTGAGATAATTTTCTCAACCAAGGAAGAAAATGTTTTGCTGAACCATTTGGTTTCCCAAAACTCCATCGTTAGGAAGAAAAAAAATACCCTTTTCCATAAAGTAGACTTTTCCCTCCTCTTTTCTCAAAAACCTAACCTATCCTAAAAGTTCAAATTCAAGAACACTCATGTACCGAAAAGGGAGAATTATAGTTTTGCAGTTACTATACATATTTTTCAAATACGAAGAACAACTCAAAGTACCAGTTTCAGTTCTAATGTCGATGAGTCCAAGTTCATTAAGAGGTCACCTGGTGCATTCTATAATGTTATCGAATTTTTTTTTTTAATGTTTGAAGTGTTTTAAATTATTGTATATATTTTCTATATCGTTGGACTGTCATAAATTGCTGTCTTTCAAAATTAGTTGATGCATAAAGTAGAAACATTAAAACTAGTAAATTTTTAAATCAAAGACTTTATTTTCATCACTTTTGAAATCTGTAATTTCCAAATCGATATCTTATGAAATTTTATAGAGCATCGAAAGACTCGTAATAAAGGTTAGAGGAATGTTGTTATAACATACTTTTTATCACTCTTTTTGTCACACTCATTGAGAACCAAATGATCTCCTTAAAGTTAACTTTTGACATAAACTTTTTACGCAACTAATGCAGTTAATGAAAAAATTTTAATTGAATAATCAAATGACTTTCGACGAGTGTGACAAAGAAGGTGATAAAAAATGTGGTATAATAACATATCTCTAAATGTTAGATAATACATATTCTACATACGAAAATCCACGGCCTTAGAATCCAGGTGTTCCAACTCAAATCCAGGTGTCTCAATGACTTGAGACCAAGAAATGAGGGATCAATCCTCCTCCCACGTAAGTTCCATAGTGTATACATGCTCGCTGAGTTGTAAGGGTTGCGGAGGCCAACCTTGCAGTAGGAGCCTCGCCATGATGAAAAGCGGCCACGAGGGAGCACTGCCTTGAGCTGGAGAGGAGCACTTCCCTTGGAATCCAAGCAACGGTGGAGCACATTATGGGGAGACGGCCGGAGAGGCGTAGATGGAAGAGGAAACTTGGTTATGGGATTAGTAGGCTCGTGAGCCGTGCCACATGCATTCGAGATGATAAGAAAGGCATACGAGATTAGAAGCTGCAGGCTGAGAATGGCATGCAATGTTGTCTTTGAGAACTATAGCGGTCAAAAATTAGTAGACACTGATGACCGTCTGATCTAATCTTTAACTATTCGATAGAATTTGGACTGGTAGAAAAAAAAAAAAAAAAACACAAAGCAAAGACCTGCATAGGTAAGAAGGCAGTCAGAGAGTGCCCATTTAGGAGAGAAAAGACATTCCGATAGTTAAGTCAGATATTTGAGTCGAAAGAGACTGTGTGGCTAACGTTCCCTAGATAACAGTGTGCATAAGAGCATACCTTATTTTAGAGGGAGACTGATATATTTATACATCCTTCAATGTGAGGCACTGAAGGGTAGTCCCATAATGACTAGTAGATGATCTACAATTTGGGTCTCTTAATTAAGGGGATCATAGGCCTCCAGACTGAAATACGTGATCCTCTCTCTCTGTCTGACATGGAGATTGTGGCTTTGCCTTGAACTGGCAGTTGTTGTGTATTGATCGTGATTTCCGCTTGTTAATGGACATGGGTGGATATGAGTTGTCCCAAGAATCCTTACCTTCTCAAGAAGTCGAGGGTCTCAGTTTTCAAACCTAAGAAAGTATGGCCTTACTTAACAGAGGAAGGGAGAAACTTAGATTTTCGAGAGTCTAGCCCCCTCATGAGTCAGAGGGGATCTCCCGAGAGGCTAGCTCTTCTCTCGAGAGATGTTGTCCAATAGGCGTTGGCCTCCTTGAGGGTTAGAAACTTGGACCCCCTTTTCGGGGCCTTCGGTTCCAACTTGCTTGTTGGAGGCTTCCAAACGCTCGCGTGACCTCTGCACGTGATTGTTAATGGGCCGTGGACCTTTAGGACCTTCTTTTGTTGGACCTAATTGGACCGAAACCCAATTACCCATTGTCAGAAATGATAGGAGATTCCCAACCATCCTAAATGCTTACAACAACTAATTTACGCGTGGTTATGAGGTTGGAGAAGCTGAAGAAAATATCTCGATGCGTTAAGGGATGAGCATGAGATGAAATAGCTGGTGTATTTGCAGGGCCCGATGATTCTGAGGGGTCATTCGTTTTAATGTAAAATTCTGCATTTTATTGATTTTAAAATCAGCGATTGAAACTCTATGATTTTAAAATCAGATTATTTATTTGATTATTTGTAAAATAAAATAAAAATACTTAAGATTTTCTTATTTTAGTTTGCAGTGAACTTTTCCTAGAAATCAATAAAAAAATAGGCCTATCAAGTGGGTAAATAAAGCCCAAATCAGAATTTTTTTTTTTTTAACATTATATCAAACATCCAAAAACGCCGTAAAGCAAAATATTTTTTTAACTTACACTACTTTACATGGAAGCAAACAAACCCTGAGTGTGGAGAGACTTGCGACAAACAGACGGCTACAGAGGCTACTAAGATCAAGCCTCCATGCAGTCCAACAGCGGTGCAGCACAGTGCTGCAGGTATTATTCTTCTTCCAAATGTAGGCCAGCCGAAGGATTGGGCCCGGGCCAGGCCAGCCTCGCACCCATGCGGCCCAAGCCTCCCAGCAAGGTCCACTAATTGTCGGCCCAAGCCGTGTTGGACCCCAACACTGTTAAAAACGTTGAGGTTTGAGTCTGGCCTAGGCCCTTCCTACTTTTGGTTAATTTTAACAAACTTTAAAGCTTATAGTTTAATATTTATTAATTATAAAAGCTAAAAAAAATAACCTTTTTAAAGCACACTCGTCACTTACACCTCTAGCATGTCTTCTTATTTTTTTCTTTAACCATAATAATGCAAACCCATTATTTTATTAAAGGCAACAATACGACGATGTGAATATTAGTTTAATCAAGGAAAGCTATGAGAACGGATTTTAATTAATGATTCTTTATTAACATAACTTCATTTTAATAAAAATCCAAAAAAATGAGTCCAAATAAAAAATGTATTTAAAACTATGCCTCTCCCAACCTTTTTCATTACCTTTGTGAGGGCATTTCAGCCTCTCTCTTCATACTAGAATAACTTGTTGTACCAGCAATTGGTATTACGCCGGCTGCCAGTATTTTAAAATTAATTTTAAATTCTTTTATGTGGGTTCTATTATATCCTACATATTCCTATAATTCGATCTATTATTATCTATTCATTTGAGTTGATTTTTAATTTTTTATATATTTTAGTCGTCCAATCAAAGATCGAATTGTAGAACATATAGGTCAACTTAAGGCCCACTTAAAAAATTTCAAAAAAGTAATTTTTTAAATTAAAAACATTGGCAGCCAACCTAATACCAACTATCGGTGCACCAGGTTATTCATCTCTTCATATTCACTCCTCTTAAACCCCACCCCCCAAGGCCCCACCCCCATGCCATCCAATGCCTCTCTTTGTCTCCCTCCACTCTCTTTCAACTAACATCCCCTTCATCCCTCTCTTCATTTACGTATCCTCCGCGCGCATGCACATATATATGTACATACAAGTTATTTCAATGTACATTTTTTTTTGCCAAACTTGCATGATTTCTCTATTGCTTACACAATCTTGCCCTAGACTAGCTTCTACATATCAAAGAATTGTTTTGGTTCAATATTTCTTGTCAAACTTACATATCTTCCCACAGCTTCACCAATTTTATTCTTACGTTTTCAATGTATTTAAAAGTGTCTTATTTTATAAACTTTTTTGTCAACCTACATTTCACTTTTGTTACGAATAATGAATTGAAGAAAACGTGTAGTTTCTCCATTGTATTGAACATCTAAATGCACAAGTACAAAAATCCATAATAGGGCAAGAGGCCAGCAGGCCTAGCAAGCTGTACATACTAAATCTAGAGTTACTGTATATACATCAACACCCCCCCTCAAACTCACGGTGGATCATGAACCGAGAATTTGCTAACCAATTCACGAAATCGTAGAGTAGGTTGTGATTTCGTGAAAAGATCAGCAAGTTGTGCGACTGTTGGAACATAAGGGAGAGACAGATCGCCAGAAAGATAGTGCTAACGAACAAAGTGACAATCAATTTCAATATGTTTCGTTCGCTCATAAAAGACAGGATTGCTGGCAATCTGACGAGCACTCTGATTATCACAGTAGAGAGGAGTCGGAGTGTTAAGAGCAATCCCAAAAACGCGAAGAAGATGTCGGAGCCAAATAACCTCAACAGATGTGTCAGTCATAGCACGATACTCTGCTTCAGTACTAGAGCGAGAGACAACTGTTTGTTTCTTACTTCACCAGGAGATGAGAGAGGAACCTAAGAAAATGCAGAACCCAGTGGTAGAACGATGATCAATAGGATCCCCAGCCCAATCAGCATCAGTGTAGGCACGAAGCTCTAAGGAGAAAGTAGAAGACAACAGAAGCGAGCGACGAATAATGCTACGCAGATATCGAAGTACTCGAAGAAGAGCAACATAGTGAACAGAAATAGGCGCACTGACAAACTGACTCAAGATATGCACAACATGGACGATGTCAGGGCGTGAGATAGTAAGATAAACCAGGGCACCAACTAACTGACGATAGCGCGTAGGATTGTCTAGGAGAACACCATCAGTCGGGCGAAGCTTAGCATGTAGTTCCATGGGAGTGTCGACCGAGCGAGTGTCAGAGAAAGAGGCTCGCTGAAGAATATCTACAATATACTTCTGTTGTGATAGTAGGTAACCCCGAGAGAAATAGACAACCTCAAGATCAAGAAAGTAACAGAGGAACCCCAAATCCTTCATATAAAACTGCTGCTGAAGATGAGCCTTGAGGGAGGCAATGACAGTCGAATCATTGCCAGTGATGATCATGTCATCTACATAGAGAAGTAGGATGGCACGAACATTAGGAGAATCATGAACAAAGAGGGCATAATCTTCAGCACTCTCCTGAAAACCAATCTCAAGAACCGCTCGCCGAAAACGCTCAAACCAGGTACGGGATGCCTGCTTGAGCCCATAAATGGCCTTGCGGAGACAACAAACATGTCCAGGCGGAGCAGAAAGACCAGGAGGCGACTGCATATAGACCTCTTCTGTGAGATCCCCATGGAGAAAAGCATTCTTCACATCAAGCTGATAGAAAGGCCAACGACGAACTGCGGCAACAACAAGCAAAGTGCGAACAGTAGTCATCTTTGCCACAGATACAAAAGTCTCCTCATAATCAATGCCATACTCTTGAGTGAAACCACGTGCCACAAGTCAAGCCTTGTGGCGCTCAATAGATGTAGACACGCTAATTTTGACGTCATTTTGAGTAAATTTCATATCATATAATAATGCCTCAGAATGGTCTGATATTTAATCATTAATTAATTTTTATTGATCTTTTTGAGTGTCGGGTTTAACAGACATATTTAAGTTAATCAATTAAATTGATTTTAGCTCAAATTTCAGTTAAAATATAAAGAAGTCTAAAAGACGTCGACCTATGTAGACGCCATTTAGAGTTTATTCTTATTTTAACGTTTAAATTTGAATTTTAATCAATTGATTAATTAGCTAAAAGGCGTCTGTAAGAGTGGACGCGTTTTAGGTTTCTTAAGCTATTTTAACTTATCTTCCGGATGTTTATCCTTATCTTAATTAGTGTAAAAGACGTCTACACATGTGGACGCGTTTTAGCTGATAAAGATAAAGATAAGTTTTCCCGGATATTTATCCTTATCTTAATTAATTTGAAAGGCGTCAGCCAATGTGGACGCTTTTTAGATAATTACAGATAAAGATGAATTAATCAGTATTTATCTGTTGGTTAAGACGGATAAATCCGAAGTTTTTCTATGTTAATCACGAACGCAAAAGAAGTCTATAAATACCTTACATGTTGAAGAGTAAAAAAGTTAAGCGTGATCTTGAGAGAACATAATCTTGAGTTGAATTACTGGAGCGATAGCGAATTGAAGATCAAAGCAACAACGTCGGAACGCTGAAGCGCTGTTTCCAGAAGTCGGCGTCCTTTCAAGTCTTCATCCATTCAAGAATTCAACAATTGGGCATAAGTTTTTCATATATGCAATTTCATTTCAGCTTACATTCTTCAGCATTCACTTCATGTAAACACACACAACACTGCATTCTTTCAAAAACCTATTTGATTAAGGGGTTTCAAAAGTTATCCTAACAAGTAAATTTGCTGTTTAATTGCATGCTTAGCATCATGATTAGAATAGATACTGCTTTTACTTAAAATTCTCATAACTGTTTCTTTATCTCCTTTTCTATACTATTCCTGCTGCACTCAACAGCAACGAGAGAATCAAAAGGAGCAAATCAAGTACAAGTCAACAAGAATTTTTGGACGATCCTCATCCTCAACCTCAACCTCAAATTTCAAATTCAACAGTAATAACAAAAAGCAAAGAAGGGCTCTCTTTCTTCAGCCGGCTGAGGAAGGGGAACCAAGGACTCCATATCTTCCGCGTTCAAACAGGTAGGCGATCATACTTCTTTTGGAACTTTTTAGTTAAAAGTTTCTGGCGATCACTGCACTTAGTTGCTGTTTTTAATAAGTTTATTTTACACTAAATAACCTAGATTTTTCATGATAATCACACGGTCATTCTAAGCACTCACAATAGAGCCATCAGTCTTAGTCTTGATCTTATATATCCACTTACAACTGACAGGAGAGACACCAGAAAGAAGTGGTACAAAATCCCATGTGTAGGTTTGTTGAAGTGCCTGAATCTCCTCTTGCATAGCCTGACGCCATTCTGGTAACTGAACAGCCTGTTTGAAGCTCTAAGGCTCATGATGAGTGTGAATAGCTGTAAGAAAGGTTGAAAACTGAGGATAATAAAAACCAGTAGAATCATAGCCAAGCCTGTCAGGAGGGCGGTGAGAACGCTGAGGGTAGCGTCGAGGAGGATCCACAGCTAACAGAGGAGGAGCAGGAGCAGGAGCAACATCAACTGAAGAACCCGAAGCATCGTTCAAAGCGGGAGCACGTTGATTGGAGACCGAGAAAATAGGAGACGCGGGAGGGGAGGTGGGCAGTGGAGTCATGGAAGAGCTTGAAGGCTCGGACTCCAATAAAGATGCAGAAGTAAGGGGGTCTTCAGAGGATAGAAGACCCGGAAGACCAGGAACAATAAAGGAAATAGAAAAGGGGTCAGGATCATGAAGGAAGGAGAGATCCTGTGAGTTAGTAGAGAAGAAGGGAACGTGCTCAAGAAAAGTGACATGACGAGAGATACGAAGACGACGAGCAGTCGGATCATAGCAGCGATACCCAAGGTGCTCTGTGCTGTAGTCAAAGAGGATACACTTAACGGCTCGAGGTGAGAGTTTAGTGCGTTCGTGAGGGGGTAACAGTACAAAACATGTACAACCAAAAGTACGAAGTCGGCCGTAATCGGGAATGGCAGAGTAAAGACGCTCATAAGGTGTGCCATCCGACAGGACAAAAGATGGTGTGATATTGATGAGAAACACGGATGTAAGAACAGCTTCGGCCCAAAAAGTACGGGGAACAGAGGCATAGAGGAGAAGAGTGCGAGCAGTTTCAAGGATGTGACGATGTTTGCGTTCAGCAAGACCATTCTGTTGAGGTATATAAGGGCAAGAGAGCTGGAGAAGTGTGCTATGGGATGTCAAAAGCGAACGAAAGTCTGAAGAAAGGTACTTACGAGCACCATCAGTGCGGAGAACTTTAATACGACAATGAAAATGTGTGGACACCATCTCAGTGAACTGACGATAAACGGAGAGAAGATCCGATCGCTTGTGAAATAGGTAAACCCAAGTAAAGCGCGTACAATTATCCACAAAATTGACGTAATATAAGAAGTCAGTCATAGACGGAATAAGAGAAGGACTCCAAATATCAGAATATACTAAATCAAAAGGATGAGTAGAAATAGACTCATGAGAATAAAAAGGAAGAGCTGTATGTTTAGCAAGTTTACAACCTTCACAATGAGACAAAGAAAATGACGTGCTAGGACCTAAGACACTAGACTGAAAAAGAGATCGAAGACGAGCTACAGATGGATGACCCAGGCGACGATGCCACAGATCGATAGAAGTAGAAGGACGTTCTGGAGAAGATGACACGCCCACGTGGCATGGATTCTTCGCCACAACTTGGTGACTCAGTCAGCACACCGGCGAATATTTTCTACAAGTACTGTCGCAACCGTGGCCACACTATTGATTAATGTCAGAAGCTTCAGCATCGCCAACGTCAGCCTTGTCCCACTGCTGTTGTGGCGGAGTCGCCTCCTTCTGCCCCGTCGCCTACAACTCCGTCTGGGTTAACTTCTCAAGGAGGCTCTCTTGACGTGACGCAACTTGCCGGACAGATATAGCAGATTCAGCAGCTTCTCCAGACCGCTGGTTTCTTTTCTGAACCTTCCGCTCTGTCTGCCGCCACTGGTACTGTTTCAAACTGGATCTTAGACTCTAGGGCTTCTCATCACATGACATCTGATGATTCTATTCTTGTTAATTGTTCTCATGTTCCACCACACCTCCGAATCCACACTGCAGATGGTACCCTTCTCTCTGTCTCCAAGTGTGGATCCATCACTACTGACTCTGACCCCTCTGGTCATCTCACCCTCTCTTCTGTTCTTCATGTTCCTCATCTTTCTATAAATCTTATCTCTGTTAATAGCCTAGCTGATTCAGGATATCGTATCTCATTCACTTCCTCCTGGCGTCGAATCCGAACTCGAACTCAAAACCTAGGCATTGAGTTGAGGGAATCCTCAACATATATAGAGGGAAGGCGCCTACAGAGAATCCGATATAGGATTAAACTTCAACACCCCTCCTGGCGTCGAATCCGAATGGTTACGGCATAATTGACGTTATGAACGGATCAGGAGGAATAGAACAATCCATCAGGAAAGGCCCGCTCTGATACCATGTTACGAATAATGAATTTAAGAAAACGTGTGGTTTCTCCATTGTATTGAACATCTAAATATACAAGTACAAGAACCCATAATAGGACAAGAGGCCAGCAGGCCTAGTAAGCTGTACATATTAAATCTAGAGCATACTAAATTTAGAGTTACTGTATATACATCAACAACTTTCATAATTTTACTTCAAGTTAGATGGTTTCAATATCTTAGAAAATCCCTCTGATTTACACTTTCATATCAAACTTACATGTTTCCACTGCAAGTTCTACAGGTTAATTTGTACAGTATGACTCGCTCTTCAATATATTTTAAGAAATATACTTTATTTTATAAGATTTCGTTGTGTTGGCAAACATCATCATAAACATCTACAAGTAATGGGAAACTTCTTCATGACCTATCTGCGCTATGTTCACCGGCTCGGGGCTACGTTCACAAGCACGGCTGGTACTGAAAGCATTATGCAAAGTCCGCATGCATATTGCCTTCATCTTGATCCTCCAATGTTAATTATGGTTTCATTTTTACTTGGGTATATATTAAAGATTTACTAGAGTAATACTTGTTGTACTGACCTCCTAGTACATGACACAAGTCAGTGCCGTGTTCTGCATTGAGAATTGACTTGTGTCCTATACTGGAAAAGGTCACTGCAACAAATATTATTATATAGAGAAGCCATAGTTTGCAGGCTACCAACTCGTCGGTATACACTTTGTTAGTGTTGGAAAGAGTGATTCACCTTGGCAGGCCAACTAATTAACAAGAACAACGAAGGTGACCAACAACACCAAACAATAAACGAAATCCACAATCCAAAGCCCCCTTCGTTCACCCACGTTTCATTTTGGTCACCTACGACAGCTGACGGCGTCCATTTGTAGGCGAGACAAGTAAAGAACTAGGAAGAGACGTCCTATGATTAGGAATTTGAAAATTTTAATTTCTAACACAAATTTGATAGAGGCAGGTTGGAAAGCAGGTCGCATTAATGGGCCGGGACTGTTTAGACTGTAGTTCTGGATCGTAGTTTCAATTAAGAGCGGTGATGGGCCCTGTGGGCGCGATAGTTTTGAGTTGTAGTTGCATGGAGATAGGGTTGCTCGTAGTGTGGTTCAAATCGAAAATTTAAATTGAATTAAGTGATTTGCTTTCATGTGGTTCGATTTGGTGTTGTGTTTGGTTCTGTTCAATGACTTTATAAAATTAAGGCAAATAAAAAATTGAATAAATCAAATTTATTATATATATATTATGAATATTAATATTTATAAACATTTTAGTATGTTAACACCATTTACATATTTGTGTATAAATGTACACTTTTATTTTTATTTCAGTTTTAATAGGTATATATACATTTAATATGACATATTAATGTAAAATTTAGGTTTGAATTGAACTGACACGAATTAATTCAAATACTTGTTGCACCGCATGCGGTGTAGCTGGATGTAGCAGGATGATGTAGATTGCAACATGCAATCTTCTTCTACCACTTGTCTCACCTTTTTTTTTTTTTCTACCTTTTTGACTTTTTTAAGTGGAAAGAAAGAGAACCTAAAACTTTCTGACAAAATTACTATCTTTTCCCACTCACCTCCCTTTGAAAATGACACAGTTTTGTTTCAAAAGTATCCTTCTCGTTTTAGCCTAGTCACCTATCAGTTTATCACTTTTTGTACAATTTATCACTTTGAAATGCAATTTTATCATTTTTTACACAATTCAATTTTATCACTTTCTACGAAATTCAATTTTATCACGTCATGTGTACTTTTGTCACTTCGAAATGCAAGAAAGTGATAAAATTATACTTCAAAGTCATATAATTGAATTACGTGAGAAGTGATAAAATTATACAAAAAGTGATAAAATTGCACATGAAGTGATTAAATTATGTAAGAAGAAACTGATCTATGTAAGTAGTAAAAAAAACTACGTTACAAAGTGATAAAATCACATTTGAAAATGATAAAATTGAATTACGTAGGAAGTGAAAAAATTAGTTTTTGAAGTGACAAAATTATGCATGAAGTAATAAAATGATAGATGGCTAGGCTAAAACAAAAATGATATTTTTGAGATGAAAAAGTACCATTTTCAAAGAGAGGTGAGTGAGAAAAGACATTGGGGTTACTCCTATGCTAATGGCTACGTTACAGACTTGACAGTGAGGGCTTTTTAATAAACATTTGAAGATTGTGGGGGTAAATAGTCAGATTAGAAGAACTTATTTATACTACTAAAGTATTAGAGGGGCTTATTTGTAAAAAGTCCAAGTATCATACATTTTATGGAGAGGCATTTTAATATTTTAAAATATGTTAAAAACTCAATAAATTATGTTATTATACAATCTTCTTATTTTGGAAGCCTGGCTTTCCATAAAAAATGGATTCGATTTATGATGTCTCATCAACTTAGGAGGCAATGTAGTGGCTTCCAAAAAGAACAAGATTAATCACTTAAAAGGGGCATTCGATTTGACATAAGATGCCACAAAATCTTGTGTTCAAATAAGACACTGTCTTCTTCTTTGACGATGTTGCAAGCCAATCATCCTTTTTCAGATCATGTGGCCTGCATCTCTTCAGCATCTCTAGTGAAGAGCCTTCTTCTTTGGCGAGGACAAATGGGGTTTTAGAGGAAAGAAGACGCAACAAGAAGGTGGGGAAAGTTGTGTGGTGCGCTGCAAGAAAGGTCTATTTATTTATCTTTTTTTTTTTTTAATGTCAGCAAACAAAGGTCTATTTATCTTTTTTTTTTAAAATCAAAATAAGAATGACATTTTCTGAAATTTAGCATCTAAGAATGATTAATGTAAAATTATCTCTTAAACAAAAAATAAGCATGTCATAAAAATAAATTTTTTGGTCAAGATAAAATTGAGATAATATCTTTTGAAACTCTTTCTCTATATTTTCATACATCCTCATTCACATAAATGAGTGTGTTTGTTATGAAAAGATGAGCGAGTATTCAGTAAAATACATTATCATTTGAGTAGGGTCATACAAACAAAGATCTAGAGAAAAAGGTCGTGGAAAAAGTCAAATAAGGTCGGGCCTCTAATGGCCCTAATTAATGAAACTCAAATCTATTGGCAGATTGAGAAGATACAAAATCTTTTGCGGGATTACATATTAATTAGCCGTCTAACAGCGGATGCGATCATGTGATGTTCTATCCGTTACACTATAAAGTGGAAGAATAAATTCGTCCTCATAAATAATTATCCCTCCAATTATTAGATGGGTTTTTAGCATATGTATCCCTCACATGCAGAGTATTTACATATATACCTCTAATTCTCACATATTAGTATTAATATCTATGAAATCTTTTAAAAAATATACTTATACCCCTCAATCTAATAATGTTGCATAAATACCTTTAAGTTTATTAATGTTTTACATATATACTCCTCAATTCATTAAGATCTTGCATTATGTTCCCCCGACACCTCCGATGATATCATGATTTATGCAATACTCTCGACATGTTTCTTTGAGATATAGCTACAACATTTTAAAGATTTTAAAAGTATTGATGATAATATGTGGGAGTTAGAGGTATGCAGTGTATTTGAGGGGTATATATGCAAAGAGCACATTAATCCCATTCTTGCGAGGGGGAGGAGAGAGTCCGATTCAAATAGTCTACTTCATTTCTTCTACATCACTTAATACTCTAAAAAATCATTCTAATTGATCTAAAATCTTAAAAAATAAAAATTTTCTCTTTTTTAAGCTTCACTTTTCTTTCATTACGATATCTTGAATTAATAAGATTGAAGTGGAGTATGTGATGAAGACGATATCAATCAAAGAGAGTCAGAGACCACATAGGATGCTGTGGGCCCCCCACTGCCTTGGTATAGCCGCCCACTCGCCTTGCTTCCTCTTCCGTGGGCCTCGTTACCTCCCCAGCTTACCCCGCACCACCACAGAAACCGGCGATTCTCTCCACCGCTACGCTTCTTCCTGGGTGGTTCTGTTGTCTGACGGGACCGCGGTGTTCTCTGTGGGGCGTTTGACCTCCTCCGGCGGGGGGTGATCTCTTGTTCCGGCCGATCCGAAAGTTTCCTTCCTGGGAGGTGTCGGGTCATTGCCGCCGGGGATGTCGGGGCCGCTCGATCGACTCGCCAGGCCTTGTGAGTATCCGTTACCAAGGGATCAACTCTTTTTATGAGGAGGATGTATTTTTTTCAATTCTTTTTTTGGTTTGATGCTGTTTTTGGTTGTCTAGGGATTCGTGCACATTGTCGCTTTGTGTGTAGGTTCAAGTGGCTGTGGGCGGTTTTAGCAAAATTTCCAATTTTAGGTTTTTTTTACTTGAATTTTTGAGATGTATGATCTATGGGTTTGTAAGTTGTGATGTCGTTTTGAAAGTCGTTTGATTGTTCTATAAAAATAATTTTTCTCTGTCATTTGAATCAATTTCATGCCCCTTGAATGCATATTAATTCTGAATATTGGCGAATTTGGAAGGACCTCTTCTGAAAGCTTCGTTCTTGGGTTGGGTGCCCTTAAGAATCGTCTCAAAAGCTCATTCCACATTTTTAGTAAGTGGACACCCAATAAGTGGCCTTGTGGTGCTTAAACATCTCTTTTTGGGGACTGGCTTGCAAAACATTTCCAACACTAGTTTCTTCCTTACTTTTACTACTTGGATGAGGGAGTATATTGTACAGGGGAGCCTTGTTGCAATGGTAAGGATGCTCCGTTGTGACCTTGAGGTTGCGGGTTCAAATCTAGAAGTAGCCTCTTTGCAAAAAGCAAGGGTAATCTTTGTACAGTTGAGTCCTTGACCCTTCCCATAACTCACAGTGGTGGGAGCCTAGTGGCACTGGGCACCCTTTGTGAAGAAACATATAGTGTAGATTTCCTTTGTCTCTTGAGCACTTTTTATTCTTCCCAACAGTACATTTATTACCTGGTTGATTTGTTTTCTCCAAAATATGCTATTGTTGGCTCAAATTTCTAAAAGATTGGATATTAACATCACAGGAGAAATGCCATAACTTCAGGAGTTATCATGGCTTTTTAAATTGCATGGACATGTGTTTTTTCCTTTTTCAAGTGATGAACATGGTGTTTATTGAGCCATGACTAAATTTCTTTCGGATTTTTTTGGGTATTTTTGCATATTGTTAATGTGCATGCCAATTAGGTGGATGCTTATAAGAATTTTTGTTGAGATGGCAGTGTGGTGTGTTCACTTCCACACAAAAGAGATATGTGCATATAGTGAGGAAGCGAGGAGAAAGAGACATTCAGATGTCTAGATTTACATGTTTAGCCTTGAATCACCAGGAAACATGACTTTTTCTTTTCATTTGTCTGTCTTTTCCATGGTTAACATGGAAAATCCTGCCAATCTCAGTATAGATATTCTATTTTCCCCCTCTGAGTTCTAAACTATTATTTAGACTGCTTTGTACATTAATGTGATTCAGTTTCAGTCAACTTTAGTCTTTGTTTATAACTTTAGCTTTTTGGTAGGGTTAAAGTACTCATACCGGATGCATTATGTTCTGTATGAATACAATTTTAATGTTAACACTGTGTCACTGACACATAAATCAGGAGGGTTCTATGAACTACATTTTTCTTTTTTTTTCTTTTTTGGGGTTTGATCATCTGTTCTGGACCTGAGGCACTAAGTATTTTTCATAATGGATAGGCTCTGGCCTTCGGTGGGTTAAATCCCGCAGGTGGTGGTTCAAGTCCTTGTGTCGTCCCGGAGAAGTTTACCTTGCCTGTTGTCTCTCCTTATGTGCCAGGGCTATTTATCTGATATGACTTGGGTATTTGACCAGGGATCTGCTATCTACCCTAGCCGTGGTGCGGTATAACTTGGGTGTCTGGCTTGGGAGCTGCCGCAAATCTCCAGCCGGGGTTTTCCTCGAGTACTATCTCTGATAAAAAAAAAATGTTTTTTTTTTCGCTTTGCATCTGTGGAATAAAAGTAAACCGAAGAGTAATTTCTGAAAGTTCTCATAATTATAAATGGCATATCTTGTGCCTTTGACTGCATGGCCTGGCCATTCAACCAAAAAAAAGAAAAGAAAAAAGGAAGGCCTTTTATTATCCCATTGTATTCTTCATATAAGCTTGTCTTGAAGTATGATTCTTCACAGGTCAACACTATGTCTGAATCATAATATCTTGTTCAGGTTTGGTTTTGATGGTAGAAAAGGGCTTGAGGAAACTTATCCAGTACTTCAGTGTGATGTCGTTGGTGATTGCGCCTAAGTGCCAAAGTGCTGCTGTTGATCTAGATAAACATTACTGTTTCAAATCAAGTTCTTGAGTGTTTTATTAAGTTTTTTCCAGTCATGTGCTTGGCCGGTATGACCTAGTGGCCTGTTCTACAGGGGTGAGCCTGAGTAAAGATCGGGTGACTTCTGGATACAGCAGCGTCAGCCTGCTTCATGAACTCCTTCACTAGATTTGGTTTTTCAGGATCACTTGAACTTATCTGAAATATCATTTAGTCATCCTGATTTATTACAATATTTGGAGAGCAGAGAGAAGGGTGTAGAACCCTCTTTCTTTCAGTCTTTCTCCCTCACATTAGTCTGTTATGATGTGAGGAGTTCTTCTGTTCAATCTCCTATTGTAACATTCAATACAAAGTTTTTTTTTGTTATGAATATACACGTGTGGTACTACCACTTAAAAACGCGTTCACCAGAAAGTATCAATTTTTACATTGTGTATTGTGGGTTTAGTCCAGATCAAGCACATTCCAATTTGAAGTTCTATTAGCTATAAGATGTGCTATTTATCATCTCGCAGCACTTCACCTGTGATGTAAAAGCTTGCTAATTTAGGGTTGTCCATGGCTGATGGTTTGCTATTTTCAGGCTTTGAGGGTTTCTCCAGTCATGATGAGAGAAGGGAAAGGAAGTCTGATTTTGAGAATTCAGAAGATGAAAGGAGAACAAGAATTACATCTTTAAAGAAAAAGGCTATAGATGCATCCACTAAATTCAGACGTTCTTTGAAGAGAAAAAGTAGAAGGAAGAGTGATAGTCGTGTTATTTCCGTGTCGATTGAAGATGTCAGGGATCCTGAGGAGCTGAAAGCTGTTGATGCATTTCGACAGGCATTGATTTTGGATGAACTGCTACCTGCCAGGCATGATGATTATCATATGATGCTGAGGTAATGTTTTTTGTTATTTTTTGTAATTTGCCAACATCCAAACTCGTCTTCCATCGCAGTGGCGACACCTTGTATACTTCATTAGCTGAAATAACTAAGTCAAGGTTCTGTTCATTGTCTCTTTGTGGCTTTTTCCTTTTGAGTATATATCTAGACTAAATTATGAATCTATGATCTTGTGAGCTACTGTTTCCGAACTCCCAGTGAGCAAAATTTTAGGCAGATTAAATTGTAACAATTTCTTGCATCAACGAGGCCTTTAGAAGGCTAGACTTCAACTTGTCAGTAGCATAATCTTGAACGTTCTCCTTTCTTTGACCTCATCAACTCTTGCAATCTTTGATGTTTAGGGATTAACCCTTTCAATCTTGATATTTACTTTTAAGTTTTAATCCCACACAGTCTTGGTTTATTTGATGAGCCCCTGACAAATTAGGAATAATTCCCTCAAACTTTTGAAAGAACAACCCTGAGAAAAGGACATTTACCAAATAAACATGTAATTATGGGGGATTGAAGATACACATGATCACAATTTATGTGGTGTTCTGGATTTTCAAATGTCCGGGTTGCTAGCAATGCCTTTCTCCATCACCTTGCCCCATCTCCCAAACTAATGTGTGATACACAAGGAAAGGGTTAATTTGGTTCCCTCCAAGTTTTCATACTGTTGCCTTTTGTTACGCATCCAACTCCAACTCAATTTCTGTTGCTCACTTTCAGATTTTTGAAGGCACGGAAGTTTGATGTAGAAAAAGCAAAGCACATGTGGGCTGAAATGCTTCAGTGGAGAAAGGAATTTGGGGCTGACACGATTATTGAGGTAATAGAAGTTATACTACGAATTGAACCATCAGTTTTTTTTTAAAATGTGAAATATATATCTAATATTTGTTATGACTTATGACAGCCAACATTGTGGCAATCCTAGAAGACAGATGAGATAATCCATAGTTACCCTGATTCTAGTCTTTGGCTGTTGGACGAGTTTCTAGACATGTCTGCATGAAATATTTTCAGGGTTAATCTTAAGCTTTCATGAAAATGCGTTCCAATTTTGATAGAAACAAGGGCCATTCTAAGTGCAAAGGGAGGATGAATATGCATAGAAAGGGATACCATTTTCATCAGACTGGGTACATCTGTTATGTAATAGAAACAAATTATAGTCCACATTGGTATAAGAAACATTGTCTTGCTTGTCATACAAATGCCAATATGCATACTATTACTTTATACTCAGGCAACGAAAATATAATCTCCTTAGTGGCATATAAAACTAGTTCATGACATTGAGCTAGAATCGAAAGCATCTTAATAAAACTTGCAATAATTGTATCAATATTTTTTTGAATGTGGATGGTGTCACTTGTATTTATAAAAGGAAAAGAAATTTACAATTGAGAAGGGAAACCAACAAAATTCCCTTCCTATACAAAACACCAAGATGGTGAAACCCTCACTCAACTCTCCTCCAGGAGACAAAACAAGGAGTTACAATTATCCACATTACAAGAGGACTTTGCCCATTGTCCGACCTTCTCACAAACAAAAGAGAATATTCTATGTGGGGTAGCAGCTTCCTGCCTGAAAATTCTACTATTCCATTCTGTCCGAAGTGTCCACATCGTGGCATGGAGGATCATCCACCAAACCCTCCTGTCCTGCTTCCTCAGCCAAGCTCTCCCCCATGAATGAAGAAGGTCCTCCACTGACCCCCAATTATTGTATCAAGATTGTTGCACTCTTATGGGAGTAAAGGTAATGTGATGCCTGTGTGAACATGTCACATGTGCAGCCCAAGCCAAATTCCATCTGAGGGAATTAGAAGACAGTTAGGATAATCTGCTTCATGAAATGCCGATTATGGGGATTTGATACTACCAGTTAATGCTTTATACAATCATCTAGAAATAAGATTAGACAAGGTGATGGCAAGATAATTTTTGCTTTAGTTAGAAAAAGATGAGCCTTTCTTGCCTCCTGGTCTTGGGATGGTTGGATGTGATTCCTCAGGAAGCAGAGGGTTTTGTATTTGAAACCATCATGGTTTAAATGGTGTTGGCTTTGAAGTTGAGCTACTGCCACTGCTGTTTTGCTCAGCACAAGCTGAGCTCCTCCTTGTAAGAAAGGTAGCCCAGTGCCGTGAGGCTTCCACCAACACGGGTGCAGCATTTACCCTTGCTTTTTTTTAGTAATAAGATATTGGCACCATTTTAAGAAAGACAAAAGCATGTAGGATCACACGGGAGGACAACACCTTAACATGATCTTTGGTATTATTTTTTGCATTGGCATCAGTATTAGCCTAACAGGTCACTAGTAGACTAGCTAGCAGAGTGGTGAAAACTTGGGAAAAGGAGAAAACAAAACCTCAAGAGAGAAATCTATATTAGCCATGTAACCTACTTAGAAATAAAACTGCATAGTCAACAAATATATTTGATTAATATATGCACACATTAGCTTGTGGTGGTTCCTTTCAAGGTTAGAGCTGCGCCAAAAAAAAACGCCCGTCTTCACAGATGCAGAATTTGAACGAGTTTTCTCTTGATCATTTGAAAAGGAAAAAACAGTCTCATCTCTGCACAATTTA
This sequence comes from Zantedeschia hybrid cultivar, assembly GCA_030544215.1. Taxonomy (NCBI): domain Eukaryota; kingdom Viridiplantae; phylum Streptophyta; class Magnoliopsida; order Alismatales; family Araceae; genus Zantedeschia; species Zantedeschia hybrid cultivar. Next base: position 60,902,730 of record JARZZO010000004.1, read on the forward strand.
AGATGTCATCCATGTCAATAGTTGCTTAAACATTGTGTTCTTAACAAAGTCTAGAATTTTGACCAGCAACGACATCTTTCCCCCTATCCTCCTTATTGTCTTTTCTCTACTTTGGTGTCAATTTTATATACCTTGTCCCCATTCTTTTGTCAGGATTTTGAGTACAGTGAGTTAAATGAAGTTCTAGAAGACTATCCACATGGTTATCATGGTGTGGATAAGGAAGGGAGACCTGTCTACATTGAAAGGTTGGGGAAAGTTGATCCCAACAAACTTATGCAAGTGACAACAATGGATCGTTACATCAAATATCATGTCAAGGAGTTTGAGAAAAGCTTTTTGATTAAGTTTCCAGCTTGCACAATAGCTGCACAAAGGCATATCGATTCAAGTACAACAATTCTAGATGTTCACGGAGTGGTATATTGCTTGTTTCCCCTTTCTCTTTCTGAAATCCAGGTGTCACTTAGCTTTAGATGCTTTACCATTATTAATTGTCAGCTCTGAACGAAAGATGTATTTTTACACTTAGGGAATGAAAAACTTTAGCAAGACTGCAAGAGAACTTATTATGCGTCTTCAGAAAATTGACGGTGATAACTACCCCGAGGTATAGTTTCATTCCTTGCTCCAGCATAGCATTTACATGTTATGACATATGGATACTAATCTCCTCCATGAAAAACTATATCATGTCAGACTTTGTGCAGAATGTATATCATCAATGCTGGTCCAGGTTTCAGGCTGATATGGAACACTGTGAAGTCCTTTCTTGATCCCAAAACTACCTCAAAGATTCATGTAAGAATGTATCTTAGCTCTTATGCATTTGGCTTTCCTTTTTTAGTTATTAACTTTTTCCCTTTTTCCCTTCAGGTCCTTGGAACCAAGTACCAGAGTAAATTGAGTGAGATAATTGATCCAAGGTAAGTATTTCTTTATTCTGTTTGCTGGAATGGTTTAGGATTGATGATTTTCTTCCTCAACTATGTGGATTATGCTAATTCTTATTATGCTTGATTTTCTTTAGTGAACTGCCAGAATTCCTTGGTGGTACTTGTACATGTCCCGAGGTGGGAGGTTGCCTTAGATCTGAGAAAGGTCCATGGAAGGACCCTAACATATTGAAGGTTTCCCATCTCCTAATTTTTCCTCCATTTTATTGTAATTCATACAGTTTCTTGTGTTTTCGAGTGTCTTTTTTCTGATGCAATTCATTGATGGTATCCAGATGGTTCTCGATGGAGAAGCACAACGTGCAAGACAAGTTGTGACTGTTTCTAACAGTGAGGGCAAATTTGTTGCTTATGCAAAGCCACATTACCCTGTGGTAGAGATAATCCTATTGTCTAGTGATATTTAACATAATATATTTTATTTTTGGTTCCTAAGCGAAATTGTTTCCTTCATCCACCAGATAAAGGGTGGTGACACATCTACTGCTGAGTCTGCATCAGAAGCTGAGGATATTACCTCTCCCAAAGCAACTAGGAATTATATGCTGCATCCTCAACTGGATCCAGTTCATGAAGAGGTAACCTTTGTTTCATTGAACAATATAAGGTCCTATAAGACAACTCTAGCTAGACCCGAAATGTAGTTCATTTGCTAGAGAGGTGCCTCCTTTCAATAAGATTGGTGGTGCAATCCACAACATCTTCGAAAAAAATCATTTCTAGATGATTGTACCAAACTTATGAGCTGTGCTTTGTTATTTTTCTGAAAGAAAAGGTGGGGTAACACCATTTCATCTTAATACAAGACAGGTACATATAAATGTCATGCACCCATTTATAAGAAAAGGAACTCAAGTAAGTGAACTGAGAAAGGCTATATAAGGAAAATTCAACAGGAGACTCAATTCCGAAGGAAGCATCTGTGTCCAGCAACTGGAATGCTTCATTATCCGTTATCCAGTATGCTCCATTATCCACATGTAGAAAGATCCCTGGAAACTTGGAGCAAGCTCCATTTCCGCATGTAAAAATGATTCGAGGAAGCTCAAAACAAGTTCACTATAAGAAATCACATTATAGCTTCAAGACAAGAAGTCAAATTACTACAACATTTATGAATCAAAATCAATCTTCAAACATGCCCTCCACAGCATCTCATCTTTATCTCAACCACTACAATCCCAACAACCTATCCTATCCAATCCCCTGCAATTCTCTGCAAACATAAGCACTTGAATATAGTTGGACTCGGTCTGAAAGTATTTGACACAGTGGGGAAAAATTCCATTTCTATCCGTGCCAATTTCTTCTCCCTTTAGCAACTAGGCATCAACCATTTTTTAGCTGTAGTTTGGACCAAAAGATCATAAAAAATTTTCTTGTGTTCTTCAAACATACAAAAAATTGGTTTGTATTGAATGCTTGTTGGTTATGAACTAGTTTATTTCCCAAAAGGCTTTTATTCCTTTTGGTTTCATTTTTTATTCATCATTTGATACACTGTTGAAAACCATCTTTCACTGGATAACTGTACGAATTTGCACCTGTTACCGAGTTGATTTGATGTATCTATCATCGTGCACAAGAATGTAGGAACATGTATCGAACAGACTGATACATACTTTGAAAACGGTGAATAATGAATCAACATCTGTATAATACGAATCTAACTTACAATATATTAACTTTGAGCACAGGCGTGGTCATGACTTCCATGTTCTGCATAGAAATTCTATGCTCTGTCCATGGTTAACTTCAATGTATATATTACTTTAGCATATTCAGTATATGAACAGAACCATCACATGGAGTGCTTGGACAGTAATTCAACTGTATGGAAAAATTAAATAGTGCACTTTGTTTCGATAAAAAAGATTTGCCTAACTTCTTTTCTTTTGCTACTTCCTCTGTATCTCCATTCCTTTTACTGCTTCCTGCATGTCGAGTATGAATCTCGGATCAAATGACAAATACAGCTGATGTGGTTGTCTTTTGTATGTCCCTTCTTGTACGCTAGCGAACCTTGCATACTTCTTTTCCCAACAAAAATGTTCAAACAGACATATTACACATACATGTTTACATGCATGCATACATATATGCACAACATCCATATGCTATTATTAGATGCTGCAGCAATCTTGCTGTGTTATATATTTCCTTTTGCAACCGCAGGCTAAAATCATTTCTAGAGCAAACATAGGAGGCAATTTTTCTGAGTATGATGTTCCCATGGTGGATAAGGCGGTGGATTCAGGATGGAAGAAAGAAGCATCAGATCAACGGCTCCCTTCTTTGAAAGGTTTGCACACCTGTCTCATTTATTCCTATGAAAACAAAAGTTATAATATTCTGTCCCTCTTTTTCTGAGAATTCCAGTAGTAACTGAACTATAAGATTAGGTAAAACCCAACTGTTAATAATCATGGTGTTTTAATATTTTTATTACTGGAAGAAAGGTTTCAATGTGAGGCATAGAATATTCATTTCTCCGGAACTGACTTGTGCTTTCTATTGATTTTTGTATTTCTCACTCGCTGTTATTTCCATATGCTGTTGTTCTTTTCTATATGTTATTAAACTATGATGAGTGCAGGATCACATTCAATGTTTGAAATTTCCATTAGTTTGAACTAAAATGAAGGCTTCAGAGAGAAGCACCTTACCTCGTAAGGGAATACTCTGGTACAGATTCTAGAATGAACATCAAGATAAGATTTTCTTTTGACTAATTCTTTGAAATTATCTGAAAATTATGGTTTTTGGAATGTGTGCATCAGTTTTTTCCACATTCGAGAAAGCTGAACTAGTGAAGTCTCTGCATGTTGAAACTGATATATTTTTGCAACTCTTGAATGGAGAAATGACATCCATTGTTTTTTTAAAAGGGGACCGGCCTAATATCGGCTTTCGTAAGTTTCAGGTTCACACCAGCTATATGGCATGCACAAGCCTCCTGACGGAATTCGAGGGCAAATAATTACGGTACCGATGGCCTTCATTATGACTGTCATTGCATTTCTTCATTCAGTTGCCAGCCATGTGACGAAGCGGCTCCCAAGCAAAATGTCAGAAAGCTCCGAACTGGCTAACCGAGATGCCACACTTGACCCATTTCCTAGTGAGGAATTCCGACCTCCGTCACCTAGTCCTGCATTCAGTGAGGCAGATCTTCTTTCCTCTGTTCTGAGAAGGCTTGGGGAACTGGAAGAAAAAGTTGACTGTCTCCAAGCAAAGCCATCTGAAATGCCTTTTGAGAAGGAGGAGCTGCTTAATGCTTCTGTTCGCCGTGTGGATGCACTAGAAGCTGAACTGATTGCTACTAAAAAGGTATTGTTCTGCATTTGTTTTCCTGACAAAAAAAGTATGTTTTGAAGCTCTCAACACATTATTTACTTCACCTCTACTTTGCAATGACGGAAGAGTCTGGAGTGCAAAGTGTTAAAATGTCCGGGCAATTCTCTCCCCTTCCAAGCTTAGTCTTGTACGTTAGAGATGTTTCTTTTTGTTCACTATGAAGTTTACCGTAGTTGCAGGATAGTCTCTTGGTGATTGTTCATTCCTAGGCATGCTTGTGAAAAGTCCAAACATACATGGTGATGATATTGTTTGGTCTTGAACAGATTCAAGCTATTGTCTCCACTATTACCCAGACAATAATGCAGTTGTCGAAGTGCTGTTACTAATTCTTTTGTCTATAGCATTTAGGTCACCCATGTATTTTGAATCATTGTTGTGTGCTGTCAAGTCTACTACAACTGCGAGCATCAATGAGAGTGATTGGGCTACATCTGGATCTAATACTTGAACCTGCAGCATGCAGGGTTGTCTTTATTTGGGTCTTCATTTTCAGGCACATATCTGCCTAGACCTGGTTCTTGACCTGTGTACTAAAATTGTTTTTATTATGATACACTGGCCAGGCTCTACATGAAGCTCTGATGAGGCAGGAGGATCTACTGGCATACATAGATCGTCAAGAACAGGCAAAGTCTAGGGTAAGTTGTGATTATCTCCTACCATCTTTTGCATTTTGGTATCTTTTGGGTGAGCTTCGTTTACTCATAATTTTGTATGTCTCTGCAGAAGAAGAAATTCTGCTGGTAAGAAGAGGCTCGTGTACAGGGAACATTTAGTCATTTAAGAGCTTCGGATACCTGTATATACTGAGAAGACGAGCGATGTTATTAATGCTTGCCTGAGTTTGTACAATTTCACTGAAATTATATACAACAAATGAGATGAAATGGCCTGTGCCCTCGGGCATATGCGCCCACAGGCCACGACATACTGCGGCTCGTCTTGGCCCTACATAACAAGATTAAGAGCCAATTCTATGTGCACCACATCCCTGGAAAAAAAAAAAATATGGCCCTAAGGGTGCAGGTTGTTTCCTCTCCCTCTCTCTCTCTGAGTTGCTTCTCTCCTGGACTTGCTTGCTTGCTCTTTTGATCATAGATGGCGAAATGATGAAATAACGATAAAGAATGGAGTTTGTTTTTACTTCTTGGTGCCATTTGTGTACATAGAAGCTTACGTAGATATATCCGAACATTAAGGAATTCCTACAACCCTATTGGATTGATTCAATTGGTGCCAACAAAAAAAGCTGTCAAATAAGATGCGTCCCCCAAAAGAAAAAAAAAATCATTTGGTAGACTAACGCTTCGTTAATGCAACACAACTACAGCCGCAGGGTGCCCGAAACCCTGAACAGAGCGTTTCCAAGTTACAAGGAATGAGATGCACAACGCCGTTAGAGAGGATCGAGTTCTCCGTCACACAGATATCTCTGTGTTTTGGTGTGTGCTTTGCAATCCCCTGTATGCGGTCTTCCGGGTGAGATTGTGCAATGTCGAAAACACTTACTGTTGCCTACTCACAGATTTGAAAAAATAACTGATTCATCGTTATTTTGCTACAATGTGGGAATAGTGGATACAAATCGCACTGAGTCGTATTTCAATAAGCCTTTAGATAACTAAAATGACTATTATGAAGAAATGTTCATAACATAGTTGTCTTGTTTTGGATGCTGTTGTCAGATGTTAGTGTTCATGCAGGGGTAACCTATGTAGCATGATCTGTGTGGCAGATCATTTTGCATCTAGGACATTCCCTGGTACATTTCGATGTTACTGTACATGATCGTACACTAGGTAGAAGGTTTTCTTGTCTGATGTATGAAACTCCCTGGTGGCTGCGTGTAGTTATGTGTTTTGAGTCCATTCTTCCAAGAAAACGATCACCCTTCTCTGATGCTGCAGGAAGTTTGCATGCAGTGCAACCCATGCTGCTGCTTTACTGTAGCTACACCCTGCAAAAATTGGCGTCTTAAGATGTAGAGAATAAGCTTTCATCAAGGTATTTGAGGAACCTTCAAACATGAACGTAGGCAGAATTTTGGGGGCATGCAAGTGCAACAGAATGGCAAAAGGTTATCCGTTTGTGTTTTACATGGGTTTCTTCAAGCCTTCTATTCAGTAGTGTACGAATTGAGTTAATAGCTGTAATAATCCTCTTCCAAAATTTTATACGGAGAATACCTTCAGTAGAGTATGCTAGAGATCTCTAGGCCTTTTAACTGATGCTTGGATGTCATCCGACTGACAACAAGAACAAAAAGAGGGAAAAAAAAACTTGTTTTGAATTGAGAAATTTTGGGTGAATTGATGTTCAAATCAACTTTTTTGGTGTATTTCATATCAGGAGTGTGTTTAGGTTTCTATGTCATGAATATGATTTCCGACAATGTTCATGCTTTTTGGTAATTACCATATTAGTATGTGGACCAGAGAAGCCCCCTATCTTTGAATTGGGTTTAGACTCCTAATCTAGGAACATATTATGGATGCCTAGTAAATGAGGTCTCGTTTTCGGAGCATTGAATGGTTTGTGGATAACCGAATAGAAGATAGAGCTTTTCAGACAAATATACACAAATGCTGATCTATTCAACCAAAACCTCGAATGGGTTTCATATTACAGCAAAACCTCCAACAGTTTTATGTTACAAATAAAATAATAAAAACACCTTGTCAGAGAGGAGAGAAACTTGTCAGCTTCTAAAGATTCACAGCTTTGCTTATCGGATCACAACTCTCTTTGACAATCACCATTTGAAAGGGTTCTGCAATTACAAGATACAATGATTCAGATAAGAACGAAGTCCTGTAGATCACAGTGTTGATTCTTCAGCAGATATATGAGGTTTGGAATATAACCAAAAGAATAATTAAATATACAAACAACTAAAAGGAATTGATTTTAGATGGCGTCAACAATTCCTCTACATGTATTTTCTAAAAATGCAAAGAGCTTAAAAGAGTAAAATTCATTATGGGAACACATTCATTTTTTCTAGACTTCCAATTTCAAGATTTCAAGCTGTTAACATATTAGTAGGCACAAGCAAGTCATTTTGATAGGAGTTCAAAAACGACCCTGTATCACCAGCATACTGGGGGATAGGGGACCAATGTCCCTTTTGGAAACAGCCAGATATGAGTATCTAGAAAATCAAAGACTAAAATGATAACTTGAGAACTTGGGAAAATATTCGGCAAGATTAGCTAGTCAACTGACAGATTGGAACTAGGAGATTTTCGCAAGTGATGTCAGTAGATTTTTGCCAAGAGATTTCAGGACGTATAGCACCCAGGAAGGGGATCACTTCAAGTTCAAGTGACCACAGAGACATGTTTTTAGATTGTAGCTTCAAGTAGCTTACCAGTTTGCTCTTCTTCTTCTTCTTTTTGTCGAGAAATGCAAGAAGCTCCTCTTGCCTCACAAGAGCATCCTGCAGAGCCTGCACGACCACCATCCATGAACAATAAGGGATCACATATTGAAATTTGAAAAAAGATGTCAAGCACATCAAAAGCCATGCAATCCCATTCTGCCACTGAAAATATAGAGTTCCCTTCAAGAGGTGTGCTGGGAATGGGAGTCTGAAGGTGTAGACTTCACCTTCAGGTAGGAAGAACAAATGTTCTGACTTGGATAAGATGTATTGCTACAACAACACTCATTACGACACCCAGCTTCAAAAAATTCGAAGAGCTACATGCATGGCCATTAATTTGAGTACTACCCACAGGATCCATAGAGCTGAAACCGGAAGGACAAGGCTTGCTATGTTTATCTGCTCAGGCCAATATTTTTTAGTTTATTTTTTAACATGTTTCTATGGCGGGCTATGTGTAAGATGTGCCCCAGAAAATTAGTTAAGGGGCACTCACCTTCTTGGTGGCCATAAGCTCTTGTTCTAGAGTGTCAACACGGCTGACAGCAGCATGTAGGATTTCCTCTTTCTCTGGGGGCATCTCAGCAGGCTTCTTGGTGAGAGTGGCCACCTTCTCTTCCATCTCACCGAGTCGCTTTAGAACAGCAGCGTACTCAGCAGGAGAAACCTGGCAATGCTGAACTGGGCCTTTAACCATCTCGTCACAGTACTCAGTGGTGCCATAGTCTAAAGCTGCAGCAGTAATCTTCTTTGGCATGCTGCTTGTTAGTCGAAGCATGGTGAAAACGCCCACGACAAAGGTCATGACACCAGAAACGATTTGTGTGCTGAAACCATCTGAAGGTTTATAGGTATCTCCCATAGTAAATACACCTGCAGTGAGAGTGTTCAGACATGATGTAGCAGAAACCAACATCAGAGTTGTAAAAGTTTTACTGATTTTGGAGGATAAATCACCATCCACATAGGCCCCCATTTGAAACTCGAGAGAAATTTTGGGTACCCGGTAGAACATTTTGAGTGACAAGAACAGCTACATTACTTGGTGAATAGCCAAAACGATTATTATTTTTTTCTCTGTTTCAGGAAACTTCCCTTCAGTACGCAGTGTTTCATCCCAACAAGTGCTCTCCACCACCTTAGGAAGCAAATGCATTTGCCATTTCGGGAATGGCAGTGTTTGCTCTTTCCCCAAACTTGGAAAGGCATTTGCATTTTCAACCCTGAGATACAACTTTTCTAACATATGTAAAAGGGATGGATGAAGAGGACTTACTCTTGGTGGGGGTAAACTTTTCATCCAATAATCCCTTTTTCCAGGCTGCATCCACGGCCTTGTCAACCATTGGGAAATAATCATCATAACCAAAAGAAGTTGGGACGGCTCCTCGTCCACTTTGCACCTGCAGCGAATCAAAACGTATGAAACATAAAAAATTAACCAAAACCATCTTTTTTTCCCTTCAGAAAAGATATTCAGTATGAAGTTATAAATTCCTAATGTTTCTCCAAATTGTCCTCTACAGCCATTAAGATTCGCGATATTTCACAAATAACATTTACTGTGGTTAAATTGTGTAGAAGGAAGTTTGCTGAAACACAACTGCTTCTAGACCTGTTCCTTGACTTTCACAATTTAAATGTTATTTGTCATTCTGTATCCACGACCAACCTAAACACCATTTAATACTTTGTCTAAAATCAATATAAATACCATCCAATACTTACCTCTTCATGAACAGGAGATAGCTGTGGGTGCTTTATGTACTCCCGTGGAATTTTCATAGGGATAGTTCGCATCTCATCAGCATCCAAAATTTTTTCTCCACGGAAAGAATCACACCCCTTGGTCTAGGAAGTTAAGAATAATAGGGTTATTAACTCCATACTCGGTGCTCCATAGCAAATGATTAAAATTCAGCATAGAGAAGAGTAGAACAAAGAATGGTAAAATCAGAGAAACACAGTTAAAAAAAGTATGATAATGTATTTCACCTTAGGGCAGATTGTTTCATCGTCAGAGACATACACTGTCTTATCCATGCCTAAGCTGGGTGCAGCTGGACTCCGAGATTTTGCGGCACCATTTTGAACCATCTGGAAACATTATTGGCCAAATAAAATTGCAGCAATGATGGAAGGACGAGGAATTGGATGGCAAAATAGAGAACTTAAGAAGAGTAATGGACCTTAAGGATCTCAGGGTCTTTCCATGGCCCTTTGTCTGACCTAAGACATCCCCCTGCATCTGCACATGTGCAAGTCCCACCAAGGAACTCCGGCAATTCACTGGGAGGAATAAATGGGGTCAGATCATGTTGAGGATTACAAATAGTCCAACACAATATCTTAATATTAAGAGTGGAAGGGACTCAACTATTTTAAATATTATTTTTTGTCCTTTTCTTAATGTGAGACTATTCTAACATGTTCCCTCATGTACAGGCTGACTTAAGTTCTATTACAAGGACAAATGACAATTAAGTGTGCATGCTCAGATCGTAAATAAGACTTGATCTCATGTTAAAGTTATTGGACTGTCTAACTAAAGATCTTAAGGCACAGAGCGGAAGGGGCTCAACTAATTTAAACATATTTTGTTTTGCCCTTGAGCTAATATGGGTCTATTCTAACAGATAAGATAGACAATAATTTATAGGGTAATCTTATATTACCACTCTTGTATATTAATTTAAAAAAGGCCATGCTTATTTGCATATTATCCTGCATGTCCTTACAAAACAACATATCTATCAGATATGCCATTTTCATTGCAATGGCATATATGATATTTATACATACCAAATATGCCATTGAAATGGCAGTTCTGAATCATTATCTACATTAGGATGGTATGTAGGTAATATATAAATAAGCACGGCATTTTTAATCTTTAACATAAAATAATGTTTAATATGAAATTATCCCTAATTTATATGCTGAAATCCCTAATCTGAAGCAACCTAAGGTCTCATCTTCAATCAGTATTAATAATTTCAGACAGTAATTCACATAAAGGTTGACAAAACGCATTCAACTTGTGACTTGGTGGAATTGTGCATCAGTAGAAGCTCACCTGGCATCAATCACTTCAAGCAACTTACTCTGGAACTTGTTCCCCAAAACCTGAGACAAAAAAACAGCTGCTTAGGAACCAGATAGACAAAATAATTAACAGCTGCTTAAGTAAACCTCATATCAAACTTGATACTTGATAAAGTAAGGGAAGAACATACATGGATCTTTGCTGTGGTCTTTGGATCGAGGAAAGTCTTTATTGTGTTCCACAGCATTCTGAATCCAGTACCTGCATTAACGATGAACATGCGGCACAGCGTCTGCAATGAAAAAGAAATTCTTATAGAACATTAGGCATGTTTTCCTTAGGCTCAGGATTTGACACTTTCATTTGGTCAAGTAATGTACCTCGGGATAATTATCACCATCAATTTTCTGGATGCACGTGATCAGTTCCCTTGCAGATTTGTTGAAGTTTTTAAGTCCCTAAGGTGCACATTTATATGTTAAACATAATAAAGAAAACAATACTGTATATTCCTCAATTTCTTGAGAAATGGAGGAAGCTATCCATAAATTCCATCAAAAGGTGTTCTTTCCTTTTGAGAAAACTGACAAACTAATAAGATGGATGGATGATGCTGTTCTGTTAGCGTAGAAAATTCAGCTATCTACAGATTGCTAAGGATAAAAGTTTTAAATTAAGTGACTTATTTAAACGTAAAAGAAATTATCACATACCACCCCTTGTACATCGAGAATGGTTGTGCTCTGGTCAATACGCCGTTTTGCTGCAATTGAACAAGCTGGGAACTTGACTGCAAAGGTGCGCTCAAACTCCTTCACATGGTACTTCACATAGCGATCCATGGTTGTTACTTGCATCAACTTGGTAGGATCAACTTTCCCTAGCCTCTCAATATAAACAGGCCTTCCCTCCTTATCTACACCATGATGACCGTGCGGATAGTGCTCCAAGACCTCATCAAGTTCTTTGAATTCAAAATCCTTTCAAAAGTTGAGGACAGCCAGTTAGACTATTGTCACATTGACAAAGTTAGAGAAAATGTTCAGTAGGAATCTGTCATACAAATTTAAACATCCCAATAGAAACTATATTGGAATTCTGAAATTTAAAGGTACGAAATACAAAAACAAATTTCCATCAACATTTGTTGACAAATTTCTAAGCATACTCAGGCCAGAGAGAAAAAAAACATAAGGTCGACTGATTATTACCTCCATGATGGTGTCAGCACCAAAATCCTTCCTCCACTGAAGCATGTCAGCCCACAGTTGCTTCGTTTTCTCAATGTCAAATTTCCTAGCCTTGAGAAATCTGCAGGTTTAATAACAATTAAAAAGTTGACTACAGAATGTGACAACCAAAAAGAAGTTAATTAGTTGAGAAACTTGAATGCTTCCTAAGGTTGAAGACTGATTAGTCTTCAGATTGCCATGCATACATTCTTATCTATTCTGAAAATTTATATTGATGCTTTTGGATCTATATTTTACTTTAGTTTTACATCACAGTGAAGAATAACCTCAGCATCTTGTGGTAGTCATCATGTTGTGCAGGTAGTAACTCTTCCAAGATTAGTGTTTGACGAAATGCATCGACCGCCTCTTGTTCTTCGGCATCATACAAATCATCAATGGAGACAGAAAGGACCCTACTATGTCTCCTACTCCTTTTTGTCAGAGAGTGCCTGAATTTTGAGGAGGCACTGACAGCTTTTTTCTTCAGGGATCCAATCCTAGTCTTTCTCTCATCCTCAGAGTTTTCAAAATCAGATTTTCTATCTCGCCTTTCATCATGGAGATGGTGTCCATCCGGGCCTGAAAGAAGGAGACCTTGACTTTAATTACCATTGCAGTGGCTTTAAATCTTAGACACAGTGACTAAATGGTTCATATTTCCTGTTAATGTATCACCATGTTTCTAATTGAGAGTAAGCACAAGCCAAAAGCTCTTCTAAGCCAAATGTAGAGCAAACTAGAGGATTGTATCATATTACTTCAGGCATAGGAGTCCATGTTTCTCCCAATCATGCATATACATGTGGTATCCTGTGTCATGACATGCATTGATCCAGTGCATATTATCAAACTGTTGGCCCTCAGAGAACCCTTTAGTCTATAATTTACAGCAACTGATGGATGTTTATAAGGTGCATGCAACAAATTTAATGATGTTCTGATGGACATAGTGGAAGAAAGAATTAAGAGAAGTTAAATGAAATGCAATGGTTGTGGGAGACGTCAGTTGCTAAATGCGACAAAGGCAAACATTTCTACTTCTTCCTTCCATATCTTTTGTATCTCTTTAGCCGGGGATTCTTCATTTATTGATCATTACCAGGTATCGGGAATCGGTCGACAGGTCCTTGGATAACGTCCGCCATGCTTGCTATAGCTGTCCTTCAAAACACAACATGAATAGAATCAGAAGAAAGCTTCTTCGAAAAAGAAAAAACATGCATTCCTAATAATGAACGGGAGGAGAGCAGAAATTAAGGAAGGGAAAATGAAGAACATTCTCAGCCAGAATCGAATCTTGAAGGCAGAAGAACATACAACAAAAACCACCACTTAATTTGTTGGAAGCAAACGAAATTTCCATATGACACACACAAAACAAATTAACTCATGTCAATCGTGCAGACTCCATATTAAAGTATTGTTCGATCGGTTCGACGAAAACACCATGAAACACCGTAAAATGCAGGCAGCATTTTACAGCATTTCACGGTGCTTTACGCCAAACCAAACGACCCCTTAACTGTTGAAGAAGGACCAATATCAAGAGCGAACAAGCAATGGCGATCGTTACAATTCAAAATCATACAAGAATTCCCCACAAAAAGCCATAAACATGTCATATCCTAACAACCCAAAGCCGATCCACATTAACGCAGCCTAACGCATTCATGGAACCATGCACCACACAACCCCAATTCCAGCTTCCAACTCTTCCAACAACGTGACACAATCTTGGAAACCATCCTTCGACAAAACCCATCCAAAAAGAGAAAGATCGAGCCGAAAAAAGTGAAGAAAGAAACAAGAAATCAGAAACCAAGAAAGAGCAACCAACCCGACCTGGATCAGAACTTCGCAGAATGGATTCGAGCAACAACAATTGGGAGGTGCAGAGGACGGGGAAATGGGAGGAGAAGAGATTGCTGTACCTTCTGCGATTGGAACGCAGGTCACTGAGAGAAAGAGAGAGGTGGAGAGGGGAGGGCGCCCTATATGGCCACTTCTTGTCCACACAGGGCCAGCGTTGGTTAGAGAGAGAGAGAGAGGTGCGCGCGCGCGGGAGCCCCGCGAGCGGGGGTTTCATAAATAGCAGGCGGTTTGACCGGGTCTGACTCGTGTGTGTGAGGGGAAGATATCCGAAATGCGAGCCACTCCGTAGCTTTGTTATTAGACTCTTTCTCTCTCTCTCTAACATGCTTTATTATTAGACTCTCTCTCTCTCTCTCTAACTTGAGATTTTGACTACTTTTCGAATATCTTGATAAAATTAGATACATCAGGAATTTATTACTAAAAAAAGATGGTTCCCGATTTTTTAGTTGACCGGTGGTTAACTATTTATATGTACTTCCAATAAGAGAGTTTGATTTTGAGCTTTATTGATGAATCTATATTATACTAATAAAACAGAGTTTCTAACTCAATTGATGTGACACTTTCATATTTTTTTTCTGTCAAAAAAATATTAAATAGTTCTTATGAGAAATAATTAATGGTCATAACTCTATTATGACTATTCATGTCACTTCTCATCCTCGCTCATTTTAAAATAACTCATTAATGACTATAACTCTTTCTCTCTTTCTTTATCTCTTTGCCCCTCCTAAAATTAAATAACTTCTTAGTAATATAAATATTAATTTATTTATATTAGAATAATATTATGACATAAAATAAAAATTTAAAATTATATTAATGTTAAATACAAAATAAATTCTTCTTAAATATTTGTCTTACTCTATTTTATTTAACTTATCTTATAAATTTATTAAGACAAAACTATTTAAATCAATATAATAATTTTATTTTAAAATTAAATTTAATATTTTTTAAATAATTTCACATAAATGTCGTGCATCGCACGAGTTTGAAACTAGTTTTCTTTGCAATGGAGTTTTTGTTATGCCTAGTTACGACTCTTCCATGTCTATACAAAGAAGTCTAATATATTTGGAGTAATATTGTGCTACAGCAGCGCCAAACTTTTTTATACCATCCGATTAAAGATTGTACAGTATAAATCTTAAACTTAGTAATCTTTCGACTTACACTTCCATTTTGAAAATGAGAAAATAAAGTCTTACTGTGCTGTAGTGAAAATTAGATGATAATGTAGATTCTGATGTTCGAGGCATTGTAACAAATATTACTATCCCCAAGAATTCTCAAACACACGTAACCTCCTCTGAAATGCCAGATATCACTCCATTGTAAGTCTGATGAGTGATGACGAAGAGGAAATGGTTTTAAAACCTTAATTGCTGGGAGTGGCAGAGGACGCACATATGATGATTTCTTCGTGATGGGAAACCAGCCAACAGTTAAACATTTGTATGAAAACAATATTAAAGTTAAAAGGAAGTATTATAGAATGAGATCTCTAAATTTCAGTGTGAAAAAGTGCATGTACTCTCTCTCACATCATTTGGGAGTAAATTTCAAATCCTTCTAAATTAACACAAAAGCAAGTGACAGAAGCAATCAATTTATGGTTTTTTAACACATATAGCTAAAAACCATCATATCTATATCGATATTTCTAACTCTCATATATTATATGAAATACTATTAAAATCTCAAAAGTATTGCCGTTATGCCTTTTCGTCAAAATATTATTAACTTCAATTGAATATGTCAAAAAAGAGAGGATATTTTTATATATATACCCCTAAATTCACTAGTAGGTTGCATATATCGCCCTAACCTCACAAAACTTTATGGGATCTTTTAAGCGTATCGAGTTGGAGTTAACGGTATTTTGATGGAGGGGCATAGCAACAATGGTTTTGAAGTTTTGAAGGATATTTCGTACACTATATGGGAATTAGAGGTGTAGATACAAAATTTTTAGGAGTATATATGTAAAAGTTCTTTTAAATTTTCTTTTAGAGTAAAATCTTTTACCTGAGTAATACTTGTTGTAATGCCTTGCGTGTTGGCATGCAAGGGTATTGCAGTAGGTAATTCTTTTTTTTTTTTTTTTTAGGTCGGCTCCGAGGTACCCTAGACATCTATACATATTGATCACGATCGGAATCCCAAAAATATCTAAAAAATCAAAAGTTGAATGTTCAATAAAGGTTTTTTGATTTTTCAAAAATTGTTGATATCTCCGATCGGTGATCGGCCTATATGGACATTTAGGACACCTCAGAGCCGATCTAAAAAAATGAAAAAAAAAGTCCACTGCAATACCCTGTGTGCGGCACATAAGAATATTACAACAAATATTAATCTTCATCTAATCACGGTAAATGGTGGCGCACCAATTCAATCCGCTGTATGGGACAGCATAGGAGGGGCCGACTCCAGCTCGCATTTTAAAAAAGGTTCTTTTTATTTTGTTTTTGTTTTTGTTTTTTTTCTCTTGAAAGGTAGTCTACTTGGCCAACTATAATGGCTCTCAACTGAGCAGGTTCAAATCTCATAAGATGCAATATTCTCCTAACTTGAAGATAATCCACACGGTAATACTTTCGCCTATACCAGCAATTTTTCCACCTGTTCAGACGAAGGTTTTGGGTCTGCAGGAGCCAGGAACCATCATGAAGACAAAAAAAAATCCAGCCTACTTGAAAAGGCCATTCTTTACCGTCAAACCTATAGGTCGGTGGCAAGTAGCTCTCAAAAAAATGCCACTTGACATGTACATCTTAAATCATTGTATCCATTGTTACACTCTTAAAAGAGAATATTTAGTGCAATGCAATACAATAGAGATTTAGTGCAATGCAACACAATGGAGTGGCTTGGGTTGCATGAAGTGTGTTCGCATTCTTTCTTTTATAATTGTTGGATTAAAGATTATATATGGTGGCCTCTGAAGTTGATTAGTTAATTAAAGAAGTGTTACTCCACTTAAAATAGATCCATTTTTTTAGCCATCAAACTCTTACTACCAATGGTCATCTTCCTAAACGAACTTGGGATCGAAGAGAAGGCCATATAATTTAGGAACTTTTGCATATACACCACCAATGTCCTAAATTTATCAGAATTTACGGAATCTTTTTGACATATCCGGTTGGAGTCCATAGTATTTCAACAGAAAAATATAATTAGAATCTTTCTGAAAAATTCAAAGATACGTAGGAGTAAAGATATATGTACAAAAACAACACTTTGTAGGGGGGGTATATATAAAAAACCAATAATCTATTAGCTCCAATTTAAGTGATCGTGACACTCATAGATGATAGACCTGAGGCAGTCAACATCAATAAAATTATCTTCTTTCCTCATTGAAGCCAATAGAAAAACCATGATACTGAGCTGCCTTTTCCTTCACTTCCAAGAGAAGGCAAGAGGCTCCCATTTCCTCAAGTCTTAACCTGTATAATTAGGAGTGGCGTGCATGTAAAAGCCCCATGGAGATCAGGAGTGGAGCGCATGATATGAGGAGGCTTCTTGGACTTGCCCACTGCTGACGTCGTTCAGCCATCTTGTTCAAGGGTTACACACCCTTTGACTGTATCTTCTTAGGGCCAATCTAATTTGCAGAACGTGGGCACTCGAATGGGCAGGGTAATTAATTCTCTTGATGGCAAGGCTTCTAAGTTGTGAATTTGGGATTAGGATCACTTGGATCCATCCTTTGGACCCTTTCCTAGATTCTTAAATTTTATTGGAGGGAAAAAGTTACCTATTTATAGATTGATGGGTAGCATTTTTCCTCCAATGAGATTTAAGAGCCTAGAAAAGGATTCAGAGGATGGGTCCAGGTGATCCAGATCCATGAATTTGAAGGGATAATTTTTATATAAGTCTAAAATGTTCTTATTCATTGCGAGGAATGATATTATATTGTACGTTTTACTATTCCCTTTATCATTCTCATGAAGAATTATTTGATTGCTTAATTAAATTAAATGCCTTATGTTAAGGTTATTTTTTATATATATTTTTTATAATTTCTGTATTTAATGAGAACTCTTTGATTAAACTATTGAACAGTTCCCAATAAATGGCAGTAAAGAATATAAGTTATATTTGCGGTGCAGGAAGTTGCCTTACCACATGGGGTGCAACCTAAATTAATTTTTTATTTCTTTGAAAATTAAAAAAAAAATTTAAACTCAATTTTTTATTTTTCATCTTTTTTAAAATTTAAGATCCAAAATCAGATTGTACGGTCATATAGAGTACTATTGGGCCATCTTTTTTTTTTTTTTTTTTTAATTTAGGTTTCACCTCATTCAATGCAACAATTTGACATGTGGTGTAGCAAGTATAACTCAAAAGATATAAAAAGTGTGACTTCATCATTCATCATTGTATTTGAATAGTTGCAAGACCAGAAGAGGGAAGATAATCTGACAACATGATTTAAATCGCGAAAAGGACATGATTTTTTTTCGTTATCACGATTTTGAAGATTTTTTCTTGGGCACGAACGTGGGCCTTGGGCTCCAGAGACATAAACTTGCAGTGTGGGTACCACATTTTTATGTTTTTGAGCGTTCACAGTGGTCCTCCTTCCCTTTATTCATCCGTATGAAGTTATTGTGGAAAAAGGGTGGGTAAATCATTGTTTTGTCCCTATAAACCCTAAGCTAATCCCTGCAAAAACCTCAAGAAATAGATAGGCCATTGTTGTGATCCCCATAAATACAAAAGCAAAGTACCCATGCCTTTGTAAGCAGTGTTGTCGGCTTGGAAGTTATCATGTGACCCATTGTTTGTAAGCAGTGTTGTCGGCTTGGAAGTTATTTAACCCACGCTTCAACCTAACCTCCTTAATTCTAACCTAACTTATCTAACAGTATCTTAACCTAACCCATGTAATTCAACCCTTATCGGATTAGGTTAGATTGAGTCGAATTATATCCTTAACAGTTAATATTTTTCTCTTTCTTATTACCAAAATTTCATGTACAACAAGATGAATAAAATTATCTATCTACTTTAACAATATAACTAAGAAAAGAAGGTGTAAGTATAATTACATGGTCACTACTTGAGAACGTAGTATTCATGTTATAATCTAAATTTTTGTTTAAAATATAAATAAAATAAAATGTATTCTAATAATCTAAGTATCCTGCTGACCTAAAGATAACTTCACATATCCGAGAAATGTTACAGTAACATACTTCACTGCTACCACAGTTTTTGTCATGCTCACATATGTATGCTTTTCCATCACTTCATAGATACCATCTTTAAAAGGTCTCCCAAAAAGATCCTGCTGTTATTTACAACAAAGAGTAGTGCATCAAATACAAGTTTGAAAAGATCCATCCAAGGCATATACAGTGTGGCCAGTGGCAGATCCAGCATTCATCTAGTAGGATCTTAGGACTCTACTGGATTTTGTCAAACCCATTGACCTAATTTAAAGTAGTCTAGTTCAAGACCTCACTAACCTAGTCTAGGATCTCACTGGTCCAACTCAAGACTCCATATGACCTAGTCTAAGACCCAACTAATCTAACCATACTTATAACCTAATGTCCATGTGACCCTACTGGATAAAATTTCTACGCCTGCCATTGAGCGTGATTTTGCATGAGGGACACACCCCACGACCCTACATGTGCAAGGGCCCGACACACCGATGCTGCAAGAGAGGGTGTAAATTTTTCTGAAAATTTTCACTCTGCAGGTAGACAGTGGATCGATGGTGAAGACTAGACACAAACACCATCGAAGATCATGCTGATCCAAAAAAGGAGAGGACTCTTGTAATCTCCAACCAGAGATTGCCATGCAAATAATGTGAGTTCAAGCAATGGAGAGTAGTCTGTTCCCGGTAGTCTTCAATGCAACTCTACAAGAAGTGCCACCCAAGGACAACCTAATCCAAGATTAGTCATTGCTCTTTAGCCTTTGATTTTTTTTTTTTTTTTTTTTTAAGATAAGGTTGTACGGATATGTTAGATAGGATGGCTTCAACATTAAAAAAATTTAAAATATAAAAAAATAAACTACATCTCATGTGGTGCAACAACTATTACTATTCTGTCTTCAAGGCAATAGTTATAGTAAAATATACTTACGATAGCTTTGCAATTTTTCTTGCAAGAAGGTTCACAGTTTATAATAATAGATTTAATATGTGCTATGCTTCTAATCAGATATTTGAATGTTTTAAATGCCTGGTGAAGTATGCTTATGGTAGAAAAGTTTTCTGGATCTAGAATGAATTTATGTGCATGAGCATTGGACTAATGCTTGAACAAATGAGCCCACTAGCATTGGACTAATGCTTGTCCTATTGTCACTCTCCTTAAAACGAGGGCAGAAGAGGCCGTGGAGAAAATTCCTATTATAGAGTGATTAAAAACATTAATATCTGCAATGATCCGATATTATGAAATGGATGCCACTTACTTATTGCAAGATTGAGGTACAAAACCAATATCTACCGGGAGATGGGAGGGATGTGGTAAGTGTGTAGTTTAATTTTGCTCCATATTCAGAAACATAAGCTTATGGGGTGTTTGGTTTTAAGATAATATTTTATATAATTTCATACTAAAAGTTTACAAGAAAATGACAAGTTTTATAATTATAACATTTCTGATATTACGTTTGGGAAGAACACTATAATTTTAAAAATTATGAGGATTCGTTTCTTATTGGCTTTCCACTGCAGTGAGTTGCAGTGGTAATTCCATGTTCACGATGTGTACTGGTGTTAGTGCAACGTCTTCCTCCCCTGCAACATAACACAACAGAACAGAGGCAACTCCCCAGTTCCACGAGAGTGGAGGAACCCTCTTGCCGGCACCACCTAGCCTCGCTCCCCACGGTGGCCGACCGCCTCCGCCGATTCGTCTTGCCTGGGAACTACGGCGCCGTGCGGTGTCACTGGAAGAGGCTGCGGATCGAGCACGCCGACGCTGTGGCGGGCGTCGCCGTCCACGGGTGGCCTACTCTACTTGGTCTCCTGGGACAAGACCCTTAAGGTGTGGTGAGCCTCCGACCTCTGCTACCTGCAGTCTGTCGCAGCCCATGACGAAGCCGTCAATGCCGTCGCCGTTGGACCCGACGGCATCGTCTACACGGGCTCCGTCGATCGCCGCATTTGCATCTGGCGGCAGCCGGGGCCGTCCGACCCAGACGACCCTCGTCCCTGCCGACAGTGATATGCTCTCACGGCTACGCTGGAGGGGCACTGGTCTGTCACCAACCACAACGGAGCCAAGGGCAAGGGGGGAGATGAGGCGGAGAGCAGTGACGGTGGCGGAGGAGGATCTGTTCGTTGGAGGAGATGGGCGCTGGCGTGAGAGCCAAGAGGAGGAGATGGAGGGAGGCGGAGGCGCTGGTTGTGAGAGGAAGGAAGGTTTTGGGTGATAGAAAAAAAAAACGGGGCTCTCTCTCTCTTTTTTCTTATCATGTTTAATGAAGGAGAATATTTTTAAAATATATTTTAATCATACAATTAAACACCTATTTTTATACTTTTTTATTGTAAAAATATATTTTTTTAAAGAAAACTCTCTTTATAATGCAAACAAACATCCTATTAACATACATACATACGCAAATACGTACGTATTAACAATTTTGTTTTTTCAAATGATCAGATTATCAAATATTCAGTAATATTTCTGCTCATTTTAGCAAAGTATGGAACAATTTGTATTTTGCTTTACCAAACATTTGAATTCCTCGGCAAGAAGGTGTCTTTCATCATACATAATTTGCAGAATTTGTTAACATGACTACTTTCATCATGCATAATTTTCAGATTAACTTATCCTTGCCGCGACTTCCCATTTTTGAACTACCCCGAAGTTGTTTATTTATTTTGCTTCCCTTTACCTAATTTCTGTGCTTTTTCTTATTCTACAGTGGTTTAAGTTAAACTAAGCAGCCTCCAGCTTAATAATTACTAATAGATAAGTTCGATTTGAGTCCAAAACCAAACCAGCCACCTTGTCCTCCTGAAGTGGTCCCCGCTTCCAACATAACCGTTGGACTTGTAAACAGTACTTGAGCTCAAAGTAATAAGATTCGCGACGGAACGCGAGGCCGAGCCGGCAGAACTTTCCACCGTACCCGAAAACTGTCGGAACGCCGGACCCACCCTCACACGATTCAAACCAAACAAGTTGCAGCATTCAAATTCAAATCGGTCCGAACCGTTTTCTCTGGTCAGAACAAGAAAGGTTCTTTTTTTAAAAAAGAAAAGCAGAAACACTTGTTGTGATGATGCTCAGTTACAGCAGCAGTGGATAAGATGGCACCTAGCTTTTAAGATTTGCTAATATTATTTGCGGAACGAGATCATCTAGATCCAAACGTTTGAGCTTCTAGACGATTTAGTTCCCACTCGAATCTGTCGATCGAATGAAAATTACAAATTTTGTAATTTGCAATAGCAGTGCATTATCTGATCAGATGATCTATCCTATCTAATCAATCAGATGACAGTTACAACAGTTGCAACAAGTATTTCTAAATTTCTCAAAAGACAGAAAACTTGAACACTCTTCCAAGCATGCGTGCACCAGCAAAGAAGCTGCAAATTTCCAGTTCTTCCTCCTTGCAGGATGAACACTGAACAAGGTCAGTAGAGATGGTGGGTTTTGAACTGTAGACAGAGAGAGAAGATGGTGGGTTTTGAACTGTGAAAACTCCATGAAGCAACAATGGGGAGATGACAGGTAGGAAGAGGTTTTGAAGTCAGGGAGATGATTAATGAAAGGAGGAGAAGTCCCTCCTTGGATGAAGAAGAATTGCCCTGTTCTCCTTTTCTTCACATTCTGTGTTGCTGCCCTCTCTTCCTCCACAGGTCCCCGAACACCCTCCTCCCCCCGCCGCCCTTCCTCCTCCCCCCGCCCAACCCATCCTCCGCCTCCACCGCCGCCAATGGTGACCACAGCCCGCTGAACCCGCCGCCGCCTCCTTCAAACTCAATTCCGCCGACGCGCTCGTCCGTGGAGCCGCGCCGCTCCCCTGCCGCCCCTGGCGGTGCTCTCGCCTCTGCCGGGCCTGAGAGCACTGCCGCCGCCGCTTCTGCCGCCTTTCTCCACTGCTCCGTCTGGACCTTCATCTTCCTCATCTCCGCCTCCAGGGATGCCCTCGCCGCCTCCGCGGCCTCCAGCTGCTCCCGCAGCTGGCCGGTCATGGACATGGCCACCTCCAGTTCCTCCCCTGCAAGGCTCAGCCTCAGGGCCATCTCCTCCTCCCTGGCCTTGGCCGCCGCCGCCTTCGCCTCCGCCTCCGATAATTGCCTCTTCAGGTCCGTCAGGGAGCTCTCCATGGCCTCCACCTCCTCCGGGAGCTTGGCTTCTTGGAACATCTCTTCGTTCTCCTCTTGGGATCCATCCCTCATCAGGGCCGCCTCCGGCTCTGGTGGGGGGCTCGCCGGAGCCGCCTCCTTGGGTTCTTCTTCCTCGATCACCTCATTGTTCTCCTCGGCCATCTCCTCTGCCACGGCCACCACATGGGTCTCCTCCACGTCTCCTTCTTCGGGTGTCTCCTCCAAGGAGTAAGATTTGATCTCGGCGTCCTCCACAGGGAGAGGAGCATCGGTGGGCGGCTCGTCTTCCTTCTGCTGGATCTTCTCCTGGGTGTTTTCTTGGGTCTGCTGTGTGGAGATGTGGCGCTCTTCTTCCAGTTGTTCTGCTGCAGCGGCCTCTGCCTCCGCTTCTGCACCGGGGATCATCCTCTTGGTCTCCTCCAGCTCATGCTGGGCGTCTCTCTTGGCAGCCTCGGCGGAGGCGAGCTGCTCTTTGAGCTTCCTGAGCTCGTCCTTGGCGTGGCCCAGCTTCGTCTCCAGGTCGGCCACCTTGGTTCCTCTCTTTTTCTGGTTGGCTGCTGGCAACTGAGAAGCCCACACCACAAGGAAGATGGTGGTCCTCAAATTTGGATCGAGAAGCCACGAAGAGGAGCATGGCTGGGTTTGCGTTTACCTCGTGGAGGGGGCTGCGAGGGGATCGGCGGTGGTTCCCCTCAAGCTTGAGGCTAGTGCGGCGTTGGTGGACTTGGGCGCCATTGGACTCGGAGCTCGTCTTCAGCTGGAGGGGAGCGCGGGGGGAGTGGCGCTGGTGTAGCTGCGGCTGCGGCATCTCCGCTCCCCTGCTCATCAAACGGGTGGAAGAAGCAGATGATTCAAACAAAAATAGAACCGGATCAAATCCCATCCATAATGTAACCAGATCAACCCTGCATCAGATTCCAAAGTTCAAAAATTTACCTTGATCTAGGCATCCTGGCAGCTCCAAGTTCCCAGGCTGTAAGAGTTGCTGTGGGGTGGGGAGAGTACTATCTAATCTAGCACTTCCCAATCCACTGGGAAGGAGAAAAGTGGAGGTAGACCAGCATCTTTCCCCCCTCCTCCTCCTCCGTCTTGGGACGTCTGTAATTATGGCTCTACAGGGCCCACATCCCCCGAAATCAGTACATCTCAGGAGTAAAATCTGATAAAACCCGCTAAAAGTTTGAATCTTTTACCCCAAACTGGCATGTTACAGACAGCATATGCATATGGCTTAGCAAATTGTACTGCCAGATGGAACAGCAAGATAGCAAGCTATAAATGATATATAGCGACAATAATACACAAATTCTTTGACACCAAAATGGAATATGCAGATTTATGAGCAATGGGTAGTGATCTACGCATGGTGACATTAATAACACAGCTCCAGATGTCTTTCACAAGATTTACTGAGGCCAAAAGAGAGGAAGGGTAAGAAAGTGATGCATCTGCAGCTTATCTCCCATAGTTCAAAATGTTGCAGAGGGGGGAAGGTGGGCGTCGACTTCGCTGGGATTTGAGAAGATTTATGGGCAGCTGTTGTGGCCAAGCACTGAGCAGTAACAGCAAGAAACAAAGAAGGAAAAGACAGAAGAATGCGAGAAGTCTCACCACGAAACGGAGCTCCTGCAGGGCCTGCACCACACATGGTGCCGTGCTCACTGCTCGCCTTCCTCCTTCGGAGTGGCCTCAGAGAGAGAGAGAGAGAGAGAGAGAGAGAGAGAGAAGTTTCGGTCCGCTCAGAGACGGAGTGGGCCGGGCTCAGTGGGAAACGGTGTGGTGGCTCCTTTTGAATTAAAGTTGGTTTTTTTTTAATGTAGCCTTGGAGTCCGCGCCAGCTGGGTAAAAGAAAATACTTGGAAGGACATGTTTGTTCTGGAGTCTGGACGTACGGAATAAAGTTTAAAGGTAAATGTGGAGGATTAAGTGCTGATAAAAAAAGAACCAGCTGCTTAAGTCAGTTGTTTCATCACCTCCTTTGTAAAAGGAAGGTCTCAGGTTCGATTTTGATTGGGACTTAAAAAACTCCCAGCCATGCAGTCTCTTGGCCTCACTTTGTTTGGAGAATAAGTCTAGAATAGAGCTTTTTATTCTACTTAAACCGGTTAACCCACTTTGGCGGAGGGAGTTCGTTAACCCAGGATAGGACATCTTGTACCCCGGTTTAACTGGAATAGGAGGAACATCTTCCCCACGAGCCGCTTCTTCCTCACCAGCTCACGGGCCTCTCTTCCTCACCAGCTGTCCACCGCCCCTTTTCCTTTCACTGTCACGGGCGCGCGGCCCTCACGAACAGGAAAAGCAGAGCTTCTTCTTCCTCCCAAGGTTGCTGCTTCGCTCGTCTCCTCCCCTTCGCCCGATGCCTTCCTGCTGGAGGGGAAGGACATCGCGAAGTCCCTTCAGCACGCCAAGGAGGCGCAGCTAGGGCACCGAGCCCTCTCTGTGAGCTCTTCCCAACGGCCGGAGCTGCAGCGTGTGGGCGCATCACCTGTCATCCATCCCTGTGCTTCGCCTCCTTCTTAAAGACGGTTTCCCCTCCCCTTCTGAAAGGAGGATGCCAGAGAGAGGGGTTCTTCCAACAATAGGCGTTGCTCCTCCCCTCTGCGGATCCTCCTCCACCGACCGCCTTCCTGCCGACGCTCGTTCGCCGGTGACGAGGTCTTCTTCATCCTCTACCGTGGAGCCCATCTGTGCACAAAACTTGCGGTTAGCATATCCTCTTCCCCCATACCATTCATCCCACATTTTAACACATGCATCGCATTTGCTTTCTAGTAGGCCCTAATTTTTGTATTCTATCATCAGTCTGCAAATCTTCCTGTCCATAGTTACCAGCCTGCAACTTAGTTTCCTAGCATGCACATTCCTGTGCACGTTCAGACATATGAAAATATATTACATTGTTAGAATTGTTGCATATATATTTTTGAAAAAATTTGTATTTACATTTACATTTGCCATTTTTACATATTGTCGTCAATACTGTTAAAATTTCAAAAATATTGCGGTTGTACATTTCCATCGAAATGTTGTTGAACCGGATCAAAGATTTTGCATATAGATGCCTACATTCACTAATATTGTTCATATATGGTGGAGATCTGACCCTGTCTTCGGGATTGCTGTGGAACCGACCCGACAGCATACGCCCCTCCATGTTCATATTTTGGAATCCAAAATATATCTTCCTTAGACAACCCCATAGTCACTGTCATCATCATCATCATTATCATCATCTCAAGACTAATATGAGACTCACTTAAAACTGAAAATACACAATATACATTTTTTTGGGGAACATAATTCTAATATGAAGCAACATAGCTGTTACAGATTCTAATAACATGTTTTTAAAATATATGGTTTCATCGAATGCTTCTGTTCTCCAGCAGGAGCATATATGCACATACGAGTGTTCCAAATTGGAAAGCATTCTCATAAAATCAAGTTATGGATAACATTAGATGACCAATAGATGAATGGAAGACCAGATATAAAAGGAAAAGAAGGCCATGGATAGATTCAAAAGCCTAGCATGACGGCCAAGGTATAACACTATAACCAATATTTTAATAAGTGCATATATGGAAGTATAAAGTGATATATATATATATATATATATATATATATATATATATATATATATATATATATATATATATATATATATATATATATATATATAGAGAGAGAGAGAGAGAGAGAGAGAGAGAGAGAGAGAGAGAGAGAGAGCACCAAACTGACATAACTTAACATTAACACAGATTTTGTAATTTCTAAAGTAGAAACATGAAACCCTTACAAGGAGTGGCAACATATGGTTAAAAGTGTCACACAAATTCATAGGCTGACCAGACCCAAACTGAGGTTCATGGGATTTGCTTTTATTTCACATTGTCTTAAGTAGTCTTTACCTGTTGACATCCATCGGGGACCATACTTGCAGAGTCTGGGGCAGGCCATTCACACATAGGTCCAAAAAACTATCCAAAACATTTTTCGTGACATGATATTTCACAGTTCCAGCTCCATCAAGGTATGTCGGGTGTGAAGTAGGGTGAGAAATATGTGCAAAATAGGTTACATGACTGGTTTAGAATTGAATATGATTATCAGTAATATTTTAATGGTAAACATAAACATATCTTTAGTTCCTAACTAGCTACTCATCTTTGTGTGCAGAAAATGTTGAATTTTTAGTTCATGTTTCTCGCATTTGTGTGCAGAAGCACAGTTACTGGGAAACTTCATTACATAAAATGTTGAATTTTGGTTCCTGTTTCCCGCATTCATTTTTCATGTGCGTGTGTTTCCTGCATTTGTTTCTCATGTGTGTATGTTTGTTTCCTGCATTCGTTTCTCATATGTGTGTGTATGTTTTGTGCCTCTCTTTTCTTTTCACACTTGTATATCTCTTGTATCTTCTCCTCATATAAGAAATTTTTGGTATAATCCCCTTTCAAAAACAAAAAATTCATAGATTCTGCATCAGCGGAAAACAAGATCACAAATTTTGAATTGTTACAAGTTAGGCAGTGTTTGGGAACTATCCAGAAGTACTTTTGGGCGACTTCTCAATTTGGCATGTTCATTTGCCCCTCTCCACCTCCTACCTTGTCTTGATAGTGGTGATCTATTTATGACAGACAAGGGAATCAAGGCTACTTTAGTTAAAATTTCTATGAAGTGATTTAGATAAGAAGAGAATATTTTTGCTCCCAAATCACCTTCACTTTAATAACAGAGTATTCCTTCTTGATGAAGAAACTTTTTCTAATAGTTAATTTTGGCTGGAGGACTTCCTAAAATTTCCAAACACAGCATTAGTGCGCATGGAGTCCTCTCAAATTCCTCATGGGCTCGTTGGAATTTAAGGCACTTGTATGTGTATATCTTTGTTGTGGTGACATCTCCTTCTGACTTAATGTACTAATAATCCAACTACTTTCTTTTTCCTTTTTCTATCACTAGATTGCTATCCATTATATTTCTGTTTTGAGAGCTGGTAAACAGACCTCAAACCATTAGCCGTTAGACCTGTTGAATCATCATACTAAGTCTAACCAGATCTCTTCAATCAATCACTCGACAAAATCCAAGGAAAACACTAGGTCTTTCTACATGTCATCCACAACTTACAAGCATGTAAAAAC
Source organism: Zantedeschia hybrid cultivar (assembly GCA_030544215.1). NCBI lineage: Eukaryota > Viridiplantae > Streptophyta > Magnoliopsida > Alismatales > Araceae > Zantedeschia > Zantedeschia hybrid cultivar. Next base: position 60,931,080 of record JARZZO010000004.1, read on the forward strand.
TTTTGAAATGATGATAACCAGATCCTTCACATTGTGGCGGGCACATAGATCCACTACAGTATCCAAGACATTTCCGATGGTATGATACTTAACACAATTTCAGCTTCATCCAGGTACGTGTCTGAATGGGTGACACTACTGGTTTCAGTTTAATATCGTTATAGTGTAACATTGTAAGAATGATAATAACTACACTTCGAATCATAACTAGAAACATTTACCAGTATCACAGGAAGAGAGATCATTGTGAGGGATGCATCTCGCTTTCACCATTTTGAATGTGGGGAATGCACTTGCAGAGATTTCTGGTGATGCTGGAGCTTGGAGCTGTGGAAATAAAATGATTTGCTGAGGTCCAAGTATTTTTGTCTCTACAAAATATGCCAAAGCTAAATAGGCATGAAACGTGTGCACAATAAATTATTCTGCTGGATATGACTCATGCATATGATCACTTTTCACTGCAATCTGTTTCACCAGAAGCTAAATCTGAATCATGCATAAGGATATTCCTTCTAATGCATACCACCCTTACTCACTGCAATCTATTTTCACCATAATCTAAAGCTGAATCCTGTATAGAAGTATCCTTTCTTTCTTGGAAGTTGGGATAGAAGAAGAATAGTGTTCCTTTGAAAAGGTAGAGATCTCAACATGTAAAAACTTTCAGTCCCTATAGGTTGCAAGAAAGAGGCAGGAAATGCATAATCCATTCTCTATTAGACCAGCCTCTGACGTTGTCTGCTTAAAAAGAGAAATAACCCTCATTCCATATACCCAGCCTCTTCCATGGGCATTCCTACATACAGACCGCAGCAGCTGGATATTCTAATGATGCAGGCCCCAGTGCCAAGACCATATTTTCCTTTGTTTAATGGCAATTTTCACTGTTATTTTGAAGAACCAGATCCTCATATTCTGTTTTTTGCATGGATATATGTAGTCTAAGCAATATCTATTTTTAGGCTTCTCCAATTATGAGTTTATTCTATTACTTAAGGACTTCTATTTGTCCCCACTCTCTCCGACTATGGCATATGATAAGAAATATCCCATCCCTGGTCCCTATGACAGTCAATTATGTACTCTCCAACACATTTGCTAGTTTGTAGAACTGAACAAATTCCTCTTCCCTTTGGTTCCTCAAAACTAGATTATGTAAACATGTTGTCCATATACTACATAAGTATGTGTTCCACTGCAATTTAATTCCTATCTATTTTGTATGTAATGCCCTAAACATTAATGTGGACTGCCCATTCTGAGCACCCACCTTCTCTTACAAGGAATTTTAAAGGTACATGTTTTATTTATGTGGGCCTTCAGATTTTCTTATGTCTTGCCGATTTCTGATTCTTCTTATTCTCGTATGTGATTTATGTAAGTCTTCTTTTTCTATAATGTACCTCTTTTATCCCCTTCTTCCATGGTGCAACATTTTTATCTCCTTGTTATTACATTCTTATCTAAGTCTTACACTAATACCGCCGTTGCCTCATGCATCTATATTTTGAGAACGATCATTTAGGAAGGCGAGAAAGCGGGCAAGGACGATGTCTAACAGTGGTGTGTTCTCTTGCTCATCATTTCCGAATTCTTTTTGCACAGTGAACTTATTACTTGTATTTCACAATTTCCTTTTAAATGCATCATTGTCCTTCCTTTAAAATGAGATACTTTGATTACATCAATTTTCTGCTTTTTTTTGGATTGTTGTTTGCCCTAATATTAAAGGTGGCGGAACAAAACGTCTGTCCTCCGGAGAGGAAAAGACAACTCGGGCCACTCGAGCTGCCAACTTCAATGAGGCCCAAGATCGGGTCCTCATAGGTCTCCTTACGGAGTAGTTTGATAAACATAACTGCATCGAAGGAACCTTCAAGCCAGGGGTTTGGCGTGAAATCGTTGGAGCATTTAATAGCGCGACGCACCTGGACTACAAAGATTCAACGTTGAAAAATCGATATAAAATCCTTAAGAAAAATTACAACTTTTTGCGTGTACTTCTTGAGCAAAGGACTGGGTGGGGCTGGGATGATATAAACAAGATGCCCTTCCCTGGACATCAGGACTCATGGGACGACGTCCTATCGGTAAGCATCTCCCATGATCAACTTCAATTTTCTGCACACAACTTTATATTATCCATACTTTCACACACCATATTTTTCTTCATTTTCAGTCACGTCAACATTATAGCTCCCTCAGAGGCAAGCCCTTCCCATTTAAGGCCGAGATGGAATACCTAGCCAGCAACAGCACAGCGTTTGGTCCAGATGCTGAGGCAACCCGCCGTAGATGCAGTGTGCCTGATTACAGTCCCGATCAACCTAACACTGAGTACAATATGCGTACTCAGTCGCAGCGCACACTCGTCAATGACTTTCTTGCCGCACTTCAGGGAGAGCAAGAAGATGACGACTTTGTCATAGGTGTCTCCGCCGCCCAAATGGCTTCCCCTCCTACACCCCAAACTAGAACTATGGCCTCGAACAGTGATGTCAACTCTCCGCGCAAGAAACGTGTCTCCTCGAACATGAAGGGAAAGGCAATTCAGGACCCCACTGTTCTCATGGATTTTATTGATGTTGTTCGAAAGCGGACTGACCTTCTCATAGATTTACGTACGGAAAGGGCTTCTATGGTATCCGTCCCTACACCCCCCATCCAGACACAGCCCACAGCCCATGAGGCAGATCGTATTCCTTCTATGAAGGAGTGCATAGACGCATTGCGAGAGGTTCCTGGCCTACATCCAGACTTGTTCGTGAGTTCCTTGGATCTCTTCAAGGATGCGGGGAATCGCGCAATATTTATGAACCTGAATGATGAGGAGAAGATCCGATGGATGTTACACCACGTGGGGTAGTTGATTTGTAATTTTTTGGATGTTTACTTGGATGATGTATTCGGCTAATATCTATTTTCAGTTGTGTAATACGTACGTTCTTCTTCAGACTTCTTGTTAGTGATTTATTATGTTAACTTGGATTATGTGTTGACTTGTAACTCCTATTCGGATTTCTTATATTCTTATTCATAGTTGTTGCGTGCTCATTATGTTTTAGTTCCATGGGTACTCATCCAAGTAAATGCAGGTATTTGATAAATTTGTAGGTATGGGACGGTACAAATGTTATGTCGTTTGGGTTGGGCGTGAGCCAGGACTTTATTTCAGTTGGCCTGAATGTTTTGCCCAAGTGAATGGGTACCCAGGGGCTCGTTATAAGGGCTTCCATTCAATTGAGGAGGCCGAGCGTGCGTTCTCTAGTATTGTCCAACAATGTCCAGAGAGGCGAACAGAAGTTCCTCGGTATTACGATGTGTCCAGCACATCTGAGCAACTACTTGCAAGGGCACCTGCTTCGTTTACTCGCGCTGCTCAATTTGACTGGCAACTGTTTGTTGTAATCATACTGTTGTGTGTCATTGTAGTCATCCTCCTCATCGTGTTACTTACCATTCTACTTATGTCTATCTGAACTTTCTAATTTGCCAGTGTACTTTCTTATGTATGTATTTTGGTCTGAGTAAGGTTTATGGAAAATTCTGTCCCACTTATTACAATGTCTTCTATGTAGAATTTATTGATGCTGTATTGGAGTTCCTAGAAGAGGACGAAGAAGTGTTGAATATGATCGAGGAGACAATTATTGAGCACATTGAGAATGAATACGTTCCACGGGTACGCCGACGTATGCATAACTCTGCTCTATCCGGCCACACATGGATCCATGAGATATTAGACGGCCATGACGAAAGGTCTTACCACATGTTTCGAGTGCATCCTTCTATGTTTTTACGACTCCGTGACCTACTTGTGAGTCGTAGCCTTTTGAGGGACTCGCGGCATGTGACAGCGACAGAGCAACTTGGTATGTTCCTATATGCTGCCGGCCATGGCGTTGCAACGGGAGCCATGTGCGAGCGGTACCAACACTCTTCTCATACTATTAGTCGGTATGTGAACTTGGTCACAAACCAGATAGCTGAGTTAAAGTACGACTTTATTCAGCTGCCTACACACGCTCAGGTTCGTGAGTGTCATCCACACATCCGGGGAAAGCAAACGTTCTACCCGTACTTCAAGGTGACCACATTAGTACTGTGCAATTTTTATGTTAGTCGTGATGTACATGTACACATTGACTGATAAATGTTCTTCCACACATCTTCTTTGTACAACCATGTAGGATGCGATTGGAGCCATCGACGGCACGCATGTGTTGGCAAATATGTCACGGATAGTGCACGGACGATTCCGAAACCGCAAAGGTGTCATCACCCAGAATGTCATGGGTGTCGTGTCGTTCGACCTCACCTTCTAATATGTTGCAGTTGGTTGGGAAGGATCGGCTGCCGACATGCGCGTGCTTAGATGGGCTTTGGACGAAGGCGCATTCACTGTCCCTCGTGGAAAGTATTATCTGGTTGATTCTGGGTATGCAAACTCAAGTGGTTTCTTGGCTCCATATCGTGACCAAAGATATCACTTGGCATCATTTCGCGGAGAACATAATGGGGCATATGCGAATAAAGAAGAGAAGTACAACCATCGTCATGCTCAGCTAAGGAATGTTGTTGAGAGAGCATTCGGTGTCTTGAAGAATCGGTTTCAGACGCTAAAGGAGGGGAGCATGTACCCCTGGGCAACACAGAGGAAGATGGTCATTGCATGCGCTGTTATTCACAACTTCATTCGTCGATCTCAGGGATATGATTATTACTTCAACTGCGAGAATAATGAAGAAGCAATTGGTGAGGATTGTGATGAGGATGTTCCCATTGACATCCCTCTTAGTCGGGCTGAGGTTACACTAGGAGGCCAAATTAGGGACTCGATTGCTAACGCACTCTGGACATGAGTTATGTTCGTCATGCCTGCCTCCTCTTCGGTGCTTTGTTCCGCATGTCCTTTCGCATTTTACTTTATTGTTTGTTTGGGTATGTCATGTTTGACTTTTCATATGCTTTATGTACGGATATTAGTTATTGCTTATGTTGAACATTTCCGTTTTAGTGCTTGATCTTATTCAACTGCGGTCTTGTTTATTTTTATGAACAATTTCCAAATTAATTTCTCTACTTTTTCCTTGACTTAAACATTGTACTAAGTACTTTTTTTTTTTTTTTTCCGCAGGAGGAATTAATATAAATGAGTCTATTGGATGGATGGTTCCACTGCTTGGAGCAACCCCACTGGACAATGATTTTATCGAATCATCCTCCTGTTTTCGAGCCTGCGAACGGTGCATGGAATTTTGCAACCCTATCCATTGGCACACTGGGATGATCGGATGGCATCAGTGCAACCATATCTCAGTGGGTTATTTGGATAGTAGGAGGGCAAGATTACATGCTCCTCATTCGCTTATTATGGGCAATGATGAAATAATAGAAATGAGTTTAGTGGTCGGATGGTTCCACTGGTTAGAGCAACCCCACTGGATAATGATTTTAGTGGACAATGATAAGTTTCTATTTCTGAGCCTGCAAAGGACGCATGTCCATTGAGGATAGTTGGATACCAGGAGGGCAGAATTGCACGTTCCTAATTCGGTCATTATGGGCGATGATGAAAAAATTTAATTGAGTCTATTGGTAGGATGGCTCCACTGCTTGGAGCAACCCCAGTGGACAATGATAAGTTCTTATTTCTGAGCCTGCGAAGGACGCATGTCCATTGAAGATAGTTGGATACCAGGAGGGCAAAATTGCACGTTCCTAATTCGGTCATTATGGGCGATGATGAAAAAATTTAATTGAGTCTGAAAGGAGGATGGCTCCACTGCTTGGAGCAACCCCAGTGGACAATGATAAGTTCATATTTCTGAGCCTGCAAAAGACGCTTGTCCATTGAGGATAGTTGGATACCAGGAGGACAGAATTGCACGTTCCAAATTCGGTCATTATGGGCGATGATGAAAAAATTTAATTGAGTCTATTGGTAGGATGGCTCCACTGCTTGGCGCAACCCCACTGGACAATGATATTTTGTATATTACGTACATGTTTCTGAGCCTTGAAATGATTAATATTTCACAGTGTACTGATGGATGGTGAGGTTATGGCAATGGTAGGTATTGTAATTTTAATGTTCTCATTTTTTACTGTAATTTCATATTTGTTGCATAGAATCTACTAAATTTTTTTAACAGCGGTACAATGCGTACGTACTTCCTAGAGGCATTTTGCGTGTAGATTTAGTTAAAAGGGAGGCTCATGAATGATGCATTATATTTTTTTTCAGTTATAACAGATATTGTAAAATTGAAATTTTTTTTATTGAATTTCATGATTTTTGCAACTGACTGTTATGGTGACTGTTTTGGTGTATCTAATTTTTAGCGTAATTGAATGTACGATCACAGAGTGTTATACAAATTGAGGAAAACATAATTTTAATCACCAGATGTTACAAATTAACATATTTTATTATAAATTTATTTTTAACAAGATATTATGTTAAATCATCAAATTTGAGTTTGAAAAATTAAAATAATTTAGCTTTAAAATTAATTTATACATTACTATTGTAACGTGTGTTACTAACAGAAAATTAAAATAAAAATAATTGACAAACTCAATAATATTATACATATTAATAACCAAGATTTGAAAAGTATAGAAATTTAAAATAACATATGCAAGGACAACATGGGTATTTTGAACTATTTATTCCACTCTTTATTCACTTCTTTATTCTACTTATTCCTACCAAATCACTTAGAATAGCGCATTGCAATTCTACTTATTCTGGGTGGAATACCAACTACTTACCAAACTAAAATACCTCTTATTCTGGGTTAAGAAATCCCTTCCTCCTTATTCTGGTTTAAGCTATTCTGCAAACAAACTGGTACTTGGTGTTGTTGGGATCTTTATTCCCTGGTTTGTGGGATTACTTCCCCACAAATCAGACGGACCTGAAATTGTCGTCTAATTAGACGGATCCATTGATCGAACCGGAATTATCTCTAATTTTGGAAGAATATCTCGGATTCCTGATTAGAACTCCGGTCGCTCGTAAATAGTTGTACATAATCGACCTCTGAGCCCCTTCAAAAAAAAAATGCTGATAAAAAAAGCTGACTAATTGGATGAGGAAATCATTAGTTCAAGGCAGAGTTTGGAAATAGTTGAAGAAAAAAAAAAATTAAATTAACTTTTGACAAGAATTTATGATAATATAGAGTTTTCATGATAATGTCCTCCTTTAAAATGTTGTTTGGAGAACTTTACGTTAGAATAGTCTTACATCGAAAAAAAGGACAAAATTAAAAAGTGTTTAATAGATGGTGCATACTCTATTTATTGCTTTAAAGTTTTGAGTTGGATAATTCGATAACTTCAAAATGGTATCAGAGTCCATAGTTATAAACTGGGTCATGTGTCCCGTATTTGTGGTTCACGTGATAGAACACAAAATCGACATGCACGTGAGAGAATGTGTTAAAATAGTTTTACATCGAAAAAAATGACAAAATCAAAAAATATTTAATAAATAGTACGTACTCATCTCATTGTCTTAAAATTTTAAGTTGGACGCCCAATAACTTTAATACTTTATAGTGGAGTAGAATTGAGGAATTCAATTTACCGAAAAGTTTAATGCATAGAGAGAAAAATGAGAAAGGATAGAAATACTTTTTTTCCTTCAAAATATGCATTAACGTTTCCAAAAGCTACTTCATACTAACTTATCTTGCTAAACATCTCTCTTTCATGAATCTATCTCTTTCTTTAAGAGAGGAATTTATTTGTACTGAAGCCACATATTGGAACACTCATTTGGGAAAATATGTATCATTGCTTGTTGATTCTAATCATTGGAATCACTTCAATGTTTCCAAACACTGCAATATGTCCAATTATATCTTCTGTCCATTAAAGAAATTTTATAAACATTTTTGACAAAAAAATAGACTCCTGATCAATCAGTAGAAGGAGAGATGAGATTGTTTGGGATCTCATTCTTTATGCTTTGTTTTACCCATTTCTTTTTTATCTTTCTAGGAGTTTGAAGAATGAAATCTACATACTTTTATCTTGAAAAAAAGAAATGCTAACAAGTCTTATCAATAAGGACGTGGCATGTGTAGACACGCTAATTTTGACGTCATTTCGAGTAATTTCATATCATATAATAATGCCTCGAAATGGTCTGATAATTAATCATTAATTAATTTTTATTAATCTTTTTAAGTGTCGGGTTTAACGGATGTGTTTAAGTTAATCAATTAAATTGATTTTAGCTCAAATTTGAGTTAAAATTTGAAGAATTCTAAAAGACGTCGACCCAAGTGGACGCCATTTAGACTTTATTCTTATTTTAACGTTTAAATTTGAATTTTAATTAATTAATTAATTAACTAAAAGGCGTCTGTTAATGTCGACGCGTTTTAAGTTTCCTAAGTGATTTTAACTTCCCCTCCGGATGTTTATCCTTATCTTAATTAGTCTAAAAGACGTCTACACAAGTGGACGCGTTTTACCTAATAAAGATAAAGATAAGTTTTCCCGGATATTTATCCTTATCTTAATTAATCTGAAAGGTGTCAATCAAGGTGGACGCGTTTTAGATAATTACAGATAAAGATGAATTAATCAGTATTTATCTGTCGGTTAAGATAGATAAATCTCGGAGTTTTTTAATGTTAATCGCGAACGCAAGAAATGCCTATAAATACCCTGCATGTTGAAGAGTTAAAAAAAAAAAAAAAAGAGAGAAGAAGAGAATTGAATTGAGTTGAGCCATAGCGTTATAGCGAGTTGAAGATCGAAGCAACAACGTCGGAACGCCGGAGCGCTGCCATTCCCAGAAGTCGGCGTCCCTTTCAAGATCTTCATCTTTTCAAGGCTTCAATCCTATTGGGCATAAGTTTTTCATTACATGCATTCATTTCATTAATTTCATTCTTCATTCACTTCATGCAAACACACACTACAGCATAATCTTTCAAAAACCCACTTGATTTAAGGGGTTTCAAAGCCACTAAACAAGTGAGTTTGCTGTTTTAAATATGCTTAAAATCATGATTAGTTCAGATATTGCTTCTACTTAAATTCTCATCATCATCGTCTCTTCATTTTCTGTTTCTGTTTCTGCTGCACTCAACAACAACGAGAGATTCAAAAGGGGCAAATCAAGCACAAAGTCAGAAAGACTTCTGGACGATCCTCAATCTCAAACATAACAGCAAGAACAAAAAACAAAGAAAGGGCTCTTTTTCTTCAGCCGGCTGAGGAAGGGGAACCAAGGACTCAATCTTCCGCGTTTGAAAGGTAGGCGATCATACTCTCTTTTGAAACTTTTAAGTTAAAAGTTTCTGGCGATCACTGCACTTTAGTTGCTATTTTTAATAGGTTAGTTCACACTAAACAACATAGATATTTCATGTTAATCACACGGTCATTCTAAGCACCTACAGCATGTTATCATTCTATCATCAAATGATAAGAGAGATTAAATTTATGTTCAATAATCCCATCTTTAGGTGCACGAAGTTTGACAATATTGAAATTTAAGTTTGAAACTCTTTTTTCATTATCTGATCGACAAGAACCAATTGAGTAGCTTGAATGACTTCATTCATTCACCTCCTTTCAGGAGGTCTCAGATTCAAGCCGGTTAAGAGTTTAAAGACTGTGTATGTGATTTTTTTCTAATTCATTTTTTTACCAAAACCCTCAAGCTGATGCTTCTTAAACTAGAGAGAAAAAATTGTCAAAAAGATTTGACTTGTGTAACTACTCCAAAACAATTATAATTACGCTGTATCGATCTTTTTGATATTGAAATGAAAAACTATCAATTAAATATTTCTCCAGAAATGGCACGAAAGTGAATCCACGATAAACTTAAATCGGACAGATAGGGTCACCTGGCCAGGTTGAGGTGAAATTATCCCCCCGGAGTTCTACTTAATCCGACTAAATTCTAGCGCAACCAATATGGGACCTAACTAAAGCCCATGCAAGGGTTGAGTTGGGCCGTGTTCTTAGTTAAGTCCATCCAACTCACCTTTCATATGTGACGGATCCACATGATCCAAATTGCACCTCTAATTACTGCTTACTACAATGCTCTTTCGAACTTTTGAGTATTATAATTGCAACTGTCGTTCGATCATGAGATTGAACCATCCTTGGTTACTGAACTGTCCCCATGAGAGGGCAGCAGTTGTTAAAAGGGTTGTGGAGTTGATCTGTTAATCAAATAGTGGTTGGTAGTTGCAACTATAATGCTCCGCATATTTCTCAAAAAGTAAATACTAGCCGAAACATTTTAGGTGCAGCCATGCCATTTGTGCAACATAAACCTACAAGCTTGTGCAAAAATTGCAATTTAATCACATTTTTTTATCTTGAAGTATTTTTTGAATAAATGACAATTATTAAAAAATTAAAATATTCATAACTTCCAAAAATAGTTGTTTAATCACATATTTTATTGGAAAATACTTTTTTAAGAGAGATGGGATCCTCTCAGTGGGAGAAAACTCTGACAGAGGAGCTTTTGGAAAAAACTCCTTCATTCAAAATTTTCTGATTCCATGTGAAGGAGATACTTTACAAATGTTGGCTTCACATTGTTGAAATCCCCTCCAATAGTGCACCGAGGGGAACTAAATTCTTTTTAAAAATAATTTGATCAATTTTATAATATATATTTTAATTTTTTTATTATATTTTAAATTTTATATACTAGAATATTAGTATTTCTTTCATGATTTTTTTTCACATTTCAAATTGTTAGCCAGCCTAAGACTTTTTCTTAAGGTCGATCTTTTTCCGAATCTTGACTTGGTGATATCAGTTATGAAGCACGCTTCGCGCGAGTATTTTCTTAAAAAAATATTTAAAATAAATATTCACATTATAATTTTATGTTTACATTTTTCAATTGATTAAAGATAAAAATAAATTTGATCTAATAAATGATGTTTACTTAATCATTGATGTGCGATGGGCAATTAGTGCGGAAATATTTCTTATATTAGTAAGTATGTTAGATTTCGTAGAAAGAATATAAATACAAATTGTTGAAGAACACTTGTAAAATAAACCAAAAATATAGATATTAAAAAAAATCCTATGATGGTGTGTTTGTTAGTTCGTACTTTAAATTACATATATATACATTTCATTTTAGTGGTAAGGACAATGAAAGAACATATAAGAAAATATCGCTTCTTTTACGGCATGTAAAAAGAGCAAATTTGTAACTATATTATTAGGAATGTTTGGTTTAAAAGTATTCTTTGAACTCAAGGGAAAGAAACCAAGCAATAAAAAAGTCTGAAGTTATTGTTATGTGACATGCAAAAGACCATATATCAGAATATGCTTCTTATAGTAGTAAATGCGCCCCTAATAAAGAAGATTATTTAGGCTAGAAAAGAATAGGCATGAAAGTAAATTAGGACCAAAATGAAAAATCAAACATAATCATATAAAGATAAAAAATTAATCAATTAAATGGTGATAGATTTGAGTATAATTTCTATAAAATTTAAGGTTCTTTTTCAATAGCGATCCTTATAAACATTGTAAATTTGAAATATATCCATGTATCTTGCTTATTTTATTATTTGTCCCTATAAACTTAGTATGATTTAGTAATAAATCCTTCTAGTTAATAATTACTTAAAAAAAAGTAAATATTCACGAAATATTCTTCAAACTAATGTTAACACAAATGTAAATATTTGAAGTGACTCTAAAAAATAAAAAAATTGGACCCAATGAACAATAAATGATGATAACCTTAATGGGTCGAGCAAAATAATAATTTTGATCTTTTAGGTCATCACAAAGATGTCCTAAAAAAATCAACTTTTTTTTTGCTACACTGTAGCCAGTGCATTGGCACCGCTGCAACAAAGTAAATTCAAAATTTAATAGGGTTATAAGTTACTCTTTCAGACTGAGTTAAATGTAAACATATGTTTAACTATGGTAGAGTGAAGTAAATGGTAGGAATTAAAAACTAAAATTTTCAAATATATAAGGACTAATATCAAAATATATAAGGTAGAAAAACTTATTTCAAACTCACTACGTTTATAAGAATCGATATAAAAAAAAAAAATCTAAAAGTTATCGTTAATATATAACATTAGAATGCTCTGTGTATATATAGTATTGGGTGGTACAGAGTTGTACGAGTCGAGTCATATTTGGGCAACGCCAATCCACTAGCATGCCGACTGGATTGTGTTGACTCATATAAGCATAATGAGTTATTTTAGATTGAATTTTATTTTATAAGTAAATTTACCATTTTACATCAAATTAATATGGTTACGTTCCTCTTTGTGTCGTATCCGATCGTACCAAGTTGAATCAGCCCCACTGATGAGATTTGTGCTAGTCGGACGAATTTGGATCGATTGCGATTCTAAGAAGATATGATCTTGTACGGATAAACGACACTACAAACCTTGATATAGATATAGTTTAAATTTTTACAAATATACCTTAAAGAATCTTGTATATGCAAAAAAATCATCTATATTTTACACATATATAAAAGAACTTTCTAATTCCTATTTTTATTCTGAAAAAATCCTAATTTGATTGTTTTGCAAGTGATGGTAAACTTGGCGTCAGAATTATCTGTGTATAATATGATTACATAAGAGGTTTTTTGCATATACATATGTTACACGTAATCGTTTGCTTGATGATAGGTGGTTTAATTATATAGGTTTTTTTTTGCATGTATATGTCATAGGAGACTTTTGTACATATATGAGATTCTTTTGGATCTATGTACAAAAAGCCACCTAATTTTCTCAATTTTATTCTTAGTTTGAAACAATAATATATGAATAATTTTTAATAATTAAAATATGGCATTTTTATATAATATGGATACACAAGCAAATATTTTATAGACATTTAAAGGCAATGTGTGAAAAGTCCTACATGACTGGTCGTGCGGTAATTGTTCTTTGTTGTACTCTTATCATTTATATCATATGCAGCTGTGTTTTTCTTGACCAGCGAGCGGTGACATACGAGAGGGAGGAGCATGTTGAGTGGACCGGGTAAAAAACCAAATAAGTGAAATAAACAGGGGTAAATTGCTGAACCGGACTATAAAATTTCTATGACGTGTAAACCGGTAAAGTTGAACTGTACGACGAAGAATCAAAGGATTCCCTAGGTAATAATAAAAATTATAGATTGCATGTGGATACGTGATGTGATCACACAGAGACATAATTTTATCATTTTATTTTGGATTTTTTTTACGAATATATTTTTAGAAGCTAGTATATTTGTATTTATACCCTCAGTTCTTATATATTGTCAAAAACCTGTTAAGCATTACGATTATACCCTTGCATGAAGATGCCATAAATTCCAACCAAATATTCTAGAAATATTCAATAAATTCTGGTAATGCCAGTGACATATATGTACAATTCATACCTGTAAATATGTCTAGAATCTTCGCGGCATATTCAATTGGCACGACATCATAATAGGGGGTGTAACCGCAATATTAATATTTTATATAATATATGAGAGTTGGAGGTATATAGACAAACATGTTTATTTTGAGAGGCATATATTCAAAAATTTTATTTTTATTCTTTTACCCCTAAAACAGTACTGATCAGACTAAGTCACGCCAAAACACTTACATCCGTCATTAGGTTTTTAAACAGCATGTTCAAAGTTAGACAACAATAATAAAAGGTTTCTTTCTTGAAGCATGACACAGAAATGTGTTCAAGTTCTGGTTAACAGTGTCTGGTGAAGGTTCTAGAAGTTACATTAACCTTAAGTTAATAATAAGGTAGAATCACACTTGATGACTAGATTTTAGGTCTCATTTTTTCTTCTCTAAAAGTTACCTAATTTATGTTTCTTTGCTTAAGTTTCTTTTGTCGAATTTGTTACTATCACTCAACTCAAAATTTTGGGGTAATGAAAGAGTGGGAGTTATATTATATTTTTGTTAATTTTTATCTCTACTTAGTGTAAGACTATTTTAATTCATATTCTCATAGGTATGGTCATTTAGGTTAATTATGTGGACAACATAAGTATGAGTATGCGGTTCATAAATGTAATTGAGTTTTCACATCATGTTGAAGTTAATGAGTCATTTAACTCGAATATGGGTAACAAATTATATTTTTATTAAATAATTGTCTTCATTAAATTAATTTTAACATCTGATAATTTTATTTTAAAAAAGAGATGTAACTTAGGTGGATAGGATATCTCAATAACAAAAAGAAATATCTCAATATTGTAATGCTTGAACAGACTCTTTAGGACTCCACAAGATTACCTAGCTAATGATCACCTAACCCAATCCTCCTAACGACTGATATATATCCACTTAGAGTAATAACTGGTGCAGTGCAGCAGCAGCGGCGCCACTGGATTGCATAGAGGTACCATTTTTTAAAGTTTGCATAAGACATCTTTTGCCTTGATTGAAGGATTATTGTCTTACTTAAAATAAGAGGATAAAATTATATAAAATAAATAATAGAATAAATAAGAATAAGTCTCAATCATACCTCTACTAAAAAACAAGCAAATTCAAAATATATAATGAAATTATTTGTTCCAATTTAATTTAATTGAGAGTAAGTCTAAAAGAGAAGAATTGGTCCAACCCAAAAGTAAATGGGCCGGCCTAGTGCCACAAGCCAAAATATCCAAGGAAAAGACCGGGATGGTCTGGAAGTCTTTGAATGGCCAGCTACGACTGACTTCCAGCCCAAATCCGTCCGAGGGAGGTCTCTCCACCTGTATTCTCACCCTGCGAAGGTCGCTATGGATTAGAACTCCCGAAGGGTCTCCAATTATGAGCAGGTTTCCACAGCAATATTGATCTACACCATATGAAGGCAGGAGGATTATGGGAATCTCATTCAGCAAGGAAACCTCAATCAGAATGGAAGAATCCGATCAAGATCGAGATACCGCCCAAATGACCCCAAAGAATCAGTTATGGCATAAACTCTTTCTTAACAAGAACCTCTCTGACTATGGACTCGACAAGGAGATCTCACTGGAAACTACTTTACCCGATCGAATTCATACCCTGTCAAGGTTTGATACTATTATATAAAGATCCCCTGTCTAACCTATGCGGATACAATCTTTAGAATCCAAACAACCTAAATTTACTTCTTCCTTTCTCAGTTTTCTAACTTAAACATCAGAGGGGGGGTCATTGTCGGAGCCTTCTGACGGTGTTCTCTTTTACACGTATGCTATCTCTCACCGTCTGATCCTCAGCAGAGGACTCTTGATCATGGTGGACGAGATTTTTCTCCATCAAAGTCATTCTCATCGAATACCAAATCTACATAAACAAAGAAGATATGTCCGAATAACACAAATAGGTTGTAATTATTATTATTATTATTTTGGTCTTATCCTACTATTGAATAGGGGTTTAATGGAGAGATTTCAAGTTTGAATATTTCTTGCTCTGAGAGATATTTTGGCAGCCCTGATTATCTTGCCTTATGCAAGACGTTGTTTTTCAGTTCTAGAATATCATTTGAAAAGTAATCTCACAATTACAAAACTTTATAACGTAACACCTGGTATCTTAGTAGACTCATTATAGGTCCATTAGGATCTTGGTAAACCTATTAGTGTGGTTAGTTTCCGAATTTATTGAATAATATGTGATTTACTGGAAAATTTGCTGAAAGCTTTTGAAACGCGTCATCTTGGGCTAACGCGATTTAACTATAGCGTCAAGTCAAGCTAACATCATTCACTTGTTTCTGAGTTCGACCCATGGCTGGTGTTTCCTTCTCTGTGTGCGATTGTAGTCTGCTTGGGACTCATGTTTGAGGTATATTTAAATCCCTAAAAGTGTTTCCCTTGCCCCTCCATTTGTCTCTGAGCCATCCAGAACTCTAGAGAGAGCCAGAGAGAGGTCAGGAGAGCGAGGCATGGCCCGTTCTTCATGTTCTTCATGGGCAAGCGGCATGCGGCTCATGGTGAGTGTGGCCTCGTTGTGTTGCTACGTGGAGGAGAGTCTTGCCTTGCTGGATGCGATCTTCTTCATGGGATTGTACTATGTGTGAGAGGCAAGTGATGATGAACAATAAAAAATATAATATATATATATATAACCCTATTTTCAATCTACTTTACTATCTACCATATGCATGTGGTGCATGGACGTTTAGATACATTTATAGGTCGAGTTCTTGATGTATGGAATCCCACTTCTCCTTCCCTTCTTTTTTTCTCTTTTAATTTCTGCAAAAAAAAAAAAAAAGGTTTCTAGAGTTGAAACGCGTCATGGCATGCTGACGCAATTTGAATTGTGTCAGCCATGGCTCTTGCAGGGTGAAGCATGTTAATATTCATATGTAATTCATGTACATGATGAGGTTGCATTTCTAATAGGAATAACCACGTATGTAGATCATTATGTTCCATGATTCTAGGTTACGTGAGGATCACGATATTTCTTTTAAAAATAGAACATATTTACATGTGTGATTAGTTTGAGAATTTTTCTTGTTAACATGTTAGTTAAATTTGAGTTAATTTTCGTAAATATTTACGTCTAAGTAGAGATCATGATACCCTTGTCACAACATGTTTTAGACTTATATCAATTTATGTATATGCAATATTTTTTAAAATGAACATGTTTTAAATTTAATTCCTAAAATTCTGCATAACTTGCTGAAACGCGTCATAGATGGTTGATGCGATTCAGAAAGATTATTAGTTAAGTTATTTTCTTGTTAATTTCATGATTAACTGCATCCCATGAGTATCTGTTACGTATCGATATATGTTTTGCATTAAATAGATTAATTCATGCATGTATATGGTAAATTAAAGATGTTAAATAGAAGCAAGCCGGTGATGTGGGCCCTACGTGCTATGTGGACTAAAGTGCTACGCTGTGGAGACTATCTTTTAATTCTCTCGAGACTAAAATGTCACGCAACGAGAGCCATCTCTTGATTCCATGGAAGCCACCTCTAGATTCTTTCAGCTACTTGGTTAATGACTAAGAGGATAAATAAGATATTCGAGACAATAGATTAAATCCGAGAAGTGTATATACATGCTATCTCGGTTGGATCTGAGAGCATCTTCCGACTGTACAACTGAAGATCTAGTAGATTTGCTATGACCACTAGGTAAAGAAGAAAAAAAAGTACCCGATGTCATTGTGTCGTTACTTGTCCTATACTAAAGTAAAAGATGTGATATATGTGATCACTCATGATGATTAAAGATGAAAGATGATATTAAGTTTTAGAAGTTGATGTATATCTTTTTATGTCATGATATATGTTGAAAATTTATGTTTATAGTCATGCATAAAATGTTCATATGAAGCTAGGAGCATACGAGTTGTTCCATATGTTTGCTTCATGTAATTCATGTTTAAAAGTACATATTTAAGTGCTGTAAATAAGTCATATTTTATATGTTAACATGCTGTCATATTCATGTTCAAAGTAATAAACTATGTATAATATGCATGTTATCTATGTTATTATGTTATAATATAATGAAACATATTAGGATGAATAATTGTTATTATATCTAGAATTGACGTTCATGTTTAAATAAGATATATGTAAAACTTTTTTATGTATAGTTATGAAAATTTATGTCTTTGTGGATTATGAGTTTGTCGAGTTTTATATAATTCATCTTTGCTCACTAATGTTTTTTAGAAGAACGTGAGACTGAAGTTGAACTCGAAGAACGTGAGGCCTGATCCTTAGATTCATAGTTATTTATAGTAGGTTGCTACATTGTTATTTTCAGTTTTAATAGGTTAGCAAGAGATGTATAAGTTAGTTTCATTTTAACAAATGGTGTACTTTTTCTTTCATTGGACTTTTAGAGCAATCCTAAATGTTGCATCGGCTGTTAATTCAAATTAATAATAGTTAATTGTTGTGGCTACTAAAGTTGTGGTTATTATTTCATATCTTATCTCATGCTTGTACTTTTTACTATTGATGTACGATGTGTAGATTGTTCTCACTGTGACGACCTCACTGACGGCTCGCATTAAGTTGACAGAACCAAATCGGACCGACAGCAAAGGCGTTACATCTAAAGAGATAACTATGACCAGCGATTCTTAAAAACATGTTTTGTTTATGTACAAAAGTTGAAAGACATTTATGAAACCATCAACTGGGGGGTTCATTGTGTAGCTGACTGAAAGGGTTATTAGCCGGTGGGGTCAATGTCTTTCATGAATCACCACACCCAAGTGGTTCATATTGAAATGTTTAGCTAATGGATTGGTCATCCTCGCCTGCTCCCAACCCCCACTCTCCGAAACAATAATAGAGATTAGTTAACTAGGGGGCATCTGACCCCACTTCCCCCAAAACAATAGAAATGGCATTTTCTGAACCTCCACCTGCAGCCGTGTGTGCCCTCAAATACGTAGGAGAGGAAGTGATAAGGGCACCCTACACCCTTCCCCCGTAACAATAGAAACATTATTTTTTGGACTTCCTCCTACTGTGATCATGTGCACCCTTGGAAACATAGGAAAGAAGGTGAGAAGGTACAATTTTATCACTTTAGCCCCTATCTCGCAACAAAATAAGTGGGTGGAATAGGAAGTTATTCGGTCATTCCTGTTAAAATATCATTTAGTAACTAGAATATTCAAGAGATCAAATATTCCGTTAGAGGGTAGAATAATCTAATGATTTTTATTCAAGTCTCCCCCGAATAAAAAAAAAAGAGTGAAATATTCTACCCTCTTGTAAAACTTTTTATGAAACAAAAAATTGACAAATAAAATCATAATCCATACACGGTAGAATATTCTTTCCCAAATTTATTCCGTTGTCAAATGAGAGTTTAGAGTCAAATAATCTATTCACCTTTCCCTAAGGTCTGAGGGCACAAGGAAGCTCAGGGGATCTTGTTTTATAACAATTAGGACTGTTAATGGATACCTAAGTTTCGATTGTCCGTCTTGTTTATATTTTTATTAATAGATACAAAAATCCGTCAAAAATTATCCGTTAAGTTATAAGAAATGAAAATAGATCTCCGATAATTATAAGAGTAAAAAACGAAAACACATTTTTATATCTGTAATCCGTTTCCGTTTCCGAATTATCATATATCTCATATATCTATACATATATTATTTTACATGATAAAAATTGAATTCATTAGATAGATATCTCTTATATCCAAAAGTGAAAATATCTCCTGATAATTTGATAAAAGTAACCAAGTAAGAGCAAGATCACGTGGAATGTGGAACGCTGCTACATGACGAATACTGGAGACTGTTCAGTTGGAACAATAAATATAATATTATTCTTTTTATTTGATACACTATTTTCGCTGGACCCGTACCAAAACATCTCCGGGATTACCAGATCTGTATGTCCTGCCCCGTCTTCACAACGCTAATTTCAACACTTACAACCACTCGTGGGGGCTTCCTGTGTAAGGTAACCAGATCCCTGATGCAGCTCAGCAAGTTAAATTCGTCAAGGTCCTCGTCGGTAGCCATGCTACGCACGAGTCACGGTGAACATTATAATGGACTTGTCGTCCTCTGTATTATTCGGGCTTTGCCAAACATCTTTCTTTTGACATCTTGCTTTGCAAACCATCGCTATAACGTTTAGTGTGTGTTTGACAAAATTTCTACTTGAAAGTTACTTTTAACTTTCACTTTTTATATAAAATGAATTGAGGGAGAGAGATGATAACAAATTTTGATTTGTTACAAAAGTCAAACTTTTTATAACAATTTTATTTTTTCTCTAATTTTAGAAATTCTTCTTTTGTAACTTTTAGTTGAAAGTCAAAGCATAAAAAAAATATCATATAAATAATTTTTAAGATCTAATAACTTTCATAAAAAACAACTAAAAAATATAAAAGTATTTTTAAATAAAAACTGCGCCAAACACGGCCTAACTCTGTCTAATATGGCCGGGAGTTCACCTTGTCGGGGCCCCCTTCATTACAACATTGGCGGGCAAAGTTAACGTTATAGTGATGGTTTGGCAAAGCTAGATGTCAAAAAAAAGATGGTTTGGCAAAGCCCGAACAATACAGAGGACGACAGGTCCCTTATAATGTTCACCGTGACTCGTGTGTAACATGGCTACTTACGAGGACCTTGCCGAGCTGAACTTGCTGAGCTGCATTAGGGATCTGGATACCTTACACAGGAAGCCCCCACGAGTGGTTGTAAGTGTTGAAATTAGCGTTGTGAAGACGGGGCAGGACATACCTATGGGCCGGGAACAGATCTGGTAATCCAGCAGATTTTTTTGTCCGGGTCCAGCGAAAATAGTGTATCAAATGAAAAGAATAATATTACTGAACAGTCTCCAGTATTCGTCATGCAGCAGCGTTCCACATTCCAAGTGATCTTGCTCTTGCTTGGCTGCTTCAATCCTTCGTCATTAAAGTTTTCTTTTTTCCCCTCTCCCCCATGAGTGTTCCCAACACCTTCTTATAGTTTGGCCCAATAACTGAGGTGATCTGGTCCAATCAGAGTTGTCCTACGTACGCTTGGTGCCATTTGACATTTGAAAAACGCTAGTGCGTAAGCGCTTATGTCATTTCAGTAGTTTATACTTAAATCTAGTATTATCCAATAGTATGACAATTCAAGCGAGGTTAGCATGGCTAAGAGTGTATGAATAATTTATTGGGTTTTTAGTCTTTAGTCCCTCTAATCTACTTAATTTAATAAAAACTCTACGTAATCTTACTTTATTTGGGAAGCACCCTTGCAAATTTGAACAAGAGTCTTTGAATGCTTTGAAATATTTTAAAAAACTCCCTAAAAAAGGTCTTTTTCATAAAAGTGAGATTATAAGGATGTTTTACTAAATACAGAAACTTTAGAGAGTTCTTCCTAAATTATGTGGATTAGAGGCCACTAAAAACCATAACTAAATTTATTCCAAGCTACATCATTTCTTATCCTAAAGCTTAAAACTCAAGGCCAAAGTGAAATAATGTTGTTATGTTTGAGTTTATTAGAGGAAAGAGAAAAAACTTCATCCCCCTTTGCACTTACGTAATCCCATCCTCGCCTGCACTTAAAAAGGAACCAAACTCTCCGAGGAGGGGCTGGTGCGGCCTCTATATATGTATATAGCTATGGCGGAGGAATGATCGCTCAACTCAACACACACAGCATCATCCACCATCTCTCTCTCTCTCTCCAATTCTGGTCCCCTCTGCTCATCGATCCATACAGGTGATCAGACGACGGCATCTTCATCTCCAATGGCGAGCGGGACGGATCAGGAGAACCAGCTCAACCGCGACCTCCTCTCTGTGGTACGTACCACCTGCAGCTAGAAACCTCTCTCTCCTGTTCTCTGTGTGTGTGTGTGTGTGTGTTTGTTGGCGGGTTTAAAGACAAGTGTGATGTGCATAATTTGACCCGGGTGCGGTCTTGCCTGCGGTGCGTGCAGTACAAAGGGCAGCTGATCACCATGCTGCTGCCAGAACACAAGAACATTCTCCGGACCGATGCCCTCCATGAGGTACTAACGTTGCTGCTGTCACCTGCATCTCTCTCTCTCTCTCTGGTTCAAAGGGAGAGGTGTTACGAGCAGTCGTTTCTCTTGTGCTCTTACATGTGCAGTACATATTGGAGACGAGCGTGTACCCGCGAGAGCACGAGCAGCTCAAGGCCTTGCGAGAAGCCTCGCTACAACATCCCGCGTACGCCAAACACCTCCCGTCGTCCCCTGCACTTGCAGTATTGAGTTGTGGGAATTTTGTATTGGAAAATAACATGACGGCATAGTTTAACGCATCATAAAAATATTATAAACATTTGGAATTTTGCATATGTACTCCTATAGTTTCATATTTGTCGTATACTCCCACATATTTCATATTTTAAGATAAAATAGTTTCATGCTTTTGTATATCCACCCCTATTTCATCTTTGATTGGACCCGATGGATCACGTCGGGTGCATGCATCTATCTTTAAGTGTGCCCGGAAGTGAATTAGATCGACCCCCTTATATATTTGAACTCTCTAACGCACTTCTCATTTTAAAATAAATCTTTTTTTTTTTTTTTGGTCAGTGTGGTGAGGGACTTGACAATAGCAAAAAATAATAATTCATGATATAGTTCAGGATAATAGAAAAATATAAGAAGAAAGAGAGCGTCACAAGCGCAAGAATAGTTGTGCAATATCTGAAACATATCAGTTGTTACTTTACAGTTCCTGAAAGTTTTAGCTTCCTTCCCTGACTCACAATTGCAAGTGGCCTACATAGAGCATCAACTTAGGCGTATGACAATCTAATTCTTTTGTGTCCATTTTATTCTATTAGATCTTTGCAATGCGTGCCTCCAGAGGAAGGGCAATTCCTATCCTTGTTTTTGAAGGTCTTGAATGCAAAGAAAACAATAGAGATTGGAGTTTTCACGGGCTATTCTCTCCTGGCAACAGCCCTTGCATTGCCAAAGGATGGCAAGGTACGTACTACTTAGAGTTCTTTTAATTTCATAGGTTTTCCCCTTTCATTATATGATCTTAAAAATGCTGGCTTATATAGTCTTAAACCTGCACTCATTAATGTTAGAGCCTACTTGATTTGATTTTCTTCTAGCTGCTGCCGAGCTTCAAATTTGAGTGACTAAGGTTTTATCGAAATAGGTATATATAGTAGCTGACATGAATGAACTGTTCTCATCACTTACGTTGCCTTTGTTGTAGCTTTCAGTTTGAATCGAATTTTATTTAACGAACCACACTGCTAATGCTTTAACTAAAAATATGTAGCTACATATTTATTTATGTTCCCTTCATTATGACTAGCAATAAATTAAGCAATATTCTATAATTTGTCAACGGTACTCTTACAAATGCCTTAATCTGTTTTGAGAATGGTGAAATTATGTGGAAGTGAGGATTCTAAATTTTTGGTAGAAACCCTTTTCAATTGGATAATGCTATTTTTACTCTCTTGATGGTACCTCTCATCAATTCATATTTGTCAATGTGATGTGTGGCACGTAAAATGATGCACGTCGATGGTGTGAGCACACTGGATGAGTCGGTCTCATTGTGAGAAAGTTGTTGGTACGATTGGCATGCAAAATGGAGTCTAATACGACATGAAACGACGAGTACAAAAGTCTTCGTAAAGTGTATAGGAACGGTATGCAAAATGAGGTAATGCTGGCTGACAGGGTGTGGAGCGAGGTCGGCCTTACTGCTACGAGCCCAGCGATACTGACGGCACACTAATTGGAGTAGCTGTAGGTCCAGAACAAGGGCGGTGCACTAGCAACTCTTGTTGTACCACCTGATGCACCGCAACAGACCAGGCTGAGCCTAGTTCAGACCTGACAGGACCTCGGTTTGGACCATAGCTGAACCTGCCAGAACTTGGTTAGACCAGGTCGCAACTTAAAGTTGGAGTCCGTCTAATTGGGTCTGGTTCAAAGTTCAAACTAGTGTGGACCTGAGCTTGGACTAGATTCGTAATAAGGGTGCAAGTGGGCTCAGTCAAACTGGGCTTGACCCGATTGGGACTAAAGGGGATCGGGCACTCTCCTTCTTCCCCTCCTACCCAAACCGTAACATAGGGGGGGGGGGGAGAGAGAGGGTGGGAGAGTAGGAAGGTGAAGGCAGTGGCAGCTTCAGGCGGCGGCGGAGGGTGATGGTGACGGCGTCGGCACCGGCGGAAGGCGGCGAACGCGGCAGCGGGACCGGAAGGCGGCATAAACGGTGGTGGAGAGCAGCAATGCTGGTGGTTGCTCTGGAGGGCGATGATGGGGGTGGTGGCTGCGGCAGTAGGCAGAGGTGGCGGCAGCGGCAAGGGTTGCCGGTGTCATCGGCAGCAGTAGAATCAGTCAAGGACCGCGACGATGAAGGCGTATGGCGGCAATGGAAGCAACAACAGCGCTGACAGCAAGGGCTGTTGATGGCAGCGACACCGGTCAGGGGTGCCGATGGCAGCGGGAGGTCCAACCCACCCGTCCGGCCTCTTCTTCGTCTGCTTCTTTTAGTTCTTCTCTATTGGCATGAGAAACCAAGGGAGAGAGAGGGGACGGAGGAAAGGGAGGACGGGTGGCGAGGTTCTAGCGGGTTACTGTAGCAAGAACAATAGCCGTACAGTAACGACAACAGAGGGAGAGACAAATGCAGAGATCCAAGAGAGAGAGAGATAGACAAAAAGGAAGAGGGGATCTGGAGAACAAAAGAAAGAGAGCTAGGAACCTGACAGAGCGGCGAACGGCGGCGTGACAAATCGAGCTTAGCCTCTAATACCAAGTTGATGCGAGACAACGAGGGAGAAAGGGAAAAGAAGCAGGAGGAAGAGGGGGAAGGGGAGAGTTTACCGACATCCCACCGGTAGTGGAGAGGATTTTCCCGGCATCGCACTGGAGAAGGAGGATTTAGGGCATCTCATCCAAGGATAAACTCCATCACGGAGACTGCATGACTTCAAATCTTTCAAATTTCTTCATTATTCTGCAAATGAAAGATTGCATCATTATTTATAAAGCAAACCAATCTCAAACCCTAAACCTAATGACCGAAATACGCCTAATTCAAAACAAATGCCTAAAATCTGTCCTAAAATCTTAAGAAAAAAAAAGTAAAGTACATCAAATGGGCCTTTGATGGGCCAACTAAAATATACAAAAGATTCTTGGCTTCACTTCTGCCACATTTGGATCCCCCTCAGGTTTTTAATCTTGCATCAAGAAATCATATTACTTGATGATTTCTCCGAAGGTGGAAAATTGCTACATCAAGTATAGAAATTTAGATCTTGCATGGAGTGTGCATAACCCTCAATTTTTTTCCCTTGTCGATTATGTCAGGTAACTGCAATTGATTTTGACAAAGAAAGCTTTGAGATAGGTCTGCCATTCATCCAAAAGGCAGGGGTAGAGGACAAGATTAATTTTATAGAAGCAGATGCACTTCCATTTGTTGATAAACTGAGTAAAGAGGTACACTGTCAGTTTTTTTTAATTTATAAGTTACTATATTACTGTTGGAATAATTCAGAATCACAATGGTGGCAACTGGATTACCTTTTATCTCATTGCATAGGTTAATCCAAGGTCCTATCATTTAATTTGAGCTGGAGGATTTTAGATGTGCATCCCAGGAACCCTTATTTTCATTTGGTGCTTGACAAAGGAGGATTGTTAGATAGTGTCATATTCAAGAACACAACTTCCATGGTGAATTTGCAGATTTGTTTCATTTGGTCATGGTGTGTTGCTAAGTAATTGGACTCTCATGGATATATAACTGCAGGAAAAGGAACAAGGATCATATGATTTCGCCTTTGTAGATGCAGATAAGTTGAACTATGGTGAGTACCATGAGAGACTGTTAAAGCTTGTAAGGGTTGGAGGGATCATTGCCTATGACAACACACTTTGGTTTGGAAGTGTGGTGCCCCAAGAAGATCCATCTCATCGAGCATTGAAAGATCCTACTAGAAACTACATGGTAAAGTTCAATACATTCTTGGCCAGTGATTCTCGAGTTGAGATATCTCAACTCAGCGTTGGTGATGGAATTACGCTTTGCAGGCGTATCTCTTAATCACATTATGTGAATGCTTAGACATAAGACCTTGCACTGGAGAGTCTTGGGACAACAGTTGTATTGGTTGATCAGTGTTGTGATGTTCTTGGCTGTTATGCGATTGCCATCATCCTGTACTAGTGCTTGTATTGCCCCATCAATGATGTGATTCTGCTGTCTACTATCTGCTATGTAAGTGTTATCTGATTTTAACTTGCAGCCAATTGAAAGGCACTCTGTACCCTTCATTTGGTATTTACAATAAGTTTCCCTATTCAATTCATCATTATATGTGTAATGTATACAAGACAATTTTTTGGGGTTTCCCCCCCCCTACGTTCATTGGGACATGGACATGGATGTCAAAGTGTTGACATGAACATGTATGTCAAAAATACTAAAAAGGAAGGCATATACATATATGCATACCTATGACCTATCCAGTTATAGTTACAGTAAAATCAATTAAAGCATGTTTGAGAGTTATAGATATGGTGGTTGTTGATTTTCCACGAAAATTTAGGATCTTTCATCTGCATTTGAAATGCCTACTACATGTTAGCAAGCACCTATTTTTAGAGTGGATGGTACCATGTTATCATTGGAACAAAAAAGGGAAAAGATTACATGTTACCCTTCTTCCTTGTGTATGACACCAAGTGATGGGGGAAAAAGGAGGACGGAGGGGTTGGAGAGACTATTGCGTCGCACCGGCGCTGGAGAGGCCTCCAGTGTCGCATCAGCGACTTGGACATCACACTCGGCTTCGTCGTAGGACAGATTCGACCATGTCGCAGGGTCGTCTTCTCTGTCATAGAGAAAGAACAAAGAACACCAGTAAACATTTAAAATTCACACTAAAATTCATCCATAATTAGGAAAGAGAGAGTACATGCATATATATAACGTTTAAAGGTCTTTCCGACTCAAACTCGATTACATAACTCTAAGATAGAGTCAAATTACTTTAACTAGATAATTATTGTGAAAATTCGCACTAAAAAAATTTAAAAATAAAAAATCACACCTGAAATTTAGAAAAAATAAAAAACATGTTAAATGGGCTTTAAATGGGCCAAATAAGATATCTATAGACTCCTCTAAAAATACTCTACACTTAAGACAGACTTTCGGAAGCTTATGAGTATAATAAAACTTGCTCTGATCTTGGATTCCCATTATTCTCTCCCAGTTGGAGAAAACTCGTCCTCAAATTTTAGAGTGTGGTAATATCCATAGGGGGATGATGAGAGCAACAAAGCAATGATGTACGGGTGATGCTGCTGAGATCACCATGCAGAAGAAAGCTCCAACTCGAGGTGCAAAGTACGTCTCAATATCTCTCTATTAATGGTCAAAGTTATGTTGGTTGACTGGCTTGAATGATTTTTGGTTGACTGACCCCTTCTGTGATTACCACTTTCTGCCTCAGCTTATTCTGTCCAGCCATGAATTCGGACCTAGCCTCAAAAGAGACTTCATGAATCATGCTTAACTGAGGTTCAGCCGTTCAGGAAGGAGGATGTTATCACGAAGCATCTTGGACTCGACCTCTTCAAAATACTCATATGTGAGTGCTAGATCGGCTTCATAATGTATCTCTTTTATTTAATTTTCATATTCTTCAATCAATGTTGGGTCAGCCTTATAAACTACATTTTCGATTTCCTTTGGGAAAGTTGGATGGTTGTTAATCGGATCATGATTGGAGCTGGTGAAGCGAAATTTGTCTTTCAAATGCACTGGCTGGAGAATATAATTGGGTTGCTCTGAGTCGAAAGTGGAATGGCATTCTTCTATCCAATCTCGGCCAACAATAATGGTAAGATTACTTGAAGAGAAGACGTTAGCCCATGTACCATTAAATTACATAACCTTCCCGAATTGCTTGTGAAACTTCATAGAGATGTTGTTAGTTTCAACAACAATTTCACCCATCTAGGAGAGTAAATCAACAACGGCCTTAGACACGGAACTTTCCTTGAACATGTCGTTAAAAATCAGGTTGGCGCCTATCCCATCAGGTAAACAAATCCTTGTTGCAAAAAAGAAGCTCATAGTGCTAAAGGACAAGAAAGCAGAACCTCAATGTATAGAAGTAGCACACAAAACGATGCACCACTGGTGGATAGGTGTTGGACGAGGTCCGGCTGGCCATGAGGAAGCCGATGGTACAATCGGTGTGCAAAACGGAGCACGAAGGTGTCCTCGCACAATTGATGCGCCTGTCGGAGGTGGGCACGCAAAACGAGGCATAGTCAAGGTAGTAACACGCTGAAACGAGGTTCGTCTCGTTGAGATGAATCCAACGTGAAAAAATAAAAAAACATGCTAAATGGGTTCTAAATAGGTCAAATAAGATATCTATGGACTCTTCCAAAAATACTCTACACTTCGGACGGACTTTCGGAAGCTTATGAGCATAATAAAACTTGCTCTGGTCTTGGATTCCCATCACCAAGTGTATAAACCATACCAAAGACAACTCTCATACTGCCCAAGCAAGATCCCAAAACCATCAAACCTCATCCCAAAAAAGGACCAGCCCACTTGAAAGCAAACATCACGAAAAAGGCCCCCAGAAATTTTATAGCCTTGCAATGAGCTCATATCCTCCCTCCCCACCAACTATAAACAAAAACCCACCCCCCAATACCCAAAGAAAATTAAAAGCTCTTTACCTTACGGGAAAAGCATTAGTGTACAGTGATGCTTCTACAATTGGCAGGGGTGAAAAACACTAGCTTATGGGAAAACTTCAGTGATTGTTGGTGGACACTATTCAGTTAAATTTCTGGAAATGGGAGACCAGTTTATGATTTGATTTTCATATGGATTTGTGGATTTCTATATCGCTTTCTTTTTCTACTTTTCATCTTCCTTTGTTGTGTCGATAAAAAGCAGCTGACAAGCATCCAATGCTCTTTGTGGAATTACCCATTAGTCTTCCTACAGATGGCACTATGATATTCCTTTTCGTCATTGTCAGGGGAAGAGAACAAAAATGTACATTAAATATTTAAATTACACTTCTTGTCATTATGGATTATGGGCAAATGGGATAATTTAAGAATGCTTCTAAGTGTTGGAAAACTTATGTGTTAGTCACCATTTTCAATCTTGTGTCAGGAAATGGTATAATCTTGTGTTATCTTTGAAGATAGGTAGTTACCATGTCACATTTAGAGACTTGGATTGCATGAAGTGTCCATAACCTAGTTTTTTCTTTATTGAATATGTTAGGTAACTGCAATTGATTACGACAAATCGAGCTTTGAGATTGGGCTGCCATTCATCCAAAAGGCAGGGGTGGAAGACAAGATTAATTTTATAGAATCAAAAGCACTTCCTGTTCTTGATAAAATGAGTAAAGAGGTAAACGAGCACTATCTGTTAACTTTTGAATTCCTTTCATATTTCTGTTGGAACATGAAAGTAAGTCTGAAGATGCTTAAATCACAACAGTAGCAATTCTATTATTTTTAATCCCTTATTTGGTTAGTGATATGCTGCTTATCATGGTTGGTAGAATACATAATGTCATGTAACTATTCATTGTAAGGCAAAGCATGACCCAAAATCCTCTTCTTTAATTTGAATTTGAGGATTTCGGATGACCATTCTAGGAAATTTACCTTTGTATGTGGTTGAGCATTTGCAACGAACTGTTATTTGTTCTAGGTGTAGGGCTATAAATTGATGCTGCCACATACCCCATGTAAAAAGCCACTTTTACTGTAAGGTGCAACTTGATGCTCAGAATTTACCAGATATGAAGATTCTTCCAGAGAAAGGAATTCTATGACGTTTTGACAACATTAGACATCAAGGCAACAGTAGTGACTTGATACAAAGCGGCAAATATGTGGACAACGAATATTTCTCATGGGGCATCTGATAATGCACTAGTAATTTAAAATCTAAAGGTATCTATTTCCGAAGAATATTCATCAATATGTTATTTTATTTTTGAATATTTCTGTCACTTTGGTATTCAAATTATTCAATGAAATATTGTAATAAAAACTCCATACTAATCTATGAATGTCAAATAGTAAACACAAAAGGTCATGTGAGAACGTGCATAAAACTATATGATGTCAACACTTGTTGTACATGGACATTTGAAACTCCACTGAGGAGAACTTGAAATTTCAGATGATCCTTAACATATCAACAAAATATAATCCAATGTAATATTTCTTTGCCTATAAATTCTATATAAGCATTTTTCCCAAATTCTGACCCAGTACATAATTTGGTAGAAATTCTTCATGATATAGATGGTCCTAGGGCAATGAAATTTTGAAATTAATCACATGGAATCAATGTAATATACAGGTATAAAGAAATTTTCTATGAAAGAAATGGGCGATGGAGAGAGATGTTTGAAACAATTTTAAAATTAGAAAGACTTGGGAAGACTTTAGATATAAACGGACTCCAGAATAATTTTCAATCAGTCAAAGGACTTAAGTCTGCAGTTACGCTAGTCAAAGTGCAAGTAGTGTGGCTATGTGGTTGTTGGAGAGTATGCTTCCATCTTGAGGCACAACACAGTATCGTTTCAAGTAAATTCCTTTTAGAGAGAAGTAATCCCTTCTTCATCTTTATATGCTTCTCTCTGTAACATGAATAAATAGTCCTACATTCAAGAAAACCACTCGCACAGTGAATTTGTAGATTTCGTCATGGTAGATGGTAGCATAACAGACTCATGATAATTGCAGGACAGGGAGGAAGGATCATATGATTTTGCTTTTGTAGATGCTGATAAAGTGAACTATGGGGAGTACCATGAGAGATTGTTAAAGCTTGTTAGGATAGGAGGGATCATTGCATATGATAACACGCTTTGGTTTGGAAGTGTGGCGCCTATAGAAGATCCAAGTGATCCTATGCTGGACGATGCTAGTAGAAATTTCCTGGTAAAGTTCAATGTTTTCTTGGCCAGTGACCCTCGAATCGAGATATCTCAAGTCAGCATTGGTGATGGGCTTACACTTTGGAGGCGTATTTCTTAATCAGTTCATGTTGCTGCTTAAACAACGAGTCTTTGCACTGGACAGACTCCTGGCGGTACAATTTGCTGACCCATCAATAATGTAATGTTGGTCTATTATGTGATTGTTATCCGGTTTCAACTATTAACGCAGCTGCAACTTGCAAGGCACTGTATGTCCTTTGTATTGGATGCTTATGATTGGTTTCATTATCTACTCTGCAATTTATGCTTCTCTCAAACCATAACTATTGTCTAGATATTTATCTTTGCATGTGAGAATCTTGAAAATCATCAACGTCATTATCTGAGTGCTGCAGCTTTACTCCTTGATCAGCTTCTCTTTAAAATGGTTTTGTTGGTGTATGGATGCATTTTTAAGCTGGGGAAAAGAAGCATGTTTCTTAGAAGATTTGAGTCCAGTTTGTGGTCTGTAAGAATGGAGTTCTAGAGGCTTCAAAAATGGCACACAGTAATTATGGGGAAAAAAAGGATGCACAGTTCAAGGTTAAATTGTTGAACTTGGTAACGCGTTGGCGTTGCTTGAAGACAGTGACTAGTCCACAGTGGTCAAAATCCGTGGCTCACTTGGTTGTGATTGCCAAACTTCTCATTTATACGCAAGTAATACTTGTTGCAACGCCTGTAAAAATAAATAAATTGTCAACCTATCCGTACTGTTCAATCATCAATTTGTGATTGGATGATTCAAAAAAATAAAAATTAAAATTAAAATTAAAATGGTTATTAGGCTGAGCCATTAAGGATATTTTTACTGTTGTATTGAGACTTAATTCTTGATTATTTTTTTTTTTAAAAATTTGAGGTTGTTTGATGGGAGATCGGTCTCAGTATATGGGGCCCAATCTAAAAAATAATTCATTTTTTTATACATATTCGCTGTAATGTCTCCTGGTGCTGCAGAGTATTGCAGCAAGTATTACTCTGGAAACTCATTTTTCTCGGGCAAACACAATTTGCTTCTTAAAATGTTTCTGGTACTCATCATTATGGTAGCTTTAAAATGGGTGATAAACATGTTTGCCAGCTCTGAGTAGGTTTATGTTCCAATGATCATGATTGTAGTTAGGATACCTTCGTGATGGTAATCATAATCGATGCATTCTGGTCTTCTTTGTCAGCCCAAACGTGATTTCCGATGGATACAATCACTTGGTAAAATGTTGGGTCTTGTGGTACCCCAATTTGAAACTTATGTTGTTGTCATTGAACTTAGAATGGATCTGCATCACAGTAGAGACCGGTGTGTGTCAGGAACGTGGGGATTGACTAATTGATAAACTCTTAATTTAGCATGACCTGATTTTTCTCTAGTAAGCACTCTCTGCTTTGTAAAACGCGTATAATACGAATACCAAGCTTTCTTGATGTCTCCCACCCAATCTTGGAATCTAAGTGGAGCCTCTGTAACACCATTAGTGCACCTGTAGGAGAGGACCTAAGAGTTATGAGTAATACGAATACCTATTCCAACATTCTGAGTATTGTAAATAGGCATAAATTGAGTGCTGCTCTATGATCATTGAAATTGCAAAATAGGATCCCAAGTATTCATTTTAAATGTGCACTGAGTTGGGAGATTACCCATGCTCAACGTCTATATTGTAAAGATCGAATGGCTCAAAAAAAAAAACCACACTCTTAGACAGTCTTATAACACACTAATCATCTTGTGGGAGATTGAAAATTTTTGGGCTGCTTTGAATTCACACTAATCATCTTGTGACGAAAGAGTATTTGCTTCTAAGATATGAGTAAAAAATTAAGTTAATACTTATGAACATATAAGAAATATACATCCGTATTTTTTACTAAGAATTTATCAAATTCTCCATATAATATTCCGTACATATGCCGTTCCGTATTTTTGAAATAAGGGATTTTTTGACTGAATTTTTGACTGTCTTATTTAAAATTTTATCCGAATTATACTCGTACGAACTTTTGCCGTATTATATCCGTCCCGTATTTAACTAACTATGTATGGACCTCCTATTCTATGGTTAGTCTTTTTGGCACGTGGTTTGAACACAGACTGGTTGCATGAGGGGAAAAGTGGAGTGTCTTCCGCGTGAGGATAACTTTACCCACTAAGACTTTTTGATCTAACCTCGCACGAGTCTCTATAAGTTAATGTGTTGAGGGGTCAGTGTTTTCGTCTGAGTTGCTTTATTATGGGGGAAAGGGCTAAAGACTAGAGCTGCCAATGAGTCAGAGACATATTTTCGTCTTTATTTCTTATGTGAAATATCGAAAATGAAAGCAAAAAGAGAAATACATATTTTGGTTTTTGCGTTCACTTCATGTATGAAAGTGAAAACGAAAATAGAAAGGAAAGCATTTTTATTTTCTTCACTCCATTTAGACATGTATTATTTGTTATAAAAATAGATTCTTCTATTATATATAAATAAATGTACGGTTGAATTAATATATACAAGTCTTAATAAGTGTCTTTTCAAAGAGCCGCTTCTGTACTCTACAAAATCGATTATTACATTTGTCGAAATGGAATCCTCTAGGCCTTTCTCTTTACGCTCATATGCACCCCAACACACAATGAAAGAGGGGTGAATGAGTCATTTGCTTTTGAAAAGATGAACCATAATTTATCACATTTCTCCTTCATGTGTCTTGAAGCGCATAGGGAGGGGCACAAGGGGAGAAGGTGCTAAGGATCTAGTTTTACATTTGTGGGGGTGCTGTAGGTGGCATCAATTATTACATTTAGGGATTTTTGTATATATACCTTGCAAACTATCATATTTTCCCACATTCTTATAAATATCTCTGAAACTTTTAGAAAGTTGTACTTATATCACTTCATCAAAATACTATAAACTCTAATCGAATATGCCAGGAAGATGTCGCAAATGTTGATAAGCCTTCTACAAAATATGAAAAACTATATACATATACAAAAATCATTCCATTTTGATATTAGATAATGCCATATATGACACTATCCGAATCATTCATTTTGTATACCCTTGATGCATAGAAAATAGACATTGGATGCATTTGATCTTTACTTCGTAAATAGTTTTTTAGTAACTAATAGGACATAATGATTTAGATTAGAAAATAGAGTTTGATTAAAGTATTTTTAGATTAGGTGGCACCATTCTTATTTTACCATCAATGGCAACGGAACCCTTTTCTTATTATCTAACTTAGAAATGGAAATAGATGTTTTTGTCTTTATTTCTTATATGAAATATCTTAAATGAAAGCAAAAATAGAAATACATATTTTCGTTTTTGCATTCACTCATGTATGAAAGTGAAAACAAAAATAGAAAGGAAAGCATTTTCATTTTCCTCACTCCTTTTAGACATATTATTTGTTATAAAAATATATTCTTCTACTATATATAAATGAATGTGCGGTTGAATTAATATATAAAAGTCTTAATAGGTATCTTTTCAAAGAGCCGCTTCAGTACTCTACAAAATCAGTTATTACATTTGTCGAAATGGAATCCTCTGGGCCCTTCTCTTTACGCTCATATGCACCCCCAACACACAATGAAAGAGGGGTGAATGAGTCATTTGCTTTTGAAAAGATGAACCATAACTTATCACATTTCTCCTTCGTGTGTCTTGAAGCGCATAGGGAGGGGCACAAGGGGAGAAGGTGCTAAGGATCTAGTTTCACATTTGTGGGGGTGCTGTAGGTGGCATCAGTTATTACATTTAGGGATTTTTGTATATATACCTTGCAAACTATCATATTTTCCCACATTCTTATAAATATCTCTGAAACTTTTAGAAAGTTGTACTTATATCACTCCATCAAAATACTGTAAACTCTAATCGAATATGCCAGAAAGATGTCGCAAATGTTGATAAGCCTTCTACAAAATATGAAAAACTATATACATATACAAAAATCATTCCATTTTGATATTAGATAATGCCATATATGACACTATCCGAATCATTCATTTTGTATACCCTTGATGCATAGAAAATAGACATCGGATGCATTTGATCTTTACTTCGTAAATAGTTTTTTAGTAACTGATAGGACATAATGATTTAGATTAGAAAATAGAGTTTGATTAAAGTATTTTTAGATTAGGTGGCACCATTCTTATTTTACCGTCGATGGCAACGAAACCCTTTTCTTATTATCTAACTTAGAAATGGAAATATATGTTTTTGTCTTTATTTCTTATATGAAATATATTAAATGAAAGCAAAAATAGAAATACATATTTTCGTTTTTGCATTCACTCATGTATGAAAGTGAAAACGAAAATAGAAAGGAAAGCATTTTCATTTTCCTCACTCCTTTTAGGCATGTATTATTTGTTATAAAAATATATTCTTCTACTATATATAAATGAATGTGCGGTTGAATTAATATATAAAAGTCTTAATAGGTGTCTTTTCAAAGAGCCGCTTCAGTACTCTACAAAATCAGTTATTACATTTGTCAAAATGGGATCCTTTGTAACCTTCTCCCTATGCTCATATGCACCTCAAGACACAAAGAGAGGGGTGAATGAGTCATTTGGCTATGAAAAGGTGGACTGTAATCCATCACATTTCTCCATGTGTCTTGGGGTTCATAGGGTATAAGGTGAGAGGAGGTTATGAGGATCTCGTTTCACATTTGTCCGGGTGCTGTAGGTGGCATCAGTTATTACATTTAGTGATTTTTGTATATATACTTTACAAATTATCATATTTGCCCACATATTGTTAAAAATATGTCTAAAATTTTTAGAAAGTTATACTAATATCACTCCATCAAAATACTGTGAACTCCAATCAAATATGCCAGAAAGATGCTAGAAATGTTGATAAGCCTTCTACAAAATATGAAAAACTATATACATATAAAAAAATCATTCCATTTTGATATTAGATAATGCCATATATGACACTATCTGAATCATTGATTTTGTATACCCTTGATGCATAGAAAAAAAAACATCAGATGCATTTGATTTTTACTTCGTAAATAGTTTTTTAGTAAATGATAGGACGTAATGATTTAGATTATAAAATAGAGTTTGTTTAAAGTATGTTTAGATTAGGTGGCACCATTCTTATTTTGCCATCGATGGGAATAGAACCCTCCACTTATATATATATAGATAGATAGGGGCCGGCTAGAATGAGCTCTGAGGGTGAACCCTCCCCCCCCCCCCCCCCCCCCCCCCCCCCCCCGCCTAGAAACTCCCTCTTCTTCAACTTAAAAAATGTATATATGAATCATCAAAAATTTTAAATTATTCAAATACCCCTCTCTAAGTTGGTTTCTATTTCTTGGGATTTAATTTTCATAATTGGATTGAAAAATTCAATTGTAGCCGTCTAATCAAGTGTATCGTTCATTAAGAATCAAAACTAAAATCCTAAGGGATGGGATCAACCATAAAGGTTAATTTGACGAATTTTTTATTATTATTTTATTATTTTTCAACATTTTTAAATGGTGATTTTATACGTATTTGATCGGATGGCTCCAGTTGAGTTTTAAGATTGAGCGATAAAAACTAAGTCTCAGGGATAGGAATAATTATAAGGGGCCTATTTGAATATTTAAATATTATTGACGAATTTTATTATTTTTTTAAGTATAGGGAGAAGAGGGTTTCGAGGGGCCTGATCTAAGTTAGATGACCCCCGGGGCCCATTGGCCAACTATAATGAGCCCCCTCAAAACTCCCTCTTCTTCATTTAACAAAAAAAATAAATAAAATTATTAAAAATTTTAAAATATTCAAATACACCTCTTTAAGTTAGTTTCCATCACTTGGAATTTAATTTTCACTATCAGATCGAAAAACTCATATGTAGTGATCCAATCAAGTGCGTCCTTTGTTGGAGACTAAAATTAAAACCCTAAGGGATGGAATCGAGCCCAAGTGTCAATTTGATGAATTTTTTATTTATTGACTATTTTTTAATATTTTTTGACATTATTTTTAGTATGTATCTGATTGGATGGCTCCAATTAATTTTCAAGATTATATGGTAAAAATTAAAGTTCAGGAGATAGGAACAACTCTAAGGAGCCTATTTGAATATTTAAAAATTATTGATGATTTTTAGTATTTTTTAAACATGAGTAGATAGAACATCTAAGGGGCTCATTTGATCCATCCTCTCTCTTTTATGTATATATATATATATATATATATATATATATATATATATATATATAGAGAGAGAGAGAGAGAGAGGGAACGAATGAAATGAGTTCGGGACTCATCGAACTTAGACAAGCCCCTCCTTTGAAATCATCTTCTCTTCATGTTTAAAAAAATAATAAAATTCATCAATAATTTTTAAATATTTAATAGACTCCTTACCGTCTAATCTTGACAATCAATCTTAGTCATCCAATCGAGTAGATATAAAAATCAACATCTAAAATATTAAAAAAATAATCAATAAATAAAAATTTCATCAGATTAACCTTTAGGGTTGAACCCATCTCTTGGGATTGTAATTTTGATCCTCAAACAACGATGCATTTGATTGAGCTACTATGATTAAATTTTTCGATCGAATGATGAAAATTAAATCTCAAGATGTCGAAACCAATATAGATAGGGATATTTGAATATTTTAGAATATTTTATGATTTTTATTTATTTTTTAAATATTGGAATGTGAGAATTTTGAGGGGGCTCATCTAAATTAGATGAGTCTCGGAGCTCATTATATATATATATATATATATATATATATATATATATATATATATATGGAAGTCATATATAGATACAAATATGGTAGCGTGGTAGCATGTAGGGGTATATATACAAAAAATGTTTACATTTATTATTGTGTTTTCTTGAGATGCATGCACATTTTAAAGATTATAAAGTAAAATGGGAAAGATATAGTTTGAAAGTAATTTTATTTTTTCATAAGTATCAATAATTTTTTTAATAATTTTTAATGCATGTATTATTGGGTATCTCTATGAGTGTTGTTAGCCACTTTATGCGGAGATCTTACGCTTTTAGAGATGTTAATGCTTATAACATTTTAATACGTAATATGATAATGTGTTAATATATTAAGACATAATATGCTAATATCTTAATACTTGTGTTAATGTATTAAGACGTTAATGCGCTCAAATTGCAAAAAGAAGAGAAAGGCGAAGAAAAAAATCAGAATTTGTATAAAAAATAAAGAGTTGTTAACGAGAAGGAGAGGAAAATAAGCATCATCATAAAATGGGGGAACAGGTAATTAACAGAAAAAGAAGAAAAATAATGTTAAACTTTTGACAAGAGACTCTAAGTAATCTTTTCTTATATTCTTTCTCAAGGAGATTTCAAATACTACAAATAAAGTTAAAAAAAGGATCTAAAATTAATTCTTTGTTTTTAGTAAAATTTAATAATTATTTTCAATAATTTTTAATAAATTTGCTGCTTGATGTCATTGTCAGTGGTCCATGTTATCAGTTAGTATTGCTTTTATGACCCTATCTTTTAGACATATGTGAAGACTGAAGATTCCTCTACAGAATAAAATGTCAAAAATAGTTATAATGGACTGTCAACGTATTAATGCAATAACGTGCTAACATGCTAATACAACAACGCATAAACTTTTCGAGACATTAAAGTCTTAACGTGTTAAGATGTTAAGATCACCTCTTAAAGTATTATTATTATTATTAAGATATTATTTTTTAAAGTCCTAAGATATTATCATATTCGTACTTAATATGTTAATATCTTCAAATGCTATTATATTAAAATATCAATGTCTTATTATTGCAGGGCAAATAAAAAGATGATAAATAAAATTAAGATTTATGTAAAAGAGTAAGTAATTATTACCGATAGGAAGGAGAAAATAAATCTCCCAACAAGAGGCTAGCAGTCAACAAAAGCATAACCTATGTAGGAAATAACGTCAGAAAACAATCTCACATTTTTAACCGGAGACTTTGATTAATTTGGAAAATTCTTCTTTTTTAAATAAAATTTACCAAGTTTATTATTATTTGATGCCCCTCTGAGCGCTGCAGGACATGAGTTATTCTGCTTTCGTAGGATTCTGCACCCCAACAGGGATCGGATTTATATGGTTTGGCATCAGTTATTCTGCTTTCGTGGGATTGTGCACCCCAACAGGGATCGGATTTATATGGTTTGGCATCAGTTATTCTGCTTTCGTGGGATTATGCACCCCAACAGGGATCGGATTTATATGGTTTGGCAGCAATTCTTGCCGCTTTCGTGGATGCTGGGCCCCAACAGTGTTCTCATTTATGTGATTCTTCTATTTGGACGGTCGAGATGCGGCCGGAGACCACAGCGGATATAAAGCTCCGTGGAGGCCAGCCGCATGCTTACTGGGGCCCGCTAAGATTTATAAATTAGTCCGGAGGATCACCACACCGCAGTCAAAGATGGGTCTACCCACCTTATTGTCGTGGTTTTCAGGTGGGGCTTATAAATACGGGACTTTTAGTTTTAGCCCTGTAAACTTGCACATTTAGAGATAAGTCCTTAACATCAGAAAGCTACTTCAACATGGTTAAAGTGAAGAATACTAGAACATCAACCCCATAATGTGGGGGTACACTGACCTCTCCCCCAGTGGCTTGATCACACCGCTCCTGTCTCTCTCTTCTCTCACACACACAACATTCACACTCTCTCTCTTCTCCTAAAGAGTCGATAGTCTTTTAAAAAACATTTCTCCTACAATATTTATTTATGCACACATTCTCTCTCTCTTTTTTCTCTCACCTTTCATGTCTCTCATTTTCTCTCTTTTACTTGTCACATACGTATCAATTGATAGTAATTTTCTTAACTTATGAACATGGATAGATTTTATATAAATATTTATTTTATTTTATATTTTTAAAATACTCCATTTTTCTCTCTGTACTCATCAAAGATGACCTACTCCTCTCTTTTCCTTCAAGTCTGCTACAAGCCTACAGTCATGCTACACTCACACATTAAAGTGGCAATTCTTAAAGATGAGATTCTTTAGACCTCTTTCTTTAGATCATGGTATGCCTTCGCTCATATGAGAACATAAGTACATAGGTACGTCCTCATCTTATGGTGGCAAGCGATTTTGTTTATCCATGTCTTCATATGAGTGAGAACATACCATGTCTACCTTAGTGGCTTTAGTAGGTCAGTACTGGTGGGGGATTGCCTCACGTGGGTGAGATATCACACTAGGGTTGTTGGGTATACATTAATTAATGTAAAATATTAATTTTGAAGGTACCAACTTTAAATCCAACGAAGATAAAATCATCATTATCTCCTTGATTTTAATATCACCTATTGAAAACTTTTATCTTTTGGTTTTTATTTGTTTTTGGATTGAAAATCAACATTATGTAGAAAAATTATCGCATGGGCGGATAGAATTTTAAAAGTTAACAGTTCATGACATTTTAGGTATAAGAAAATTACTATAAAATAATGTTTATTATATTATATAGCATCAATATAGTACTTTTTACCGATATATAAAATAAAATAATAATTAAGGCTTCTGAGATGTTATTTTCTACTCATTATCAGCTTCTCAGTAACAATCTGCCCCTTATTTTATCGGCAAATTTATTTTTCATCCTCTACCGTTAACACTCTTAACTGTCCGTCAATGTGTTGATACTTAAACATGTAAAATGTTAATGCATTAACATATTAATATGTTAAGATGTGAACGACTTAACATATTAACATGTCATTTATTAACATGTTAGCATGTTAAGACAGTAACATCTTAGGGTGCTAACATGTTGACAATTTAATTGTAATGCTATAACACTGAGGTGTTAACACAAATATACTAACCATGAGCATATTAACATACTAATTACTAACATATTACCATTACTAGAAGATTAAAAAGGCGGGATAAAATAATCATTTGCATAAAGAAGTTAAGGAGGTTAAAAATAAATTCACTGATAAAACAGGAGACATAAGGTCATCAAAAAAGTTGACAAGGAGCAAAAAAAAAAAATCATATTTTTAAGAGAAAATTTTAATTAATTTATTATACAACGCCTTTTGGGAAGTGTCTTTGCACGCTGCTGCGCGGCATCAATAATTGCATTTGCTAGTGCTGTTGGGCAACAGTTTTTAGTGCTTTTTTTATTCTATTCGGTCATCACTAGGGACCAGGGCGATCCCCCATCACCACGCTGGTCCTTTTGGATGAGGAGACAAGATCGTTTGCACTCTTTTATTTACACTTGGATATGTATCAAGAAGTAAATAAATTATTGATAACATAAGATAAAAAATTATTAACTTTATTTTTTATTTATATGAGCAGAGACATATCATAATACAGCAAAAAAAAAAACAGCGGATCTTATCTTACGGATACATTACCTAAAGAGATTGTATGTTCCACCCGTACATTAGATAAATATGGTACGAGTATAATATGATTAAAAAAAAATTGGGAACTAACTTGGGGAGATGACTAAAAATTTGATCAAACATCTAGAAGGTATCAAGCAGGCACAAAGATAATAGGAAAAATTAATTAGATCCCTTTGTGATATGAAGTTTGACACTATCTGCGACTCTGAAGATTGACATTATAGTGCAATGCCATAATAATGTAATAACAACATAAGAACAAAATAATCTAGTAATACAGTAATAGTAATATAGTAATAAAATGACTTAATAGCAAAACAACAATAACATAGTAACAAAATAGAATAATAGTAACACAATAATGCTAACATACTGGAGTCTCACTAAGTTAAGACATTGATACTGATGTAGCCGAAGCTATCACGACCGGATTCCGAAACTGGAATCCGAAGAAATAGATCCAAAGTTGGGTCGGATCGGTGTTTTAGAGGCCCGACGGGGATCCGGAAGACAGGATGCAGAAGCGAAGCCGAAGGTCCGAAGTCGAGAGCTGCTCGATCGGGGATTGGCTTGTCTTCGGGAGGCGAGGCCGAAGCTCCTTCGGTCGAGGGGCAGCCGGCGCACGGCGTCGAGACCAGAGAGAGGAGTCCGAGATCGGCGGCCGAGACCGATTCGGAAAGGTCGGCGATGATTCGAACCGAGCTCCTGCATGAGGGAAAGAAGAAGAAACCGGTCAGCAGGAGTCCCGGGCTTCGGCCCTAAGGAACCCCCTCCGACGGTCAAGTTAGCTCCTGAAGATGATTCGATTCAGAAGGCAAAGAGTAGCTTTAATGCCTTTTGGACTGTAGTCCTTAAGGGTCTCGGAGGCTTAAGAGAGCATACCTTTGGCAATAAATAGCGGTGTATTTATAGCAGATGATAGAGGATGGTTAACGGTGGCAGCCGATATAGGACTTTGTGCGGGCTTACTGGTAAACTGCCATAGTGCCTAGTCCTCCACCGGAGTGGGCCGGACTCGGCTATCGGGCCGAAGGGGGTTGGGCCGCTGATGGGCCGAAGCCTGCTGGGCCTAGGACTGCCGCGTTGTTCCCGGGCCGTAGGCTGGTGGGCCGCTGACGGGCTGAAGCCTGTTGGGCCGGGAGCGACGATGCCGCTTATGGGCCGAGGGCTGTAGGGCTGCTGATGGGCCGAAGGCTCCCTGAGGGCCTTGTACTGCTGCTGCTGAGCTGAACGGGGTTTGGGCTTGTTTTAATGGGCCGAATCGGATTCTGCCTCATCACATAGCCCCCCACTCTTGTCTTCCTCAGTTCTGAGATGGCGAGAGTATAGCCCGAAACTTGCTGAGAAATAGTGTAATCATGTGTTTTATCCGAAGCTTTCTGCTCTTTTTGTTGAGAAATGGATGCCCTCGGTCGGCCGAGGGTCAATCAGTCACTTCTGTCTTCATTCGGGATGTAGTGACGAAGGCCTTTACCTTGGTACTGTGTATGAACGATTGAATTCGAGACCTTGTCGTTGTTTTAGTTGCGGCTTGCATGGCCGAGACCCAACGTAGGTTCGGATACGAGGTTGATAACATGTTGCCACCGATAGTATATGCGGCCGGGGCCTTTGCTAACGTGGTTCATATGATCCGAAGGGATATCCTGT
This sequence comes from Zantedeschia hybrid cultivar, assembly GCA_030544215.1. NCBI lineage: Eukaryota > Viridiplantae > Streptophyta > Magnoliopsida > Alismatales > Araceae > Zantedeschia > Zantedeschia hybrid cultivar. Next base: position 60,973,685 of record JARZZO010000004.1, read on the forward strand.
CGCTCCTGACGCGGTTTGCGTGGCCGAAGCCATTCCCGGTACGGTTTGCACGGAAGAGAGATACCTTGCCGCTTCCCGATCTGGTATACATGGCCGGGGCCATCCTCGGTTCAGGTTACCTGCGGGCTTAGAAAACCATGCCGCTTCCCGATCGGTACGGGTTACTTGCGGACTTGTAAATATACCGTGCCGCTTCCCGAACCGATACACATGGCCGAAGCCACTCTCGGCTCAGGTTACCTGCGGACTTAGAAAACCATACCGCTTCCCAATCGGTACGGGTTACTTGCGGACTTAGAAAACCATGCCGCTTCCCGATCGGTACGGGTTACTTGCGGACTTGTAAATATACCGTGCCGCTTCCCGAACCGGTACACATGGCCGAAGCCACTCTCGGCTCAGGTTACCTGCGGACTTAGAAAACCATGCCGCTTCCCGATCGGTACGGGTTACTTGCGGACTTATAAATATACCGTGCCGCTTCCCGAACCGGTACACATGGCCGAAGCCACTCTCGGTTCAGGTTACCTGCGGGCTTAGAAAACCATGCCGCTTCCCGATCGGTACGGGTTACTTGCGGACTTATAAATATACCGTGCCGCTTCCCGAACCGGTACACATGGCCGAAGCCACTCTCGGTTCAGGTTACCTGCGGGCTTATAGTAGTCATGATTTCCTAAAAAGGAGATTTTGTTTATGTATGCCTCCCGGATATATTCCGGGGAATTCATTTACATGTAGTGCCGAAGGCACTGCATATTTCAGGTACGAGGGAGAGGTTGGTCCGAAGGGGTTTCCAATTAGTAATCCCCTCGTCGGACCTTTCCTTATAAGTCCCTCGTTCGTCTTGGAGGCATGGCATCGGAAGAGATGGGGTCTCTCCGGACGTTGCCTTATTGCTCCGAAAAACCTCCTGGTTCTGCCTCTGTTGAGGTCGTTACTACCGGTATTGCGGCAGTTGGCCTCCTCTTATGAGGCGATCTATCTCTTCCCGAAGGTGTCGGCATTCGTCAGTCGTATGGCTGATCTCCCAGTGATATTCGCAGTATTTGCCAGGATCCCTTCGGCGAAGATCAGTCTTTATACGCTCCGGTCGCCGGATCATGCCCTTCACCTCTATAAGCACTCGGGAAGGGGGAGCAGGCAGGGGTAGGTACCGTTGTTGCGGGTCCCGTTGCCTTTCTCGGTCCCAGTCCTCCCTGCGATATCGCTTTCGGGAGGGCTCTTGATCTTCGGGCCGAGGTCGGACCACCTGGGGGGCAGGTACCGAGGCTGCTTCGACTGCGCCTTTACCTTTGGACATCATCAGGGCCTCCCGGTTGATATACTTATGGGCCCGGGCTACGAGGTCCTGGAAGGTAGGGGGATGGCGTTTCCCGATGGAGCCGAGGAGCCCTTCGTCCCAACACCCGCTAATCATGGCCGAGACCGCAATCGAGCTGTTGAGATTTGGGATTTGGGCGGCCTCGGTCCGGAACTTGGTGAAGTACTCCTGGAGAGTTTCGGTGGGGCCTTGCCGAATGACTAGTAGGCTGGCGGAGGTTTTGCACTGCCGGGTGGCATCGTAAAACTGGTCGATAAACAACTGGCCCAACTGGACTAGGGAGTGGATGGAGTTGGGGGCCAGTGTCTCGAACCAGGTGAGCGCAGTCTTCTCAAGGGTGAGGGGGAAAAGTCGGCAGCGGACTGCCTCGGCGACCCCTCGAACGGAGAGGTATGCGTTGAATCTCTGGAAATGACAGACCGGATCTGTCATTCCGTCGTAGAGAGGGCCCTTCGGCAGCTTGAAATTGGGAGGCACCTCGGTAGCCAGGAGCTCTGGCGTGAACGGGGTCTGCTCCAGAATGTTGCTAGCAAGGGGCGCCCCGTAGGGCCGAGACACCATCTGCTGCATTTCCTTCCGCATCGCCGTCAGCCACCGGTCCAGGTCCGGAGCGGTTGAGGTGGCGACTGATTGTCCTCCGGTCCCGGCCAGGCGGAATCCCGACGAAGCATAGCCTTGCTCCGTTATGCGGTCGGCGGGCGGGTAGCGCTGAAGGCTCGCTGCGTGCCGTAGCGGTTTCGTCGGGGGAAACCGGCGCAGGAGTTGGCCGAAACCTCGCATCTTGAACTAGGTAGAGTGGGAGGAGCTGCGCTTGCTGAGGAAGCTGTCCTATCAATCCCATGCGCTGAGCCATGGCGGACACCATTTCCTGCAGAGATGCAAGAGAGGTGACGGCCGCGGCCAGCGTTGTCATCTGCTGCTGGAGCACTCCCACCCGGTCGTCTCCCGCGGCGTGCGACTCTGGTACGACTGACAGAGTCGCGTCTGGCGGGGCGGACGGGGCGCCTTCGGAGTGCAGTAACTGTGTTGAGGCTTCCCGCGTCTCTGCTTCGCTTTGTCCGAATCGCCGGGTGACAGGTCATTGAGACATGACTTGTTTGTTTGCTTCCCACAGACGGCACCACGTGATGTAACCGAAGCTATCACGACCGAATTCAGAAGCTGGAATCCGAAGAAATGGATCCAAAGCTGGGTCGGATCGGTGTTTTAGAGGCCCGACGGGGATCCGGAAGACAGGATGCAGAGGCGAAGCCGAAGGTCCGAAGCCGAGAGCTGCTCGATCGGGGATTGGCTTGTCTTCAGGAGGCGAGGCCGAAGCTCCTTCGGTCGAGGGGCAGCCGGCGCACGGCGTCGAGACCAGAGAGAGGAGTCCGAGATCGGCGGCCGAGACCGATTCGGGAAGGTCGGCGATGATTCGAACCGAGCTCCTGCAGGAGGGAAAGAAGAAGAAACCGGTTAGCAGGAGTCCCGGACTTCGGCCCTAAGGAACCCCCTCCGACGGTCAAGTTAGCTCCTGAAGATGATTCGATTCAGAAGGCAAAGAGTAGCTTTAATGCCTTTTGGACTGTAGTCCTTAAGGGTCTCGGAGGCTTAAGAGAGCATACTTTTGGCAATAAATAGCGGTGTATTTATAGCAGAGGATAGAGGATGGTTAACGGTGGCAGCCGATATAGGACTATGTGCGGGCTTACTGGTAAACCGCCATAGTGCCTAGTCCTCCACCGGAGTGGGCCGGACTCGGCTATCGGGCCGAAGGGGGTTGGGCCGCTGATGGGCCGAAGCCTGCTGGGCCTAGGACTGCCGCGTTGTTCCCGGGCTGTAGGCTGGTGGGCCGCTGACGGGCTGAAGCCTGTTGGGCCGGGAGCGACGGTGCCGCTTATGGGCCGAGGGCTGTAGGGCTGCTGATGGGCCGAAGACTCCCTGAGGGCCTTGTACTGCTGCTGCTGGGCTGAACGGGGTTTGGACTTGTTTTAATGAGCCGAATCGGATTCTGCCTCATCAGATACTATTACGTTATTTATTAATATTGTACTATGTTTTTTTTTTTTTTGGAAAGGTGACTCAAAGATCACGAGTACAAGTATTTACAAACGATCAAAGCTCCAATCAAGTGGAATCTAAGATATTCTCTAAATATTTTAGAACTAATTCCGAAACAGTCGAAAGTTTCGCTTAATTAGGCGAAGATTTTAAGTCGAACTGATTTTTCGAAAAAATAATCTCATGAACTAGAAGATAAATATCCCAACAACACTAAAGATTGCATGGCTGGAGAAGTGTTAAACTCCAACCAGATTACTATGTTACTAGTCAACCAATACAACTGGCAGATGAGCAAAATATGAAACATAAAATTAAAACTTACGCAGAAGGAGATAAAAGTTATTTATCAGACAGAAAGCGGAGTCCTGAGTCCTGACCGACACACCAAAACGTTCACGGGGGACGAACAGGGTTCTAATTAATTTTCTCAATAAAATATACATAAAATACGTGCATTTAATAAACTATGGTTCCACGCGAGGATAATAAAATTAACTCCGAGGATCACCACACCGCAGTCATAGGCGTTTGCCCCCCTGATAAATCAGCCCACGGGGTCACCAACTCTCCGCCTCCCATTATTTGCTCGCCAACTCCCCAAAAACACACACAGAGATCGACGTTGCCGTTGTTACGGATGGCGATGGAGGAGGAGCCCGATCACAAGAACCTTCTCCACAGTGATGCTCTCTATCAGGTACCCCTGCTGCCACCCTTCACCTCTCTCTCTCTCTCTCTCTCTCTCTCTCTGTGTCTCTGAAGGAGAAGTGTGAGAGGTGGGTCTGATGGGTACCCCTGCTGCCACCCTTCACCTCTCTCTCTCTCTCTCTCTGTGTCTCTGAAGGAGAAGTGTGAGAGGTGGGTCTGATGGGTACCCCTGCTGCCACCCTTCACCTCTCTCTCTCTCTCTCCGTGGTTCAAAAGACAAGTGTGACGAGCGGGTCTGATGTGCCTGCAGTACATACTGGACACGAGCGTGTACCCGCGGGAGCACGAGCAGCTCAAGGGCCTGAGGGAAGCCACTCGCGCACACCCAGAGTACGCCCCCCACCGTCCTCTTCCTCCTCTTTCCTCTCTGTCCTGTAAACAAAGGGTTGGTACTTGGAGGTTCTGGTTCCCCTTGCTCTAACTATAACCATTTTGTAGCATATCCAGTCTGTGGACACTATGTTCTCTTCAGTTTTTTTCCTGTTTTCTCTCTCTCTCTCTCTCTCTCTCTCAAGCTTTTACAAATGAACCCCCGCAAACTTAACTATGATGTTATTTTGCATACAACCTCCTTAATTATATGAGTTTACTTTGAGTTTCACGAATTAAAATCTTGTTTCCTCACGCAGAATATGTGATAGTTATTAAAAGAAAATACTAAAAAAACCTTAGTTAAAATGCAAATACTTTGCAAAAAAATCACATAAACATATAAAGTGGTTGTGTATATTTGGTATCAAAAAAATTATTTTTATTCTTATGTAAAGTACATATATTTTAATTAAGATAAAATTCATGACAAACCACATGTTAAGGGATTACACAGGATTAGCACCATAGTAATTCAGACGTTACACGTACATATAAATTATGTAAGAAGTTATCTACAAATATAAAATCATTAGGGAGCTATTTGCAAAAGCTCTAAAATTTTAATTAACGAGACGCACCAACTCGGGAATCTGGACTTGACCATACGTGAGGTGATAGGCATCTTATCTTTGTTGGACGGACCTTTGGGTACCTGATTCCAATGGTGGGTCCATCACATAATCACATTAGGCCTTCGTCCCTCCCAACGCTCGGGGACCCACCCAAGCAGAACCCTTCAACCAGGCCAGGTGGTCTGGTCCATAGTTTGTTACATACAATAATACTATATGTGTATAATTTACGTTAGCATTTTTGAATAACTTTTTTTTAACGTCTCAACCAAATGAAAGATAGAGAAAAATATTTTTTTTTTTACAACAACTATGTTATTATTCATGTATAATACAAAAATATTTAATACTTTCTGTTTAACGCACTATATTATTGAATTAGAATAAAACTTTTACAGCGTAAATATCATAGAATATGAGATTATATGATGAAAAAGCACACTTTTTCATTGACAAAAATTCATAATTTGACTATTAATTATTCATATGATTATAGTCGTTATTTTAACTTTTTTAATTTTTTTATAAAAAAATCATAGATGTCTTTTTTAATCTTTTTTCAATCTTTTAATTATTTGATCAAAATTTTATTGTCTTATTCAAATTTTAAACAGAATCATATCTTAACATATTTTTGCCATATAATATCCGTTTCGTATTTAACTAACTATGGTCACATCCCTGCTTACACATTTTTTGTTGTCTTTTTAATTAAAGGGCACCTTATTTATTCCAGGTATCTAAATAATACCGGATTTTTCATTTGGGTAATTTTTTTTTCTCATGGATATTTTTGCATACTGAAAAACAGGAAAATGGCAAAATGATTGCAAAGTTTGGGTGTGACTGTGTTTGGAACTTTGGATGAGTTTGCTAGAAACAACTAGTTTGGTGATGTCTTGTTGGATGTGAAAAGAAGAGGAAAGTGGACGCAAAGGTAGAGCACCACTGAAAATGAGACTAACAAGGAAAGTATGTGCTGGGAGAGCCCACTGGATTGGCATGCAGAATAGCTGAGGAAGACATTAGAGAGAGAGAGAGAGAGAGAGAGAAATTTCCTTGCCAGTTCCTAACCCTACAGTTATGATTAAGAATCCGCTGATTTTTTTTTTTAAAAAAATTCTTCATGGACCATGTATTTTTCGGCATACAGGGCTCTTGCAATTTAGCCACGTTGGATTTATTTTCAAAGCTAGGAGGAATGTCATGGAGCAATCAAAGGTTGCTGTTGGTTCTAAGCTAAACTTCACCATCCATTTAGAACTTAAAAAATGATCTTGAGTTAATTTAGAGCAGGGTCTAACGGCCTTGTCCAGATGGGCTAGGTTTAGAAATGTTGGGATTTGACCTCGGATTCATGGGATGAAGCTTGATGATGAAGAAGAAAAACTGATGATCATGACGGACAATAATGATTTGACAATGACCTCAATGACATTCAGGTTGGGATGTGCAGTTCTCATCTATATATATATGTTGGTTAGTTTAAACTTCAAACTAAAAACTCACAAATAGGATGTTAGGAATGAGATCTGAGTCGGTCCGAATCCTCGAGTCGACGAACCTTGGTTAAGATCTCAGTCTTGTATTGCACTAAGGCATTACACTTTCAAGCTATTGCATGTATGTTAGCCTGTCTCATTTATTTTTGCCACCTACATATGTTTCACCTGTTTGGTACCTCAGTACTCTGAATTTTGTTAATCTGTAACTGTTTGAATTAGGTTCTTAATGAACGTCCCTCCGGAGGAAGGGCAGTTCCTATCTTTGTTCCTGAAGGTGATGAACGCCAAGAAAACATTAGAGCTTGGAGTCTACACAGGTTATTCACTCCTGACAACAGCCCTTGCGTTGCCTAAGGATGGCAAGGTACTGTCTGGAATTCTTCTAATAATTATTATTATTCCACAGGTTTTCCCTTTCATAATGAGATCTTACAATAAGAGGGTTTGTTGTGTCCAAAAACCTACACTTATGGTTATAACCTATCAGATTTTTCTTCTGACTGCTGCTGAGCTTCTCAACTGGCTAAGCTTGAGTAATTAAGATGCTAGTGATATCCATCTGAATAGAGATCTAGGGTCAGACATGTCTATTTTTCTCTGGTCTTTCATTTGGAAGTGAATAATAATATGATGATTCAAACTGCTAAAGTCATTTTGAAAACACCATAATCGTACTTACTGTTTATATTTTCCTTCATTCACATGAATCACATCTGCAATAAATAATCTAGCATTTCTCAACCTTACTTTTTTTAATAAGTTAGTGTGTCTTGAAAACTGGTGAAAGTAAGGCGAAGTAATCATTGCAAGTGAAGATTCCTCTTTCATTGAAAATGCTAAGGTGACGGAAATTCTTTCCCGTTTATCTTACCCTTTCAAAGGAAAGATAGAGGTTGTAGGGTTTTTTGGGAGGTAATTAATGAGGCCTCTAAAGGAGGGAACGTATCGATTGAGGCCACATCAGCTGGGTAAACAAAATGGGGAAGACTTTCCGTCACAGTAGCATTACGCTTCATTGAAAAGGCCTTTTCCACTGTTGTAAAAACTCAAAAAAGGAAAAGAAAAGAAGGAAATGTTTGGACGACAATTAGATGAGAGTTGATCAAATTTATCATATCTATGAAAGTAAAGATTAATTCATGAAGATATTTGAAAAAGGGAGGGACTCAAAGATGTGCTAGTTTCATTTTGTTCTGAAATGTCAGTTCATTTATTCTAAATTGTGGAACTATTTCTCTTCAAGTGGTCCTAACGACAGTAAAGGAGAAAGTGGATGAAACTATTTGGAGGATGATTCAGGACAGCAGTGTGTATATGGAAATCAACTGTATGCCTATAAAATAGGTCCCTTTGTCACCTGCTGAGTGGTCGAGCACTAAGATTGTCTTAGTAAATTGGTGTGGCAAGTCAGAAGTCCTATTAAAATAAAAACCTCTGTTCATCATTAGGACTCCAATGTTGAATAGACGCTTACTGCCAACCATTTGGAAAGGCTCAAGTCCTCCTACTTTTCCAAGGACAGTTGAAAAAAAGGATGTATTCTTATCTTAGTGATGGAAAATTTAAACCGATGCTGTTGCTGGCATATACGGGGACAAGTATAACTTGTTGCACTGGCAGTCGGTGCTACATCGGCTTTCGGTATTTTTAATATAAAAGATATTTTTTAAGTGGGTTCCAACCTGACTTACATGTTCGTATAGTCTGATATTCAATTATGTGATCCAAAAAAAATTTGAAAATTTTAAAAGCTTGGGACTCGATTTTCATATTTTCATTTTTTTTTTAAAGCCGTTCGATTAAAAATTAGATTGTACGGACATGTAAAACATAATAAAATTCATTTACAAATTTATTTTTTTTATTTTAAAAACACCGACAACCGATGACACCCGATATAGTATTAATTGCCGGTACAACAAGTTATACTCCTGTCGAGAATGATACACCTGACGTCAGGATAGTAGATTACGTACATAGTGATCAAGTGCATGTCTTTATTATGTAGGTCCCTTCGTCTCTTCCTGGGTGGTCGAGCATTAAAGCTTACGTGGCATAATTGGTGTTGAAAGGCATAAGTTCTATTAAAATCCTATTTCTTACATGGACTTTGGGCGTTGAATAGACCTGTACTGCCAACAATTTATTGTTCCTTTTTAATCCGGAGGGATTTTCTTTAACGATCCTGTAGAAATGACAAAGGCCACCCTTCTATTTCATATAATTTCACAAAGAATATTGCTGTGCGATTTGACCACACTCATTATTTTCAATCTTCTCCGCATATTAACAAAAAATAAATTTTACCATAAACTTTTTGAATATTCAATTACCCTCCTTAACAGTGTTTTCATCTCTTGGAGATTTATTTTTACCGTTCGATCAAGTCTGATTATGAAACTCAATCTTAGCCGTTCATCGGATACTTGTAAATATGAGTTTCAAAAAATCATGAAAAATAGTTAAAAAAAAAAAAAAACCAGATTACCCTTAATGTTGTTCCCATCTCTTGAGATTTTAGTGTTCATCATTAACTTGCTTGCACCTAATTGGACAGCTATCAATTTGGATACGATATGACGATAAAATTTAAGCTCCAAGGAGTGAAAGTTATCCTAGGGGAGGGGGGGTAATTGAATATTTAAAATTTTTATAGTGATTTTTTAATTTTTTTTCAACATGGGGCAGAGGTCAAAACATAACATATGGTTTGATTGGATACATGTCAAAACCGCACTACAGCACTCCTCATAATTTCACTAGAAGGGTATGGAAAGGGGCAAGCAGTTACACTAGAAGTGTTGGAATAAGGTTGGGGGGGAGGGTGTTTCCTAACGTATACGAGGATTATATAGAGGATTTTTTCTACATGTATATAGTTTAAAGGAGTTTTTGATATATACGAGATTCTTTAGAGGATATTTGCTAAACTTTAAAGGTTTAAAGATTTCTTTGAGCGCAGAATGATGCTTCAATCGTTGCCACAGGTGACAAGTACTATCTTATGGAAAAACCTAGTGTATTTTGGCAGAGATTGTTCATCATTCAGTTGCTGGAAATTGGATTTTGGGGTTTGATGTCCACTTCGACTTTCACAGGGGTTTTGCCAATTGCCATATCCCTTTTATTTGACTTTGTATCTTACCTTCTTGTGTAGTCAAGATTGTGAAGATTTCATGATGTTAATAACAAATTGGTAATTACAACATCAGCACTCTTTACAGTATTATCAGCTGTTAGTCTTCCTACAAATGGCAATTTGATGTTCCTTTCAGAACACACTAGTTAAGTCATGATAAAGTACATTCTTTCATTATGAATTAGCGATGGGATGTGATAATTTAAGAACATTCGTAAAGAGGGGAAAAATTACGCATCAGCCATTGTTTCAAGTCTCACATTAAGATCTAATTGTGTCTAATTTGATGATATACTTGAAGTTGGGAAATTGCCATGTTAGATTTAGAAAAATTGGATCTTGCGTGGATCGTGCATATTATCATCTTTTTTTCTCTTATTGTCTATGTTAGGTAATTGCAATTGATCCTAACAGATCAACCTATGAGATAGGACTGCCATTCATCCAAAAGGCAGGGGTGGAGGACAAGATCACTTTTATACAGTCAGAAGCACTTCCTGTTGTTGACAAAATGCTTAAAGAGGTAAAAATTGCTATTTTGTTAATCGCAAAATTACTCTTTGTATCTTTGGTGGGATGTTAAAGAACTCGGCAGATCCTGTGAAACACAATGATGGCAGCTATAGTACTTCTATCTCACATTTGGATAACGAATACCCTGCTTATGATGTATGTAGATTGTTTGTCTTACAAAACTACTTTGGCTTCCACTTTTCATGTGAAAAAAATTGAATGAGATTGCTAATTTTGATTAGTTACAAAGGTCAACTCTTTCTTAACAGCCCTACTTTTTTCCCAATTTAGGAAAGTTCGCCTTGTAGATTTTAGTTGGAAATCAAAACACAAACAAAATACTACATAAGTGACTTGTGTAATTTCTTTCTCTCAACATAGTTAGATGAGAATGCAAAAGTACTTTCAATTCGAAGCTGCCTTAAACATGACCTTAGTGTCATCATCCAACTGTTCGTGATCCAAAAGTCCAGCTCTTGAAGGACCATTCTAAGAACCTGTTTGTGCTTAAGTATTTGCAATAATTGTTCATCGTACTTAGAACTATAATACCAGCATAAATAAATCTTTTGATGTTTGCTACCTACTTGAAAAGAGAGTTTTTCTGTGATTCTTTGTTTAAGATTTCAGTCATTTTCATATTGAAATTATTTTCAAAATTTTAGCTAGAAATCCTTACCAACGCATGAAGGCTTGTTTGTTCGATGCGCATCAAATCATATGATTTTCAAACTTAAACGTACGTAAACATTTGAAACTCCATGCAGTTCTCTGAGAGGGAACTTCCATGCTGTGCAACACATACTCCTGTTGCTTGCAATACTTGTTAAGGAATAAGCAATTTCTTCATGTCCATATGCCTCCATTTATCATGAGGACTACAGAAAGTTTTGCTTTCAACAAAGAACTTGTAGTTCGATGCTAATACATCAAGTCTCATGCATATATTGCAGGATCAGGAAGAAGGATCATATGACTTCGCCTTTGTAGATGCAGATAAGTTGAACTATGGGGAGTACCATGAGAGGCTGTTAAAGCTTGTTAGGGTTGGAGGGGTCATTGCGTATGACAACACTCTTTGGTATGCTGGAAGTGTGGCACCTCTAGACCCATCTGATCCTCGGCTGACTGACGATGTGAGAAACTTCTTCATACAATTCAATGCATTCTTGGCCAGTGACTCGAGAGTTGAGATATCCCAACTCAGCATTGGTGATGGGGTTACACTTTGCAGGCGTCTTTATTAGTCATATCTAAATGCTTAATAATAGAGTGTGGTTCTTCTTAGTACGGGTTTGGACTGAACTCAGTCAGTACAGAGAGGGAAAAACACCACATAAAAGGGTTTTTTGAAATCTTTCCCTCTCTTTACTGACCGAGTTCAGTCCAAACCTAGACGTAGAAGATCTCTATCCTTAATATTAAGGCTTTGCACTAGGGAGTCCTGGTGGTAATAGTCGCATTGGACCATCAATATGCAGTACTGTGTCTCTCTATTATGTCATTGTCGTTTGATTTCAGCTGTGTAACAGTCGGAATGCACTTTGTATCCTCTCTTTGATGTTTGCAATAAATTCCCAATCCACTGTGATCAGCAATTTCTGCTTTTCTCAAACCAGAGTTTACTTGCTCATGATATTTTTATCTTTGCATGCATGAATCTTAAAACTTGGGAGTGTGTTACTCTAAGTGACTAGTCCTGTTTGGTAATGCCAGGGATTTTTTGAGGGTTTAGAAAATCTCTAGCATTATGAGTTCATGGTAAATGCCGTGCATGCTCGAGGGATGGCTGAGAGACCCGTTACGTCGCGCATTCTCTATATATGTCCTACTTGTATATTATTAGGAAGGAGTTTTGCGGTACAGCGTGGATGACGTAAAACGTAACATTTAACCTTCTTACATTATTTGTCTATTTTTTTTCAAAAACTTTTTTGAATAGAAAAAAAAAAAACTTGTAACTTTCTTACGACATTTATTGATGTCTTTTTCCTTGTCCCCTCCCTTCTAAAAGGGCACATGTTCGTCTCAAAAATATGCTTCCAACTTTAGTCTCACCATTTACCATTTTTATCACTCTCTATATAGTTTTATTATTTTCTATACAATTTTGTCACTTTCTAACATAATTATATCACTTCCGATGTAATTAAATTTTATTATTTTCTATGCAATTTTATTTCTGTCGATGTAATTTTATGACATCATTGCAAAAACATAAGCGATTCCCTTATATAAAGCTTTTCACAAATAACATATGACACCATTGCAAAAATACAGGCGTTAACCCAAAAATTTAGGGTGCGGTCATGGACACCTTTTGCCTACATCCTCGGCAACTCTTAAAGAGCATAAACTTGTCTGCCTAATGGCCAAGAATCTGCTATCTGCAGACTGTAGCAAAGCTTCACGCTCACCTGAAGCTATCTGCTATCTGCAGACTGTACTCTTATTTTGGATCAAGCCTGATTCAAGTCAATTTAATTATACTGGTTCTTGTTTTTCTAAGGGTGGGATAGGGATTTGGGAGAATAACAGGAAAACGTCACTTCATGAGAAAAGTAGTTTTCTTATATAGGGTGTTTGAAAGTAACTTTTCTTTTGAGGCTATTTCTCCCTCAAAAATAATCACACTTAACCTTTTGTTTTAAATTTTAAAACTACTGTATTCCAATTGCTAACATGTTTAGCAAATATGTTATCATTTTTAAAATTATGTCTTACTTGTTTAGCATGACTTCTAAGAAATATATCTACAAAACAAAAAGTGAGGGGAAGACAAGAAGGTGCCGGCAGCCTCTTGGGGAAGCCATGGATTTTTTTTGGAACAGGACAAAGAAGAAGAGATGAGAGAAAGAGGAGGTAACGAGTCTAATCCCATGTTGGCAACATCATGTCGTTGCTCCCAACGAGTTTCATGGTGTTGTCGTTCTTTAACGTGAGTGCTCACAAAAGACGTTCCGATGACCAAGTGAGATGGTTTTTCTCAAGAGGTTTTACGAAGAGTTGAACCCATCTCCGTTTTTTCCTCAAAATAAAAATTGAGAAAAAAATGCTGAAAAAAGCATAACCAAACACCATATTAAGATTAGAGATATAGGTAAATAAATAGTTACTAAAAAAAACTTTTGTTTCTAGGTTGGGAAAGTTATCTTAAAAATTTTCCTACCTTTTTTAAGGAAAAAAAATCAAAACTTTTTCTCCGCTCTTGGTAAATCTCTCTCCCCCTTTCTTAACAATGGATAAGATTTAACATTAACTAATATGAGATTTGACTTTTCCTAATATCCTTAACAATTTTATATTTTTTTCTCGAGATGTTGTTTAGTCCAGAAAGAAAAGCTTCTCCTTTTCCAAAGAATAAAAAGTTTTTCATAAAATCCTAGCGCACCCTAAAACCAACCGAAAGTAAATTAACGGTTCTCAAGGGGCATCGGGGATTCCTTGCCTTTAGAAGGTGTGTTGCTTCTTCCTCTTCGGAAATATGTCATTTTATGTTTGATGAGTAATATTTGCTGCAATGCCCTTATGTGTTGCACACAAAGACATTGCAGTGGATAAATAATTTTTTTAATATTTTTTTAGATCTGTCCCACCCTAATTGTCCGTACAATGTAATGTTTGATCGGACGACTCAAAAAAATCTAAAAAATCAAAACCGAACTCTAATGAACAGTAAAAATGTGTACTCGTTTTTTTTTTTTTCAATTTTTTTTTGGGTCATTCAATTAGACATTGTACTGTACGAACGATTAAGACACCTTAAAGCCGACCTAAAAAAAAATAAGTTCTATTTATTTATTTACCCACTGCAATGCCCCTGCCTGCAGTGCACAGAGGCATTGTAGTAAGTATTACTCATGTTTGATGGGCGAGTGCCCTCTCCCCTGTGTGGCTATCCCTCCCCTTCCTCTCCCCGGTGCCTTCCCCACCCTACCTTGCTCCCTCGAGTCCCTCACACGCAACCTATGGATAAGGATATTCTCTTCGTACCCTACACTCACAAAGATGACAGAGAACATGGCATAATTAACATGTAGATGTAGTAAAGCAACAACTTTATTCACAGCAATCCTACCATAATTAGCATGCAAGAAAACATGATTGTGGGGAGTCATCTACTAAGAGCAGCAACCACATCACCAACTAAACCCTACTATCCCGTTCCTTTCCCTATTTGTGTGTGCATATATGCATGCGCTCAACAAGGCATGCCATAAGTAGATGGCACGTACACATTTTTCTCTGCATTTCTTAACCCTATATTAACCGCAATTTAAATGATGATACCAGATTACCATGACCTGATCATGCCTAATTAACAAAGAACCCTTGTGAAATGCATTTGCCAGCAGAATGAATACTAAATTAGATACAACAAGGGGATTCAAAACACTAGTTTCAGAGGCAAATCTGGTTGGTGAAATCATCAGCAACACATGTATGGTGATGTGCTAAGATGGTCAAACTTGGCAAACAATATCATGTACACTGACTGCAATTACATCACACTAACAAGTCACAACTGTGTCAGATATCATGTAGTAATGTTACAACAACAGCAGAGGAGGAAAATATAAGCAACAAACTATCAGCATGCAGCGAGGTGCCTGAATTGCCAATATGTCCCTGACGAGAGAGCAAGCTCTTACCTGCTACGCACCCCCAATGGTCATGAGCTCAGCTTTCTCCTCGAATGATTAGATGGCCCGGACAGCCCTTCAAACAAATCCAACAAATACTTCTCCAGATCCTCCGCGGTGTACTTCATGTACTTGGCAGCATGTCGCCCGCCCTCCAAATACCCCCCAAACCTGCCCGTGAAGGATCTATAAGCCGGAATCACCTTCTCCGAAATGGATATCCTGAGCTCCTCCCGAAGCTGGGGATCCGGCACCTTCCAAGCCATCTGGTTCCTGTAGACCTCTTCAAAAGCCGTGTTAAAATTCTTGAATCGCTCCTTCAGAGCGGCTTTGGACGCACTGCTGGAGCTGCCACCAAACCCAATCCCCTCGTCCTTCAAGCAATGGAGGACCTTGGTCCAAGAGGCTCTGAGGTAGCTCCTCGCGTGCTGGCGTATCTGCCCACGGCGTTTACGGACCCATTCGTCTCCCAGCACGGACCCGAGCTCGGAGTCCTGCACTTTCTGGACCATGTAGAGTATGTTATTCATCAAGAACACATATTGCAGTCCACTGTCCTCGTAAAGCTTGGATTTTTCTTCGATGTTGGACTCCAAATAAGAGACTGTGGACAACACATGGCGACCCAATGGCGACGTCGTGTTCTCTGCGCATTGGTCCTCATCAGTGTTCTTCTTGGTCTCCGGAAGAACAACACCAGCAGCCGCGTCGCTCGCATCGACCAGCCCGTCCAGCGTGCCGCTGTAATCCACCAGCAACTTCACATAGTTCATCACATAGCGCGTCAGGGGGTGGATATCCCCAAACTGCATCAGCTTCCGAGAGGTTTCCCTCTGCACCGCGTTCTCGAACTCGGCGAGCGTGCCCCTCGCGGCGTCTCCCAGCCTCTGCAGTACAATCTCCGCCTCGCCGCGCAGGAACCCCCTTTCCTCCTCGGGGAACTGCGCTTGCAGCTCGGGCATGACCCCGGCGAGCGCGTCGTACATGTCGAGTATCCGGAACAGCTTCTCCGGCGACCGCTGCCCGATCGCCACCGCCTCCGCGAAGTTGAGCAGCTGCAGCACGCTCCCCTTGGCCGTCTCGGCGAAGCAGACCTCTGCAACCAGGGGAGACGCCTCGAAGATCTGGTCGCAGAGGAGCTTCTCACCGAGGAGGAGGCCCCGGAACACCACCTTCGCCGCGTGGACCCATTTCCTCATCTTCTCGTCCAGGTCCTTCCACTCGATCCTCTGCACCTCCTCGATGCTGATCCGATTGACGCCGAGGATGGCGAGGGACTCGTCGAGGAGATCGCGCCGGACGGCGATGTAGGCCTGGCTGCACTCCTTCTCGTACCTCGACCGGATCATCCGGTCCGCGATGCTCTTGAGGTGGGGGACAGCCTCGGGGCGCACCAGGTCGACGCCGAGGAGGTCCCTGGAGCTTCTCGAGGGGGTGCCGCCAGCAGAGGGCCTCTCCTCGGGCGCGGCCTCCTGCGCCTCCTCCTCCCAGCTCGCGAAGTCGTCGATCTCGCCGGCGTCGGAGGAGGCGAAGGAGAGGGACATCCGCCGGATCGAGCCGTAGAGGCGGGCGGCGTCCAGGGGGACCGCGTTCTGGGCCACGAGGTGGCGGAATTCGTCCTCCAGCCGGTCCATAGCCATCTGGAGCACTCGCTCCGCCCGATCGAGCACCTCGGCGTCCTCCTCCTCCCCTTCCCCCTCCTCCGTCAGGGCGATGACGTCGTCCACGGTGGCAAGGTACCGGGCGGCCTCCCCGGGGGAGTCCTCCCACGGGAGGAAGCCACGGGCGGAGCCCGCCGTTGAGGAGTCCCCCCACCGGGAGATGACCCTCTCGGCGGTGTCGAGCCGGCCGCCGCGCCCGGTATCCCCACCCCCCCCGGAGAGCAGGTCCGTGATGTTGGAAAGGCGGTTGTCGAAGCTGGAGAGGATGAGGATCATGTCCTCCTTCGCGTTCTCGGAGGTGCCGAGGCTCTTCACGATCTGCTGCGCCGTCGCCATCACCCTCTCGTCCCCGTCCGCCGCCTCCGCCATTGAGTGGAGCGTCGCCAGCGAAGCCCTCGGTGGTGGTGTTAGGGTTAGGATTAGGGTTAGGGTTTGCAGTGGGCCGGAGGAGGAGGAAGAAGACGAAGGGGAGGAGGGAGAGGCGCCATCGTTGCTTGCTCTGGCTTGGAACGCTTCGTCGCCTTCACACTGTGGTCAGTGGTGTGGAGAGAGCAGGAAAGCGGTAAAGTTGTTCCGTAGGACTAGCATAGGAGATTATCCAGGGGACAAGAATGTGCTCCTATACCTCACGAGGTCAAATGATTTGTCATATCCTTCCACGTGGAAGGGTTGAAGACGGAGTGTTAGCTTAGGTTCCGTCGTTCTGGCGGCACATCATATATGGGGACAAGATGGCACGTGACTTGGTTGGGTAAGCTCCAAAGGCTAGAGAATTTTCCTTTACACGGTCTGCACTGCACTGTGGACTGCGGTGGGAGTCCGCGGTCCTGCACCGACAAAACCTGCCAACGGATAAACTTAATTAATAATTTGCACCACGCTCAAGTCTCAAATGAGAATATTATTAAAGGTAAAGGTAACTTCAATTCTTCCAAAAATATCGGATTCATTTTCACTCTAATGTAAGTATTTATAAATAGGTCTTTATAGTTTTTTAATATCATTAATAAATTATCTTAATTTAACTATTTATAAAAAAATTTTATAATCTACTGTGAATTAGTGAAAGGTCTCAAAAAGTTACAAATAAGTCTCGAATAAATTACTAAAAAAGTTTATTTGTAAAAAAATTGTCATTGTTAAAGTTTATTCATAAATAACTAGATTAAAGTGATTTATTTATAATATCAAAAAATTATAAAAATTTAAAAGTAAAAATCTCAAAATTAAACCTCTAAAAAGTTACCGCCACCACTTCTCCTAACTATCGGTGTAGAAGGATACATGGCGGGTCAAATAAGGGTTCTGAGTATTTTTATCCTTTAAAAAATACGTCTATCTTTATTTTTATCTTTAAAGTTATTAGAAATTATATGAAATAGATATATAAAGATTAAATTATGAGACAATATTCCTTTGTATTCCTAATCGAATCAGAACTTGGAAGGGATCCATTGTGGGGGGCAAGGCAGGTACCGCCGAGCTTTGGAATCTTTGTCGGCCTTCCAAAGGTGTTGTTCAACGAGCGCGAGGGATAGGGTTCAGTGTCGTCGACTCTCTGTGAGGAGGGAACTGCCCTCTCCCCTCCTTCCTCTCTCCCTATGTCTTTTAGGATCTCCTTATTTCTTTGTCTCCTTCCTTCTTCTTCCTTTGCCTCTCCCCTCCACCATAGCCCATCTGTCCCTTTTTCTTGCCGCTGCCGCCCACTTATCCGTGTAGACACGCTAATTTTGACGTCATTTCGAGTAAATTTCATATCATACAATAATACCTCGAAATGGTCTGATAATTAATCATTAATTAATTTTTATTAATATTTTTGAGTGTCGGGTTTAACATATGTGTTTAAGTTAATCAATTGAATTGGTTTTAATTCAAATTTGAGTTAAAATATGAAGAATTCTAAAAGACGTCGACCCAAGTGGACGCCATTTAGACTTTATTCTTATTTTAGCGATTAAATTTGAATTTTAATTAATTAATTAATTAACTAAAAGGCGTCTGGTAATGTCGACGCGTTTTAAGTTTCCTAAGTGATTTTAACTTCCCCTCCGGATGTTTATCCTTATCTTAATTAGTCTAAAAGACGTCTATACAGGTAGACGCGTTTTACCTAATAAAGATAAAGATAAGTTTTCCCGGATATTTATCCTTATCTTAATTAATCTGAAAGGCGTCAGCCATGGTGGACGCGTTTTAGATAATTACAGATAAAGATGAATTAATTAGCGTTTATCTGTCAATTAAGATGGATAAATTCGAGGTTTTTTGCTATGTTAATCGCGAACGCAAGAAATGCCTATAAATACCTTGCATGTTGAAGAGTTAAAAAAAAGTTGAAATCCATTAAGAGAGCATTATTATAGCGAGTTGAAGATCGAAGCAACAACGTCGGAACGCCGGAGCGCTGCCATTTCCAGAAGTCGGCGTCCTTTCAAGATCTTCATCCTTTCAAAGCTTCATCCGATTGGGCATAAGTGTTTCATTTCTGCATTTTCATTTTTATCTTCATTAATTTCATTCTTCATTCACTTCATGCAAACACACACCACAGCATAATTTTTCAAAAACCTACTTGATTTAAGGGGTTTCAAAGCCACTCAACAAGTAAGTTTGATGTTCAATTATATGCTTAAAATCATGATTAGTTCAGATACTGCTTCTACTTAAATTCTCATCATCATTGTTTCTTCGTTTTCTGTTTATGTTTCTGCTGCACTCAACAACAACAAGAGATTCAAAAGGGGAAATCAAGCACAAAGCCAGAAAGACTTCTGGACGATCCTCAACCTCAAATTCAACAGCAAGAACAAAAAGCAAAGAAAGGGCTCTCTTTCTTCAGCCGGCTGAGGAAGGGGAACCAAGGACTCAATCTTCCGCGTTTGAACAGGTAAGCGATCATATCTCTTTTGAAACTTTTTAGTTAAAAGTTTCTGGCGATCACTGCACTTAGTTGCTATTTTTAATAGGTTAGTTTACACTAAACAACATAGATTTTTCATGTTAATCACACGGTCATCCTAAGCACCTACAATCCGGCCATCCCCCTTGCCATCTACTCCATCTCTACTGTCCCTCCATCCTCTTTACACAGTTATAATGCGCTTCTCTCCCAATCCTCTGCCTTTGCCACCTTTCCTTTTGAGCCTAGAAATCAGTTTCTCTTACACTCCATTAGGGTTCTGATTTATGGGAAATCCTCTCTCTCCCACCTATTCCACCCTCCTCTCTCCTTTCCCTATCCGGCCAACCACGTCCTCTTTCTGAGTTTCTTTTTGCCTCCATCCTTGTAGGGCTTTTGCTTGGGGACTGGGGTCTGGTCATTTTCTAGGCTTCGGCATATTATATCACATCTACTTGTTGTTGTGCCATTTTTTGGCTTTCCTTTTTTAGGTCTTGCTGTCTTCATCGATTGTGAAGTTGGGGGGCGTCATCAGTGCTTCTATGGTGGCTTTTGGTTTCAAGTTGATCCCACTCGAGGATCCTAGAGATGATGGTGGTGTACATGGTACTTTGTGATGGATATAGGTGTCCTATTTTAATCTGGTTCACTAATAAATGACATTAAATTCATTATGTAGATTGTCATATTTATAATTACGCATAATGAAGTCCATGAATATGTGCAATAGTCATCAGATTATGATGAGATCATAATAATGAGATTGATGACTTATAAACACATATTCTCAATTGTTCCTAGTCGTAGGATGTTTGAGAAGGACATTAAACATCCGGTTAGACTAGTACAGGTTATTCCAACTCATATGATGAGGGTGACTGATCTCGTTAGTTACTAGTGTGGAGACATAATGGTAAACATGTATGTGCTCAATGGAGAATGAGTTCACTGAACTAATCCGACATGAATCGCCGAATAGTAATTTACCTGACTGTCAATCGACTTGATTCATCGTCACAGTGGCGTGGTTGATCCTTGGACTTGAGACACCAAAGACACCTTGTCGGTGGACTTCTGGACTTTGACCTTGACCTACGAATCCCTATCTACGGGATCTTTAATAGTCAAGGATCGGGTCCAGCGGAAGACCTTCGAAGGTGATTGTGTGTTCAATAAAGGATCGTTCGCTCTCAGGTAACTGGAGAGAGAATGCTCTAGAATAGATCCGCAGGAGTCTCTGGCCAGAGCAGAAACAATATCAGAAAATAGGTTTTCGGATATTGTAAAGCGGAGTCTGATTCAAGTGAGTTGACAATCTAGGGTTTGACAATTGACCATACCCTAGGTTAACTCGAGAGCATTGTGCGAACGAAGGATTATAGCTACGTGGTAACTATGGACGGACAGGTTCCATGAGTGGGTTGCTGAACCCCATTACCTTCCGGGATCATGCGGTGTTGCTTGGCACCCAACTTGATCGGAAGTCCGACCGAATTTACATGCGATGATAATTCGGTTAAGTAATTAGTTAATATCTAGATATTAATTAATTACAATAAGTCAATAACTAGTTATTTGACTTAACGGGCTGAAAACCGGATTGGTAAATGGGCCTAGAGGGTCACACGCAATAAGATTCTCAGTCGGTGGTACATAAGTGGGATTTATATTAACTCGGGGACTTTTGTGAAAAGTCGCGCCGACTTAATATATATACGCGCTGTTGAGAAACCCTGGGCCAAGCTCCAGGATTTCCCCTTGCTGGCTGTCATCCCCTCCTTTCTCTCTCCTCCTCTGGGCGCCCCGTTCGAGGCGCCGAGACAGTTTCCGTCTCCGCCGCGTGTGATTCCCTAAAGTCGGGAATTCCCGTCGGCGGGATTTCAGCAATCGTTGCGGCGACGGATCTTCAGCGAGCGAGCTGATACGGACGAGGGATCGAGGACGAACCACCGCGGAGGATTGCGTGGATACCTGTAAGGACTGAGGTTTCGGGTTCAGCATTCGGGTCGGATCCCCTGGTTTGGACCCTGAGGGGTCTTGAGAGCTTCTTTTGAATGACGTCTGCCCTGCACGACGCCTTTCAAACGGCGTCTTGCTAGGTGGACGCCATTTAGGTTGTTGCCGTTGTGCCACGTGGGCGGGTTTCAGGCCGCGAGAGTACGGCCCATGTCTTGTCGTCTGAAAGGCGTCCGTGATGGACGACGCCATTCAGACTGCGACCCTGCGA
Organism: Zantedeschia hybrid cultivar; assembly: GCA_030544215.1. Classification (NCBI taxonomy): domain Eukaryota; kingdom Viridiplantae; phylum Streptophyta; class Magnoliopsida; order Alismatales; family Araceae; genus Zantedeschia; species Zantedeschia hybrid cultivar. The sequence continues at coordinate 60,995,294 of JARZZO010000004.1, forward strand.
TGTAAGTGTACGGTGTCGGTCTTGTCGTCTGAACAGCGTCTGTGGTGAGCGACACGTTTCAAAGCTTCTGTCAGTACGGCCCGTCCTGTCATCTGAAAGGCATCTGTCTAGCACGACGCGTTTTACCCTGTTTCGGTTTGACCCCGCGAGCCTTCCCTTCTTTCCCTCATTCTCACCCTCTCACTCTCTCTCCTCGCCCTCTCCACCCTCCGACCCGCTCTCTTCCCCTTTCCTTTCCCCTTCTTTCTCTTCCACCACTCCACTACCTCTCTACCTCTCACCACTACCACCACCACTTCCTTCGCGGCGTTCCATTCTCCGGGCGACGGCCGACGTTCCGGCGGAGTGGCGGCGTCCTTGGAGTACTGGCGGCGGTCTGCGGTGCGACGGTTTGGCGGCGGAGCCAGGAGGAGTTCAAGATCTGGTAGGGTGACGATTCCCATAGTAGTTCATTTAAAAACCATGTCTCCCGCTTTGGAGCATGATGCGCGTGAGAGATTCGTAGGTAGAATGAGCATGTTAGGGCCTTTTCTTGATGAAAATGGGGGTTTATATGAATATGGATTTGTGGGTTTCATGTGATGATTTAGTTTTCCCTTCTTCCCCTCCTATTTCGGAGTGTTTTCGGGGTGTTTTGGGGTGAAAAGGGAGACCCTCGGGTAGAGTTGCAGAACCTGGTTTCTGGCGCTAAATGACGCCGTGCCAGGACGACGCCATTTAGAATGGCGACGAGCCAGCACGACGCCATTGAGGCAAAAATCGCCCTGATTGAAGTTCTGTCAGTTTGGGGTTCTGGCGCTAAATGACGTCGCACCTGGACAACGCCATTTAGAATGGCGACGGGCCAGCACGATGCCATTTAGGCAGAAATCACCCCAACTGAGGTTTCTGCAAGTTTCGGGTTCTGTTGTAAATGGCGTCTGAGGACAGCGACGCCTTTCTAAAAGGCAGCTTCCCAGGATGACGCCTTTTAGGCCATATTATGAGACCGAGATTTCATTAACCAGTTTAGGTGGCTTGAATGGCGTCGGCCTTGGGCGACGCGATTCAAGACAGAATCACACTAATCCATGCCATTAAAATATGTTTACATTGCTAGATAGTTGGTTAATTGCATGCTTTAAATTGGACTCGAGGACGGAGATTTCTGTGTGATTGGATCGCACTGCGTGGTGTTTCGTGCGACCGAGGACTTTTTACGTGACTGGATCGCACGGTGTTGTGTTCCGTGTGACTGTGGACCTAGAGTGACAGTTGTAGCGCTTTATCACCCTGTACTGGTGTGGGTGGAGCACAGCGCCGGTGTGGGTGTGGCGGGGTGACGCCTAGTGAGAGAGGGTCACCTAGTGAACCCCGAGGTTAGCTAGTACCGGTGTGGGAGTGGTACCTGTGGAGTGTCACTCGTGCTGGGGGAAGGAGTAACCACCTGAGCCAGTTGGGCCGGAGTAGGTAGCGTGCTATCCGAGGGGTTACTGTTTGGTCTCAGCGGGTCGGTGTTTTCCCACCTTCGTTTGTGTGGTTGGCGTGTTTTACCGAGACGTTGGTTGTAGGCTCCCTGGTAGACTAGTTTTAGAGATATGCATGGTATATATTTCGAATACATGTGATTCATATCGAGGTTTAGGAGTAGTAATTACTGATGTACTTGTTACTGTACCTTCAGCTGTGTTTCGCACTTGTGAGTGTGTGAGTGGGCAGTGGGGATCGAAGGATCCCTATTGAGTCTTTCCGTTGAGACTCACCCCTGCGGTTTTCAGGTGAGGGTTCTAGGCAGACTTAGCGAGGAGAGTGCTGTTGCGGGTTGTGCGCCATCAATTGTTGTTCCGGAGTATGCCCCGACGTAGTTGTTATTTTTATTTCTTGCCTGTACGCTTAATTATTTTCCTTTCAGTTGGAATATGTAATTAATTGTTGTGTCGAGTCACATTGTAATAACTTTTAATTCTTGCACTTTCTTTTCAATTCAATGCGATGTGAATGTTTAGCTTAGTTTATCGTTTATTTCCCAGACTTACTTAGATCCTGGTTTGGTTCCAAATTAATGATTCGGTACCCATTTAGTAATCGGATCCCCGATTATAGGGTGGCGGGTTGTTACAATACCGCTGGAGGCCAGACGCTTGTGCAGCTCGCGGCATCGCCTCGACGAAACCAAAACGGAAGCGGATTCGAATCCACGCACGGTAATCGGATTATTCCCGTTGTTTTCGGTTTTAGTTTTTCGTTCTAAATCGGATCAGCGGACATCGGGCGGGATTAATTTTTGTTCTTTGTTTCCGTTGCGTTCTTTGCGTCCCGCCTGGATCCCAACAGTGGTATCAGAGTTAGGTTCCGCTCTGATCCGCTTCGGAACGACGAAATTAATATTCTAAAATTAATTCCATGCTGCACTTATTCTTCCCGCTCTAGAAATCCTTCATGTAACGAACATACGATGTTCGATTTATTTTTGTGGGGAAAATTTATGTATTATTGGGGTGCTTCATGGTGTTCTTCATAGAGATGAAGAACCGACCGCAGAACATGCTTCGGTACTTCTTTGGCCACTGTCGGCCATCCTCATCGTCGCCGGTGTGACTGGCGGCAGGCGGCGGCCTCACCAGGCCGCTGGAGGGTGGCGATAACCGGCAGAGAAGCCTCCCCTCTCACTGTTTTTTTTTTCCAACGGTTGGAAGAGATTATGGGAGGGTGACCATAGGCCCGAGATTATGGGAGGCTTCGGATATGTATATAAGGGGCCTGCCGGTTTCCTCACCGGCGCCGGCATGGCCGGTCGACCCCGCCAGGCTGGTCAGGCGCGGTGGGAAGGGCGGGCGGTGCCGCCATGGCTTCTTTTTTTTCCGGCGTCAGGGAAGCTTAACTGTGGAGATAGGGGGCTCACAGGAGCTTGGCCGGCGGCAGCCTCCCTGGCCGACCTCGCCGGCCCGGTCAACGGCGGCAGGTGGCACCCTGTGCACCCCCCCCCCCTTTTCCCTCCTTACCGGCGTCGGGTAGGAGAGGGGAGGGGTCGAACGGCGGCGACGACGGCTAGGGTTTTGCGCTAGCCGCAAAACCCATCTGGGTTTTGGCTCGGGCCGGCCCGCCCGGGCGGTCTAGGCCAGACTGAGCCAGGCCCAGCCCGCTTAGGGCAGGCTTGGTTCGGGCCAGGCGCCTGGGCCGATCCAGAAGGGTCTGGTCCGGCCCAGCTGGCCCATTTGGGCTTATAAACCCCCTACCACCCCTCTAAACCCAGCCCGTTTACCCCCTAAACCCCTTTTAAACCTTAAACCCTTTATTATATTAAAACCCCTTTAATAACAAGAACCCCAAACCTGCTTAACTTAAAAAAAAAATTAATAGGATTTGGTTTAAAATCTGTTTTGAACTTTAAATCTTGTTTTAAGTTAAAGAAGGTTATTTAAAGATATGATCTTTAGTGAGGGTTATTATGTAAGATATGATCTTATATATAGTGGGGTTTATGTGTTAATGTAACGATCCGCCACCCTATAATCGGAGATTCGATTACTAAATGGGTACCGAATCATTAATTTGGAACCAAACCATGATCTAAGTAAGTCTGGGAAATAAACAATAAACTAAGTTAAACATTCACATCGCATTGAATTGGAAGGAAAATGCAGGAATTAAAAGTTATTACAATGCGACTCGATACAGCAAATAATTACATACTCCAACAGAAAAGAAATAATTAAGCATACAGGCTGGAAATAAAGATAACAACTACGTCGGGGCATACCCCGGAACAACAACTGACGGCGCGCGACTCACAGCAGTACACACCTCGCTAAGTCTGCCTGGAACCCTCACCTGAAAACTGCAGGGGTGAGTCTCAACAAAAAGACTCAGTAGGGATCCTTCGATCCCCACTGCCCACTCACACACCCACAAGTGTAAGACACAGCTAAAAGTACAGTGAACAAGTAAAGCAGTAATTACTACTCCTAAATCTCGATATGAATCACATGCATTCGAAATATATTTAACATGCATATTTCTAAAACCAGTCTACCAGGGAGCCCACAACCAACGTCTCGGTAGAACACGCCAACCACACAAACGAAGGTGGGGAAAACACCGACCCGCTGAGACCAAACAGTAACCCCTCGGACAGCACTCTAGCTACTCCGGCCCAACTGGCTCAGGTGATTACTCCTTCCCTCAGCACGAGTGACACTCCAAAGGTACCATACCCACACCGGTACTAGCTAACCCCGGGGTCCACCAGGTGACCCTCTCTCACAAGGCGTCACCCCGCCACACCCACACCGGCACGGTGCTCCACCCACACCAGTACAGGGTGATAAAGTGCTACAACTGTCACTCTAAGTCCACAGTAGCTCAAAACACAGCACAGTAAGAAGTCCACGGTCGCATGCAACACCACGTGTACGATCTGGTTACAAAGAATCCATCACCATAGAGTATAATTTAAAGCATGCATTTAACCAACTAAACAACTGTCTAACAGTGTAACATGTTTTAATGGCATAAATTAGTGTGATTCTGTCTTGCATCGCGTCGCCCAAGGACAACGCCATTCAAGTCTCCTAAACTGGTTCACAGAAACTCGGCAACAGAACCTGGCGTAAAATGCGTCGCCACAAGTAGCCGCCTTTTGAAAGGCGTCGCTGTCTCTCGTCGCCTTTTAGCGACCGAAAACAGGGACAGGCCATGGGGTGATTTTCACTAAAATGCGTCGTCGATGCAAGTCGCCTATTGACAAGGCGTCACTGTCCCTGGACGCTTATTAGTCCGGGACAGGGTCTGTTATTGGGTTAAATCGCGTCGTAGGTGGGCGCCGCCTTTCTAAAAGGCGTCGCTTCACCTCGACGCCATTTAGCCCCGACAGACAGGTTCTCCCCTTCGCTTCCCCCAATCCTCGAGGTGGGATTTCTCTCCCAAAACGCATAGAAAATGGCACAAAATATAAAGGGGAAGGAAGAGAACCCAACTGCCCATTAGAACACCCAATTTCTCATACATGTACTTAGCGTTTTCACCCCAAAAAGCACCCCAAAACATGCTTCAAACGCGGGAAAACATAGATTCAAATGAAAATGCACTAGGAATCGTCACTCTACCGGTTACTTGAACTCCTCCAAGCTCCAAGCCGCCACCCGTCTCGCCCCACGCCGCCGCCGGTACAGCCGAGGTCATTGTTACTCCACCGGGACGTCGGCCGCCGTCCGGAGAGAAAACACCGCGGAGGAGGTAGTGGTGGGAGTTAGGAAGTCGATGGAGTGGAGGGAGAGATGAAATGGTGGGAGGAAAAGAGGGAGGGGAAGGAGGCGTCGCCGGAAGAAGGGAGGAGAGAGAGAGGGAAGGAAGAAATGAGGGAAAGGAAGGAGGGTTAGCGGGGTAACCAAAAACTGGCTAAAACGCGTCGAGCTGTACGGACGCCTATCAGTTGACATGACGGGCCGTACTAACAGAAGTCTGAAACGCGTCGCCTACCCAAGACGCCGTTCAGACGACAAGACCGGCGTCGTACCCTGACATCGCAGAGTCGCAGTCTGAATGGCGTCGTCCATCACGGACGCCGTTCAGACGACAAGACAGGGGCCGTACTCTCGCGACCCAAGGCCGGCCCACTTGGCACCCACGTGACACAATCTAAAACGCGTCTGCAATGCCGGACGCCGTTTAAACTGCGTCGAGCCTGGCTCGACGCGAAACGGAACAAAGTCTCAGCCCCATTAGGGCCTGAACTACAGGGTCCGATCCCGAAAACTGACCCGATAACCGGATCCGAAAACCTCAGTCCTTACAATTAAGATATGATCTTAATATTTTTTAACAATTGTTGTTAATACTTTTTTTTTATGAGTAATTAAAAGGAGGTTAATTAAGATGAGATCTTAATTTAGTTATTAACAATGGTTGTTAATATCTTTTCATTAAATGATAAAGAAGTTTAATTTTAAGATGTGATCTTAAACAAAATTAACATGATTTGTTGATTTACCTTTAATTAAAGTAATTAAGGGGTTTAAAATTTAACATATGATCTTAAATTATAATTGACAAGTGTTGTTAATTTAATTAAGTTGTAACTTTAAAAATTATTAAAAAATGTTGTTAATATTAATTTAGTTAAGTGATTACATTAATATATTAATTTCTTAGCAAAAGTTGTTATGAAATTAATGTTTTAATTAAAGGACACTTAATAAAAGGTTATTAAGTGAGTAATTAACTTTTTATAACTGTTATACTAAAGTTAATTATTTTATGAGAATAAACCTTAATAATAGTTATTAAAGATTAATTATGTCTTAATAATAGTTATTAAGATAATTAATTATTTTTCTCTTGGATCCTTTAATTAAAATTTTAAAGATCTAATCTACTTGAAAATGATCTTTTAATAAAAGTTATTAAGAGATTAAATTAAGTCTAAAATGTTAGACTATTTTGATTAGAATTGTTCTAATTAATGTTTCTTAATAATTGTTATTGAGAAATATTAATTAATAAAGGGGTTAATTAACAAGGAGTTGTTAATAGATTATAATTAGAATTATAAATTCTTTTATAAGTGTTATTTAGGAATTTTTAATTCTGTCTAAATGTTAGATTGTTTCGCATTAATAATTGTTATTAATGTGATTTGAAATTAATCTAAGTGTTAGATTAATTAATTTAGAATTGTTCTAAATACTGTATGGAATATTTTAGAATTTTAATTTTAGCTTTGTGTGCACATGTTGATGTGTTTAATGCTTTAAATTAGATTTATTGCATATTAGAAAATAAGATTTTCGAAAAATTCAAATTATCTAATTTTGATTGGTACCCAGGTTTTAAGAAAGCCAAAATTATTATAATTTCAAAAATTTTAGCCTTTATGTGATGTGTTTTATCATGTGAGGATGGTTAAAATTTGTGGTGGTCATGGACATGCACGTAGTTAAATTTCATATCATGTGATGGCGTGTGATTAGGTGGATTGTTATGGGATGTGATGTACATTAATTAAGTGTTAATTAATGAGGCCTGCGTGTCTCCCTCTCTTTCTCATTCCATTGTAATTCTATCTCCCTCTGTTATTATATTCGGCCATAAGGCTCTCTCTTGCAAGTAATCTGTATTTGAAAATGTTTTAAATTATATTTTATATTTGTAATTGATCGCGCCGACCGAGGAGAGGCGAGGATGATCCACAAATGCAATCAGGAAGGCGACAGGAGATGTGATCACCAGTGGCTATGTGTTTGCATATTTAGATTATATAAATGTTATATAGTTTTGGTGATTAATTGTTTGGCTCCAGTTAATCATCGTGCTGTCTATGACCACATAATGAACATGTATGGATGATGCATGATTTTAGTTATTGATTATGAATCGATTGCTAATATCTAGGTATAGTTAAATATATTTGATATATTTATAAACTATCACTTAGGATGAGACCAACTTAACATAAACAAAACCTTCAACATAAAGTCTAAGTCGGAGCGCGAGTCATTGAGAATGTACCGCGTGGCTCTCCATCAATATAGTTCTTAGAACTTGATTCAGTGATGACAGCATCTACGTGTTTATCCGAGATCTGCCACCATCTGATGAAAGGACTATTAACTATGGCATTATGATGCCTTGAGATTGGAATAGAGGAACGGTGTAGCTATCCTCGCGTTTACCCGGGAGCTGCATTCTTACTCTACTTTGTCACGTATTGATGGTAAAGCTTAGACCAGGTATAATGGTCTACTGTGTTTATCCGGGACCATTAAAGACCTGGGAGCCGAAATAAGATCTGATATTGCAAGGAGTTGCAATTACCATGAGATGGTTGCTCTAAGATAATGGTATGATATTATGTGTTTACCCGAGGTCATACTGTGATTCTTGGAGATTCTGATCCTCACTAGAAGACCGTCGGAGTCTTTCATTTTGTATACCTGAAGGTTATACAGTCCGTCGAAAAATAGTGAAAAATAATTCAAGATAAAAGACCATAATTGAATTATCAGAACTATCTGCTTAAATTATGTTATTTCCTTCGTTTCACTAAAATGTCGTCTATTCGAGAAGTTGGCATATTGGATGCCAATACTTCTTATACTCAGACTGACTAGAAAACTCTGAAGAATGTCTTCAGGACCAAGTGAAAGTTATTATCCTAATCAGATATTATGAATCCTCTTACTTAGATAGACCAAGGTGAAGTGGTACTCATGATATGCCTTTTTGAAAGGTAATGATTGTCATGAAATCTCTTATTTGGATAGACCAAGATGAAGGGATATTTATGATGTACCTTTGAGAAAGGCAAGTGGTAAGATTTTAAATGGTTGAACCCACACCTGAAATGATAAAGAAAAGTCAGCTGAGATAGAGAAGTAGCAGTTCTCCCACTGTAACCAATATAAGGATACTGGTAAAGGCAAAACGAATATGGAACTTGAAAGAAGTTTCATATATTCTTATTATCGACTTTTGCACGTCTATTGGAGAATTAGCGTATCCAATATGAGATATTGGAAATGATTCTCAGAGCTGCGATAGTGTGCAGACTTAGACAAGTAAAAGGAAATCAAGAAAATGTAAGTGTTGAGTTAGACTCAACTATTGTTCATGACATTCATAGGTTACTGTTAGACAGTAAATCTTTGTATGTCTATAAGAGTCTAATATGAAACTGAATAATTATTGTTTAGTTGCATGAGATATCAAAAATTATAAAAGTGAATAACGTTGACTGAGAAGGAACAATAGTTGTTCAAATCAGTCAATGCACTATAGATTCTTGAAGTGTCATTTCATGTGATGAATGTTCACAAGTCTCCTATAGAAATGAACTGTGTGAATCTTGATTATCTATGGTATTGTACACAGGGTTGTACAATAAGAAATTATTGATGCTGATACATACTGATGTAAACAGCTCAATGTCATCTTAAGGCCAAAAATAATCACTTCTATTGACTTACCTTATTAGTGTACTCTTAGAATGATTCGACTGTATGTACTTACTGAAGTACAAGACGAATGCATCTAAAAGATTAAGATATAAGATTAATATGAAGTATTATAATTTTTTATTTGATCAAATAAACTAATACTTAGGTAAATGATTCACATAAATCATTAAGAGGATAATTATATCCTCACTCGATTGATCTTCATTGTACATCATAGTAATATGATAGAATGAAGAATGACAGCTTATTAAGATATGGTGCAATATATATATAATAAGATTTGCCTAATTCTTAAATCCTTTTGATCATGAGTATGGACATATATGTCTATATTTTACAGATGGTTCCAAATAAGTCAGTGTATGTCCATATAAGATATGGAAACCAAATAATTCATATGAGATCTGAATTATGAACAAACCTGATTTAAAAGTCAGGTATTACCGTGATGTGAATTTGTGAATGTCTAAAGAGTTTGGACATTACAATTATTGGCCAGGCGATAATGAAATAATTATCGTCCTGAAAGCTATCTTATGTGAAGAGGAATATGTCCTCAAAAAAGACAGTGGGAGCTGATAAAACTAGAAGATGTTCTAGATTCGCAAGCTAACATAAGATTATTAGATAATCTTTAGTTGTTTGGAACCAGTCATAACACATTAGAGAGCTTCATAGATTTTTGAGATTCTCTCAGTGACTAAAAGGATATGTTTGACATATCTGATTTAGCAAGATGAGAGGAGGTCAAAATAGATTATGATCTAAAATCAATGATAATGATGCTCTTTGTCATTACAACTTTGAGATTGATAAGTTTATTAGAATTCTACTTGTCAATACTGCCTATCATGAGATGATGACGGTTGGATATTAAAAGCGTCCACTCAATGTGATTGAGGTAAAGATGTATATGATACGCTTTTAAAGCTTTTAAAATGTCTAGGAAGCATGTTATGATTTCAAAATTATTTTGAATCAAACTGAAGCTTCCTAAGTTGTAATAAAAGTTTTGACTTAATGGTCAAATATTACGTGATCGTTAAGAATGATCACAGATTGTGTGTGTTCAGAAAGGACAGTGGGAGTACGGTCGCTTTAGTAATGCTTTATGATGATAACATCAAAGTCATTAAGAATGACTTCAGGATGTTACTATTAGTGAAAGTATTGTTAACCATAGTTTCCTCCATAATTGATTTAGTTATAATATCCTACGTATTGGAAATACGAATCTATTAAGATAGATTGGTGGAGATATTATATTGACCTGTATGTCAAGATGTTTGGCATAAATTTCATAACAAGTCTCAATAGTTGAGATATAGAATTTATTCCTTTAGAGAAAAAAGTTCCTTAAAAGATACATGAGTGAAATGCATCATTAATCTCTTGGGAAGTGCTAAGGATACATTCACGTATATGGAGAGGATGATTTGAAATTATAAGGTCACACTGACTCAAATTTCAAGTCAAATAATGGATTCAACCTTCTAGTAGAAAGGAATAGATTGGAAGAGTTCCAATCCAGAACTCGATATTAAGGAGACGACATAAACAAGTGATACTGTTATTAGAACAGTATGGATGAAAATGTTCATCACTAAACAAGATGTTGTTCTAAAAGGTCTCTGATACCATCCTATCGTTGTAGGACAACAGTGGGAGCAATGAATTGTGTGATCGAGCCATGATCTCTTCAGAAGTTGCAGAACATTCTGAGGTTCTTTCACAGATTCGGAGACAAAGGATAAATAAGAAATAACGTAATGGAAAATATTCTATCTATAGATAATTTAGCAGATCCCTGATCAAGTCTTAGTCACATAATTTATGTGAGCATCACCTAGATTTGATGGAGATCAAATGCGAAGGTGATTGGCTTGAGTCCAAGTGGGAGATTGATGGATATAGGTGTCCTCTAAGCCAATCATAAGGCACCTATTTCAATCTGGTTCACTAATAAATGACATTAAATTCATTATGTAGATTGGCATATTTATAATTGCGCATAATGAAGTCTATGAATATGTGCAATAGTCATCAGATTATGATGAGATCATAATAATGAGATTGATGACTTATAAATACATATTCTCAATTGTTCCTAGTCGTAGGATGTTTGAGAAGGACATTAAACATCCGGTTAGACTAGTACAGGTTATTCCAGCTCATATGATGAGGGTGACTGATCTCGTTAGTTACTAGTGTGGAGACATAATGGTAAACCTGTAGGTGCTCATTGGAGAATGAGTTCACTGAACTGATCCGACATGAATCGCCGAATGGTAATTTACCTGACTGTCAATCGGCTTGATTCATTGTCACAGTGGCGTGGTTGATCCTTGGACTTGAGACACCAAAGACACCTTGTCGGTGGACTTCTGGACTTTGACCTTGACCTACGAATCCCTATCCACGGGATCTCTAATAGTCAAGGATTGGGTCCAACGGAAGACCTTCGAAGGTGATTGTATGTTCAATAAAAGATCGTTCGCTCTCAAGTAACTGGAGAGAGAATGCTCTAGAATAGATCTGCAGGAGTCTCTGGCCAGAGCAGAAACAATATCAGAAAATAGGTTTTCGGATATTGTAAAGCGGAGTCTGATTCAAGTGAGTTGACAATCTAGGGTTTGACAGTTGACCATACCCTAAGTTAACTCGAGAGCATTGTGCGAACGAAGGATTATAGCCACGTGATAACTATGGACGGACAGGTTCTATGAGTGGGTTGCTGAACCCCATTACCTTCCGGGATCATGCGGTGTTGCTTGGCACCCAACTTGATCGGAAGTCCGACCGAATTTATATGCGATGATAATTCGGTTAAGTAATTAGTTAATATCTAGATATTAATTAATTACAATAAGTCAATAACTAGTTATTGGACTTAACGGGTTGAAAACTGGACTGGTAAATGGGTCTAGAGGGTCACACGCAATAAGATTCTCAGTCGGTGGTACATAAGTGGGATTTATATTAACTCGGGGACTTTTGTGAAAGGTCGCGTCGACTTAATATATATACGCGCTGTTGAGAAATCCTGGGCCAAGCTCCAGGATTTCCTCTTGCTGGCTGTCATCCCCTCCTTTCTCTCTCCTCCTCTGGGCGCCTTGTTCGAGGCGTCGAGACAGTTTCTGTCTCCGCCACGTGTGATTCCTAAAAGTCGGGAATTCCTGTCGGCGGGATTTCAGCAATCGTTGCGGCGACGGATCTTCAGCGAGCGAGCTGATATGGACGAGGGATCGATGACGAACCACCGCGGAGGATCGCGTGGATACCGCTGGAGGCCGGACGCTTGTACGGCTTGCGGCATCGCCTCGACGGAACCGAAACGGAAGCGGATTTGAATCCGCGCACGGTAATCGGATTATTCCCGTTGTTTTCGGTTTTAGTTTTTCGTTCCGAATCGGATCAGCGGGCATCAGGCGGGATTAATTTTTGTTCTTCGTTTCCGCTGCGTTCTTCGCGTCCCGCCCGGATCCCAACACTTTGTTCAATGTGTAGGTCGTTGTCTGAGTGCGTCTCCAAGTATCCTCCTTTTGTTCGTCTACCTTGATGTTGCAGCATTGTTCCGGCTACTCTATTGCCAACGTCTCTATAGAGAGCTTTTCCCCTTCCACTAATGTCTGTTGGTCCTTTGGTGGCTTTTTTTTTTAATGCCTCTGTCCTCTGTGTATTGGTTCGGTGTTGCCGCCATATCTTTTTTTTTTTTTTTTTTTTTTTTTTTTGAAGGGGGCGCAGAGGCCAAGTACTTACAAGTATATACAAAGCGACCGGGATTCCAAACTGAGTGGAATCTGAGAAATCCTCCAACCAGGTTCGAACTTGAGAGACCTCTCATGAAGGAGACAGGTGTGCAACAAACTGCCCCACAGCTGGTTCGGTACTTTTTATCCCGTGCGTTCCCTATTTGTATAGCTCGTTTCGTTAAAAGAATGAATATCCTTTAATGACTAAAAAAATCAAAAGCTTAGAATAGTATTTATAATATTCTACATCAAATCAAATATATTTTTTAAAATTCTTATGAAAATAAATCAAATCAAACTTGCGAAGTGCCGGTTATACGGGAGACTATTTTTCTTCCTCCGTTTAAACGGGCCGTTTAATCCGCCGTCAACTTAACCGCGTATTTTATCCGTTTTACCACACACAGCACCGAGGTGCAGCTCCCTTCCCAGCGATGCCGTCCCAGGCGATGGCGAGCGCCTGCGCCGGCGTGGTGCCCCCGCCCCTCGCCTTCCGGAGCTCCATCGCCACCCTCCCCTCGCCGCTGCTCTGCATCACTACGTCTCCCTCCTCCCCGCGCCCGCCGCTCCGTCTCCGCCTTCTTCCCCGCGCCGCGCCGCTGGCTGTTCTCAAGCGCAGCGCCAAGCGGCTCAAGTACGCCTCCGAGCGCCTTTACAAGGTGAGGTTGTTCGCCGGAACTGGTGGGGTTTCCGAATCCTTCGGCTGGGTGGTGCTTGTTGTGCTGATGATCTTGGTTCCCTGTGCGTTGTTGGGGTTGCGTGGGGAATGGCCACCGTGGGTGTGCAAAGAAGGAGGAACAGATGCTTTACGTGAAGGTGGATCCGTCGGGGGCCGATACTCTGAAGCTGGAGCCCGTGGTTAATCTCATCAAACAAGGGGCCGTGGGGGTCATACCGACGGATACTGTGTATGCTTCTCTCTTTTAGTCCGTGCGGTTTTTCTTTTGTTTGATGTTATTTTGTTGGGTTTGTGTTTTCGAACGGGTTTCCATGGATACTGAGAAGTTGGGTGCATTCAAGTTATCATTTTGATGGTGTCCAGTGTTGAAAGCGTTCTTTCTTTTTTCCTATGCTGTATCCGATTTGAATGGATTGCTATGTTGGGTCTGTTAAGTAGGTGAGGGATGAACATTCTCATGTGGCACTGATGTGGGCTAGTAGAAGGGGTGAATGAGACTAGAAAGTAGGAAGGCCAGTCTGCCTTGACTGAAAGCGGCTGTTTTTAGACAGTGACAGTGAGAAGTAGGTTGGTAGCATCAGTTGTTAAACTAGTCAGATGGTTATTCTTCTGAGGTGGGGAATTTGGCACAATCAATCTGGTTTTAACTCCTTGATTGCGACCAAATACAATCCTGATTCCTGATGTTGGCCTTTGCTCCACTATTGCATGTCATTTATGTTTGGAAGTTTGTATAATGGCTGGATACTGAATGTCTAAAAAATTGGCCATGAAATGCCGTAAGCAGTAGAATTGTTGGTATAAAAATGTCTAAGGTAATTCACTGTTTATGCCACAAAATTCTTAATTTTGACAACATGGGAACAAGAATATAGGGTTCAGATCAGTGCCTCATGACTATAATCTCTTGCCTCCTTTAATTGATAATGCTTGAAGTTGACAATATGGGAAGAGCACATGCATCAATCAGAAAATAATACAATTGAAGAGACAATGAATAATAAGAATCAAAATTAAGGAGAATAATTGAGTTGAAAAATGACCTGCCGTCAAATAAAAAAGGAACTCTGAGAAGTAACAACTGGCATAAAACTTTTGGGATTAGATGGGTTTTCCTCTTTGTTGTATGGATAGAGGTCAGATCCATTACAAGGAGCTGCTAAGTCATTTATCAAAAATATGGCTCAACCTCACACTTCCACAACTGTTTTTTTTTTTTTTCAAGATAATACACATGTATGATACATGTACAAACTTACTCCTCCTAGCCAAACCAAGAAGCTTGTGGACTAGCTTTATAAGCACTAATGAGTGGCTCTTTCTTGTTGGAAGCTTGCTGCTCTAAGAATGGTTGTGTAAGCGCAGGGGGCTTCAAGTTTTTTAATATGGTCAGTCATTAGTTTGGAAACAAGAAGGCCCAGGTAAAAAGACATTCAATTCAAATCATGTGACATTATGGGGGAAAGGGGACCAGCACTTAACGAGCTGGTCTGGGTAATTGCAAGAATAAACTACGTGGAGATAGCTTCTGAGGTGAGATTCGTTCCCCTTCACCCCTGCTTTATCAGCCATTGATCTCTATCTCCTCATTAGAAAATGTTGCCTAGTGTTCTGATCTCCATGGTACATAGCCAACAATAACAAGTGATTATGTTCAGAAGTTAATCAACAAAATCTTTTGCAATGCAGAAGCAGATATCTTGAGCCCTTGCAAATTCTACCCGAGTACTTGAAGTGTTGGCAGTGTTTTATCATGGGCATTATTTTTTTAGACCTTATCAAATTTTCACATTATTTCTTCTTGGTACATAATGTAGGTTATATTTCTGTTGACATATACTAATTGTTTCATTTTTCCCCTCTTTGAATGGTCAGTTACTCACTTGTCTGTGATGTGAGAAATCATTCATCCATCGAGCGCCTTCGCAGGTAACCGCATTTTTTCTGCTTGTTCATGTGAAAGTCTAGTCATGATAAATTTTGGAAGTTATTTTGTATAGGATTTACGAAAACTGGTCTGTCTTTTTAAGTACACAAGTTTTTGGATTTGCAGAATTAAAGGCATTGAAGATTCGAAGGCAAGAATAACCACCAGAAGTATTATATGGGAAACCTATCTATATCTGCTGGGAGCATACTGAGCATAAAATTCTGCTTCTTTTATTTTGTTGTTCTTTATCTGAGAGTGTAACTGTCTATGCAGCCGCTGAGTATTTTGTGTCGTTCTCTGCGGGATATAGATACCTATACAATGGGATTTCCTCGTGGTAATGACCATGGTCAAACAGATATCTTTCGAGCTGTTAAGCATTGTTTGCCTGGCCCGGTAAGGAAGATATAAATTTTAGGTTTCTTCCATTAGAAACTACGAGCTTTCTAAATAGAATTAATCTAAATTCGTAATAAGTCACTTTCATGTAACAGTACACTTTTATTCTACCTGCAAGCAAGCAATTGCCAAAACGGTGCATAACGCATGGGAATAGAACAAGATATTTACGGAGAAGACAAGTTGGCGTGCGCATACCAAATGATGCCATCTGTCAAGCTATATTGAAAATGGTGGATGCACCTTTAATATGCACAAGGTTCTCTGGGATGTTTTAGCTGGCAGAAACAAGTTTTATAGCTTTTAGAGAATCTATGTTCTACCTACCTGTTATACTAATGTTGAAATCCTCAAATAATTTCTGGTACTATCTGTCCTCATTGTAGTGTAAAGTGCCCTTCAAAGGATCAATGGATACTGGATCCCGTCTTAATTGCTGATCTTTATGAACAAGAGGTATAGTTTGTTAGTAGTTTCTTATGTCTAGTTTGTCACTTCTTACCTCTAATTCAGCATGTTTTCTTACTGCCCACTTACGGTAATCCATTATCATTATCATGGATATATTATTAAGATGATAAATATGTCGTTATTTTTCTTTTTGAGTTATGGATATATCTTAATTAGGATTGATTCGGGGTAAGAGGTCTAGAAAATTGTTGGAGGCTTTCCTCTATACTAAGGCTGCCAACAAGATTGTGGAACTTAGGTATTGCCAAGTTTTATTGATCCCATGTGAAAATCTTGATTCTCAACTACTTTCAAGTTTCCTCTCAGATTTTGTGGTCTGGTAGTTCCGAGAGCACTTTCCGTTTGGAGTTTGAAGATGCGTACATCATACCCTTGAGGGAAAGCTTTCTATTAAAAAAAAAACCTTCCTTTGTTATGGATAAGTGACTTATATTTTTAGCATTAAGTATTGCAATTATCTGAGATGTTTTTAGGTGATTGGCTTTATTTATTTATTTTGTGCTCATGATTTTGCTTTGGAACTTCTGACCATGTTGATTTTGCTTATCCTCCCATTTCATTGTAGGGACTCGATTTTATTGTTGATGGTGGTATCAGAGTGGCTGATCCTTCCACGGTGGTTGACATGACAAGTGGCACTCCTACAATCATTCGACAAGGAAAGGTATGCAGTTGTCTGACATAATTTTGGTCATCATCAGAATCATTTGTATTACCTAGGTGAAAGCAAGCCTTAAAGTGTTCATTTTAATAAATTCATCAGTTGACATTTCCATGCTGGAAAATAAAGCTTAATTGAATTTGTTTTGACATAGTGGCCAGGATGTTAATCATGTTATGAGGGAGAGAGTGAAAAATCTGGTTTCCCTGATTGAGAATTATCTTTTGGGAGGAGAAATGCCATTGGATATCTGGCATTCTTCATGTGGAGTGTTTAACAATAGGATTAGTTTTGGACAGTCAACATGGTGTAGCACAAGGTTGTGATGAAAGCCTATTGATTGGTTGCTTAGCATGCTAAACATATTTGGGGTTAAATGGTGAGGTATTCGTTCATTTCAGCTGATAGGTTGGCACCTGGGAAGGTGGTCAGGGATTTCAGATTCCATTTAAGAAGGGATTCTGTTGTATCGAGCACAGAGCAGAGTGTTCCAAACACAAATGAATTCCTTCCAAGTCTGGGATCTTCCTGGATCATTTTCTTCTAGTGCGTGTTTTGAAAGTGGGGGTTACCTTCCTTCTAGCGCATGTTGATTATCATTTAGTTATTGTGTTATTATTTACCAACCAACAGCCCCCCTAAAAAATTCTGTGTATTCCATGGTCTATTCTCTTTCCTTGGCTGCCCATTACATTCTTATTATTTCTCTGCAATCACCGTCAGTGGTCTTCTTATTGCCTTCTGATGCCATATATTTTTTTTCTATATTTCATCTTGATGAGGGTCTGAAACCCGTAACACTTAAAATTTCTTGTCTGCTGGCTGACTGTAACTGTCTACTCAATCTGCTTTTGCAGCATGAGGCTGTGTCCGATATGCATCTCTGAATATCTAGTAATCTGATCAAATCTTTAAGTAATTATCCTCTCCTAGGTCTTCTGCTGTAGGTCACTAATCATGAATTCTTTTCTAGTGAGTGTGGGCTTTGATTTGAGGATCTGCTTATGATTTGTGGGATTTAACTGAGTTCCTGACATGCTACTTGTTTGATGGGAATCTCAAACATTCATGTCAAACCTCCTGACTCATGGTCCACTAAAAGGTTGGCCTTTTCTTTTATCACTTTCCATTTCAGTTAAACAAGACTCCATCATCCGTTCTATCATTTGCACATGGGACAATATTAACTTTCCTGTTTTATCTTCCTTTATTTCACCATCACATTTCTTGTCTGGGGAGTAGCCAAAAATTCCCAAAAGTGCCTCATCCAGTTACCTCAACATTCTGAGTGTGAGACTGACATGATTACAGAACCTTCTGTTTTTACTCATTTTTTCCCAGGAAGAGAGAGGGGGGGGGTTGAATCAGGTGAGTTGGGGGACTATGTTTCAATTGAGTCTTACTTTCTTTTGAAGGTCTCAATTGACTCTCATGGATAGTTGGCCTATGTAACACTTCGCATCCTTCTATCAAACTTGCCATTTTCCAGGTGGGCTGATCCCTGTATTTATGATCTTGTTTACTTATGTCTTCGAAAGATAAAATTATCCTAGATCATTAGTTTTAACCCAAAACAAAGCTCTAAACATCCACTAGCCAGACACCATGTAACTCAAGTGCAGTCATCTTACTTGAATGATCCGACAGTTTGTGGGCAATAGGGGTGGCCACAAGCTGAGCCACTTACGAGCTACTTGAGCTCGGCTGGGTTTGGCTCTATTAGCTTAGCCTGTTTGGTGAAACGAGCCAAGCTCAAGCTTCAGATAGAGCTCAATTGAATGAATGAGCCGAGCCCTTTGTTTTGCCAAGCTCGGCTCAGTTGGCTCATGAGCCGAATTAAATAAAATACATATTTTACATTTAGGACATTTAAACATGTTCAAATGAGAAACCTTAAACCCCTGCGGAGGCTGCCAACACGTTTATTGAAGCATCTCATCTGAAACTTATCACCAGCACCTTTCTTTTTAGATTTCCAGATGTTGGACTAATAATGGTGCCACTTTCAACTTCTGAAATTCAAATGTGCAGGTATATTAGCGGGTAGGCAAGTCAGGCAGGAGAGTATGCAAATGGGTTAGGCAGGTGTTGGACCCTCTTTTTATAAAGAAAGGGAGAGGGGGAAAAGCCCCCCCCACCGGTTCCAAACCGGTGGGGGTCCAACCGGTGGCACCCCCACCGGGCCTCCCCTCTCCTCTCTAACCTCTCTCTCCTCTCACCCTTATTAAATAGAAAAAAGAGAAAAGGAGAAGAGAGAGAAGCAAACCGGTAGGTACCCCCCACCTCAAAAAATTCCGGTGGGTACCCCCCACCTCAAACAATTCTGGTGGCACCCCCCACCTCAAGATCCAACGGTGGGTACCCCCACCGGTTAAGGCTTTCAAAGCCTATAAATACCCCCCAAGGGGTAAGAAAAACTCCATGCCCATTTGGCCCAAAATTTCTTAGGGGAAACTCTGCCCATTTGAAGATCAAATCCGGTGCTCTTGTTTGGGTTTGCTGCGTTTGGAGGATATTTTTCGTCTCGGAGGGCTCTCTTCCTAAGGTTTATTCCTAAGAGGAAGCTCTGCCGAATTTATATTGTAAAATCACCGTTCTATAAGACGGGATTATGCCGAAATAATGAATGAAATGCCAATACTTGTCCTTTGAGCATATATGTGTGCATGTGTGTTCATAAATCTATTACTTAAGAAACATTATGTTATTATATTTTCACATACTTAATTAATAACTAATTAAAATACATAAAATACATAATTAAATATTCTAAAATATTATTGGCCTCACCCCATACATAACTAATCCTAAACTCATAATCAAAATTCAATAATGAAACATTGAGACATAAAATAATATACTTAAGTTAAAAAATGACTTAAATACCCCCCATGCTTAATTAATTAATAAAATCTGCAAAAATTATTTAAAATCAGTAAAATGAATATAAAAATCAGAAAAATTCTGTAAAAACCAGTAATGCTCAGTAAAAATCAGAAAATCAAATCTGAAAATTACATAAACCTAAAAAAATGACTTAAATATCTTTCGTATACTCAATTAATTAATACAAATCAGTAAAATTAATAAAAAAATCAGTAAAAAACAGAGAACCAAATCTGAAAATATATAAAATTTCCGAAATGACTAAAATGACCCTAGAACTTAATAAAATTACAAAAAATACCGTCACCTATGATAAAAATCTGTAAAAATCACAAAAAATTCTTAAAAAATATCAAAAATTCTCCTATGTCCAAAATACCTTCCAAACCTTAATAAGATGGGTAAAATTATCAAAATACCCTCAGTATGATAAAAATAAATAAAAATCTCAGAAAAATATAAAAATAGACTCTAAGTCTAATAAACTCGATTTAAGGTAAAATTACCAAAATATCCCTATAACTTAAATATGTCTAAAATGATCCTAAAATACATTATAAGGGTTTTCAAGTTTCCCTAAAATGTTAAAAAAACTTAAAGTGACCATAATACCCCTATACCCTCCAACTTGGCATAATTATAAAAATACCCTTATGGGTCTAAAATACTTGGAATCAATCCAGATAACTCGGAGTCAATCCAAAATCTCTTAAAAAGTCCCCAAATCAATTATAAACCCATCCTAAACTTGGGTGAGGCCAAGAGCTTAACCTAAAATATATCTTCATATGCATGTGCTGCCTGTAGTAGTAGTGTTGCATATCATAAGGGCATCAACGGACGGTTAATCAAGGGTTGTTGAGCGGTTGCTTGACGTAATTAACACTGACTGAGGTCAGTGGAGAGAGGTCATATACTCGGATCTTCGCCTGATCCGAAGTCCCGGACTCCATGAGGGCTAATCCTAAGCTCTCATAGTCCAATAAATAAAATAAATAAAACCGACTTATATTTCTCCAGATAAAAATAAAAAGAACAAAAACGACATGTATTTTTAAATAATCCGATAGGAGAGACGGCTAGGTCAGGTCCCGAACAAACAGCGGGTGTGCTCGGGCCAGCTGTGGGGGGCATACTTGGCAAGCAGGGCATTGCAACTTTGCAACTAGGCTGGTGATGCGGGACAAAGGGAAAGAGGGGGGAATGGGAGATGGATCTTCGGCCTCGCACCAGAGGATAGGGAATTCCTGGTGTCGCACCGGGGGTAGATTCCTTGGCGTTGCACCAAGCAAGGTTCAAAAACTCGGCTCGGATCAGCATAGATGGGTTGAGTCGGACCGGTTTTGGGCCGTCCATGCCGATCCCGGATTTTCTGGCCGAGTCCAGGACTCGGATCGGGCCGGGTCGGCTCGGATCGGTCCGACCCAGCCCTCAACGGCTAGTTTGACTAGCCGTTGGGGGTCAACCTAGCCGTTGCTGGCCATTCCCAAACGGCTAGTTTGGGCCTTGGGGGTCTATTTAACCCCCCCCCCCCCCCCCCCCCCAAGGCCCTCCTAAGGCTCCACAAATGCCTATGAGCCTCCTAACATTCTTGCTCTCTCTCCCCCACTCTCTTGATCATAGAATTCTCTCTCCGTCTCTCCCACGAGGTCACTACTAGTTTACTACAAGCTCCGCGATCTCTCTTCTTGTGCTGTGAAGGAATGGCATCTCAAAGTGCTACTGAGCGGTCATTTGGGAATCCTCCTAGCGCTGATCCTTCTTGGGGTCATTGCACATCGGTGGACATGGGCCAGAGAAAGGTACAATGCAAATATTGCAACCAGGTCGTCTCTGGTGGGGTCTACCGATTCAAACAACATCTTGCTGGAATAAAAGGTGAAGTTGCAGCATGTGTTCGAGTTCCTTCAGAGGTTATGATCTAATTTCGAACTTATATGAAGGAGAAGGAATCAAGCAAAGCAAGTACTGCAAGAAGAAGACAAGAAATTCGAGAGGAGTTGTCTGAACCAGCGCGAAGGTCTGATGCTGGAGTCCGGCTTGGTGGAAGTAATCAACCTATAAATGTTGATGATTAGGATACAAGTAATTTTTTTATTTAACTTATTTTCATGTTCTTCATTTAACGTTTTCAGACAAATAGTTATAGTAGATTAAATTTTTTTCTTTTATATTTAAAGCTGAATTGCGACGTGCAATGGAAGCAAGCCGGCGGTCCTTTGCAGATGATGACTTATTTCGACAAACTGGAAGATATAGAGGACAAGGAAGTGGCTCCACACCTTCTGCACAAGGGAGCACTAGCGCCGACATGAGCACTAATGTATGCGAGGAGCTGCCTCAGGAGTTCACTAGAGCTGGAGATCCTAGAGTAGGTCCAATAGATCTCTTCCTCACTAAGAAGAGGGATAAACAACCTTCTATTAGTGTTGTATTCAAGAACTTAAAGCTTTGTAAGGAGAAGATAGGGAGAGCTACTGTTAGGTGGTTTTTCTATAACAGTATCCCTGCTAATGCTGCCAAGGGGCCATATTATGAGTCCATGATCGAGACCATAAAAGAAGTTGGCAAAGGGGTTGAGGGACCTTCCTCATATGAGATATACAACAAGTACTTAGATATGGAAGTTGACGACATCCACACATACATTATATCATTTGAAAGGATATGAGATGAGTATGGATGCACTTTAATGTGCGATGGATGGACATATTATGTACTTCAAATCAATGTATTTCAACACAATTATACATTAGACTTGTGTTTTATATTTTTTTCATACTTTTTTTCTGCTATCCGAACCAGCCGAGCCTGACTCAGCTAGGATCGGGCTGACTCGGATCGGAGTCGGCTGATCTGATCGGTTTTGGACCGGCCGATCCGGGACCCGATCTCGAGTTTCTTAACCTTGGCACCAGGGAAGATGGGGGTTGTGGCTCTCTCTCGCAAAGAACCAAATCTGGACAACTCAGTTAAAAAAAACTCTTTTTTTTTCTTTTTCTAATTTCTTCTCCTGATTCTTGAAACAACATACATATATATAAAGGCTAGATGTGTAACTCTTGACCCTAGAGTTTCCCATCCGACTCTAGGACTTCCCATCTCTTATCCACGTTTCTATAATTCCTAGAAAAAAAAAAAAAAACATAATGGACCATAAATGGTCCTAATAAGAGCAAATAAAGAGAACTCCAAGCATTACATAAGTCATGCATCGTCTCTTGCATCAATCTCCCCTTGTT
This sequence comes from Zantedeschia hybrid cultivar, assembly GCA_030544215.1. Lineage (NCBI taxonomy): Eukaryota > Viridiplantae > Streptophyta > Magnoliopsida > Alismatales > Araceae > Zantedeschia > Zantedeschia hybrid cultivar. The sequence goes on from JARZZO010000004.1 coordinate 61,018,247, forward strand.
TGAAAAAATTTGTCCTCGGAATTTTAAAGTGCACCAGTATAAATAAGCGGACGACTGGATCATCTGTGAGAGTCTTCAAGCAGAGAATCATATCAAGAATCACTAATCGGTCTGCTGCATACGAATCACAGAAAGTTTGCCATATTATATCCACTGGAGATTGTAGCAAATCATACATATCCTCGTACAGGGTAGCAATCATCACATCTTCAGTAAGTGTTGGATGAGACTTTAAGTCAGCAAAAATATCATCAGCAATAAGATATAATTCTGCCTCAACAAATAAGTCATGATCCCATGAGATAATAGGAAATTGTGCAGTATCAAGTAGACCATCGTTAAACACATCATCAGAGACGCGATCCAATCTTGATCGTCTAAACAATGTGTGATCTCAATTGTCAACCATACATGAGACATCAACCTCGAACACTGTATCAACAATCATATGTAGTCAAGAAGCAACGAATAAGTCGTGATCCCAAACAGTAACATGTGAGGGTGCCACTTTAGCTAAACAAGCTAAATACAACTGTTGAAACTTCTCTCGATTATGATAAGTGGAATTGAGAATACGAAAGGACGTCAGGTATCCTTCGGGTCGTACAAGATAATCCCGCTTAGTGGGATCAACTACAACGTGTCGATCGTCCATCTATTCTTTGCCCAATCTAATATATGAACCATGTGGTGTAATCTTGCACCATGCATCATCATAATATCTGACCGATTGGGAAGTGTTTTTGCTCTTTAGAAGATGGGAAAACTGCACACAGGCTTGGTCTCCAGAGACAACCATATAGTTCATATGAGAGAGAGAATCCACAATAGATTGCGAAATAAAATTACCGAATGGACTTACAGTAAGAAACACCTTAGCTTACGTGGAATCGGATAGGTTAACCTCAAATGTAAAATATATGGTGAGGAAGCGTACCTAAGATTTTGACTTGTAAAAACATATCCCACCGACTAGAGCAGATGATGTGCATATCAATGCACCTGTGGCTGAAGAAGCGCTGGACGAGGTCCGCCTCGCTGCAAGGATGCCAACAATACAATTGGCACGCGAAATGGAGCACGAAGGTGCCCTCGTATGACTAACATGGCCGTCGGAGTTGGGCACGCAAAACGAGACACCGTCACATCTATCGCACATTGAATCTAGGTTGGTCTTGTAGTGACGAAACAAAGGTTACTGACGGCGCTCAAATCGAGGTATGGGACGACCTCGAACGGCGAGTACAAGCATCCTCGTAAAGCGTACAAGTGCGACACACAAAACAAGGCATTGCCAGTAGACGGGATGTGCAACGAGGTCGGTCTCGCTGAGACGATCCCAACGGCTCGAACAACACGTAAATCGGAGTCCGGACGAACTCTGTACGAGGGCGATGTGCTAACGGTTGCAATTGCACCACCCAGCCTAGTAAGGGTCTGGATTGGACCCTGGCTTGGATCTGACTGTACCCTGGTTTAGACCCGACTGCAAGTGGTTTGGACCACCGGGTCCTGGTCAAACCAATTAGGGAAATTGGCTCGATTTCAATTGGATTGGACCCGCTGGGTCCTGACCTGTCTCGAACTAGGTCCCAACTGGTCTCAGGTGGACCGGGTCAAACCCGGTTGGACCAGTTTAGGCTAATAGGGCACGAGCCCTTCGTCTTCCTTTGGCCTCCCCCTTCCTTCGACCCATAACAAATAAAGAAGGGGAAGAGGGCGGTGATTGCGGCAGGCGGTAGTAGCGATGGCGGGGTCGACAACAACGGCGACGGGGGCCAGCGGCAGCGGCATCGGTGACGGCTTCGCCCCACCCTGTCTTCTTCGTCTTCTCCTTCTTTTCTGCTCCTTGACCGAGGGGAAACCGGGAGAGAGGGAAAAGGGGTGGTAGTGGGAGCCGGCGTAGACAGTGCCGGTGGAAGCAGATGTGAGAGACTGTAGCGAGGCCGGCAGCTGCAAGGAGCAATGGCGACGGCGGCGGTGGCTTCGGGGGAGATCTGTAGCGGGCTGCAGCGGCCGGCGAGGCGGGGCTGCTAGGGCCGGCACCGGCAGGGACGGCGATCGCGCCGGTGGACACCAGTGATTGCTCCGGTGGCCGGCGAGCACGGCGGCGTCAGTGCCAGGCAGGGCCCGATGCTCTCTACCTCTTCTTCTTCCTCTTTTCTGCTTATTGACCTAGGGAAGCCGAGAGAGAGATTTGCGGGGAAGAGAAGGAAGAAGGGGGTGGCTGGGCTCTGCTGCGGGGTTGAGCAGCGGCGGTGGCATGTGGATCGAGCTTAGGCTCTGATACCAAAATTGATGCGGGCAAAGGGAAAGAGGGGGGAATGGGAGATGGATCATCGGCCTCGCACCAGAGGATATGAATTCTCCGGCGTCGCACCAAGGAAGATGGGGGTTGGGGCTCTCTCTCGCAGAGAACCGAATCTGGACAACTCAGTTAAAAAAAAAACTCCTTTTTTTCTTCTTCCAATTTCTTCTCTTGATTCTTAAAATAACATACATATATATAGAGGCTAGATGTGTAACTCCTGACCCTAGAGTTTCCCATCCGACTCTAGGACTTCTCATATCTTATCCACGTTTCTATAATTCATAGGAAAAAAAAAAAAACATAATGGACCATAAATGGTCCTAATAAGAGCAAATAAAGGGAACTCCAAGCATTACATAACCCATGCATCGTCTCCTGCATCAGCTGGGCTGGTGTGCGGGACAGGTTGGCATACAAGCATAATGCTATTTGAATAATTTTTTTTTTCAGATTTCCTCACACTAGGGTTTTACTCAAAACAAACCCACATATAGAGTGCATGCATGCAAAAGGAGTTAGGGTTTATCCTAAAGCATGTAACTCCAATACGATGGATGCAAAATACACACAAGATGCATGAGATAAGTGTTACACAAAAAGAGAGAAACAAAAGACGAAAAGGAGGTCAAAATGCACCTTGACAGCAGCAAGTGCAGCCACCCAACACTGCCACGAAGAAGGAGGAGAGACCGGTTGAAGAATAAGGGCAACAGAGAGAGAAAGAGACGCACCAAAAAGAGAGAGAGCACCAACTGCATGGCAGGGAGAGAGAAAGAGGAGCCTTGCCCCCCCCCGGTGGGGGGTCAAAAAAGGAAAACAGAAAAAAAGGGGAAAAGAAAAGGAAGGAAGAAAGAAAAAAAAAAGAATAAATAAAAAAAAGGTAGGGGGGGGGGGGGGGGGGGAGCCACCGATGGCCCCCTCTCATCTCTATCCTCTCTCTCTCACTCCCACCCAGTCTCTATCTCTCCCTCGGTCTCTACCCCCATACGCACCCCCCACCGATGGCCCCCCTCCTTGGCCTGTAAAAGGCCTCCAAGCCTCCAACACAAGTACACACGCCCAGAGCAAAAGAAAAAGAAGTGGGAAGGCTCTGCTCAAGGAATTCTGCAGAAAAGGAAGAGGAAAAAGGACCCTTTTGGAAGATTTTTATGCCTGTAAATAAAAGAGGACAATGATAATTTTTATTTTCTGTTTATTATTGTAATATTGTGAACAATAATAAAATTAAGTGGGTTTATTTCTATGGGTGAAATAATCCTTATTTATATTTGGTTTACTCTTATTGATAGAGTAACCAATTTTTAATGGTTCATTCTTAATAGAATGACCATGTGGTTATTGATTCTCTTTTATTGGTAGAGCGGCCATACACCACATGAATCATTTCATTAGAGTGACCATTATCTATTAGTTTTCTTTAATAATTTGTGAAGACACTCAGCTCTTTTTCTGCGAAGCTCAGCGGGGCGAAGGTCCACTGCTACAACAAGATGAGAATCCTCCTCTATGGATTTCTCAACCTGCTTCATTTGAAGACGCAAAGCGGCGAAATATGATTCCTTCTCTTCCAAGCTTAAAAGAGTAGCATCTCACTAGCATCGTAGAACAGCAGACGACTCGGCGGGGCTGTCTGTCAGCCCCTCTAGGGCGGCTACCTCAGTTCGCAAAAAGGCCAGTCTGGCCTTAAAGGCTGCGAAAGTGTCGTCGGATGGCGTTGCTGCAAAAGAAATGAAGATCTCATAAGACAACAAAAAAAGAAAGTAATAGAAGCATGTGCAAGCAGAAAAGCTAACCAAGAGGTGAAGTAAGAGTCTGAGGATCCTCGATAGTCTCAAATGAAGAAGACAGCAGGACAGTGTCGGTAGAACCTTCTGAAGGGAAAGAAGAGGCAGTCCCCTCAAAACAGAACCTGACGGGGCTGGTAGCGGCTCCAGGAGAGGATAGCAACACTGTCCAAGTGGAATCTTCTGGGGCAGAAGAAAGAGAAACCGTAGGGGAAGCCGTCACAAGATCAGGTCGCCATAGAACTAGTGCATGGCTGTTAGCTTCAAAATCCATAGGCGGCAAGGGATCAGTCTCTGCATCTGAAGCAGGACAGCGTCTCCTAAGCAAGCGAGAGAGGTAGGATCTGTCATAAAAGAAATAAAAGGTCAATACAAAGACCAACAACAAAGTGAAAGAAAGGAATATGAAAGAAGAAAAGAAAGTAACTTCACCGCAAATAAAAGGCATGGAAGGGGGTCTGTAGACCACCATCGCTAGTGACATATCGGGGGTAGAGGCCTCAAGAGATGTGGAAGAGGCTTGTCCGCATCGTTCAAAACTAAGACATGATATGCAGCTGCGGGAATAGTTGTTGCATAACAATCAATGTTGACTCAGTAAAGCAAAAGAGAAAAAGAGAAAAGGCCCTGCAGGAAAAGAAAGAAGCAGTTACCCAAAGGAGCACAGTCTAAAATAGCAGCCTTTGAAAGAACTATTTCCAAACAAGTGGCCTTCGAATGTGTAGCCCTTGGCCCCACCAAGGGACCATCGCCAGCAGAATCTCCTACAATAGACATGGCAATGTCCGGCTCTAGCTCTACTGTCACACTAGCATCTGTAGAGTAGAGAAGTCAGGAGTTAGAAAGCAAAAAAAAGAAAGAAGAGAAAGAAAGACAACATAAAGAAAGACGCACTAGCCTCAAGAGGTGCAGCAGGGACAAGAACAATGGCCTCCTCTAAAATAGCTGGCATAGCTTCCAGATGTGTCGTCACTTCCGACAGAGGTAAGGAAGCTAGCCAGTTCAAATCCTTTGCAGCCAGATCTGCACCAGACATGAAGTTGTCAAAAGAAGAAACAGTCACAATAGAAGCATAAAATAACAGAGAAAAAGAGAGAAGGTCATATAAGGGCCGGAGTCGTCTGACAAAAACTCATGCATTAGCTGGTCAAAGAGGGGGATATCCAATAGATCGGGCTCAAAAGCTACTACTCCCAAGCCCTGAGGTCATCATGGGTCGTCTGCTGGACAGTCGCAGTCGGATTGGGTACCCTATGTGGCTGAGAAAAAAGAAAGAGATGGTGATGTCAACACCTTAGAAAGACCAAGAAAAAGAAAGAATCACAATACTTATCAACATACAAACTGTAGGGTCTGGCAGGTGTCATTTTTTTTCTGCAGTAGCCCTTAGGGGCTATTTATAGGAGTGGAGGGGTCCAGTAAGGGGGGTATGCACCGGTAGGGACCCCCATGGAAGGGTCGTAACTCGTTAAAAAAATTAATCCAAATAGAGAGAGAGAGAGAGAGAGAGAGAGAGAGAGAGAGAGAGAGAGAGAGAGAGAGAGAGAGTGAGAAATGAGAGATAAGAGGAGGGGAGGGGGGCCCGGTGGGCACCCACTGGTGGGTGCCATCAGTCGGCACACCCACTGGGGACCCCACTATCTCCTCATCCCCATCTCTTTCTATTTTTTTATTCCGGCACCTCCACTAACTCTCTCTCCTTCCTTTTGTTTAATGAGAAAGAACCCCTTTTCTAGGGACAATTAATGGGGGATATTAACCCTTTTCTCTTCCTTCAATGGCCCAATCATTAGGCAATGCAATTCACCTCGGTCAATGGTAGAATATACTTCTCTCTCCCACTAACTTCACCATTAACTAAGGCCATTAATTGGCCACTAACTCTTTCCCTCTCCCTTCTTTTTTTCTTCTCTCTTCTTTTTTTTTTCCTTTTCCCCCTTTCAAGGGGAGAAGACCCCCTACCCCCCAACCAGTGGAGCATTTAATGCCCACCGGTGGGGGGCCATGGAGCTCCCGGTGGCTCTCTCTTTTCATTTTTTTTTTTCCTCTCTCCTTTTTTCTTCTTCTTCTTTTTTCGTCATATTTTAATGGGGAAGAACCCCCCACCAGTGGAGCATTTAATTCCCACTGGTAGGGGGCTTTAAGGCCCACTGGCAGGGGGTTCAAGGCCCCTTTTCTTCTTGCTCTTCTTGTTTTTTTTTTTCCTTTTATGCCCACCTAAAAAAAATTGTCCAACATTTATCATGTTGTGTCCCAAAAGAAAATTAAGAAATATATACCATTATTTTTTGTTATTGAGAATTATTTAGTTTTGAGTGCAAGGGACAATAAGGATATTTAAATTTAATTAAAGTTTTTATGAATTACAGGAATGCATACCCTTTTAGAAGCAAAGACCATATTCTCATAGTGCAAGATCTGTGGCACTCTATGTAGTCAGAGGCGAGAGGCGACCGAGGCGATCGGGGGATCGCCTCAGCCTCAAACGCCTAGGCGATGGCCTAGGCGTTTGAGGCGACATTTTTTTAAAAAATATATTTATAATTTACTTATTATACAAAATAGCCAAATAATCATATAGAATGATATTTATTCACTCAAATTATCAAATATAACCATATAATTTTAAATCAAAGTAAATGAAATAAATTTTAATTACTCAAATATGTAATCAACAAATTCATAGACATTTTACTACTAATTAAATTCACCATAATGAAATTTATCAATGAAATGCTAAGCAAACACAATATAAATGTAGAAATGTAAGATAAGTCTATTACAACATTCAAATGTTCCTTAAGAAAATAAGTAGCCAACATTTCCAAATAAGGCTAACAAGCCTATGAATACATTCCTTTCACAACTCTCAAGCCTCACTCATTCATCACTCTCAGAATCCTCATCTTGCTCAAGTGGAAGTTCAACTTCAGAGTCCTCCGTTGTATCATCAGACCCAACTTCAAGCTCATCAATAGAGTCTAATGTGGAACTTGTTGCAACTGCTTTCCCCTTCCCTAAACAACGTTTCTTTGATGACAATGTCCTTGTACGTGGACCTTCTATTTCACCAATTCCTGCAGCAATCTCAACATCGAACCATGTGAGGTCTTCATCCTCATGTACAACATCTTCATTATCACGAGGATGTGCTATCCACTCGTTACAATCATCAATATCTTCCAAGCTTATAGGGTCAAGTTCACTTTGTTGGAAACGTAAAAAGCGATCTCGAAGGCGTTGGTTGTATTGCACAAACACGAGATCATTCAGCTTCTTTTGCTCCAACCTATTCCTTTTCTTAGTGTGCACCTAGAAAAATATCATTATTAGATTAATATAGAATAAAAAAACATAACATGTATTATTCAATGAAAGTTAATAAAAATCAAAACCTGTTCAAATGTACTCCAATCGCGTTCACAGCTAGATGCACTACAAGTGAGGCTCAAGATGCGAATGGCCATCTTTTGCAGATTAGGAGTTTTGCTCCCAAAATCCACCCACCAATTAACTACATAAGAGATGCAAATAGTATTTAATTTTCACATCAAAAAGAATTTAATGAATAAATGTACTAGTAGTCCATATAGAAATATACCAGGATTAGATGTGGTACGTTGTCTTATGGCCATTTCTCTCCTAAAGAAACCCATAGCATTCCTATAACATGCCAATTCCTTGGTAATCTCATCTTGTACATTAGGATCAAGAACTAACTTCTCAATGACATCATATAGTCCTTGCTTCACTTCATCATCTGAATCAATCTATGGATTTGCATAATAGAATTGAGGGTTAAGGTAGTATCCAGTTGCATGTAAAGGACGATAAAGCTGAAAATCCAATCTCCTATCAATGATCTCCCAAAGTGGACCATACTTGTCCACTTTTCCATCTAGAGCATTCTTGATACTTTCCTTGGCGCGTTCCATGGCTTCATAAATGTAACCCATTGACGGCTTCTCTCCATCAACTAAGCGCAGAACCATGACAAGAGACTTGAATATCTTTAGTGCATAAATAACTCCCTTCCAAAACTGAGTCTTCAAAATTATATCTTGTGCTTTCTTTCTTTCAATTTTTCTTGCCCACTTATTATTACTTGTCCATTCACTAGGTGTAAACATTCTTCTCAAATCATCTTTACAATCTAACAAACTTTGCAGATTCAAATAATTTGTGGCAAAGCGAGTCACAGCTGCACGGACAAGATTCTTTTCATTTGTATGCTTCCTCATTATAGCAAGCACCCTCGTATGTGCATAAATAAATGTAGTAACCATCCTTGCCCTTCGAATGGTTGACTTGATTGGAGACACCTTGGAAATGTCCTCCAATATCAAGTCTAGGCAGTGGGCAGCACATGGTGTCCAAAATAACTGACGATGGGCTGCCATCAACATTTTTCCTGCAGCAACATAGCTTGCTTCATTATCTGTGACAAGTTGTATCACGTTCTCCGCACCAACCTCTATAACTATCTTGTTCAATAAGTCAGCCAACAACTTTGCATCTTTGACATATTGAGATGCATCAATAGACCTCAAAAACACAGTTCCAGTAGGTGAATTGACCAAAAAATTTATCAAAGTACGGCCTTTCCCATCTGTCCATGCATCAGACATGATAGTACAACCAAACTTCACCCAACTGGCTTTTTGTAAATCTACTATTTCTTGAGTCTTTTGAATCTCCTTCTGGAGAAGGGTCTCACGAACTTCATGATAGGTAGGGCCTTTCAATCTCGGACCGAATTATCCTATAGCTTCTAACATTGTTTGGAAACTATTTAGACGCACGGTATTGAATGAAATTCCAGCTTGATACATCCACCTAGCTATGTATTGGATGACCCTTTCTCGTGCTTCCTTCTCATGCTTCTTATCCTTGATAGATTTGCCCTTTGAATCTTCAGGATTAGGAGTACAAAATCTATCTAAAGGACCTTTCATCCGAGGAGGCTTTGCAAGAATGTCGTCAACTTGATTCACCTCAAATGATGAATCTTTGGAAACTGAATTTCTAAAAATATCATCTCGACTTTCCGCTTCCCTAATCAAACATTTCTTTTCAATCCTTGATTGTTTTGATTGCTCCATATATTGTTTAATTTCTTCTTTTGCCTTGGGTGTCACCTTCAAGCAAACTGTCACGTTTGTAGAAGTACCTGCTAGATGTTGTTTCAACCGGTGGATCCCTCCTTTACAATCTTTTTGACAAAAGTTGCATTTTACCCAGTCCCTATTATTTGGATTCACCAAAGTACCATATTTCCAGCCTGGATCTTTATTTCTCCCCTTCCCTTTGGTAGGCCCTTGATTAGACGAATGAGACGAACCTCCGGTTGGTGTGGTCATCTTAAAAATTAAATCAACGTCCACAGTCCACCTGTAAACAGTAAAGACAAAGAGCAAGAGAGAGTGAGCGAGACAGAGAGAGATAGTAGGGGTCGGGGAGGGGAGAGACAGATTGAGAGAGACAGACAGAGAGACAGAGAACAGGAGAGATAGAGTGGGGGTCGGGGGAGGGGAGAGACAGATTGAGAGAGACAGACAGAGAGACAGAGATTAGGAGAGATAGAGTGTGGGTCGGGGGAGGGGAGAGACAGATTGAGAGAGACAGACAGAGAGACAGAGATCAGGAGAGATAGAGTGGGGGTCGGGGGAGGGGAGAGACAGAGAGACATGCAAGAGAGAGTGAGAGAGAAGGACACAGAGACAGAGAGTGGGTGTCGGGGGAGGCAAACAGAGAGAATGAGGGGGTCGGGGGTGAGAGACACAGAGACAGAGAGTGAGGGCGGGGGTGAGAGACAGAGAGAGCAAGCGTGAGAGACAGAGACAGAGGTTGGGAGAGATTGAGAGGGTCAGGGGAGGTAGACAGAGAGAGATTGAGAGACACACAGAGAGAGTGAGGGTCCGGGGTGAGAGAGAGTGAGAGTGAGCGTCGGGGGTGAGAGAGATAGAGAGGCTGAGAGAGATTGAGAGTGGGGGTCGGGGGAGGCAGACAGAGAGAATGAGGGGGTCGGGGGTGAGAGACACAGAGAAGGAGGTAGACGGAGAGATTGAGAGAGACAGAGAAGGAGGGAGTGCGAGAGAGACAGAGAGAGGGGGACAATGCGAGAGAGACAGAGAAGGAGGGAGTGCGAGAGAGAGAGAGGGTGACTGTGTGTGTGTGTGTGAGAGAGAGAGAGAGAGAGAGAGAGAGCGAGAGAGGGGGAGAGAGAGAGAGAGGGAGAGAGAGACGACTTACCTGCGTCAGGGGTGAGAGAGATAGAGAGGTTGAGAGAGATTGAGAGTGGGGCTCGGGGGAGGCAGACAGAGAGAATGAGGGGGTCGGGGGTGAGAGACACAGAGAAGGAGGTAGACGGAGAGATTGAGAGAGACAGAGAAGGAGGGAGTGCGAGAGAGACAGAGAGAGGGGGACAGTGCGAGAGAGACAGAGAAGGAGGGAGTGCGAGAGAGAGAGAGAAGGAGGGACAGTGCGAGAGAGAGAGAGAGAGAGCGAGAGAGACAGAGAGAGCGAGAGAGACAGAGAGAGCGGGAGAGAGAGAGAGAGAGAGAGGGAGAGAGATACGACTTACCTGCTGTCGCCGTCGCCGTCGCCGGAGAAGTTCTCCGCTGCCGCCGGAGTCGGTTCTCGCCGATGCCCGCTCGTATCCTTGTCGGAGGAGACCGCGATCGCCTGCCGCTCGTGTCGGGACGCAGTGAAAGCTCAGGGTTTTAGGGTAACCGGTGGAGGGGGGTAGGCTTATAACAGTGGGCCGTTTCGTATTGGGCCCAACGAACCGGGCCGGTGGGCTTCTTCGTAGCGGGCCGGTGGGCTCTTTCCGTAAGGCGCCTGAGGTGCTAAAGGCGTGTGAGGCGCGCCTAGGCGAGCGACTGGGCGATATAGGCGTTTCCGGCGATCGCCTAGGCGAAAACTGGGAAAGCGAGGCGCCAAACTCTCGCCTCGCCTCACCTCGTCGCCTAGGCGAACGCCTCGCACGCCTTTGGCACTTGCGCCCAATGGCATATAGATTCTTGACATTGACAAAAAAATTAATTATATTTTAGTATCCTTATTGTTGCCTATACTCACAATCAAATCACTCTCAACAGAAAAATAAAAAAAAGAAATAGTACACATTTCTTAATTTTCTTCCAAGCCACAACTTGATAAATTTATAAATTTTATTTATTATTGAGAATTGTTAATATTATATATGTAAGGAAAGAAAAAAAAGAATAAGAGAGAAAATTTTAGAGAGATTGTTAGAGAGAGAGTGTGTGTGATAGAAAGACAACTTACTAAAAAAAACGTCTTGAAATGTCCACCCAATTGTTGTAGAATGCCATTTCCCATAGAAAAACTTGGGGGAGGGGGGAGAGATAGATAGAAAAAATTAAAGGAAGAAATATTAAAGAAGTAGAAAAAGGTTAAGGAGAGAGAAGGAGACATATTAAGTAGATAGAAAAAAAAAGTTAAGGAGAGAGAGGGAGAGAAATATTAATTATTAAATAGATAGGAAAAAACTTAAGGAGAGCATGAGAGAGAAATATAACTATTAAGTAGATAGAAAAAAAACTTAAGGAGAGAATGGGAGAGAAATATACTAAATTACTAATATAAAATTATAGATTAGAGAGGGAAAAAAAACTATGACAAAGAAGCAGAAAAAACTTAGAGAGAGAGGGAAGAGAGGGAATGAGGAGGAGAATTGTTGGATGGGTGGAGGAGAGTGGCCTTGGGGGGGTTATATAGCAAGGCCCTAACTAGCCGTTGGGAACATAGCTTCCAAACTAGCTGTTGCCAATGGCTGGTTTGGGGCTAGCCGTTGGGGGCTGGATCGAACCGATCCGATGCGGATCGGCCTAGCCGATCGGGGATCGCACGATCTGACCCGATCCCAACCGATCCTCTCGATCCGGCCCAAGGGCGGGAGGATCGGGGCACGGGATCGGGTCGGTTCGGCCCAAACCTGATCCGATCAGCCAATCCATGTCGATCTAGCACACCTTGCTTTGCAGAACATAGAGGATAGGCTGTGTACATTTTTATTTTATTTTATTTTTTTTTTGGGGGGGGGGGGATGGATGGTACCACAAATTTATTAAATAACAAAAGAGGGGATTTAGAAGTATAGTCAACTACAATTACAAAAAAGGGCCCCTATACAAAAAGACACCAAAACGGTGTAAACACTCTACCCTATACTACAAAACAGGTAGAGTTTACACTGTTTCCCTTACAAAAAGCATGAGCCCACTCTCTCACTTTTACACTAATGAATCTGACAATACATTCCGGGACAAGAGCTTCTCTTTTGAAGATCTTTCTATTCCTTTTTCCCCACATGGCCCATATAGTAGCGTGTAGGATCACCTCCCAAATCTGAGCATCTTTCTTTGGGTGGCAAAGGCTGCCCCAAGAGGAGAGGAGAGATTCAGTAGTATCCCCCAAAATGGGCCTTTTGTCTAATTTCCTTGAGCAGCTGCCAGACTTCCAGAACATAGTGACAATCCAGGAAGAGATGATCAGAGACTACTCCTGATCAGCACATAGAGGACATCCAGTCTCCATCCCAACCAGGAACGACTCAAACCTGTCTCAGGTGGGAAGGCGCCTATGACTTACCCTCTAAATCAGCATCCTAAGTTCCTAAACCTTCAAAGGAGATTTGGGCTCCCAGATGGCAAGGGCAAAAAGGTGCTGTAGGCCACCATCTGATATGGTCTGGTAGGCCGACCTAACATAGGAGCCCATCCTCCACCGCTGAAGTTGAAATCAAACACTTGTGCAATAACTGCATCTTGCTGTGTAGATATATCAAAGAGTTCTGGAAATCTATCACAAAGAAGCGGGCTGTTATGCCATTTATCTTTCCAAAATAACCAGCACTGACCATTGCCCAAGGTGCATTGTATGCTAGCTTGTAGCACATCAAATGAGCAGAAGACACCTTTCCAAATTGGAGACAAGTTTCTACTTGTAGAAGGCCATACATCCCAAGCCCTAAGTCTACTACAATAAACTGGCGAATAATATCCGTCCACAATTTAGCTTCCTCCGTGCGTAGTTCCCACAACCATTTTGTGAGGAGCTAAATTGACCTCATTCAAGTTTTTGATACCCAAAGCTCCATTCTGCCTACTTTTGCAAACCCTGCCCAATAAATATCATGTCCACTATGCTTTGCATCCCCACTCCCTCTCTGAAGGAAACAGCTCTGAATTGAATCCAGCTTCATGACCCTCCCAGACACCACAGTGGCTGGAGCCTTGCGACGTTGGGCTGCCCTTTCTGTAACTCTTCATGTTTAACACCTCAAAATGCCACATGCATGAGTTGGATGTAGTTTCTTTTATTCGACTATTTAATCTGAGCTGACCTGACCCATGCTGTAGTTTGAACATGGGTTGGGATAAACCGCAGAACATGATCTGACTGATACTCTTAGGGTTGTTCACCTGGTTTAACTTTAACCTACCAGCAACAGAATTGCAACTGAGAATGTTTACAGGTGCAGTAAATCAGAAATTTCTTGATGAGAAGGTGTGCTGTTGTGTAGTTTCCACATTTGTTTTTTGTGGCCAATCTATGAAGGTGATCCTAGAATACATACTGGCTGGATTTGGGAAAATATGCAGTATATAATGTCTATGTTACAGGCCTAATGCATGGGGAACTTCTGCAGTCTTGTCCTTGGGGCAAAATTTTGCTTTGAACAATCATCACTGTTTTGTTTTGTTTTATTGTATTGTATTGTATTGAATTTTATTTATTTATTTATTTTGGGGGGGTGGGGTGGTCTCTACAGAGTCATTCGGTTGTAGAGGTTTGCTTCCAGTTTGAAGAGTTGCATACCCCTTACATTTACGTTGGTAATTTTTCTAGTGATAATTATTTCACCACGCAGGGGCCTAAGCTTTACTGGATGGTTGAAAAAGAAGACTCTGTTGGACCAGGGGGGAATCCTCTCTCTACAGACAAAGCTTAAACGCTTTCTTCCTGAAGGACTTGATACCAAAATTTTGTCAATAGCATACATTCACCGGGTACAGGGTACTGAAAAACTCGTAAAAACCGACTTCAGAAATGCGGTAATTGGTAGGTAAATTTGTAAATAGGTTGTGAAGAAACGGGAAGAAGTTTTTGCCGTGCAGATTGTCCCTACTCAGAGCCTGGTACTATGATCCCTAACATAGCCTTTCCTTTTGAAGTGGGGAACACTGCTGACAAAAATGTGTCAAGTCTTTCGTATACTTTTGCTACGACTGTTGATTCTCGTGCGCTGTATGCTATACGATTTCCATCAAACACTGATGTTTTTGGGTACCCTGCAGCTTGTTTTGCATCTTCTTCTTACTGCTTTTGATTTTTTGCATTCTCTTCTTATGATCGTTCTCCCCTCTGCTCCCCTCCTTCCCCACAACATCTTTTCTAGAGTTCGTTTCTATCCGTATCATGATTCACCTAGAAAACTCTTGCAATCTATTACGTGTTGAGTGGCAAGCAATGGTGAGCGTATCTCAATGATCTCTCTCTAAATGCTGCATTTAGGAGTTAGGTGTTTGGCTTCTATAGTGGAGCCTTTATCGTGTTGGGTCCTGAAAGGATTGGTGGGAGGGAATTTTTGTGTTGGATTTAGTCTTCTGAGCTTGGACTTACGGGTGATATTGCATCTCTCTGTTCTTGTCGCTGGCAGTTCTGTGGGGCTGTGACTTGTTTTGTTGGTGTTTGGGAACATTGGAGCTTTGACTGGTAGCCAGCGGGGACGCAAATGGTTACTGATGGTCCGATTATTTGACCAATCGTTAGTTTATAGGTCAGTTAGTGGAATATGCATAGCGGATAAGATAATAGATACAAAAAAATTTCTAACCAATTATCCGAGTGAAATCTGATCATGCCGCTGATTATATTTTCCTTTAGAATTAGGACAGTTTGGAATGATTCTGAACAAGTAGGTCAACAGATACAGTTATAGATCTAACCTTAGGCTCGCACAGAATTCGACCTGTTTGTATTGCTAGTTACCAGATCCTCTAAGCTCTCTAGTTTAGAGGGCACCTGTGATTCCTTCCCTGATTACCTTTCTAGTGGAAAAATACTTCTAAGTTGTATCTTTGGTTTGATTTCCTGCGATCGTGAAAGGGGATGTAAAGGAATCAATTCATGCAACCAATCGGGCATATCTAGAAATATTTTCCTTCTCATTTTGAGAATCTGGACATGGCTAAAAGAGTGATACAAAGTGTGGCAAAATTTGACATTTTCATGGAATACAAAGGGTGTTCAGGATCATGTCTTGCTTAAAATCTCTCTATAAATCATTTATGCTTACTTATGTTTATCTCTAGCAAATCATTTACGCTAAATGGTTTGACAGAGATATTCGCAAGTCACAAGACTACGCTAGGCAACTACCCTGTGCAAATGATTAGTTTATTTACCTTGATAGGAATATTTGGCGCAAGTTCTACTTAGCAGTGTTTATGAGCTTTTCATAGATTTTTCATCTAGACTTTTGGAAAAACAACTTGCATGATTTTTTGGTTCAACAAAGGTCTAAACCTTATAGGACCTCGACTCTAATTATTCAAGACAAAAATATGAGTTAGTAAACATAAATATATTGAGATTAACCTTAATTTTTTATTCTTCGAATAATAATAATAATCTTAATTTTTTATACTTTGAATAATAATATTATCTTATGCTTATCAATAACTTCATTGATTTAGCAAAAAATATGAAATGTATAATAAAAACATGCTTTATATGCCATCAAAAAATAAATATTTCTATCTAAATTTTGAATTGTTCATAGGGATGTGATTTTAAAATGGATCAGGCCTGGGCCAGGCCTATGGAAGGTCGGGCCGGGCTCGGCTTGGCTCTTTCAGGGGCGGCTGAAGCCCAACTCAAGGCTCAATTACACGATGTTTGTGTTGGGCCCGACCCAGCGTAAGAGGCCTGAAAATCTCCGGCCCCGCCTAGAATTCTCTTTCCCCTAATAGGACTACAGCAGACTACCAAGTCTGGAATAAAAATGAAACGTCACAAACTAATATTTCACTCCAAAACCTGCTTTTTTTTTTCTCAGAAAGTAATAGGAGACAGGTCAGCCCACTATATAACAACAGCATCTATCCAATCCACTACATATAACTCAAGAATCTCCTGATTTTTAAATTACTATATGGATTCTCTTGCGTGTGGCCGGGCCAAGCCGAAGAAAGCCCAAGCTCAACCCTTTTAATTTCAGGCCGTGCCCTTTTTGTTAGTCCGAGTTATGTTTAAACTAGGCAGGGCCAATAGGACCTTCGGGCTGATCCAGTCGATTGACATCCTTAATTCTTCGACAAAAAAATATATAATCTTTAGTATTTTTTTCATAATACATATGAGGCTAAACAATGTTAGTTCCCCTTGAGGCTAGGGGAGACAAACAATATGGTAATACTCGCCCTCCTGGGCATAACTCTCGCCCACCTAGGCAGAGCCAACGTCTCCGACGTCTCCTCGTCATCATCCTCGGCAGCATACACCCTTGTGGGGTGCCTTTAGGTACTCCCCCCACCCTTTCTATTCTCTAGGGACGATTTGTTTGTGGGACAAGGATCGAACATGATAGATTATGCAGCTTATTCGTTTTGAGAGCACAGATACATTATGAATCATTATCAAAGTGGTGCCTCATCTCCTCTCTGGCAGCAAGGTGGTGCCTCATCTCCTCAACGCCAGCAAGGTGGTGCTTCATCTCCCACCGGCGACTGCTGTCGGCCTGCTTCCTCCGACCAAACTTGACCACAGCCACTTGAGGCAATCGGCGAGGTTACCGGCGCCGTCGACATAGGCACGGTAGACGAGTCTACGGACGGTAGCTATTGAGGAGGCCGACAATGCTGCTATGGTTGATCTTAAAGGAGAAGGTGGCGCTGGAGGGGTTGGTAGCCCAAGACAGGAAAATATGTGATCCGTCAGGGTGGTGAGATGGGGCAGGGCTCGAGGACTCGTATCATATTTAACACAGGTTCCCACCTATATTAAATCTGTTACAGTTCAGACTTTAAACCTGAAGGAGTTTTGAAATTAATATTAGACATCCAAACATCAAAAATAAACTCCATTAATATTAATATCAAAAATAATATTGATACGGGTACTTGATACGGCAACCAAACAGGCTATAAAGTAAATTTTTCTTGTTCTTAAAATAAGAGATTTAAAAATAAAAAATCTGAAATACTACATCCACCCCCATCCTCCTCTCCCTTTCTGTCGTTTTGACCCCCCCACGCCTTCCTTCCCTGTAGTGTCCATATCTATCCCCCCCCCTCTCCGTTCTTCTGTCCCTCGCCACCTACACTTCACCCCCTCCCCCTTTCTGGTATTGGTAAGCTCCGCTTACCGGATTTTGTTCCCACCATGTGTCTTCCAACATCATGTGTGCTTCGTCAACACTTGTTTTTTTTTGGCCTGCTTGCCATCCTTCCTCCTTCCCCCTCTCCTTTCCTTCTCTTTGCCCTGTTCTGGCTACCTCCCTGCTCAAGCTGGTCAACATCTTTGGTTTTCTGCCACGGTCGTGCCAATTCGGATTATTCTTGCTCTGGGATCTTGGAAGCTTTTTGATGGGTACATCATCGATGACTTGTGTTTTTGAGTCTACCAGTCTCCAACTACTCGTTTGGTTGCAGCATTTTTGGGTTCTGGTAGCTCTCTGCTGTTGCTTATGTGAAGGCACGTCCTCTTCCCCATGGCCGTCGTCTCAACAGTGATCCTCTAGTGTCGTCTTGAGCTGATGGCTTTCTTCGCCCATCATGTCGTGGGTTCACTACTCCATCAACGGCTGCTCCGGCGTTACTAGCTCCTCCGAAATGTTGATTCCCAATTCCTCCACTATTTGGGTTTCTCTGGCGATGAGTTTTACAGCATCAGCTGGGGCATCAAAGAAATAAGGGAAAATTTTTTGGAACTCTCTGTCAAAGTAGCCTCTTTATTTTTTCCTCCTTATTAAAAGAAAGTATATGATTAAAACTTTTAAAATATCTAATTTACCTTTCTTGTCTTTTTCTTCTAGTCATAATAAAAGTCATATTTTTTTAAAAAAATTATAATTCTACCACCCTATCTTTCAACTTGTTGAGTAGAACTATAATACCTTTTGATTTGTTCTCAGGTTAGCATGAACAAGAGGAGGCATGCTATCCATTGACTCTGCAATGGCATGCGCGTAAGCTCCCATTTCTACTTACCCACCGTGACTACCTTTGCATTTTGAACTGCTGAGAAAATATATTATTTTTTATATTTATATTTTTATTGATGTTAAAGATTATATATTATTTTATTTTTATTTTTTTATTTTTTAATTCTCATATGATATGAATTATGAGAGATATAAATTCAAGAATTAGTATGAAGATATTTTGATCATAATTAAATTTGAAAAAGTACTTTCAACATTATATCTATTTTGTATCTTCAAACTTATTTTTATTCTGACATTAAACAAAAAGTATTTCTGCTCGGAGCGTCTACTTGTAGATACTTCTGCTGCCTCGTACGAAGTTCTCAAACGCAGCCTTACTGCAGTGCCCAGGCTTCCGAAGAAACCCACGAGCCCCCCTCCGCCGTCGCCTTCCCGCAGCAGCCCTCGTCTCGCCGCCATCTCCACCGCTCCAGCCGCTCGGATTACTCCACAGAGTAAGCCGCAGAAGTTTCTTAGGTTTTCTTGCCGTTCTTCGTGGTCTGGTGGCCGGGGATCCCTGCATTCTCCATTTCAAGGGTTTCATGCCTTGCCTGCGTCGTAATTTCGAGTTGTTTGCTCTTCCGCTGTATTGTGCGGAGAAGGTGGTGTTTTCTTCTGGTATCTTGTTTGGTTTTTGCGGTTTGCTTCGAGCGGGGTTGATGAGACTGTCGAGAACTGGGTAGAGGCGCGTGTGTTGTTCGATTTTGTGGTGTTTGTTGATGTGGAGGATCGGAGCTGGGTGTTGGCGCCTGGATAGTGGGAATTCCTGCGCCTTCTTGGACCCTTTTTGCGATGCTGCGCAGTGATGGAGTTGCTGGAGTGTGGAGTGTGAGCATTTTTCCTTCCCCCCTCCCCCACTTCCCCCTCACTGTGAGCCCTGCTCCGATAGCTTATTCGATCTTTCTTTTCACTACAGAGAATTCTTCGTCTCTCTCTCTCTCTCTGTGAGTGGCTATTCTAGTACCTATTCTCGCAATGATCTTTTAGACTTGTGAATCTGTATCTTATTCTTCTGTGAATTTGGCTGTTAGGTGGCTGAACCAGACGAACCACCATGTAAGCTCCAACCTATGTAATCTTTTATCTTCTCCTTTCTTGCTTTTTTGTTTATTATAACTTCATTTTCAATGCTCTTAATTTTATAGGTTTTTTAATATCTTTTTATTGCAGGCCTAAAAGGAAGTATCAGAATAAAGCTGCAAGACAAAACAAAGATAAAAGAATTGCCATAATTGACATAAAGGCTGATTCACAAAAATTAAAAGACACATTACAACCCAAAGGAGGGAAAGGTTCAGGAGAAATTAATAAAGGTTCTATAAATCAGAGGAAGTTGGACACTGATGTGTTCCAAACATATCTCGAGTGAGACATGTTGACTTGATATAATTCAGATTATTCTTTTTATTGTTAACGTTTAAGTTAATTTTTCTATTTTCTGTTTAAATTTAGCACTATGTGGGCCTACACTTCTTATAGTCAAAGGGAAGGAAATACATATCTTGATTGTCTATGGATCTCAGACTATTTCGAAAAGGGTGACGTAAGTAATGCACTACGATGGATAGTCAAGAAGGACATTTTCACAAAGAGATATGTGTTTGTACCAATTTGCCGCTGGTGGGTTATCCAAGCCTTCACTTGTATTAACATATTTGATAGTATCCCATTTACAATTGTAGTGTACTCTTCAATTCTTAACAGGTCTCATTGGTTCCTAGTCATCTTATGTAACTTTAAAGAGAAATTTCAATCAACAACCAGTCCTCCGTGCATTCTACTATTAGATTCCTTACAGGGTGATAATCTATCTCAAATTAAGGTCGATGTTAGAAGGTAATTATTTTTTAACTCTACCTTTCGCATATGTATTTTCCATATATTATTTTTTAATTTAACATTTATTTTGTCTTAATTTTTTATTTTTTCAGGTTGGTCTGTGACATATGCAAAGAGGCAGCTAGAGAAGGTGCCGTAGTTTTTTCTAGGTCTATCACATTTCATGTTCCTCAGGTAACATGATATTTTTCATTGACAATTAGAAGTGGATTTCTATCCCAATGGGACTTACATAATTATGCAGGTTCCCCAACAAACCAATGGAAAGGATTGCGGGTATTATGTCCTATACTTCATCAAGTTGTTCTTGACAAGCGCTCCTGCTTCTTTCTCTCTACAAGGATATCCGTACTTTGTATGAGTCTTCTTAAGTTCTTAACTGTGTTTTATTATATATATATATATATACATATACATATACATATATACATATATATATATATATATATATATATATATATATATTTATTATTCTGGATATGCACTCTTTGTTCTTACTAATACAATTTTTGTTTTGGCTTTTAGCTTACTAGCCAATGGTTTACTTTGGAGGACTTTGACTCTTTCAAAAAATACATTTGCAAGCTTACGTTTTTCGAAGATTGGGGAAGCACTAATGTACCTTATGTTGATGAGGGAAAGTTAGAGGATAGGAAAAATGCATTGGATTCTCTGCAATGTAGTGGCAGCAACCAAGGCTCTCCTATGCAAGATAGACTGCAGGGCAAGGAAGATGTAGGAGCATCCCTTTCAATTAGGGCTCAAGGCAGCAACAAGGGCACTCCTAAACTCGTAGGTGCATCATGTAGGAGAACTTTGCTGACTAATGGAAAAAGGTTTGGAATATATATTTTGATTATTAATCCTATTTGAAATGCATATTTATAATATGCCTGCTGAACTGGTTTGTTTTTAAGTTTTCTTGGTTCTTTGGCCTCTCGGGACATTGTGAACATGATGAAATGCCACTTTAATGAACCATGGCCACAATGGAAAAATGTGCCGAAGATTGTAAAAGAGCTTTTATGGGAAAAGTTTAAGGTAATGTTATATTTAGTTAGTTAAGTAATTGATGAATTCCATGTATATGTAACAATTCTTCTAGCAAATTGTAAGAGTAATAATAACATGCATTCTTTTGAATTCTTTAGGACAAGTACATCTGGCCAACCGAGCAAACTAATTTATATCGTCGTGTTTGGGCACAAACATCTCAAAGGAACTTCAGTAGCATGCTTGAAAAAGCAAGATCAGAAGCCAAAAAGAAGGCTAATACAACAAATATAGAAGAAACTAAAGGTTTTGGACCTTCGTGGATGGCTAAGGAGACATGGGATGCTTTGATCGATGGACATTGGAACAATGAGAACTGGAAAAAAAGATCCAAGGCTGGACATAACAATAGACGCACTGAAAAAGATGGTAGAATCTCAAAGCATTCTGGTGGTTCCATCTCCTTCTCTACACATGCCCAGAAGATGTTTTTTTTTTTAAATTTTTATCTGAATATTTGAGTTAGAACACTCGTGGTAATATTTTTCTGGATCATTTACTAATTACTTTTTCTGATTATTTGTTACAGTAAAAAAATTTGAGCAAGCCTGTCATGCATTTGGAATTATTTGAACATAAGCGTGGTGGCACTGGTGATTTCGTTGATGTGAATTCATAGAATGTTAGTGTAAGTTTTTCTCATTTATGGTTTATTAACTTGATTGTGGTGGTTTTAAACCTTTCAAGGAAAGTTTCTTTAGCATACTAGACAACACTTGTTAGAACTGTCCTAGCCTCCATGAGACCTAATTCTATGCTTTCCCTCTTCCTGCCCACTATAACAAGTATCCCACTGCAGGCACCTTGCTTACCCGCAATCTAGCCTGGCCCTTTCCACCTCCCTGCAACCCCACAGCAGCAACCCAAAACCCAGGTCCGCCCTTTCCACCTCTCTTACAAACTCTTCGGCCTATCCACACCTTGCCCACCCACAACCTATCCTATGCATAATGTGCAAATTAGAATCATGAAACAAGGAGCACCATTTTGGTGGCTGACATCGATTAAGAATGGATATGAACCATACTTGTTAGTCCATTCCCAGACTAATGGGACAAGGCTCCCTGCTAACTGCTGAGAAATAAAAAGAAGACAGAAGAATCTTAAAACTAGAGAATGTTCTCACTGCATGTTTGTATGCATTATTGCATGAATGTTGAATTCTAATATTTCATCGTTTAAGAGATTCAGATCCTCTATTTGTTTTTGCTAGCATTGTGCTTCTTTATTTGTTCATGTTTTTTCTTTTCTAGTTATGAAATTACAGAGAGAGTTAAACCAAGTGACATTGAGAGGAATCTGGCATTCTCATTTTTTTGCAGATTTATTTAAAGCTTCCTATACATTCCTTTTCTCTCTGTTATGTTTAACCAGTTAAACCTTAGTCTTGCTACATGTAGTCACTCTCTTATGTTGCTGATTTTTTTTTTCTCCTTCGCAGTCAAATTATGAAGCTTCCTTGTGGTCCAAATACGGAGAGGACAATTCCTCTTATCCCAATTTTAATTGACAATCATGGATGGAAGCAACAGGGAGTCCAATCAGGGGGCGGCTCTATGGACTTGGGACTGTAGAGAAGAATAGTGCAGGGACCAGCTTATGTTCTCAGTCCTTCACATCACCATTTGTTGGCAGCATTTCTCGAGCTACACTAGATCAACAAATCCAAGGGCAAGTACAAAAGCAACTGCAAGAGGCCTGCTAATTGATGCCCATGGAGTTGAAGGCAGAAGTATGCCAGGAACTACATGCAGAGGTACGCTATGTGAGGAGGTAGCAAGCCTCGTAAAATGTGACTTGGCTTTGCAACAGCATAAATGGGAGACTCTATTCATGTTACCAGTGATTGTAGTGGCTCTCCTGCAATAATTTGACAGATGTTCTGCACACTTTTAATACTGTAAATACTCTGGTCATCTTCTGAAAATTTGTTTTTTACAATGTGATACTATTTTTCTCTGGATCTTTTTTTTTTTTTTTGCTTGTATGAATTAGAAAGGTTCTAGGTTATAGAGTATTGTATGTATGAATATGTGGTACTATTATATATTAAACATCTTGTCAGAGATTTCTAGGTCTGTGACAGAAATTTGTCACTAGATTCCATGACCTGCAAACATCAGCTTGGACTTGTGATGGTTAGTGACAGGCGACATAGCGACGGTGTGCAGTGATGAATAGCGACAGCAATACAGTGACAAAGGATTGATCACTATTGAGTCATAAATCTATCATTTTAAGAAAGGTAGTGATCGAAGCTTCATGACAGATTTGCGACGAACAATTTTGTCACAAAATTAGGGACAATTTGTCGCAAGATATCAATGAATGTTTAGCGACAAAATCATGACGAAGTATTCCTAACAAAACTCTGTGACGGGAAAACATCTGTCACAAGCTGCTTCTAACGTCTGATAGAATAAAAAACATTCTATTTGATTCTTAGTGACCGATTTGTGACAAAAGATTAGCGACTGAAATTTGTGACGTCATACATCAGTCACTAATCTGTGATAAACAAGGAAAAAATCCTCAGTCATTTCTAGTGACCAATTGATGACAAAGGTTTGTGTAGAAAAATTTGTAATGGCCATATATCTGTCACTAGTTGCGATGAATCACGTGCTTGATTTTATTACGGGACTTCTCATTTTTTGTGATGGACTTATCCGTCACCACATTGGTGATAGAATAATGTTCGTCACAAGTGGTCACTAAATAGTGATGGATAAGGGGGAAGAGATTATTTGAATTTGTGACGGCACTACCCTTCCCATAGACTTTTTTGTGACACAATACTGTTTATCACAAGTTGTTACTAAATGGTAACGGATAAGGGGAAAATGTTGATTGGAATTTGTGTCGGCGTTGTCCTTTTGTTGGCAGAATTATTCGTCACTGTCACTGATTATTGATGGATTTCTGTCTGTCACTAATTTTTTAGATTATGGACGAGGGTTATAGGGACCACTGTAGGTGACCACTAATGGCTTAGTGACCGTTTTCATCAGTTTTCCAACATTTATTCTTGGTACATACTACATGTTTCTGCTGAAAGATTCTCAACTGTTTCATTTTTCCCCTCTTTTGAGTCGTCAGCTACTTAATTGTCTGTGATGTGAGAAGTCCTCATCCATTGAGCTCTGCTGCAGGTAATTACTTTCTTTTCTGACTGGTTGTGTGATATTCTAGTCTTGATAAACTGTGGAAATTATTTTTTCAGTTAGTATCTGGGGTTTGCCATGGTTGCCCATGTTTTTAGCAGTATTCATGTTTTTGTCTTTGCAGAATTAAAGGCTTTGAAGATTCAAAGGCAATAATAGCAATGTGGTGAATTCACTCTATAGTGCACCGTGAGAAGTATCATATGGGAACCCTATCCATATCTGCTGGGAATATGCTGAACATTTTACTTATTTAATTCTGACGTTCCTTATCTGAGAGTGTTACTGTCTGCGCCACCTCTGAGTATTGTATGTCATCTGGGAGGGGTATGTCATTCTGGGAGGGATATAGATATCTATACGATGGGGTTTTCTCGTGGTAATGACCATAGTTGAACAAATATTTTTCGAGCTGTTAAGCATTGTTTGCCTGGCCCGGTAAGGAAGATTATCAAGTTTTAACTTGTGTTTTCTAAGTAGAGAGAACCTAAACATGTAACAAGTCAATTTCATGTAACAGTATATTTCCGTTCTACCTGCAAGCAAGCAATTGCCAAAACAATGTATAAAGCATGGGACTACAACCAAGTATTCGTGGAGAAAACATGTGGGTGCGCGCATACCAGATTATGTGATTTGTCAGGCTATATTGAATATGATGGATGCACCTTTAATATGCACAAGGTTCTTTGAATTGTTTTAGCTGTCAGAAAAAGGTTTTTTAACTTTTAGAAAATATATGCTTGATCTACATGTAATAGTAATGGTGAGGTGTTCAAATAACTGCCAATACCATATGTCTTCTTTCTAGTGTAAAGTGGCCTATAAAGGATCAATGGATACCGTACCCCATCATAATTGCGACATTTATGAACCAGGGGTATAGTTTGTCGTAGTTTTTCATTCTTACCTCTAATTGAGCAGCATTTCTTTTGCTACCTAGTCACTGCAAAACGTAACTTTCATTAGTCTCATCGTGGTCTAACCCACATAAGGTGATAAAGATGTCTCTTTTCTTTTTGAATTATGGATGTATCTTCCTTGGTTGTGCACAGGGGTAGGACGATTAAATTTTTAAAAACTTCCCTCAATATTGAGGCTGCAAGCAAGATTATGGAATGTTGGTTATGCCAAGTTTTTTCTCATCCATGTGCCTTTGACAGGGTGCAGGAATGGAACACACCTTCCTTGTGTGCTTTTGTTAACAGGGGCTTTTGCGAGCTTACACTTACCAGATTGGTAAATTCCCTTTTTTCTTTTAACAAAGCTATGGTGCCATCTGCATCCAAAGACAAAGGTTTTCTCTCTCCCATGTGAAATCTTCATTCTTCACCACTTTCAGGTTTCTGTGCGGGATTTTGCCCTAGCAATTATGAGGACAGTTTCAGTCTCAGGAGTTTGAACATTTGTGTATCACATTCTCAATTCTTGAGGAAAAATTTTATATAATTACAAGAAAACAAAATTGTTTGTTGGTCAATTAAGTCTGCACAAGCGACTTATAATTTTTCCAATGTTCAAAGATGCTTTTGAGTGATTGATTCTATTGTTTTTTGTTCATGATTTTGCTTTGGAATCTCTGACCATGTTGATTTTACTTTTCTTCCCATTTCATTGTAGGGAACTGATTTTGTTGTCGAGGATGGAACTAGGGTGGCTGATCCTTCCGCTGTCGTGGACATGACAAGTGGTACTTCTCCAAATTGTTCGACAAGGAAAGGTATTCAGTTGTCTGACATAATTTCAGTCATCATCAGGATCATTTGTATCACCTGGATGAAAGGAAGCCCTAATAATGCTTGTTTTAATAAGTTCCAAAGTTGACATTTCCATGCTGGAAATAAAGGTTAGAGTTTGTTTTAGCAAAAGAATGGGCAGGGTGTAAATCATGTTACAAGGGAAGTGAAAAATCTGGTTTCCTTGATATATTTTTGGAGGAGAGATGTCCTATCGAATATCTGGCATTGTTCATGGGGAAGGAATGTTTAAGAATATGATTCTTTTAGACAATCAACATGGTGGAGCACAAGGTGGTGATGAAAGCCTGTTGATTGGTGGATTTGCATGCTAAACATACTTGGGGCCTAAGGAGTGAGGTGTTCATTCATTTCAGGCTAGAGGTTGGGACCTGGGAGAATGGTCACGGATCTCAGATTCCGTTCGAGGAGGGATTCTGTTGTATTGAGGACAGAGCAGACTGTTCCAAACATTACTGAATGCCTTCCCAGTCTAGGATGTTCCTAGATCATTTTTTTCTAACCTGTGGATTTTGATTAAGTGGTGAGGACACATGTGTGCGTGTCCGATTCAATCCGGCCCATATTTACCGCCACCGCCGCTAGACGTCAGCAGCAGAACGAGCAGTGTTATGGTTTAGAGATGCCTTCTGATGCATTTGTCCTTTTTATTCTAGGGTTTTTGGATTTGAGCTAGGCCCACTTGAGGCCCGTGTAGTCATTTCTTATTTTTTCTCTTTATCCTGTACTTTTTGCTATTATAGGGATATAGGGACAGCATGGTCATTTGTGAGTCTAGGGCTTCCTTTTTGAGGCCTATATATATATATATATATATATATATATATATATATATATATATATATATATATCCTATATATTCCCTTTTGGGAAACCTAATGATTGCTAATGAGAAAAGAAGCTTTTGGCCGCCATTGTTGTGTGTGTATGTGGAGCCCGTGATGGGCCTGTGAGAAAAAGGGGTTGTGAAGCCCCAGGTCTTCGTCTTCTTCCTCCTTACTTCCTCACCTGCTTCATTTGCTTTCCCTGTCTTCTTCTCCTTCCTAGGCCTTCGAGCCATTCACCGTAATTCCCCTTTACTGTTTTCTCTTTTTGTTCTCTGTTCTTTGTCTGTGAGTCGCGTTTGGAGGGCGCTGCTGCACATCACCGCTTGATCATCGTGTCGCCACCACCCTCATCATATGATTTGTTCCACACGACGTGCAAGTCGTCTCGCGCGGGGTGACATCGTCGCCTGTGCCAGAGAAGCGTGAGCTCCGCCCGATCACCAGCCAACTGCCTCGCCACACATCAGCGCGACTGGGTTCACCTATCCTAGGCATTGTTGCTTGTGCCCAATTCCCTGCCCCGCCCTGACGTCTTTGTTGATCGCGCCCAACCCGAATCATCACGTCCCTCCACGACACCCCTAACTGGCCTGCCATTCGTAGCCATCATCATCACAGTCTTGCCACGCACCGCGCCAGGGTGCGCTCGCCTTGGCCAAGATGCATTCGTACCTGAGCTCTTTGTCGCCCATGTCAGGATGCCCGCCTGGCCGCCACCACGCGGCGACCCCGCCGCATTCGCCCTCCACATCATCGTCGATCGAGCCCGGTCGGCGTACTGTTCCCTCTGCGCGGCGCCAGGGCAAAGTTCGCAGCAGGACTTTGTGGTCGTTCGAGCCACCAAGGCCTTCAACCTTTGGCTCTGTGGAACGTTGGTCCTGATCGTAGAACCAGCCCAATAGTAGCCCTATTAGTGGTCTCCCAGCCATCTTGGGCCCATTCGGCCACTCCCTATTTCCACAATACACAGGATGAAGCTGATCGAACCATTTCGTGCGCGGTGGTGGATCTTGCGGCCTCGGTGGACAAGCCTCACTCTAGCAGTGGGCAGGTTAGCTGTAATAGCCATCCCAGGACCCACTCTTCTAATGTACAATGTCACATTCCGTCATGCTCAAGTGCGATTTAGGCTCTTAGCTCGTTGTACTAGTTCACTGTCGCTTGTGTGATTGTGAGATACCTGTCCTGTGGCCTAATTTGAGATGGTTGTTGTTGTTGATGCCCTAGGTTGTTGGTAGTCCTCACTCCTCACTACCATCGATCCACTAGCTACTCGCTGCGAGGGATGGCTTATTAGTTTGCAATTCTTGTTACATCCACATACTTTCTTTCATGGAAAACTGTGCTCGTTTATGCTTATTTGTTGTCCATCAGGGTGTTTATTGTTGATCTTGACTCGTTAGTAGTAGTTGGAGTCTTATTGGTCGCCGTTCCGCATCATCTTTTGGTATTAGAGCCATAGGTTGATTGTCTAGGACTTGTCCTTTCATATTTTTAGTTTGCTGCGTTTCATCATATTAATCTCATTTTATCATCTATTAGCTTTCATTTCGTCATGGCATATCATTTTGGGGTCAATTTCATACTAGTTCCACAGTAGGTTGCACTTCTTGTTCATTTCACTGCATATGCCCACACGTAGTGATATTGATTTCTATAGCTCTGTACCTATGTTTGGATTACACATTGGTTCACCCGCGGTCCCTAAGATGACAGAGTTGTTCGACCAGTTCATGCGCCGAATGGATCAGTTGGACCATCACCTTGATGAGCGCCTTGATCGCTTTGGAGAGTCGCTTTGGACCGTACATGATAAATTGTCTGATTCCGAGCGTACAGTCTAGGGGTTAGTGGATAATGCTTCCGCTCATGCGGGACACCTATAGGCACCCAAGTGCCCCCTCCCTTCTTTGCGAGACTTTGTAATGCGCGTCGCCTTGGTGACGCCACCCCGACGAACTGTCCGAAATGAGGCTCGTTCGTTGCAATACTTGACAAAGAGGTGAGGGAGTAATGTGTGATTGTAGGAGCAAAGTTACTTGTCCCGTGCTCTGTGGGGATGAAGTGATCGCGTTGATGACATGAGCGGGATGAGAGTGAGTTCTTCTCTCCACCTCTGGCCGCCTGGGATGAAGGGCTCCGAGCTCCAATTACCTAGGTAGTTGCTGCAAGGAAACACATAAAGGTAACCTGATTAGCGTTGCGAAGTGTAGTAGCTACTCATGCAAGTAACTAAAGCAAAGAACAAATGAGGGGTGAACGCACCGGATGGATGGTTAAGAGGAAGAGTGACCAAGTTTTATGGCCACTCACCTCTTGATTTTTGGATGTGAAAACCTCTTGAATATTGGGTGCTAGGAATGCCTCTGTGCATGCATAAATGTGTGCATGTGCACGTAAGGAAATGGTGATTTTCGAAATATGGGTTATGCTATGAAGAAAGAATGAAATAAATGCTTGGAAATGAAAGGGAAAGAGGTTGGAGATCAAGCCCAACTTCTCCTTGGTGGTAGGGGACGTCCTCAAGAAGGTTCTCCTCGTCAGTTAGCATAGCTTCAAGGCTCCAAGTAGAATCCAGCTTCCAACCCCTGTTCATGGATGGCACCCATGGGGGTTTTATAAAGGGAGTGGAAAATAAGAGTTTTTTGGGTCTAAATCTTCGTTTTTGGGGCTTTGGCCAATGAGAGGAGGTCAAGGAGTGTGCTTTTTGGTCTCCTCGGTCAGACAGAGTGGAGAATGTTGGGATAGTGGCAAATGGTGGCTGAAGTGGGCGGAGGTTGTGGCTGTTACTGTTTGACTGGGTCAGATGCAGTGGACGACATCCTCAATTGCCGTCTGCATATTTAGTCGGCAGCCATATCTGCTGTACGTGAGTGGAAGGCGGCATCCCAGACTGCCATCCAGGACCTTAATAGGATGGACTTTGAAGCTGAGCGTTCTGGGCGGTTGTTGAGGGTGCCGTTCAGAAAGGAAGACGGTAGGAAGGTTTGCCGTCTAGGAATTGTAGGCGATAGGAAGACCTGCGGTCCATAGACCTAGGCGGCGGTGGAGGTTGCCGTCTAAGGATGGCCTTGGAGTTTGGTGTAGCTTTGGTCAAGATGGTTGAGCTTCAATTTTAACAAAGACACTAGGGGAGTTTGAAACATGAATCATTATGAGGATGCCCATACAAGCCCACAGGCGTGTCCAAAATGGGGTGTCTACAGATTCCCCTTCAGAATGTCCGTTTTGCAATGGAGGGTAATAGAGTGATAAATGGGTGTTCTGAAAAACAAATCCAATTTTGGACAGCCTGCGAAGGATGAACCCATTCCGGAGATGATGAGTGAGTCCAAATGAACGTCCAATCCTGAACTATTTGGGTTGCAAGGTTGATTAAGGAAAGAGAAACACTACCAGAGATCGCAATCCAGAGGATCCTCGTGCGACATGTAATCCAGAGTAACATCCCGTATAAGAATATATTAAATAGACTAAATCAGTAGACTACTAACAACATTGTTAGTCATTTTTCGGAGTTCGAGTTGAAAAGAACTTCGAAGTTAAGTGTACTCGGTCAGGAGAAGTCTCGAGATGGGTGACCTTCTTGGGAAGTCTATCAATTAATACATTTGTTGGGTCAGTTAGCTGATTGGATGATTAAAAAAATCTTCTTGCATTTGTTTTTTCTAATGTAATTTAAATAATAGAGAGATCAATATGGGAAGGAAAACTTCTCGCATTTGTTTTTTTAATGCAATTTATTAAAACAACTTAATGTAGGTGGATAAACGTGCGGTGGTTAGCGGGGCGAACGGAGGGTGGAGAGATACTAGTGTGTGAGAGAGATCTGGGGGAGAGGGAAGAGAGAGGTCTGTGCGTGTAAGAAATTTTCAAAAAAATATACACTCAGGTCGGGATTGACTTGAGTTCATTGGCTACATCATCTGATTTTTGATCAGACGCTCTAAATTTTTTAAAAAAATCTGACAAAAAAACAAAAAAGTCGACCTACTCCCCGTTGGGCAAGGAGCAGGGCCACTGTCTGATCCGGACGGCCCTGCGTGCCGCAGTGCAGGACACGTGTCCGGCACTATGCCTACAGTGTAGCAGGTATTTCTCGGATCCAGATTTTATCTAAATTCGCTTCGGATTCAGATTCAAATAGTTGGATTTTTATTAAAAAGGTTACCTATGGAATCATAAACAGATATCTATTTATAATCTACTTAATAAACTAAGTGGTCATGGAAATCACATCTGTTCTGGATCAAATTTACATAATAATCATTATTTACATATAAACTGAGATAAAATAATTGTTTTGTACCTCATGTTAAATGTCTATTCATATGTTGGTATTTTAGTTTAATTATGCTTGCATCAAATGAGTACTTTTAACATTTTATCTTAAGTATTCTTTTCATTTTGTGATATTACTCCAAAAATTCATATATTAATACAGATAATTTTTTTTAAAAAAATTCCTGAATTATTTGTATCCGGTACCTTTATCTAAACTAATTATCTGAGTATCCAGATACTATCTATATCTGCTCCGAAGCCTGCCATATCCGAAATCTAATATCCATTCTGTGTCCAGATCGTAAACGGGAAGAACAGGTATGGATCATCTATTTATCTTAAACGGATAGATGTAAAAATGCTATATCTGCTTCTTTAGCAGTCCTAACTATTTACTTCTCTTTTGTTTATTATACCTCATTGAATATTAACATGACCTTTTTTAGGAACAACGGGTGCATCATTTATTTTTCTGTAGAATTATGACAGTAAAGATTACACTTACCAGAATAATAGATTCGCCATGCTGAAGTATGGTTTCCCTTTAGTGTACAGAAACCACTAAATGAGATGACCTCTGCACAAGGAAACAGTCACACCTTCTAATTCTTTCTTTTGGATTCAAATTAAAGTTTCAGTTAAATCACGACTATGTTTTAATGGCTTCTTTTAAATTTGAATGTGAGCTTCAAGGGAAACCGTTAGATAAGCTTCTTCATGGACAGATTGTCAAATTTCTCAACAGCTTCCCTGTATAGTATATCTTACAATTAACGCCTATGAAATCATTACTTCGGTTAGTGATTTCATTTCAGGTTTTTTGTATATATATTCCTCGGAATTAGCAAAATATGCAAAATTTTGATAAATTCTGATAATATTAGGAGCATATACTAGTAAATTTAGGAGTATACGTGTAAAAATATTTAAAATCTTTTTAACATATTTGGTCGGAGTTCACGGTATTTTGATGGAGGATAACCACAACACTTCTCAGGTTTTTATTGGTATTTTAGTTGATATATAAAAATTTAAGGTATAAAATATAAATACACTAGTTTTTAGAGATATACATACAAAACTCTCTTTTATGCTTTTGGCAAAAGAGCTGCACCACCTCTCCTCTTGCCTCCACGGCTCAATGGTGGTAAACCAGGCAATTGCGGGAGTAACAAGGTAATTGCAGGAGTTAGAAAGCTAGCCACTTTGATAGATTGGATTTTTGCTGTTCACCGAATTATGACATTAACGTTTCACCTATGAACTAATTTAAGTATTTGAGTGCATGCTGGAGATCGATGAATCTAAAACAATACGCTCCCTGAATGAAGTGTGCAACACTCTTCTGAATTCTGATGTGCATGTCCAAAAATAGTGTTTCATGTTTTTTTTAATGTATTGCACATTATATGATGTTATTTGTTCACATATAATGTATAACTTTGGGGTTTTAAAGACTTAGTATTAAAGATATCTAACCATTAGAGTACTAAAGACTAGTATCAAGGGCATAAATTGCTGAGGACAAATACTTTTAATCTTAATTAAATAACGACAAGATGGACACCCTACAATATTGTTTACTTTTTTTTTATTGTTTAACCATAGTTGATGTACATTAAATTATATTATCATCGTAAGAAAGTTTATGGACCAATCTTATAATAAATATCCTGTGGGTAATGGGATAAGATACAGGAGTAACCCTCCAGTTTGATAGTTATAATGAGATGGAGGTATTCCCAATTTTGGACGCTAGCTAGACAAGACCTTAATACCAGTAATTAGGTGCCTTGATCCTCTTATGTCGTGGTTTATTTATATATGCCCATTTATACATGTGGCATACGAATAATTTGTGCATATATGTTATAATCTATATTTCGATCTAATAATTTGATATCCTATGACACTTCTTGATAAGAACTGGAACTCTATCAACTTTTCCAATACATATTTGATTTGTTAATTGATGACTCCATCTACAATGCATATTATGAATCATGAAACTCAACGAATATGCTTAATTTAACTTTTGCGAAGTGGGATATCATTATGTGCTTATATGACTTGATTAGGACCATTTCATATGTTAATGAACCAACTATGTGATATGCAGACTCACATGCTAGAGAGATTTCTAATTATGGAACTTGTGATTTGATAAATATACCATGTGATGATAAAATCATTTGATTAGCAGACTATAATTTTGTGTAAGTGTGGAATCAAGGGTTTTAGTATTGATCTATTTGAGATGAAGAGGGTTGGTCATCTAGATCATTAAATAAATTTTCAAGGACAAAGTGTGCAAAATTTGACATTTTGATGGAATAAAAGGATGTTCATACTCATGTCTTAGTTAATATTTGTCTGTGCCAAATCATTTATGCTTTTTCTTTATCAAATCATTTATGCTAAATGAAGATAGAGACATTCGCAAGTCATGAGACAACACTACGCAATTCCTCAATGTAAATTATTAATTTATCTACCCTTTTAGGAATATTTGGCGCAAGCTCTACTTAGTTGTATTTGTGAACTTCTCATAGATTTTTCGTCTAATTACTTTGAAGGAAGGATATAAGATTTTTGCAAACCACTTACATGATTTTTTTTTTTGTTCAATAATGGTCTAAACATTATAACGCCACTTTGATTGGAGAATAGGAGAAGAATAAGGCCTCTTATTCTTAGAATAAGGTTAATTCTAGTTTGATGGGCAGAATGGCTTATACCGCATTAGAATTGATTATACTAGAGTAAGGAGAATAAGTAATTCGACCTTAGACTCAAGAATTGTTTATCCTTCTTATTCCGTCAGTGGGTCCCACAGAACTATCAAAGCTAAGCACCCCTTATTCTAGTATACGTTATTCCGGATAACCTATTCTGCAAACAAATTGGGGCATAATAAGATTTATTTAAATTAGAGAAAAATATAAAATTTAGGAGAAGAGTTGAGTATTGTGCCAAAGTCTATCACCATCTTTTTCATGCCGGAAGTAAGAGTGCCAAAAGTAATTTTCAAAGAAAAAATTCCTTAAATGCACCTTTAATATGAGATAAAAGATAACCACAAAAGACAAAAATATAGTTGAAAGCTAATATTTTCTTTTCAGAGTAATGCTTGCTACATTACTACTAGTGCAGACCGAGTTAGAATGAGCCTTCTACGCTTTTTGCCATATGAAAAGTTCACATAAGGCTTGTCTCCCCGTTAAATACGTGTCGACATCATCCGCACATCAGTGCACATCGGGGAGACAAGAAACATGTTTAAAAAAAAAAAAGAACCCCAAATTACTTTTCTAAAGCATCTTGAAGCTCTTGCAAACATGCACGCTAGAATGCTCTCTAGAGCATTATGCTCTTGAGAGGATCCTAATATTTTTATTATTTTTTTGATTTGATTCCCCCATTATGCATTTACGTGTAGATAACATTGGAGTCATTTAATGGGAGACATGTCTTATGTGGGTTTTCATATGGCAAAAGAGGATAGAGAAGCCCATTCCAGTACATCATTTCCACATCGACGGCGGTGTAACAAGTATTATTCTTCTTTTCGAATTTCTTGAAACTCCTAAACTACGAATAAAATTCCAACAATATATGCCATCGTAGGACTGCCAAAGATCATACTTATTGTGTGATTAGGGATGAAAATGTTACCAATAGTCTGATTATTTTATCAATTGTTAGGTAGTAGATCAGCCAAATAACAATATTACCTTATGCTTATCACTAACTTCATCGATTTAGCAAAATTTTTTAAAAATGTATAATAAAATACATGCATTAGATCATTGAAGAAAATATTTTTAACTTGAATATTATATTATTAAAAAATGCATAATCTTCGGTATATTTTCTTAACACATCCGGATCCAAAGAAAAAATGATTGATTCTTCAGCCCTTTGCTCACAGCATTGGCGTGCCCGACTGCACAAACGCTGCCAACACCAAATGTGGTACAAAGGCAAATGTTGTGGAAAAGTACCTTTTCCCCTACTTTTCCGTACGTGGACGCTTACCATTGAAGGGCTGTGATTGATGAAACGTGGGCGGACCCGATTGCTTTTGCGGAACCGGGCATGGCATCCGAAGTTAGGCCGCTATGGAGGGCAAGCGAGGCGGGAAAAAGGGGCAGGTGGGTAGAAATGATATCGCCGTCTGGGGCACCAGAGCAATAATAATAACAATAACGACGTTGAACAAAATTAGCAACGAGGCGGGAGGGAGCGCGATGACTGCTTCCCTTATCCGGGAAAAGGATTCTTTGCTTCCCACGTTAAGAAATTGAAACAGTTGGGAAATGTACCCTGACGTTGTCGTATTTGTGTTTAAGCCCGTACGTTGCAAACAAAACACATTTTACTCTATATCCGACCGTCACTTACCCTAACGACAAGTTTATCAACTCAGCCTGTGTGATCTTAACACCTTTATTCGAGGACATGGTGATACTTATTGGAAGGCAAGAAAAATGAACTTTGATGGTAGAGATACCAATCTTGTTAAACAAGGAAAAATTGGAGAGTTTGAAGAAACGTCATTTAAATAGAGAAGCAAATACAATAGTTGACATGCCCACTGCTTTAGAGGGGCAGATGGCTAAAGAAACTTTAACATCACAACAACGAGAGAAGATTCATTGTGTGCTCCTACTCATAAAAGTCTAAGAATGTCTCAAGTATTACTTGTTGTCGCTAAATGACTGAATTCACTTTGGGCCGAGTAGAGGCACCTACAAAGTTGCAATAGTCAGATGCTGAAGTTTTAGAAGTCTTTATCTCCACGGTGACATAGTGACAAATATGGAAACCTTAAGGCTACAACTCAAATAATACAAAGAGGCTTAGGAGGTTTATAAACAAATCCACTCGGAAGAGGAAGCCCCTCTCCTCTACTCAAAGAGGCAAGATCCCATGCGCCGCAGTGCAGCTTACAATTATGGGGATGGGGAAGAGCCTCCGAGGTTACGTGGCAATTTATCATAGGCTGGGTGCAATGAGCCAGGGACCACAAGAATACTCCCTCTTGTGGAGGCAGTGGTTCTCAGGAGACGAAACGACTTAAATTCCCGCTACTCTGCTACACGCTCACGAGGCAGTGGTGCGCATTTCCGTTTCTGGTATAGAAGGGCGGGAGAAGGCGGCAGAGCCCACGCTTCCGAAGGAACTCCCGAGCCCTCCTCCGCCATCGCCTCCGCCGCAGCAGCACTCGCCTCGCCGCCATCTCCACCGCTCCAGCCGCTCGGATTCCTCCCCAGCGTAAGCCGCAGAAGCTTCTTACGTTTTCTTGCTGTTCTTCGTGGTCTGCTGGTCGGGGATCCCTGCATTCTCCATTTGCTAGGGTTTCATGCTTCGCCTGCGTCTTAACGTCGTGTTGTTTGTTCTTCTGCTGTGCTGTGTGGAGAGGGTGGTGTTTTCTTCTGGTCTTTTGTTTGACTGGATAATAGGAATTCCTGCGCCTTCTTGGACCATACTTTGCAATGCTGCGCAGTGACGGAGTTGCTGGAGCGTGGAGTGAGCATATTTTTCCTTTTCTTTTTTCCCCCAGATCTGCGAGCCCAGCTCCGGAAACTTATTTGATCTTTTTTTTTCAAGAATTGCTTCGTCTGTTCTTGAACGATTATTATTATTATTATTATTATTATTTTTGGTTTCGGTGGGAACTGTTATGGTTGTGTTGAGGATATGTTGTCTGCTGGCTGCTGGTAGAAGTAATCGTTGTAGTAGAAGAGGAAATACTTGAGGCTTGTGGAATTGGCCATGTAAGCACCTGCTGCCCTTCGCAGTGTGCTCTGTTCGTAAGAACTACTTCTTGTGTTGGCCATTTTGGTATTCTTCCCTCCCTTCGTCCCACAAGCCTTTTTTTTTTTTTGCGATGGTAATGTCCTCTTTTGGTGGCGCACGCATCATCAATGTTGGGGTCTTGGAGAATGCAGACAAACTTGTAGTGTGGCTGAAACCCTGAAAGTGCCAAGTGGGCATGGGCGAGGGATATTTACCTTAGCATGATGTTCATAAGCTTGAAATGATGCGCTGTGGAAGTCTGGGGGATCTGCATCGTAAGAGTACGTCTTCCCATTTCTTGATCCATGTGCTTCTTATCGACGTTCCCTTTGGTGCTGTTTTATGCTTTTGCTTCCTATTTGGTTCATTTCTTCACGATCATGGAATGCGGACGGTCTGAAAAGTTATGGTGTGATGCCGTGCACGGTAACCATCATGTACAATCTTGGATTCTTTCTTCTTTCTTCTTCCTGCTTACTGTTTCCAACATAAACTGTGGAGTCATTGTGCATAGACGTGTACTCCAATGTTTCAAAATTCAGTATTTCTGACAGGACATGTTTTTAATGAGTAATGACCTATGGTTGCTCTTAGTGGACATGTTTTTGCATAGATCATTCTAGATAGCCTTGATGTTTGTATGTTTTATATAATGTTGCTTCAGTCAAACATAAGTCTGCTTGATATGACTGTAATTGAAATGCCAGTCACAAGAATCTGAGACAGTTACATGGAACTAGTTCTAAATGCAACATTGAATGATTGTGGGTATTGAAAAAGAATACTAGGTTGAGTCTACCCGAGTGAGAAAAAAGAAAAAAAGAAACTGTGCATACTCATCAAAGGAAAGAGGTCAGGAATTACTTTGCCAGAAGAGCCTTGAATCAGGCTATTTGTTTGAGAGTGCCTTTTGTAGACAATTGGATAAGATGACCATAAGGGATCATTTTTAGGCCCATTATGCTTACAAAATCTTGACTACATTTGATGTCTAGATACTCAATGCTAGTCAATAAAAAAATATTATTTATGGTCAATGAGAGGAAGCACCCTCAGGCTACCCTTCATAAGGAGGCCAGATGATGGGGCTTGATCATGCAAGCAAGGATGGCAGTACCGGTACCGGTATCGGTGGGTACCGGTACCGGTATCGGCCGGTACCGGCCCGGTACCGATCGGTACCCAGGGTACCAGTGCCGGTCGATACCGGTACGTACCGGCCCGGCCCG
This sequence comes from Zantedeschia hybrid cultivar, assembly GCA_030544215.1. Classification (NCBI taxonomy): domain Eukaryota; kingdom Viridiplantae; phylum Streptophyta; class Magnoliopsida; order Alismatales; family Araceae; genus Zantedeschia; species Zantedeschia hybrid cultivar. The sequence goes on from JARZZO010000004.1 coordinate 61,056,533, forward strand.
GTACCGATCGGTACCCAGGGTACCAGTGCCGGTCGATACCGGTACGTACTGGCCGGTACGTACCGGTATCGGCCGGTACTGCCAACCATGCATGCAAGGGTGAGTTTTTAAAACCCTTCGATGCATGAGAGGCTGGAATATGGAGAAGTCCATGAATATCTGGCGTATCTCCCAATTATGTGAACTTGCCATGTGATGCACACATGGGATCTCATTGGGTGGGGTTGAACAGGTGACCTCTAGGGGGAATCTGGAGATAGCTTGCAGACCGAGCCTTTGGCTGGTCTTTAGTACATCATTTGACCAAGTGACTTGATATTTGCATTTTTGTATGGCCAGAAGGGAATCCATAGGCCATTTGGTGCAGCTTCTATTTAGAAGCAGTTTTGGCCCTTTGGGCTTCCACATGTTTCAGCCAGCTATAGGGAAGGCGATGAGGCCTTGGAAGCCATTTGTGGTTTTTTGCACTGTTTTTTTGCTTTCAACTCTATGCTCCAAATTGGAGCTTCCTAGATTGGGATAAGAATGGAGTTGATAGAGAAGATCTAACTTGTGTAACTACCCAAAATTAGTTATAAACACCTCCATGCAACATTTTTCTTGTTGAAGTGGAAGCTAAAAGTGACTTTCAACTAGTTTTGCCAAACACTCCCTAACACTCATCTGATATTCATAAGCTTGTGACAAATTGACATTGTCATGTGAAAGCTAGATGGCTATAAGATTCACATTTTCCCATTTCTTACTTTATGCCCTCTTTTGCTTTCCTTTACTGTGTCATTTTTTTCCCATTCTCTGCTTTTGCTTCAATTTTTGTTCACTGCATTCATTTCTTCTCCATTATAGAATGCTGAATTTCTAGGAAGTTATGCTGTCATGTCATGAATTCACTATGTATAGTCTTGGATCCTTTGCCCTTCTAGTTTATTTTATTGGCATAAAATACAGTCTCATACTCCAGCATTTCATCCAAAATTGATTATCTCACATAGCGCCTTGTTGGGTTAAACATTTTAAGTTTGACAAGAAAAAAAAAGGATCACACAATCATTATACTAAAGCATTTTGTTCTTCTGATATGATTCATTTAAGATCCATTTGTCTAGATATGATCATATACATTTGAAAGGTTGTTTTGTGCTTTCCTTTCATATAAGGTAATTGTTAGCTTGTATCTATCTAAAAATAGTTGCATTCAACGACTAATGGATGGCCATATAAAGGACTATCTTTTCCATGGACTGAGTTTAGATGGCCTTGCCAACTGGGTAATGGCCAAATGGGGAAGGAAGAATAACTTGTGTAATCATCAAAGAAATAACTGAGGAATTGCCTCCACATCTTAGGAGTCTTGAACTAGGCAATTTAGTCAAGTGTACCCTTGTGGATGCTTGAATTGCACAGTCACCTGCAGGGCCAATGTCCACACCGGTTACCCTTATGGAGGAGGCTCAAAGCATATTTTAATGCATACCCACACAAGACCATATGGCATAAGCAATTTCTTAGTCACCTGAATACTAATGACCACTCAAATTATTCTAGCTTGGAATTGGATTCGGTCATAATATTGCATTAGGTGATCTTGGGGGAGTTTTTCTTTTCTGAAATGTGTTAAGCAATTAGGTTTATGACGCTGATGATGTAATAAGGACCTAAGAGTTAATGGGCTATTCCCTTTTGTGATGTGAATTCTTCATCCTTTTTTGCTCTTTTGGGGGGTGATGGACACTTGCACCCACTTGGTGCCTTTTGTATTCAGGGTTTCTTGAGGGTTTTTTTTTTTCTGGTATACATCATTGTACATTCACTTACTTTTTGATATAATATATGTGGTACCAACCACTTTCACAAAAAGAAAAGAAAAGGGGGGGCTAAGAGGTAATGATGGCAATGAGTACGATGGCGGTGACCACAGCAACAATAATGGCAATGATGATAATTTGGAATACTCAGGTTTCTACGCAAAGTCAGTTTGGGGGAGTGGGCTGACTCTGTTTAGAATTTGCCAATTCTTGCAACCATCTAAGCACATTAGCCCAAGTGTACTCCATTGCAATGTCTGACATTTAGAAATCTTCTATTACTAAATAGCATATGTTTTGTAGACAATGTGAGTTTCAATCGGATGGTCATTTTTCTTCGAGGTTTGGGGCGAATATTTAGCTGATCGATTGCTCAATTGTTAGTCAGAATGGCACGTTCGGGCTCATATGTGTTTCACAGCCTTGGAATTTTTGTGAAAAGCATCAACAATCAATCATGTAGAAATTCCATGTTCACATGTTTCAGCAGTAAAGAGAAGAAGGGAGGAATGTATTTCTTTCCTCTTGATTATACCCTTGCCATCTCTTTCTAAGGTACACTGATCTGTGTTTACTGAGTTCGTTCTTTTTTTTTTGTTCTCGCTATCTTCATGAACAGTTCATATTTTAGAACATTTGATTGCGGAATTGATTTACGTGGTTGCACAATCATTGACTTAGAGCTTAGAAAGCTATAGAAGTTTGACTTTCAGAGTTGCATACAAGAGTCTGCACTATCAGAGAGCCATCTGGCTATCTTTTGGCTCTAGTTTTTCTAGAAAAAATATCCCAACTTTGCTTTTTCTCCATATTTCTTATATTTGTCCCAGTGCTTATTATTTTTTACATATATCTGATATGATTTCCTTTGCTTTATGGTCTTCTAGAAACATCATGAGTGTTGAAGGAGAAATTATCTGTCCTCTTTGCCTAGAGGAGATGGATGTGACAGATCAGCAGTTGAAGCCATGTAAATGTGGATATGAGGTGTGCTTGTACCTCCATTCTTTTAAATGTGTTTCTGCTGAAGTATACTCAAGATATTTCTGACATTGGTTTGCCTAAATAGCTATGTGCCGCACTTCACTACTTACATGATATTTCTTCCATGCATGTGTGCAGAATGATTTTTAAATCATCATGGCCAGATGGCATCAGTGCCGTAGTTTGACGTCTCTTCAATATTTGTTCTTTTACCACTATACTTTGCTCCAGCCACCCTGGTGGCTTATTTTTAAGGAGCACTTATTTATTTTTTATGTTTTAGTTAGTAACTGCCAAGCTAGTTACCTCTGCATACTCGCATATGCTTTTGTGAATTCACATTTTTGCTTGCTATATTCCAATTTTAACATCGCAATGATTTGTGTACTGGGTTTTTGTTTTTCTAGATTGAAACTCATGGTACTGTTTGTTCCATCTTAGCAGATATGTGTATGGTGCTGGCATCATATAATAGGCACGGCTGAGAAAGATGGTATGGAGGGGATATGTCCTGCATGCCGCTCTCCCTATGACAAGGAAAAGATACTGGGAAAGGCGATTAGCAGTGAAAGGTATTGCTAACATTTGGTGCTCCTTGGCTGTAATGCCTTGGTCTAACCTGTGAGTTTATTGTCTGCTTTGGGCCCCATTAAGCCTGCACAGTTTTGTCCCCTAAAGTGCGCCTTACAAGTTATGGATTTGAGTTTCCCATATACAGCTTTGTAAATTTTTCCCATTTTCTGATATGAGACTAATAGGGTGTTTGGATACGTTTTTTTTTACCTCTTTTTTCTTTCAAATTTAAAATTTAAGATAAAAAGGAGAAGACAACATGTTTGTCAACCTCCTTCCTAATTTTTAGGAGGACATCCAATCCTTCATTAACCTTCCCCAGCAAAAAGAACAACTCAAGAGTTGTTTTTACTTTGAGGAAACCTCTCTCTCTCTCTCTCTCTCTCTCTCTCTCTCCACGTTTCTCTCTTTCTCTTTCCAACTGTTTCTTTCTTCCCTTTCCTTCAAAAAATCTCTCCCAAACTCTCTTAAAAATAGTAACAAATTTACCAAAAAGTGGAGGAATCAAAGTGAAGTATTTAAAAAAATTAAGACAAAACTTTTAGTGATATAATTTTTCAGTATCAAATAGTCTCAAAAGAAAAGTGCTCCCAAAAACCCTATAAACCAATTCATCCCTCCCCTAGGCTCTAGACACAATGGCAATTCCACATTGTGGGCAGCTCCACATCATGACATTATGTACCATCATCTCATAGGTAGCCCTCTCCTATTGGTAGCCTTTTCCTTCTATCCAGCTCGTCACTAAGACACTATATGCCTGCCAGCTTCTACCTAGTTTTTTTCTCTCTTTTTTTCCAAACTAGCCTATGGTGTACTACAAGGGTCTAGTTCTGATACCACAATGCAACGGTACTATCCAACCATCGTGAGGTGTTGTCTGCTTTAGGCCCTTATAAGCGCATACGATTATCCCCAAAAGACGCATCTCAACTTATGTATTCGAGCCTCCAATATATATAACCGAATAACTTTTTTTCCATTTTATGGTATAGGACTAATCCAATTCATTCCTGCCCCAGCTTCCAAACATAGTGGTGGCTCTACACTGTGGCAGCTCCATGCCGTGTCAGTGTCACTATGTACCACTGTCCTATGGATAGCCTTTTCTTCTTGCCCAACTTGTGACTCAACTCCTATATTAGATGGTGAAAATAGAGTGGGAATTGCTATCCATGCATTTTGCATATCTTTCCGCAGCATTAGCATCTCAAGTTTTTTCATAGCAGAGAGGATGCAGCCTGTCTTTCTCAGAACAGTTTTTGTTGCTCATCATTCTTTAATTTTATTTTCAATATGCACAGGCTAGAAGAACTAAAAGCTGAAAAGAGACAGAAGCCAGAAAAGTCCAAGTCCAAAGTCTTAGAGATGAGAGCACATCTTACCTCTTGTCGAGTGATTCGGAGGAATCTTGTATATCTTGCTGGATTACCTGTAAATATAGGTGATAAGAAGGTAGAATTCACATCTCAATGCAACATGACACAATTTGACATGCTAGCATGCATCTGATTGTATTACAAGGTTGGGTTCACACCTCGTTATGACAAGATCCAGTATGACATTTTTGTTCATACAAACATCAAATAGCACTCTTGCCTGATTCTCTCAGGTTGTGATTTTGATGCCAGCAGGCAGTGCTTGCAAAGAAGGGTTATGATTGATCCTGTATTCCTGTTAATATGCATCTTTCATTTTTCTGTACATCGCTGCCTTTTGAGAACAAACTAATTTTGCATATCCTTTTGGCTTTTTTTTGGTTCCTTTAATGGCAACATTCAATTTTTTTTCTTCAGATTCTTCAGAAAAAGGACTTTCTTGGACAGTACGGCAAGGTTTTAAATGTTGTAATGACAAAAGCTGACACAGGGAATCAGCGGTTGTCCACCAGTTCTCACAGTGTGTATGTACTGTCCATCTTCTTTGGTTTGCATTATATTTTCCTCTTTAATAAGAGAACAGTTGTTTGCTGCTCTTTGGACATATGCAAAAAATATTGGATAGTTTGATTTCTCTTTTCACCATCCCGGGTGGGTTTTATGGGGGAGTATCAAGCAATTAATCACCTTAATTTTCCAAGATATGACTAAGGTGATACATTTTCATCAACTATAAACTCGTTCACTTGCAGTTTATGCATTGGTATGGCTGGAGGAAGCCTTCTTGAAAATATTTCCACATCTTTTTTATCTGGATGTAAACAAGGAAGCGATGGCCAAAAAAATAGTAACACATGAAAAGGCTTGGGGAAGATAGACTGTCTGAGGTTTAGAGAGTATCTGTGGGCATGTTGACTGAACTCCCACTCTCCCCCCAAATCCCCCCCCCCCCCCCCCCCCCCCCCCCCCCAATGGTACTTTCTTCTAAAAAACTTTTGGACGTGGATTGTGAACGCTAATACTCATAGGAAAGGGCTACTATGAGTGAAGCGGTGTGGAGCCACCACCCGTGGAGCCGCTATGGTTTGGAGCTACTACTATGTCTAGGGGCTGGGGTAGGAATGAACTGGATTAGTCCTGTGTCGGTAAATGGAAAAAAGTTATTGGGCTATATATGAAGGGGCCATATCCACAACTTGTGAGGCATCTTTTGGGGACAAAACCGTGCGGGCTTGACCAAAAGCGGATAATACCTCACAAGGGTTGGATTGGGTCATTACATAAATACTTTTGAAATCTTGTTAGTCTTTACTGGATATTTGTCAATACCCCAATTTTATTCATCATGTCTTGGAAGTACATATCTTTTATAGAACTTCTCAAGATTGACTGGGTTAGGGGTTACTTAAATATCTATTTGGGATCACCCATTCCTCATCTGTTTCCGATGCTTGCAATTTTTTAAACTTTCATATGTAGCATTTCTGTCCAGTTTTCAAAATTTCATCCATAAACCGTTTTTCTTTTGGGGTCTGACTTGAGATGACTTTAAAAAAAAATTCCATGATGATGTGGTGTCCTCTGTGCACTGTAGTGTTAAGGAGATTGTTCCTCTTTATTATTTTCTTGAAATGATTCTTACAAAATGTCGGTGTTATTTTGTAGCTTCCTTCGATGCTTTCTTAACTACAGCCTATTGGCCGAATATTCACATTGTTTTGTAAAGGCTTGGGGGAGATAGATTGTCTGAGGTTTAGATAGTATCTGTGGGCATGTTGACAGAATCCCCCCCCCCCCCCCCCCCCCCCCCCCCCCCCCCCCCCAAAAAAAAAAAAAAAAAAAAAGGTACTTCGTCCCAAAAACTTTTGGATGTGGATTGTGAATGCTAATACTCATAGGAAAGGACTACATGTAGGAAAGGGCTACCTACGAGTGAAGTGGTGTGGAGCCGCTATGGTGTGAAGCTACCATTATGTCTGGGGGTTAGGGTATGAAGAACTAGATTAGTCTTGTGTCAGTAAATGGAAAAAAGTTACTGGGTTATATATGAAGGGGCCATATCCACAACTTGTGAGGTGCCTTTTGGGGACAACTGTGCAGGCTTGGCCTAAAGCGGGCAATAGCTCACAAGGGTTAGATTGGGTCATTATATAGATGCTTTTGAAATCTTGTTAGTCTTTACTGGATATTTGTCAGTACCCCAATTTTATTCATCATATATCTTGGAAGGATATATCCTATAGAGAACTTCTCAAGATTGACTGGGTTATTAGGGGTTGCTTAAATATCTAGTCGGGATCACCCATTCCTCATATGTTTCCAATGCTTGCAATTTTTTTTTTTTAACTTTCATATGTATCATTTCTGTCCAGTTTTCTAAATTTCATCCATAAACCGTTTTTCTTTTGGGGGTTTGACTTGGGGATTTTGAATCTGCAGTCCAAAAAAGAAGTCAACTATCATTTTCGGTCCTTTTACTAGAAAACATCACGTTAGATCCACGGTTTGGAATTCTTTTAACAACAGATCCATTCCGTTTCTTTTTATCCTTTGAGACTGTTTAAAAAAATAGAAACCCCAAAATACCCCCATCCCATACGTGACGTCCATCTCCCCCACCCCAACCTGTGACCGACTGTAGGGCCGGCGGGTGCGACGGGGCCGTTCGGTGGGAGGCGCGGTTGGAGCGGCGGCGAGGAGGTGGGGGCGGCGGGGCCATTTGGCGGAAGGTGCAGCTGCAGCGAGAAGGTGGGGCGACGGCGCCGTTCGGCGGGAGGTGCGGCTGCAGCAGTGGTGAGGAGGCGAGGCGGTGGCGCCGTTCGGCGGGAGGCGCGGCTGCAGCGGCGGCGAGGAGGCGGGGCGGCGGCGCTGTTCGGCGAGGAGGCGCGGCTGCAGCAGCGGCGGGTGGCGCTGTTCGGCGGGAGGCACGGCTATAGCAGCGGCGAGGAGGCGGGGCGGCGGCACCGTATATCCACCTGTTTTCCTACCAGCCAAGACATCCATCAGTGTAGTCTTGCCAGCACCACTGACACCCATTAGAGTTGTTAGAACTCCTGGTCTGAATGTTCCACTCATGCCCTTCAAAAGCATCAATCTATCTTCAACAACCTCTTGTGCTCTCATTGCCTAGAAAAGAAATTTCGTAAGTAGTCAATTTTAGCTGTCAAACTAAATGGCATGTTCCTTAGGGATATCTTAAGCTGATTAAATAGGACTTGGGTTACCTCTGGCATGTCAACCGAGTATCTTATGTTATCAAACGTCATGGCAAGAGGAACAAATGGCAGAACCATTCCTTTCTTGCCAAGATTAGCACTGACAATAGCCCCTTCACTTGCGGATGTCTCAGTCGATCATTCAAATAGAAACCATCTCTCTCAAGTGAAGGGGCTTATTTAACTGGAATAACATCCCACCAATTGGAACGGTCCTTCTAAATGGACTGGAAATTTTATTGTACCCTTAGGAGTGTAATTTGGTCACTTTAAACTCTTCAACTTAACTGAATTAACAGGGACGTTGTGAAATGGATCGGGAGTTAAAGAAATTTTAGTTAAAGGACCGGGTGTTATGAAACAGGGGAGGGGGACTAGAAATTAAACCGACTGCCCTTTTTGGACTGCAGGCCAAATCCCCGTCTGACTTGAGATGTCTTAAAAACAATTCCATGACATTTTGCATGATGTGGTGTCCTCTGTGCACTGTTGTGTTAAGGAGATTGTTCCTCTTTATTATTTTCTTGAAATGATTCTTACAAAATGTCGATGTTATTTTGTAGCTTCCTTCAATGTTTTCTTAACTGCAGCCTATTGGCCAAACATTCACATTGTTTTGTATATATTCATGAGAACAGTTTGCTCATGTTACTTCTTTGAAGGTGTTAAGTTTATGGACCAAGCATTCTCATTGGTTTGTATCAAGATTTATGAGAGCTGTTCATTCATGTTATTTCTTTGTAAGGTTTAAATTTATTCTCTTAAAGTGATCAATGTTACTTGGGTCCGTCCTGTTAGAGAAGATAGTTTTTTCTTTCTTTTTTTTTGGTAAGGATGTTGTGTTTTAATTGAGTCACTGAATGAAACCATTTCAGCAGGCTCATGGTTTATACTTGGAACTTTATTTATTGATTATACTTGAAGATTTGAGTTTGCGCCCAAGATTAGAAGTTTAATAATTTATAAGATAAATAGGCTTCAGTCTGTGTTCATGTTACTGCTAGTTTGGCAAACAGCGGTGAGCCAATGTAGCGAGGGGCTAACAATAGCGATGATTGAGAACAAGATCATGGAGTGCAGGATCGGCTGATCCAGGCCAGGGTTGTCTGTGGCCAACTGGCCAATCAGATTCTGGCTGTAAAAGAATGTTCCCCTGTCATGAAAATAAGAATAAGAAAACAGCTGGGATCAGTCCACTGCAGGCTGAATCAGCCTGAATCTGACTGAAATTGGTCAGATTGGACATGGGATCAGCTGGTTTCTTTTGTGAATTGCCCAATCCTTGCCGATTTGAATTGGAGTTGGGCAATTTAAAAAATCACCCATATATATAACTATTTTTATTCATAAATACAATTTTTATTCATAAAAATATTTTTATTTGTGAAAACACTTTTTATCTTTTATCTGATTGGATCACTTCTGTTGGATTAGATGATTAGGATGATCTGATCCAATCCGCATTGCCATCAGGCATACCTCATCCAATTTACAATTCCTTGGACGGTATCCACATGTCAAGCTGCATGTCCTGTGTGTGGCATACCTTATCCAATTTACAATTCCTTGGACAGTATCCACACGTCAAGCAGCCCGTCCTCTGTGTGTTAGCATGTGTGTGCACGCGCATGTTCATGCGTGTCTTTCTATGGGGTTAGGAATCAATAGCACTTTTTAAGTGGATCAGACAGCTGTGTAGTTCACGGTGCTGCATGCATGTCAAGCAGATAAGCAGAGTACCTATGCAACTTCTTGTACCAATGATCTTTCAAAAGCTTTGGACTCATCATGGAACACAATATGACCCAAGCTTTATCCCATTCTTTAATGATGATGAAAATGGTGATGCTGTGCTGGTCAAGGCAAGGAAGTGATTTGCTGTCTGGAGTTTACAGCAGAAGGGGTAGCAGCTGAATGGTGCTGGTGGTGATGTGGAAGGAAAAATGAAGCCAGGGTCTTCAGTGTTTTGGTTGGAGAAAAGGGGCTTAACTGGATGTTTGTCTTTGTTTGATTAATAAATGGCTTTAGTCAGATACACTGTTATAATTATAGAATGCACAGTTTCATTGTATAATTTGTCTCTATGCATGACAGTTTCTTATATGTGTCCAGATTTGTTACCTTTTCAAAGGATGAGGAAGCTCTACGGTGTATTCAAGCTTTAAATGGCTTTATTTTTGATGGTCGGCCATTGAGGTAGGTGCCGTTCTTGAACCTTCGTTCATGATTCTCAAGCATTCTATGTGATTATCTTTTTGCGTGCAGAGCATCTTTTGGGACCACAAAATACTGTGGAGCTTGGTTGAAGAATATGGTCGGCGTGCTTTAAGCCCCATGCTTATTTGTTCTTCTTAGTACCTTGGTTATTCTTAATTTCTTAAATTGTAACTTGCAAATATAGATACTAGCATGTACTATCAATTCCATAACCAGCATGGTGTTTATTGCTTCAGCCATGTGAAAACCCCAATTGCGTTTACTTGCATGATGTTGGACAACAAGAAGATATTTGCACAAAAGAGGATGTGATCCCAGTGTGCGCCAGGTATTGCTGAAATTCATTTTCCAACTCATTGTTGTTGGTAATTTGTTGAGTGTAACATCTCCTGTCACCAGAAATTTGTGCCGAAGGATGACCTATATCCTTTTTCTTAAAGATATGATGATAACTATAACCTTTCATTGCCTGTTCCAATCAAAATACATCTTTCCAAGACTATTTCTAAGTAATGAAGACTTATCCCATGATACTCGTTTTTCTACCATTCTGTACGCCCTGCACATATGGTTGTGTGGCTTTTGTCTCATGCTTAGGAAACAAGTCCTTCATAAAAAGTGAGATATCAAAGGTGAAGGAAGAAAAGGTATCCATTACTTTTTTGTTTAAAGAAAGTGGATTATACCACCATGTTGTTGATAAGTACCCATTACCTATTGACTCAGTTGGGAGGAGGAAAGGACAGAAACATAAGAAAAGATAACTCTCTTTAAGGAGATATCAGACGTATGTCACTGTAGATGAAAGTTTACTCAAGTTCTGACCTTGTCTGCCTAAAGCAATGACATAAATATCTGTAGAAAAAACTTCTGTGTGATGCAATGTTCTTGGCATTGTTTGTCTTTGGACCATAGAGACCTTTGGTAGTGTGTGATAATGTGATTTTTCACAATTTTAAATCTGTCCTTTGGGAAAAAAAAATCAAATTCTAACAATAGTAAAGGTTGTTTTTAGCTCAAGGATGAGATTGATTCTTTTTTGAAAAACGTGGATGATACCACATGTTATATAAAATTGAAAAAAGGAGAATGTACAAGAGTAAAAAGGAAAACCCTTATAAAGTCCCTCTATACAAAAGCCATTGAATGGGTGTACCTTCACAAACCCCCCAAAAGAGCAAAAAAGGATGAAGCATTTGCATCCTCATTACAAAATGCTTTAGCCCACTCTCGCACCGAGTTAACACAAAAAATTACAAACACCCTCCGGAGATGAAGCTTCCTTGCAAAAGATCCTCCTATTTTGCTAGCCCTAAATGGTCCACAAGGTAGCATGCAAGACCAACCACCAGATTTTGGCATTGTCTCTAGGCACATGAAAAGACACCCAAAACATCAGCAGGTTGCACATAAAGGGCACATCCTCCAACCATCCCGGGTGCAGCTGTAGCTTTCTCCTCAAAAATTGCCAAATTTGCTTAGCAAAATCACAATGAAGAAACACGAGCCAAAGACTCGACCTCCTTCCCACAAAGGCTACAAGTAGTGGGAAAACCATCTATAAAATTTGCGAGCCTATTGCAAGTGGGAAGCCTACCATGAGAAATCCTCCATAGAAGAACTTTAACCTTTAATGGGCTTTTAGGTGACCACGCCTGCTTGCAAAAGGGGAAACGTAAGCCATCGTCTGCAATCATCTTATAGTAGAGATAGACCTTCGATGTCCAAGCTGGATAGAGTACTTGTTTATGACAGATGGGGAGCTTGTTTCCACTGGCAGCCATTTATGCACAATCAAGACAAATCTCTGATCATAATGCTATCATAGTAGATTGCCAGAGGAAGATGATCAGGAAGAAGCCTTTTCGTCTGGAAAAGATTTGGATGAGTAATGAAGAATTTAAGCATATGGTTAACAACTCCTAGAATCAATCTATAGAAGCTCAATCAGGTGCATTACTTCTGGCATAAAACTTAGGAACTTAAAGAAGATAAAAGTTTGTGCTGTTCAGTGGAGGCAGGAAAGATATAAGCATAGCACACAGATTCTGGAAGAATTAGAAAAGATGGATAAGATTGAAGAGACTAGAATGCTATTGCAGCAGGAAACTCAACAGAGAACCAGTTTGAAGGATCAATATTTTGTATGGCTACAAAAAGAGGAAATTTTATGGAGGCAAAGGTCTAGAGCTCTATGGTTGAAGGAGACTTGAATACAAAGTTTTTTCATCAAATTGCTAATGGAAGGAAAAGAAGGAAGCTTATTACAGTTATCAGAAAAGGAGATGAATGGCTGGAGGATGAGGATGATGTTGCTAATGAAATTGTTCAGTTTTACAGGAATCTCTTTACTGCAGAAAAAAGATGGTTTCCTAGTTGGCTAGATCCAGATGTTGCTATCTTGTCAGTAGAAGAACAGAATTTGTTTATTCAAGATGTTACTGAGGATGAAATCAAATCAGCAGTTTTTGATTTAGGAGGAGATAAGGCACCGGGGCCAGATGGATTTCCGATCTTTTTCTACCAAATGTTTTGGGAGACAGTGAAAGATGATCTGATCGGAACTACAAAAGAATGTATTTGTCAGGGGAAAAGTTGTGAGAGCCTTAATCATACTTTTCTTGTCCTTATTCCAAAGAAGGAGAGTGCCTCAGAGTTAAAAGATTTCAGGCCCATTAGTTTACTGAATGGGTCATATACGATTTTAGCAAGAATTCATGCAACTAGATTCAGTAAAGTCCTGAATCGCATAGTACAAGCCAATCAATCCATGGAATGCAGAATCGGCAGATCCCGATCCGGGTCGGCCGATTCGGATCGGGATCGGCGGGTCCCAATTCGGCCGATCCAGGCCGATTCCGGCCGATCCGATCCCGATTTGGATCGGGATCGGCGGGTTCCGATTCGGGGACCCGATCCGATCCGGAATTCCTTGAATCAATCAGCATTTATTCAGGGAAGAAAGCTTAAAGATAATTTTTTGATGGCACATGAAGTAGTGAATCCTCTGAAGAAATGAGTTACAGAAGGGGTCCTCTGTAAACTGGATTTCAAGAAAGCCTATGATAGGGTCGCATGGAATTGTTTATGGAATGTTCTGGAGGCAGCTAAATTTCCAGAAGAGTGGATAAGGGCAATAAAAAAATGTGTATCTACAGCCTGGTTTTCAGTCATCATTAACAGTAGTGTACATGGATATTTTAAGAGTTCTAGAGGGCTCAGATAGGGAGATCCTTTATCTCTACTGTTGTTTGTTATTGTTGCTAACATACTGAGCCGCATGCTTAGCATTGCTGAGATGAGTGGTATGATAGAAGGAATTCACATTTGCAGATGTTTGGTTGGCCTTTCTCATTTATACATTGTTGATGACACAATGTTATTTTTTCATGGGGAGATGGAAATTGTGAAGAATATAACATTCAGCTTAAAAAGCTTTGAGTTTTGTTCAGGACTCTAGATCAACTATGACAAAAGCTGTATTATTGATGTGAATTTAGATGAAAGCAAATGTCTTCAGTTTGCTCAGGAATTGAGCTGCACTGTTGGGAAGCTGCCCATTAAATATTTGGTCTAGCACTTCACTATAGGATGCTCAGATATAATGATTTGGGAAGGCATTGTTCAGAAAATTCAAAAGAGACTGTCAATGTGGAAGGCTAAACATCTTTCTTTGGGGGGTAGAATTACCTTGCTGAATGCGGTTATTGCAAGCATTCCACAACATCATACAGCTGTTTTCTTGATGCCTAATGTTGTTTGCAAACGCACAGACCAAATCAGGAGGACTTTTTTGTGGGGAGGACTCAATGGCAATAAAAAGGTCATTGCATTAGTAAAGTGGAGTGAAGTCTGCACACCTAAAGCTAAAGGAGGTCTGGGAGTCAAAAATATTAAACCAATGAATCTAGCCTTGCTGGGGAAATGGCTTTCGGAATTGTTGAATACAGATGAAGCTTTATCGAAAGAGATCATTAGATTTAAGCACTATCAACGTTATCAGAAATTCTATGTGCATTCTGCAAATAATGCTTATCTTTCTCCAGTATGGTCAGATATAATCAAGGCAGGGAGATGTTTTGCTAAATATGTGGCTTACAAGGTTGGTAGTGGTGAAGGTATTCTGTTTTGGAAGGATCAATGGCTGGGTGATAAATGCTTACAGGAGAAATTTCCAAAGATGTATAATTTGGCAGTGAACAAGTGGTGTTTTGTGAAGGACTGCTACGCACAATATAGGGAAACAATCTGGTTTGTGCACTTGTGAAGGAACTTAAAACTTGATGAAGTTGCTGAGTTTTCAGATTTGATGACAAAGTTGTATTCAGTCTCTATACATACAGTGGAGCTGACAAAATTTGTTGGGGGAGGAACAAAATAAATTTTTCAGTCAAATCTTGTTACTTTTTACTGGAAGGTGATTTACCGAAGTACTGGAAATATGATGAAGTGTGGAAGGTGAAAGTACCACTCAAAGTTAAAGCTTTTATGTGGTTGCTATTTCAAAATAGGATCATGACAAAAGTCTACAGAGGTAAATGGTGCCTTCACAGTGATACTTTATGTCCTTTATGTGATCTAGTTAATGAAGATGTGGAGCATTTATTTATCCACTGCCCAGTCAGCCAGCAGGTTTGGAGATCTTTTGGGTCACTTTTACACTTCAATGCAACTTTCAAGACTGTGAAGGAGATGTAGCTGTTTCTCAAACGTCTGCGGAACAGTGCAAGTACTAAAGAGGAAGGAAATAATTGGCATCCTACCACATGCAACCTGCTGGAGTATCTGGCGTGAAAGGAATAATAACATATTCCGGGAAAGTAGAATCTATGTTGAAAATATTTCACTTAGAGCTTTATCGTCCTTGCATAGTTGGTCACGTTTCATTTTGGGTCTTTCTGTATCATCCTGGAATAAAGTGTTCACTTGAGGTCTTTTATTTTTTATTGTAAGATAGGAACATCTCCTATCTTACCGATTGTACTCCCTTTTTTTATTGATAATAAAATTGGTGGTACAATCCACTTTATTTTGAAAAATATAGGAGGACTTCACAGAAAAGCGTCCGGATTGTTCCCAATTCCACCTCCAGTGATCTTTTGCTGAAGCAACTGACTGATAAGCTTGTAGGAGTGACAGAAGACCACCCACTCTTATATCTCAGCTTCCCTCCTTTGCCTCCTGAAGCACGACGACCAACTGCCTCCTCCCTCTCGATGTAGAGAGTTGTCAAAGATGTGGGCGACTGTGGCTTGTGGGTTAGTGGCAATGGCATATAAGGAAACAAAGTGGCAACTGAGGAATGTCCACACCATCTATCAAGCTAGAAGGAGGTGGATTCCCATCACCAATGGAAACAAAGGTACCCACCTTGATGATATCAGCTCCTTCAAGGACTCCCTTCCACACAAACGACACCATGTAGAGAGAATCTGGGATAAGATCCCGAATCCTATTTCAGAGATAATACTTATGTCTAATGACTTCCAACCACAACCCTGACTTTGTTGTCCCCAACTTCCAAAGCCACTTAGATAGAAGTACGAGGTTGAAGTCCAAGATGCCCTTGATTGCTAGCCCTCCATTCTCCTTGCTCTTGCAAATTCCTCCCCAAGAGACATCAAATCCTCCCTTCCCGAGATTATCCCAGTGTCCTTCCAAAAAAACCAACATCTGATAGCCTCTAGTTTCTTGGCCATGGACTTTGGGATCCTGAAAATGGACAAGAAGTATATGGAAGGTTATCCAAAACAGATTTACACCACTAATCTCCCTCCATATGATAATAATCTGCCTTTCCAACTTGCCAATCTTGACTCAAATTTATAGATCACTGACTGCCAATCTCTGCAAAGGACGCTGCCTGGAGTCAGATGAAGACCTAAGTAGGTAATCGGAAGAGGCCCTATTTGACATCCCAAAATAATAGCTGCCCTCTGTACAACGGGCTTTGTAGTGTTAATCCCAATAAGTTGGCTTTTATGAAAATTCACCTTCAAACCAGAAATTTCATCCAAGGGCTCCAAAATCAACGTGACTACCGTTAACTACTCTTCATCACAAGCAAGTAACAAAATAGTATCATCTACATATTGAAGATGGGAAATATGCTGTTGAAACCCTTTTTTTTAAAGCAAAAGGGAGAAGGGGGAAGCCCCCCCACCGGTTGGGGAACCCCCCACCGGTTCCAAAAGGGAAACCGGTGGGGGGAGAGGAGCAGCCCTCCCTTCTCTCCCATTATTAAATTCAAAGAAGGGGGGGGGGGATTAATTAGGATGGAGGGAGTTAATGGGGAATTCTAACCCCATTCACACATGGGTTGAGAATCCCATGTGAACCCCATTTAATACCCATCCTGAAAAAACCCCTTTCACATGTAGCCAAGTCTGGATTTAAGGGGTTTAAACCCTTTTCACATTGGCCAAACCCCCCCCCTCCCAAATCTGAAACCAGGGCATTAAAGAGCCCAAGAAAGCAAAAAAGTGGAGGGGATGGTGAGGAGAACCCCCCCCCCCCCCCCCCCACCGGTTCCCAAACAGGTGGAGGGGAGCCAACCGGTGGCACCCCCCCCCCACCGGATTCTCCCCCCTCTCTCTCTCTCATTTTTTTTAATGCTCTCTCTCCCACTCTCTTACCCATGTGATTAAAAAATTAAAAAAGAGAGGGGGAGGAGGAAGTGGCAACCGGTGGGTACCCCCCACCTCAAGCCAAACCGGTGGGTACCCCCCACCTCAAGCATTCCGGTGGGTACCCCCACCGGTTAAGGCTTTGAAGCCTATAAATACCCCCCAAGGGGTAAGGATAAGCCACATGCCCATTTGGCCCAAAATTTCCTAGGGAAAACTCTGCCAGTTTGAAGACCAAATCCGGTGCTCTTGCCCGGGTTTGCTGCGATTTGGAGGAGATATTTTCTTGGAGGGCTCTCTTCCTAAGGTTTATTCCTAAGGGGAAGTTCTGCCAAATTTATGTTGTAAAATCACCGTCCTATAAGACGGGATTATGCCGAAATAATGAATGAATGCTACTATTTGTTCTTTGAGCATATGTGTGTGCATGTGTTCATGAATCTACTATTTAAGTAACACTATGTTACTATATTTTCATATGCAAAATAATTAGTTTTATAACTAATTAAAATACATAAAACATATAATTAAATATTCTAAAATATCATTGGCCTCATCCCATACATAACTAATCTTAGACTCATAATTAAAACTTAATAATGAAACATTGAGACATAAAATAATATACTTAAGTTAAAAATGACTTAAATACTCCACATACTTAATTAATTAATAAAATCTGCGAAAATTATCTAAAATTAATAAAATAAATATAAAAAAATCAGAAAAATTCTGTAAAAATCAGTAATACTCAGTAAAAATCAGAAAACAAAATCTGGAAATTACATAAATCCAAAATATAACTTAAATATCCTTCATATACCTAATTAATTAATAAAAATCAGTAAAATTGATAAAAAAATCAGTAAAATTCAGTAAAAACCAGTAAAAAACAGAGAACCAAATCTGAAAATATATAAAATTCTGAAATGACTAAAATGCCCCTAGAGCTTAATACAAATTACAAAAATACCCTCATACATGTTAAAAATCTGTAAAAATCACAGAAAATTCTTAAAAACATCAAAATCTCTCATATGTCCAAAATACCCTCCAAACCCTAATAAGATGGGTAAAATTACCAAAATACCCTCAATATGATAAAAATAAATAAAAATCTCAGAAAAAATATAAAAATAGACTTTAAGTCTAAAAATCCAATTTGGGCAAAATTACCAAAATACCCTTACAATTCAAACACACTTGAAATAACTTTAAAATACCTCCTAAGGTTTTGAAACCTTCCTAAGTCATTAAAACTCATTTCATACACTTAAATAACCATAATCTCCCTATACCCTCCAACTTGGCATAATTACAAAAATACCCTTATGGGTCTAAAATACTTGGAATCAATCCAGAATACTTTGAGTCAATCCAATATACTTGAAATTAATCCATATAGCTTGGAATCAATCCAAAATCATATAAACACATCCTAAACCTGGGTGAGGCCAAGAGTTTAACATAAAATATATCTTCATATGCATGTGCTGCCTGTAGTAGTAGTGTTGCATGTTATAAGGGCATCATACGGACGGTTAATCAAGGGTTGCCGAACAGTCGCTCAGCGTAATTAACACTGACCGAGGTCAGTGGAGAGAGGTCATATACTCGAATCTTCGCTTGATTCGAAGTCCCGGATTCCCTGAGGGCTAATCCCAAGCTCTCATAGTCCGATAAAATATAAAACCGACCTATAATTCTCTAGATAAACAAAAAATGGATTTCCGAATAATCCGACATAGGAGAGATGATGCGTCTAGGTCAGGTCCCGAACGAAGGTTTTAGAAAAAAACCCTCGCAAACAGAGATGGCACGCCCGGTGGGACCTCTCTTTCCCTTCATCTCTCCGTCCGGTGATGCCCTCACCACAACTCTACTACTAACTTTGTCATGTCTTATGCAGGTGCCCAAGTTTCTGCTTAAAAGACGACGATGGCGGCAAGGGTCACGTATGGCCCACTTGTGGTGGCGACCCACACACGGTGTGGATATCTGACCACACCAACATGCTTTGGGGACTTCCCCGCAGTGATAGGATCTCCATACTTTCTGGGGGTCGTTCCGGCACCGGAGCTTGCTCCGGAAAAGAAGAAGAAGAGGGGTGCTTCTCGCGTCAGAACATGCAACAACGGCAGCCGATATGGGCGAGTGCTTGCCGTGAATACCATCAGCATCTCTCCGGCCTCCTCGTCCAACGGGAGGCAAAAGCGGAATGTTCTAACCGCAAGCCCGTCCAGGACGGGGAAAACTATGTTAGTGGGGAACCTGCATATTCCTCTGGATGGCGGGCAACCCATCATTCCTAAGATCCATCATATCCCGACAGTTCCTATCCAGAATCGGTTCGGGGTTCTATTGAAGGTTTGCCAAGATGGGGCAACGTTCGAAAAGAAGAAAAGGACTCCAAAGGACATTGCTTGTCGGGAGCCAATAATTATACCAGAGCCAGTCATGTCTCGAGCAGGGGGCAATGCCACCCCCCGAGTAGGGGGCAACTCCATGCCTCGAAATGGGGGCAAATTTATGCCTCGGGCTGGGGGCAATCCATTGGAGGATAAGAGCCTCCGCATAAAGGAAATGTGGGTAACCAAAAAGGAAGCCCGCAAAATTCGCCAGGCTAGGGATACCTTAGCAGAACAACAGCCTCAACAGCTCGTAGAGCCTGAGGGGCAGATAACCAGCTCAACTACCTGGCCTTGTTCTTTACATGGTCAAAAGATAAAAAGTGCCTATAAGGCGCAGGAACAAGTCTGGCAACAGACATCTGTCCTCGAGCGGTTGGGCGCATTGGTCCGATCGACTCACAAAAAGAAGAAAATTGCCAGAAGGACAGAGAATAGTATACGGGTCTACACATGCTACACCTCCAATATCACCAACCGACTGGCCAACACATATATGCATATATCCGCATACCTCCGCAACGGCCGGCGAAGCTAGCCTAACGGGATCCTGAGCGGGAGGCTCGGGAACATAGGCTCCTGAAAAATGGGAATAATGAGAGCCTTCTGAATATGGCAAAAATAGAAATACAAGCATACAAAGATGAGGTGCCCGATCAGCCCCACCTGTTGTAAGCGGGACTCCGCCGGCGATAGGCTCCATAGCCGCCTGGGACTCTTTCCCACCGATAAATTCGCCTTCCTCTGATATAAAGGGGAAAATATGTACAGCATAAGAAGCCATATTCAAAAGGAGAATTAATCCTCAAAACAAAAGAAGCCAGCAAGTTTCTTACCGATAGGCGAAGGTGGCCTCTCGATAGGTACCGGAGCCGACGGAGGGGTAGGAGACAGTCGGGGCCGAACCAATCGACCCTCCGTCTCACCTTCGGCCGCTCACTTCCTCCGAGCTGCCTGTTTCGCGGCGGCCACTAGGAGTTGCATCTCCGATGTAGGGCCGATGCTGGCAGAGGGCGCAGCCACCTCCTCAGCAGGGACGTGAGGCTCTCCCTCAGGCGCCTGATGTGCGAGAGATCCTCCAGGAGCCGCGGGCAAAGGAGAGACAACATCTCCTATAAAATAAGGAGAGTAAGGTAAATGCGATCCATATCCACAATAAAGAGAAACAATGAAAGAATATAGAAATGGAATACTTGCTGCGGCAAAAGACCTCGGCGGTTCGGGTATGAGGGAATCAAAAGGCATCCCTAACTGGGTCGCCGCTTGCCCCATTACCCGCCAAACGTCGCCGACGGTCTCGGCCCGCAATATCAGGAAAGCCTCGCGGCGAGGGCCAAAGCAAGCAAGCATGCGGCTGAGATAACATAGCCAATCTCTGGCAGGATCTCCATTGAAACTGCCTACGGGCAGCCGGGTACTGTGCTCAAATCTTCTGGGGATTTTGCAGTCCGCCAGGAACTGATGAGTCCATATATACCCTGGAGCGGCGAGCTCATAGAAGCCATCATCCTCGCCGCCCTTCTTCTTCTTCGTCTTCGGCGCCGATGGGCCAGCTCGGCCCTTATATGTATGTCGGCCGAGTCCTTTGGTGGACTTAGCCTGAGAAGAACTCCTCGTCTGCTCGGGATCGGGTCTGAGCCGCAACTCCCCTTGGTTCTTGTGCCACCAAGCAGCAAAGGAAACAGTCATACCCCCTTCATGAGTGGGGGAGGTACTGCCACTGGGCCGAACGAATTTTGATGCTGGAAGTAATTCCACCATAGTCGGGCGACAAGATGGCTCTTCCGCTTCTGATATACCCGAGGCGGCTCGGCAAAGGCAAGACTGGAGGGGATCATCTGATCATAGCCAAAATTCCGCGCAAAGCGGTTCGGATAATAAGGCTCCAGAATGACGTCTCGCCCTTTCTTCAATATGAGCAAGGATGGGCGAGTGCTCAGAGTCCACCCATCTAATGCAGCGCCATCATGGCCCATACGGCCCGTCCATGGGTCAAACCAAGCTCGGTCGGCGGCTCCTCCTCTGTCGAGATATGGCCGGAAGTTCCGCGAGGAATGGTCAAAATCCAGCTTCCGGGGAGAGCCGAAGGGTATAAAACTCAAAGCTGCACGGGCATAAGAGAGCTGACCCGTCCCTTGGCTGGCGGGCTGGCTTGCCAGTCGAAGCACGGTGGGCAGTGAAGAGTCCATCTCCCTGCCAAGGGGAGAATAACCCGGAAGCAGGAGTCCCGCCCAGGCGCTGACATAGTGAGTGGCCATCACCACTGAACATGAATTCGGGGTAGCCGAGCTGCAAAGAGCCCCGAAAGAATGATATACGCTAGCAAGTGCCGCCGGCGCAATAGCGAGGCGGGTCCCCGCTGCAAGTCGGGAAGCCGCTAGTAAAACCTCGGGCCGCAAAGCCCCCTCGTCCCCGTACGGGACAGCAAAAGTAACTAGCCAGTATGCTAGATAAGCCGCCACATAAGTGATGTCATCAAGGCCCCAGGGATTCTCGGACTGGTGCTCCGGTGCAATGATAATGCCCCTGCGAGGTATGTCCCTATGGGACAAAATAGAAGGGACCCGTTCGTCGAAGATGCTGGCAAAGCCTCGATGATAGCGGAACGACCCTCCAAAGAAGAATCTGACCCAGGCAGCTGGTGATACCTTCCCTGGGCCTGAAGAACTCCTCCCAGTGGAGGACGATGCGGCGCGCTTGGCTTTGGATAAGTCCCGCCATACCTTCAGCAAATATCTGTAGCAATAGGGAGTAACATAGTTCCCCGCACCGTCAGTAGTGCTGCGATGGAACTCATCTAACACTCCCTCTTCATAAGGCTCCCTTACAATCGGCAAAGCTGAAATCCGATGTAAGGCTCAGAGGTCGATGGCGGTCTCGCCTTCAACAGTCGCGATAGTATTAGTATCGCGAATATACCGCTCGGCGATCGCCTGAATAAAGCCATGATGGCAGGGATAATTATACTGAGCCGCTGAAACAGCCTCATATATACCGGCTCTGTCAAGGATTGGCCGGTGATGCTTCAATATGTGCAAAAGCCACTCTGTAGCCCCCAGGCGGAAGACGTGGGAACTCCTGATCTGGAGACGGGCGTCCCATGCGGGGCGAACGCCCCGACATATGTCCGATAATAGTATGCTGAAATCGGACGAGTCATGTATGGAACCTTCCTCCGCCTCGGTCAGAAACACCCCCTGAGGGTGTCGGGCGGCCTCAAGAGGACGACTTCCTGCTCTCGTCCACATAGCTGGTGAGTAGATCCGGCTGATGTCGTGGACCCGAAGAATAGCCCGGATGGGCCCCATCTGTTCGGGAGTAGGAAACTCCCACAATCGGTCAACAGCAAGAGGGAAGGCCGGATATGAAAAGGGGAGCAACCCCTCCATATTGTCTCGGTCCAATAGAATGGCACGCTCCAGGTCGCGGCGCTCCACAGGAGATAGTGGTCTTTCGACCCCATCTTCAACATAAATAAATGATCGGAGCAGCTCGTAGATGGAAAGATCTGAGGGAAGATGCCGGGCGGTCTCGCCCCGCAAGAAATAGAAGAATTCCCCGTCTCTATATATGCTTTCGTGGCGAATGGGGACAGCATCTTCAATAGTGATCCGCAAATGTGGCTGAGCCACCCAGCGGAACCCTGCATCTGAATAAGCAATCTCCTCCTCCTGAGGACCCTCGTGGGAGGAATCGCCAAGTGCGGCCATAATAATGAGACAGGAATAGCAGCCTGTGGAAAAACAAAGACATACATATCAAAATAATGCACAAAGCAGATGATACAACTAAATCCCGACAGGAAGTCAGGATAATGCAGCAAAGCTTATATATTGCCAACAAATGGCAAAAAAATGCGGCTAATTCGGAATGTCTCGTGTAGGGCCCCTAGAAATGCCCGAACGATAAAAAAGATGAAGTGCTAATGCTAGCACAACACCCATATCATGCCCCCATATATGTGCCTTAATGGCGGATACTTGGCCAATCCGGAATGTCTTGCATAGGACTCTCGGAAATGCCGAAAAAAAGAAAAAGGTACTAATATCCTTTGAATAAGAATGACATTGTCAGGATTGAATGACCCGCTCCATGTTCCCAACCGATCTCCAAGTCACAAAGGCCAAGAGATATTCGGGACCGAGCAACGTGTCGAACAATCCGACGATATCAGTCTTATAGGGACCCTCCAAGTCACAAAGGCCAAGAGGATCCGAATATAAAGGAAATTTCATAGCTCCAAACGTCCCCGGAAAGTCGCAAAGTCATAAAGACAAGGCTCCTGGGGTGAAGTTGGACCACTCGAGTACCAAAACACATAGGGTATCCGAACCCACAAATGGCAAATCGTGCAATTGATCGCACGAAGAATATGGGACGACATTGCTATTTTTCCTAGAAAATCTGCATATGCTCAAACCATATTGAGCAAGATAGGGAGAATTAGCAAGATATCGTCAAGGCATGACATGAAAAGAATCCCTCGGGACATATACAAACAAAATATATATGTATATGCATAGGTTCATATATGCCCGTGGCCATGAATAGATATGTACACGAAGAATACCTGGTAAATCCCCCACAGCCACATACGATTACACATTGAGTGTAATTCGCAGATCCAAAAAAAAAAAAAAAAAAAAAAAAAAAAAAAAAAAAAGAAACATCATTCTGCAACCCGTCGGGGGACAACGCGCAAAAGTTATGTGCGCCAAGAAAAGTCAATAATGTTCGTGCGCGAATACATAGGCTCATAAAGTCGCATATTTGTTCCCCGACGGGGGGAGAACTCTCTCGGCCTGCTGAGGGTAGAGATCGAGTTTTCCCACATCCCTACCCAGGGAGGATATCAGAGTCGTCAATGACGAATAAACCCTTGGTACCACACTGGTGGTACAATAACGTCCCATCAAGGGCTACGACCGGGGCGATGGTGACGATAACCTCCCGACTCGGTAAGGAAGTGGGAAAACTTGCTCTTCTGCTCGGTGCGGCCTGAAGGAATAATCCATGTTCCTGTTATACCAAATGTAAATACATAGACATATTCTTGAAAGATGTCACATAATTATAGGTGATTCACCTCAAAAGAAAATATTTTCCGTCGAGAATATTATGCAATGGAAAACTCTCACACTTCGCCCACGGAAGGCGTTAAACTCCAAGATTCGCCTACAGGAGGCTTTAAATCCTGATATTCATATTTCGCCCACGGAAGGCGTTAAACTCCGAGATTCGCCTACAGGAGGCTTTAAATCCTGATATTCATATTTCGCCCACGGAAGGCGTTAAACTCCGGCATTCGCCCGCGGAAGGCGTTAAACTCCGGAATTTGCCTACGAAAGGCATTAAATCCCAGAATTCATAATTCGCCCACGGAAGGCGTTAAACTCCGGCATTCGCCCACGAAAGGCGTTAAACTCCGGCATTCGCCCGCGGAAGGCATTAAACTCCGGAATTTGCCTACGAAAGGCATTAAATCCCAGAATTCATAATTCGCCCACGGAAGGCGTTAAACTCCGAAATTTTGTCTACCTGGGAGGCAAATATATCCCAAAATTTATATTCGCTTACTACAGGCTTTAAATCCTGAAATTCATATTTCGCCCACGGAAGGCGTTAAACTCCGGCATTCGCCTACGGAGGGCGTTAAACTCCGGAATCTGCCCCAAGGAGGCGTTATATCCTGAAAATTTTCATATTTGCCCCGAGAAGACGTTGTGTCATAAAGTCTTTCCTGGGCATACGCCAGTCCCGCTGGCATGCCATAAAAGGGTCGAAAATTTTCTTATCGCCCCGAGGAGGCGTTGTATCCTGAACCTCCCCTTGGCATAAACTAGTCCCACCGACATGCCATAAAATGGTTGAAAAGTTCCTTTGCCCCGAGGAGGCGTTGTATCCTGAAATTTCTCACTACCGCCCCGAGGAGGCGTTATATCCTGAATTTTCCCTTGACATACTCCAGTCCCACTGGCATGCCATAAGGGGGTTGAAAAATTCTTTTGCCCCAAGGAGGCATTGTATCCTAAAGTCTTCCCTGGGCATACGCCAGTCCCACTGGCATGCCCTAAAAGGGTTGAAAATTTTCCTATCGCCCCGAGGAGGCAATGTATCCTGAATCTTCTTTGGGCATACACCAGTCCCACTGGCATGCCATTAAAAGGTTGAAAATTCCCTTCGCCCTGGGGAGGCGTCATATTCTAAAATCTCTCCCCTAAATCATGGTCCCATCGGCATAACCATATAGTCCCATGTGCTATAGTCCCATCGGCGTGCCGTAGGCGGTCGAATTCGCTCCAAGGAGATGTTATACCTTAAAATTGACCCTGATACACGCTAGTCCCACTCGTGTGCCTTGGTGGCCTGGAAGTTCATATTCGCCTACATGAGGCTTTATATCCTGGAAATTCATAATTCATATTCGCCTACAGGAGGCTTTATATCCTGGAAATTCATATTCGCCTATAGGAGGCTTTATATCCTGGAAATTCATCATTCATATTCGCCTACAGGAGGCTTTATATCCTGGAAATTCATAATCCATATTCGCCTACAGGAGGCTTTATATCCTGGAAACTCATATTCGCCTACAGGAGGCTTTATATCCTGGAAATTCATATTCGCCTACAGGAGGCTTTATATCTTGGAAATTCATATTTCATATTCGCCTACAGGAGGCATCATATCCTGGAAATTCATATTTCATATTCGCCTACAGGAGGCTTTATATCCTGGAAACTCATATTCGCCTACAGGAGGCTTTATGTCCTGGAAATTCATATTCGCCTACAGGAGGCTTTGAATCCTATGATTCATATTTCGCTTACGGGAGGCTTTGAATCTCGGAGTTCATATTTCGCCTACGGGAGGCTTTGAATCTCGGAGTTCATATTTCGCCTACGGGAGGCTTTGAATCTCGGAGTTCATATTCCGCCCACGAGAGGCTTTGAATCTCGGAATTCATATTCGCCTACGGGAAGCATTAAACCCCGAAATTCGCCTCTGGGGGGCATTGTGTCTCAAAATACTTGGTCTTCGGGAGCCGTTGTATCCCAAATCCACGGCTACCTAAAGCCCCCGTTTCTCGAAAACTACATATATATTTCTTATCGGCTCACAGGGAGGCCTCAGTTCCCTACATATATATTCTTATCGGTTCTCAGGGAAGACTCAGTTCCCTACATATATATTCTTATCGGTTCTCAGGGAAGACTCAGTTCCCTACATATATAATTCATTATCGGTTCTCAGGGAAGACTCAATTCCCTACACATATTTCTTATCGGCTCACAGGGAGGCCTCAGTTCCCTGCATATATTCTTATCGGTTCTCAGGGAAGACTCAGTTCCCTACATATATATTCTTATCGGTTCTCAGGGAAGACTCAGTTCCCTACATATATAATTCATTATCGGTTCTCAGGGAAGACTCAATTCCCTACATATATTTCTTATCGGCTCACAGGGAAGCCTCAGTTCCCTACATATACTTCTTATCGGTTCTCAGGGAAGACTCAATTCCCTATATATATATTCTTATCGGTTCTCAGGGAAGACTCAGTTTCCTACATATACTTCTTATCGGTTCTCAGGGAAGACTCAGTTCCCTACATATATATTCTTATCGGTTTTCAGGGAAGACTCAGTTCCCTACATATATATTCTTATCGGTTCTCAGGGAAGACTCAGTTCCCTACATATACTTCTTATCGGTTCTCAGGGAAGACTCAGTTCCCTACATATATATTCTTATCGGTTCTCAGGGAAGACTCTGTTCCCTACATATATAATTCATTATCGGTTCTCAGGGAAGACTCAATTCCCTACATATATTTCTTATCGGCTCACAGGGAGGCCTCAGTTCCCTACATATATTCTTATCGGTTCTCAGGGAAGACTCAGTTCCCTACATATACTTCTTATCGGTTCTCAGGGAAGACTCAGTTCCCTACATATATATTCTTATCGGTTCTCAGGGAAGACTCAGTTCCCTACATATATATTCTTATCGGTTCTCAGGGAAGACTCAATTCCCTACATATATATTCTTATCGGTTCTCAGGGAAGACTCAGTTCCCTACATATACTTCTTATCGGTTCTCAGGGAAGACTTAGTTCCCTACATATATTTATGAGCGGTTCTCAGGGAAACCGTAATTCTCTACCGAAAAATAATAATAATAATAATAATAAATGGGACTTAAAAACGAGGTGCCCCGACGGACTTAATCGATCTCGTCCTCAAAGGGGTCGATTAAGGGTAAAAATGTCTTATACCCAGCTAAGGTGAAAATCCGAAAGGGCACCTTAGGCAAAATCGGATAACCCCGCTGTGTGAAAACCCGCAAGGGCGTACAGGCAAAAATAAGAGGGGGCTAATACTGGTGAAAACCTGAAAAGGCGCTGGTATTAGTTTTAAATAAAATAAAAAATAAAAAAAATGGGGCTTAAAAACAAGGTGCTCCGACGGACTTAATCGATCTCATCCTCAAAGGGGTCGGTTAAGGGTAAAAATGTCTTATACCCAGCTAAGGTGAAAACCCGAAAGGGCACCTTAGGCAAAATCGGGTAACCCCGCTGTGTGAAAACCCGCAAGGGCGCACAGGCAAAAATAAGAGGGGGCTAATACTGGTGAAAACCTGAAAAGGCGCTGGTATTAGTTGGAAAAAAAAAAAAAAAAAGGGAGCTTAAAAATGAGGTGCTCCGACGGACTTAATCGATCTCATCCTCAAAGGGGTCGGTTAAGGGTAAAAATGTCTTATACCCAGCTAAGGTGAAAATCCGAAAGGGCACTTTAGGCAAAATCGGGTAACCCCGCTGTGTGAAAACCCGCAAGGGCGCACAGGCAAAAATAAGAGAGGGCTAATACTGGTGAAAACCTGAAAAGGCGCTAGTATTAGTTACGTAAGAAAGAGAGAATACATGCAACATATAATAAATGGTCCGTACCACTCAAACTTAGCATTTATCTCCAGGAGAATATTTACGATGCACTGGAGCAATGTTGGAGTTCGAGACGAACACGCAGGGTAGTCCGAGTTCTTCAGCAAATGGAAAACTTCAATCCTGTTGAAGAAATTCGACTCCATCTCCGGAATATCAGTCGAAGCGATGTCCGATGGTCGCCACAAAACGGGAGTTCTCCCTCCAGTGAAGCCTCAAGAACATATGCATGCTGACGCAGAGCGGCGATATGGGCGTCCGCGGTACCAGAAAGGACAATGTCCTCCTGATATTGGAGCATAGGAGTTTCTGCAACCCGAGCTGCATAGCCTGCCTCGATAGTTTCGGTCTCGGCTCGCTTTGGCGAAGAGTTACTCGACAAATAGCAGGAATGGGATATCGTCCTCCCCATACCTTGCCATAGGAGAAACTCCCATGAGAGCCATGAAGACAAAGACAGCAAGCTACAAGAAGATGGAGAGATAAAATCAGCGCCAGAGGGCTGCAATAAAAGTCTCGAAAAGCAAAAATTGACCAAGTCCTAATAAAGTCATAGGACAAAGTCAAATTGCTATGAACCAGATATTAGGCCAGTCCAGAACGCTTCGTGCGGAGCTCCTGGGAATGCCAATATAAGGTACTGATATCCCAAGGTAGAGCAAATGCCGGAAGAATTAAACGACTCGCATGTGTGTTCTTAAGGAGTCTCCATATCGTGAAGGCCAAGAGATCTCCTAGAATCCAAATAAACGTCGAAAGATTCAACCGGCATCAACTCTCGCAGAACCTCCAAGTCGCGAAGGCCAAGAGGATTCCTATAATCAGAGGGGTAGACGCTTTCAAATATATTCGGAAAGTCGAAAAGTTATGAAAACAGGACTTCCTGGGCATAGTTTGAGGTGTCTAAGTACCAAAATTGAGCGTCATCAAGACCCAGATAAGCTCAGATGGGGCATATGCACAGCAAGCCAAAGCAATATATCGCCTGGCATATATGAGACAGCGGTTGACTTCCCCCAATAGCCGTAAATACATGAGGCGAGAAACGGGAATTCATCAAGACAATACCGGCATGCCGCATTTGAGAATTCCTCAAGCATGCAAAATGATGATTCTTGTAGCCGAATGGGGCACGGGACATGCACCGCCGTCTTCACCTTCGGCACATGTCCCGTGGGGGGCATTTGTTGAAACCCTTTTTTTTAAAGCAAAAGGGAGAAGGGGGAAGCCCCCCCACTGGTTGGGGAACCCCCCACCGGTTCCAAAAGGGAAACCGGTGGGGGGAGAGGAGCAGCCCTCCCTTCTCTCCCATTATTAAATTCAAAGAAGGGGGGGGGGATTAATTAGGATGGAGGGAGTTAATGGGGAATCCTAACCCCATTCACACATGGGTTGAGAATCCCATGTGAACCCCATTTAATACCCATCCTGAAAAAACCCCTTTCACATGTAGCCAAGTCTGGATTTAAGGGGTTTAAACTCTTTTCACATTGGCCAAACCCCCCCCCCCCCAAATCTGAAACCAGGGCATTAAAGAGCCCAAGAAAGCAAAAAAGTGGAGGGGATGGGGAGGAGAACCCCCCCCCCCCCCCCCCCCCCCCACCGGTTCCCAAACAGGTGGAGGGGAGCCAACCGGTGGCACCCCCCCCCCACCGGTTGGGAACCAGTGGGGGGGGTGCCCACCGGATTCTCCCCCCTCTCTCTCTCATTTTTTTTAATGCTCTCTCTCCCACTCTCTTACCCATGTGATTAAAAAATTAAAAAAGAGAGGGGGAGGAGAAAGTGGCAACCGGTGGGTACCCCCCACCTCAAGCCAAACCGGTGGGTACCCCCCACCTCAAGCATTCCGGTGGGTACCCCTACCGGTTAAGGCTTTGAAGCCTATAAATACCCCCCAAGGGGTAAGGATAAGCCACATGCCCATTTGGCCCAAAATTTCCTAGGGGAAATTCTGTCAGTTTGAAGACCAAATCCGGTGCTCTTGCCCGGGTTTGCTGCGATTTGGAGGAGATATTTTCTTGGAGGGCTCTCTTCCTAAGGTTTATTCTTAAGGGGAAGCTCTGCCAAATTTATGTTGTAAAATCACCGTCCTATAAGACGGGATTATGCCGAAATAATGAATGAATGCTACTATTTGTTCTTTGAGCATATGTGTGTGCATGTGTTCATGAATCTACTATTTAAGTAACACTATGTTACTATATTTTCATATGCAAAATAATTAGTTTTATAACTAATTAAAATACATAAAATATATAATTAAATATTCTAAAATATCATTGGCCTCATCCCATACATAACTAATCTTAGACTCATAATTAAAACTTAATAATGAAACATTGAGACATAAAATAATATACTTAAGTTAAAAATGACTTAAATACTCTACATACTTAATTAATTAATAAAATCTGCGAAAATTATCTAAAATTAATAAAATAAATATAAAAAAATCAGAAAAATTCTGTAAAAATCAGTAATACTCAGTAAAAATCAGAAAACAAAATCTGGAAATTACATAAATCCAAAATATAACTTAAATATCCTTCATATACCTAATTAATTAATAAAAATCAGTAAAATTGATAAAAAAATCAGTAAAAATCAGTAAAAAACAGAGAACCAAATCTGAAAATATATAAAATTCTGAAATGACTAAAATGCCCCTAGAGCTTAATACAAATTACAAAAATACCCTCATACATGTTAAAAATCTGTAAAAATCACAGAAAATTCTTAAAAACATCAAAATCTCTCATATGTCCAAAATACCCTCCAAACCCTAATAAGATGGGTAAAATTACCAAAATACCCTCAATATGATAAAAATAAATAAAAATCTCAGAAAAAATATAAAAATAGACTTTAAGTCTAAAAATCCAATTTGGGCAAAATTACCAAAATACCCTTACAATTCAAACACACTTGAAATAACTTTAAAATACCTCCTAAGGTTTTGAAACCTTCCTAAGTCATTAAAACTCATTTCATACACTTAAATAACCATAATCTCCTTATACCCTCCAACTTGGCATAATTACAAAAATACCCTTATGGGTCTAAAATACTTGGAATCAATCCAAAATACTTTGAGTCAATCCAATATACTTGGAATTAATCCATATAGCTTGGAATCAATCCAAAATCATATAAACACATCCTAAACCTGGGTGAGGCCAAGAGTTTAACATAAAATATATCTTCATATGCATGTGCTGCCTGTAGTAGTAGTGTTGCATGTTATAAGGGCATCATACGGACGGTTAATCAAGGGTTGCCGAACAGTCGCTCAGCGTAATTAACACTGACCGAGGTCAGTGGAGAGAGGTCATATACTCGAATCTTCGCTTGATTCGAAGTCCCGGATTCCCTGAGGGCTAATCCCAAGCTCTCATAGTCCGATAAAATATAAAACCGACCTATAATTCTCTAGATAAACAAAAAATGGATTTCCGAATAATCCGACATAGGAGAGATGCGTCTAGGTCAGGTCCCGAACGAAGGTTTTAGAAAAAAACCCTCGCAAACATCTGCCTATCCAAATACTTGACCTGATAGCCAATAAGAAGTCTTGCTGCTATAGCTCTGTCCCACATCCTGCTCAGAATATTGGCCACCAAAACAAACAACAAAGGAGACATAGGATCTCCCTGGTGGAGACCTCTCCCACTATAAAAAAAAGGGCATAGGATTTCCATTGACAAGGACTGCAAAGGAGGATGAAGAAATGCAATTCCTGATCCAACTTACCCATTTGTTACCAAAACCCATCTTCTGTCGTACCTAAAAGAGACATTCCTAATTTATCCCGTTATAGGCCTTTTGGAAGTCCAACTTTAAAACGAAGCCTTACTGTCTCTGCTGTTTCATGGAATGAATGCATCCACGAGCCACCAAAAAATTTGCTTGAATGTGCCGCCCTCGAATGAAGCCACCCTGATTGCAACTAACAACTCTATACACCACCCTTTCTAATATGGAGGCAAGCATCTTTGTGATGACTTTATAGACCCCATTGAGCAGACTAATGGGCCAAAAATCAGACAAAATCTGCCTCTAGCTTCTTAGGTATGAGCACAAGGAAAGTCTTGTTAATGCCTCTGAGGTGAGCCTTCCCTTCCTAAGATTTTAGGATTGCTTTCAGAAGTAGATCCTTAATCACATCACAACAATGTTGATAGAAGAATAAGGGGAAACCATCAGGTCCTGCAGCCTTGTCACCTGCCAGAGCAAAAATAGCATGCTTAACCTCCTCCTCAATGAAGTCAGCCGACAATTCCATCTTCTCCTCTTAAAGGAGGGTAGGGAGTAGGTCCCTAGCAAAGGTAGGCCTCCAAAAATCCTCATTGAACAGGGAAGCGTAGAAAGACCAGACATGTGCAGTAATAGCCTCCTTCCCAGTAAAGCTGGTATCTCCATCCCTGAGTGAATTGATCACATTCACTCTTCTTCGAGCTGACGCCATACGGTGAAAGCATGCAGTGTTTCTATCCCCTTCCTTCAATTATCTATTCCTCGATCTCTACTTCTAATAAACCTCTTCTTTCAACAAGGTACGTTGGTACTCTTCCTTGATCTTCTGTCTCGATCGTCTGTCCTCCTCATCGAGGAGCCTAGCTTCTTTTAAGGCATCTAACCCCTTAATGTGTGTAAGAATTTGGTTTTCACCTTCCTTTCCAGGCAAGGATCTAGTAGCCCCCCAAATAGATAGGACATGTGCTAGAGACTTCAACTTCTTAGTCAACTTAGCCATGGCACAAGAAATCCCCTCAATGGGTTCATCCCAAACCCTCCTCACTTCCTCCATAAATCCCTCATCCTTCAACCAATACTTTTCCATCTTGAATCTAGGCTTAATATACATAGCGGTAGTTGTCCTAAGCAGGACGGGCTTATGATCTGACATAGGTCGTTGTAAGCAAGAAGCCTATAGCTTTGGGAAGAGATCCTTCCAATCCATAGATACAAGAAACCTGTCAAGTTTGGAACAAGATGGGTCAGACCTATAGTTGGACCATGTGAATAGAGCATTAGAAGTTGGGCACATCAATCAGGGTGGCTTCTACAATAAACTGCTGAAAGTCTTCCATAACTCCGGTGAACTCTATAGCATCAGACCTCCCCTCCACCAATGTAGTGGCGTTGAGGTCACCCGCAACACACCATGGCTTCCCATCTAACCGGTGGAAGGCCAAGAGCTCCTCCCAGACCAACTTCTTATCATCTCTACTTTAGGGGCCATACACCTAGTGAACTACCAAATAAAGCCATCTTCAAAGCGAAGGTAATAGACATCCAGTGCCTCCCCATCTGCCTTCCCATCTTCTCCAATAGGAAATGGTTCCACAAAACCATTATACCTCTTAATCTATCGTTTACCGGCAAAAGAGCTCCTTTAGACAATCTACTCCCACCTATCTCTCTGAGAACTTCCTCATCCCCTTCCTGAATCTTTATCTATGAAGGATGAGATTGATTCTTAATGATTCAGTTTGGTTGCTGACTTTTAATTGGTTAGTGAATCTTGGGGTTAATATGATTAAAAAATTTCCTTTTCCATTACCATTACCAAAATTTCAATATGGCTTGACAACTCTAAATTCCCTGACTCTAGCATGGAAATGTAGTGCACACTTAAAAGTGTTGATAGTCTGAGTCAAAGTTGCAATTTTACAATGCGATAAACATATGGTGAAAATTGGAATATTATAGAAATTCTATATATGCCTTCCTTTTTCTTACTAACTTATGGCAGCTATCACTGTATGGAGAGAGGGACTTCAGTTCTTTAATTGCTTGCTTGTGTCCAAAGTTTGTGCCCGGGAACAACATTGACATCCCTTGTTTAGGGCATGGTTTGCTGTATAGTACTTGATGTATTGACTCGTACAAGCCAACTCTTATCTGGGCAAGTCCGATATGTTGGGATGCATAGTCTCGTCAATACACATCTGACTTGAGCCAACTCGATGCGACTTGGACTAACTCGTGCGATACATTGCATGGAATGCAGAATTGGCCGATCCGGATTGGCCGATTCGGATCAGGATCGGCATGTCTCGATCTAGCCGATCCCGGCCGATTCGATCCCGATTCGGATCGGGATCGGCGGGTCCTGATTCGGAGATCTGATCCGACCCGGAATTCCTTGATACATTGTGATCTAGTTCAAGCCTAGTCAATGTGACTTGATGTTACTTGTATCTTATTAAGTAGATTTTTTCTAATTTGATAAGTAATTGGACATTTTTTCTCCAATCGGTAAACAATTGGATTTTGCCTCCAATTTAAATAGATAATTTACACTTCTATATTGATTAATAGGTAGATTTCTCCTAAATTTGGCTTAAAGTCATTATCATTAATAAGCCACTAGAGTTAAAAGTTTATTTATGTTATAATTATTCATAAAATCAAAGAATTTAAAAGAAATAAGAAATAGGCCTGAATTGACCTGACTCATGTGACTCGTGCAAGTCGGACCAAGTCGCCCGAGTCAGATCCGTACCATATTGTATCTGGGAAGATGTGATCCGATACAAATCAGCAATATGGCGAACCTTGGTTTAGGGTGCTGGTCCTATGAAAGATCCTTTTGGCTCCATATGTGATGTTTTCTTCATCACGTGAATTCTGTTTTGTCATGATATTAGTTGGAGACTGCTACATGTACAAAAACATCCTGCTATGAAGGGTTAAAGCTTTTGTGTATTTTGTTTCTCCTTTTTTAAACAGCAAAATTCGCCAATCTTGTGTAACTACCTTTGACAACATGCAAAGATGCTCTGGAAGGTTCTTTCCTCCACCAATACAAAGCTCCTCTAGCAATGCAGCCAGGTGCAGAACTATACTAGACCCAATGCTACATGTGAGTAACTTTTCCCAGATTCATGTGATTCTCAAGCGAGAACTAGCATTATATTCTGCTTGATAATTTTCTTGGCAAGTGCAACCCATCTAGGTTCTATCAATTGCTGAAGCACTTTCAGGTTTTAGACTGAGCAATTTATCCTCAGAACTTATTTATTTCCCTTGGTATTGTAGCATCCTGTAGATTATGATAGGAACATAAACCGAGATGGTAATCATGTGAAGTATGGTACACCCTTCAATGAGGCTTCTCGGTATATCTGTTATACCTTTTCTTTCATGTTTTAAATGTTTGTCGTCGTTTCGTCTGTACTCCATTTTGATCTCTTTCATTCAAAGCAGTTTGAAAGTGAGTTCTATGATCTCATCATCTACAAGTATTCCAACTATCCAAGGAGATGGTAGGAACATAAACCAAGATGGTAATCATGTGAAGTATGATACGACCTTCAATGAGGCTTCTGGGTATATCAATTATACCTTTTCTTTCATGTTTTGTATGTTTGTCATTGTTTCATCTATACTTTCCATTTTGATCTCTTTCATTCAAAGCAGCTTGAAAGCGAGTTCTATGATCTCATCATCTACAAGTATTCCAACTATCCAAGGAGAACAAGTCAACAAGCCTACAATGGGGAATCATTTTCCATGCTCATCAGGTTGGGTGCTAGGGGTTTTTTCTTCATCAAATTTATGGCAAAAACATGGCCCGTTGTCTTCGGAACATAATGGGCCAAAGGTTGGGATGGATTCGGTGGTAAAAAGTTGTGTCGATGAATCATCTTACATTCACCAGAGAACCAGCAAACAGTGCTGTGCAGATTACAGACTTGTTTGTCAACAGCCTATTTATATGTACAAGGATGTTATTCAATGCTCTTCCATTGGAGATACAGCAGCTTCATTGCTTCATTCAGTGTGTAACAGCATGGATTTTCACTCTGAAGGAAATATTGTTCATCGAGGACAAAATGTGACCTGCAAATCAAAAGATAGTTATGTGTCCTTCTTAGAAGCCTTAAGTCCAGGTTTAGAATCACCTGGTCCAACTTCCCAAGACATTCTGTCACACTATCAGCAATATGGATTGCTAGGCAGTGAGTCCATGAGATCTGCCGATGATTTGGAAGCAAAAAATATATTTCTTTCTGAATCTGAAAATAAAGAAATGTTTGCTTCATGTAAAAGGAGTACCACTCACTTCATGGACAATAAAGTCAATAGCTATAGATCATCAAGTATTACTAGTCCAAATTCTTCTAAAGATAGCTATCATAGTTTGGGTGACATGTCTCCAACTCACAAAAGGGATGAGTTTGATATTTGCCATGCAGAGTATGGACATCAAATTACTTCACTGGAGAACCATATGGTTCAGAATGCTTGCACAAGTGAAAATGTCAAAAGGGAAGCTACTGAAGAAAGCATTATATCGGATCTTTTATCTCTGGATCTTGCTCTGGATGAACCTTCTCTTGGTGCTAATCTAGGAAAGTTATCACTGGATGATAATGATAAAGCAATTTTCTGCTCGAATGTTTTCACTACTGGGAAGTCTAGGAATAACAATGTATCAAAGTTCTGTTTTGCTAGAGTGGATGAGTCATTTTCGCTTGGCATTGATGAGCATGAGCATAATGTGAACTTGAACAAGCTAGAGATGGTGAACAATTACTCAGTCTGCCAGGCCCAGCCATTTGACAAACTAAGAGTTTTTGATCCTGTCTTTTCTGAAGGTACTGCCAGCCTCTGCCACTGTCCTAATGAGCAAGCTACCAGCACCAAGCTTCATTCGAGTTCACATCAGTCAGGTGATTCAATTTGCCACAATCTGTTTTTTTTCCTTAACCTAAAAGTCTAGTTGCCACTTTGATTTAATGGTTTTTCCTTCTGTAGCAATTAGATGAACAGTTTTTGGATTCCTTTACTTTGTCCAAGAGTGGCATTCTTGATTTTTTCCCGCTTTGTACTTAAATGTTTACAACTCTACATTAGTCTTTCCCTTGTAACTTTCCTCTGTCATTGGAATTTCCACCCTATACTGGTACAATAGATGAAATAAGTTAATAGATATGTGCTTATATGAATGCAGTGGGGAGTCTATTCAGTGTAACATGCTGCTGTAAACTATTTGAAGTTTTCCCACGTATACTGTTGTTTACTTGGGTCATTCTAAAACATGGAGCATGATCTAGCATTTCCTGCATGTACACTTGAAATTTTCCCTTAGTATGGCTTTCTGCACTTCTGTACAGTATCACAGCTGCATTATGAATATTGGGCTGCGTAAATCATATAAACGATTTATGTTAACGTTGAACACTATTACCTTAAAAGCAAATTATTTTCTTTATAAATTGCTGTTTGGTTTGCTGTTGTCAGGCTCAGCTTTGCTACCATCATCGTCGTTGTTGTCGTCATCATCAGATCCTTATTCCATTTATTGGGGTAGGCTAAAACCTGTCCTGCCACTTTAAACTATCCAATGCATGTTTGTAGTTAAACCTAGGAAGGTCAAGTCCTTTCTTACTACATGAAACCATCTAATTTTAGACTGTCCCTGAGCTATTTTGCCACCCTCCACTTGAATTTAATCACCCCTTCTAATGGGTGTTGAACTTGGGCAAGGGTGCACATGATCGATCATAAGTGGACTATCTTCATCATAACCAAATCCTCTTGACCAACTCTAATGCTACTAAAAGTACATTTCATATATTGTAACTCAGGTCAATTAATCTTAAGACCTTTGGATTCTAAGATAGTCCACCAGTCAAGCTTTTATCATTTAAACCATCAAGTAAGTGTGAAACCTTCAGAATCCAAGCAGCTCCTCTTAGGCACCTTTACTTTGAATGTGACAATCCTTTTCTCTAGATTTCAAACCAAATCTATAGTAGTAGTGAGTAGCATTTCTATGGCAAATGAGCAAAGAGAGAGATGGGGCTGACGAGAATAAAGAGGGAAGCAGTGAGACTGAAGATAAGGGATTAAGAGAAGAGGGTTGGCAGATGGATCATCCATGAACACAGTCAGCAGGATGATCTGCCTTGGAAGATAAGGAGGAGCTAAGTTTTTTTAGGTGGTCATACTCTCTCAGAGATGCAGTGTTACCAGTGCTCAGAGAAGGGCCATTTGGCTGCAGGGTGTAGGAATGCAGTGGCATATTGGCGATGTGTAAAGTGGAAGACCAAAGTACCGGATGTCCAGAACCACTGCCATGGAACAACAATTTGATGTCAAGTATGGATCTCCCAAAGACAGACAGTGCTTACTTTGCTTACTGTGCATATGCTTTTTGGAGGTTACCTGGTTTCACCAGTTCCATAAAAATATGCAGTCTTCCCAAGAGAGTCTACTGAGCATCATCGATGAAGGAAACATTGATATTGAGGAGCTGAAGAAGGCACTGTGCAGAGGATGGCCCAATGAGCAGGGGTGGAGAATTTGCAAGATGGAGGATCAGAAGGTATTTGCTAAGATGCTCTCCAGATACGATGAATCAGGAAGTATTATTTAAGCAGATATTAAGAACAAAAAGTACAGGAATACCTGGTTGCCATGGGCGATAGAAGAGGGCATATGATTAGCAGAGAAAAGGAAAGAAATCTGGACTAGATTAATCCAATGTGTAAATTTTTTGGGATTACTGTTTCTGAGCCTTGGTTCCGTACTGGGGATTGATCTAATGACCAGCCACTGAACTTGCCTGGAGTTCGCTAGGCCCCCTAGAAGTGGAGGAGGTCTCAAATGTTCTAGAGCTCCTGAAGCTTAAATGGGGAAAACATCGATCTCTGTTAATTAAGGAGACCAATACTAAGTCAGCGATGATGCTGTATAGACCTAAAAGGTCTTTGGAGTTTATTGAAATTACAGGGTTCCAAAAACAGAACAGGGAGAAGCCAGGAGGAAGAAGGCAATCGAGTTCCCAGTGCTAGCCTGCTTAGACTGTAAGCCAACTCAGAGACCTCAAATTTGAAATGATGGATTAGAGACTTTGAGGATGGCTTGGTCTGGTTGATCCTATGCTGTTCCTGATTCAAGAGGCAGCCCAGCAGCAAGTGAGCAAGGAAATGACAGATGTGCTGCTCGGTTAAAACAAAGCAGAGGCTATTGAAGAATGGCTTTTCATCAATGATGCAGATCTAGCATGGACTGATACTATTTCCAATCTGGCATCACAAGACTGTGCAAAGAACTTAGGGGTAGCGCAGGTGAAACCCCGGCATCTAAGTGTACAAGCCGAGGACTTGGCAAAGGTAGATGTCCGTGCTGAAGATGTTTTACTGGAGCATCTCCGAGGTAGCCACCAGCTTTGCTGATGCAGAAGTTGTCAAAGCAGCTGCCATAAAAGGTGGGTCTCACAATCTCTCAGTGTGGGAGAAGGCATGCTATGCTGGAAGTTGGTTTTCCTCAACATTCCTTTGGTAGAATCAGCCACTGAGATATAGGCGTTGTCAATGTCACAGATGAAGGAACCAACTTCACGTACCTTCAACATTTGCAGAATTTGCACACAGATAGACTGAGCTAAATAAAGAAGTATCAATCTCCAGCTGGGGTGAGTAACTTAAGTCTCTGCTACAGACCTGGCATATGGTGTATCTATATACCTTTTTTTATCAGACCCGAGTAATGATGAGAAAGCAGAATGGCAGAAATGTTGCTTTGGTTACAGATTGACAGGAAAATCTAGAGAACCAAGTTACAACAAAGAAGGGAAAGGGAAAAGGGTGTTCAAAGGCTTTTCAAAATCAACAAACACAGGAGCATAGATGGAAATAAGATGGGCAGTCATACATTTAGGAAAGCACTCTCCACAAAATGATTTCTTCAAGTCAAAGCTTGGAAGTGGCTCTGCTTATTCAACTCGTATTTGAAGGATGGCAACAGCCATCTGAGGAGATGAGCCTTGTTTTCTACTGTGTCTATTTCTTCTACAGGGTGTTGTTTTCTACTAATGTGTGGGCGGGGGGGTGTTCTAGTTCTGCACAGTCCATTGTGCTAGCCCCCCCCCCAGGCCCCTACTGTAGTTTGGATGTGTGGGTCTTGCATGGTCCCACTATGCTAAGTTGTTTTCCCTCTTGTATTATAGTTTGACTGTGTGTCTCTGGGTGAGCAATCTCTCCATACCCATTTTGATTGTATTATGTTTGTTTATTCAATAAAATTGGTGGTGTGTAATCCATGGTTGCTTTCTCGGGGTGGGGGATCTAGGGATGCATGTAGTGTGCCATTCGGCCTTTTCCCCTACTGTGTTTCGATCCTTTTTCCTGAACCAGAGACAGGTATCAATATGCTTCCTTTTGTTTGAATTCCCATTTTTGTATGACAGCTTGGATTTAAGTTTTCAAATTTTAGGAAAGATAAACTTCTTCGTATGTCCTAGTTCCATTTGCTTTTAGTTCCACTTGCTTTCTTGTCTGTTGTTTAGGTCAGTTAAATCCTCTGACAGTCGAGGATTATGGAGTCATTTACATGATTTTAAAGTTAGCTAATATTCATGTCCTACAGGACTCAAGATATCTCCTATTTAGCTTCTTCTGTCATCTTAATCTGCTATTCAGTTTCATATAAGATCTAGTTAGCTATTTCTTGTATTCCAACCTCTATATTTACATGCTTTATGACTTTCTTGGCAGCTTTACCTGCTCCATTACCACAGGTAACTCCACCACCAAGATGTGAGAACAAGCCTTTGAGCTTCCGCCCTCACGACTTCTTCCGTCAATATAATGCTCATCAAGATAACTCCGTTTCGACAGTTTCGGTCCCAGGTCAGATTGTACTTTCTCCTGAATGTAACATGTCTGAAGCTCATCAATGACTTTGACCATGTGGCTTTCTTTGTTTTTTTTGTACAGCTTCAGCTGCATTCAGCCAGCATGCAGGAAATTCACTGCACTTCAGTTACTCTCAGCAAATAGCTGTGGATAACGGTTATACCGATACCGATCACCTTTGCCCTTCCATAACGACATTCAGTCATATTCCACAATCATCAAGTATGGACTTACTTGACTACAGCTCTTCTGAGGTTGACTACAGGGTTTCAAAATGGGGGATCGACCGTAAAACTCAGAACTCAATGAACATGGTGGAAGGTAGCAAGTACAACCCGCAGGACTTGGTAAGGAATAACAGTGGAACGTCTAGTACTTGCAAAGATGTATCCCCTTCTGGCACTTATCGGAATAGTAACTCAGTCGGGGTTGGCAGAGATTATGAATGGTAGAAGAGTTGGCTTTATTAATTGAAAGTAGAAGTTCAAGGAGCTAAAAGCTAGTACAACCACATGAGGAATCGAGGGCACAGATTCTTAGTTATGGATGCTCCCACACTTACACTCAAGAAAAG
Source organism: Zantedeschia hybrid cultivar (assembly GCA_030544215.1). Taxonomy (NCBI): domain Eukaryota; kingdom Viridiplantae; phylum Streptophyta; class Magnoliopsida; order Alismatales; family Araceae; genus Zantedeschia; species Zantedeschia hybrid cultivar. The sequence continues at coordinate 61,097,912 of JARZZO010000004.1, forward strand.
CTGATGCCTTTTGTTAGTTCACTTATGCGTATGGACTTAATGTGGCGTTTATGTTGTAAACCCCTGGGTTGGTCAGTTCCATTTCCATTTCCTTTGAGGATCCACAGGGAATTTCTGGGTTTACGGTTTTGTCCTATTTGAACGGTAAGTGGCTACTGTATCTTTTTCTTTTTCATTTGCAAACACTTGTACTTTTATAATGTAAGTCCCTCTTCCTGTCAACAATTTATGCCTAACCTTTTTTAAGCTTTTGGGCCATTAGAGCCCAAGTTCTCCCTGATTCCATATGAGCTTAGCAGTACCCATAAGAGGTATCATCATGAATTTCCTCTTGTAATTAGGCTGAATATGCTGACATGATTGTGGTCCCTCCAGAGAAAACAAGCACAACAGAGTTTATACTTTTTATGGAAGATGCCTCTTCTTTTCTGTAACAAGTCTATCATGAGTGTGGTCCCAGGGTCTTGCACCATATACATTGTTTTCCTGTTATATGTATTTTGATTTAAGAAGTTAACACGTCCATGGTTGTATGTGCAGGTCTTTAACCACGTGAAACTTTGAATGAAATGGTCGGTGCAAAGTTTTGAAGATGCATTGTTTGTAAATATGCGACAGTTATTTGCTCTCTGGCTGGTCTATGAAATGTGGACTGCGGCAAACCTGTCAGTCTATCACATCTGGACTGAACTGTTATTGACACACTTGAGAATGCCTCTGGACTCTTCTTAACACTTTGACATGTAAAGGACACTTAATGTACAGAATTGAATATATGTTCCTGTATGGATTGAATTTAGTAAAGATCACATATTGGGATGGGGTTTGATGTAATTTAGAATGCCTCTGGACTCTTATTCTCTCGACATTTGGTGATGTAAAGAATAAAATTTGTACAAAAGAAGACAAGACCCCATAAGGATCAGAGTTTAAGGTCAGAAATTGGGATGGGTAATGAAAAAAAAATTGACCATAGGATGGAAGGTAAAATAAGGACCAAGGAGGTGTTAGGCTGGTAAAGCAACACTGGCCAAATGGTTGAGTTGTTATAGGTAAGCACTTCACAAATGGCAGTTGTGAGCGTTTGTCCTGCATTTATCTCCCCCACTCGAGGAGATTGCTGTTTTTTTCAGCCTCCAATCATGTCGATAGTAACAGATTGGGAAAATCAATCTTTTTCGGATGTTCCATTTGGTAGCAACCATTTTCGGAGAGCAATTCAACAAATGTACTCGGTGGAACATTCAGCTGGGGAATGCTATTGACGCCGGGTGGGCAGCGTACAAGACGAACTTGAGATGGGATTCACTGAATGTTTAATGATGGGAAGCAGAGCAACACTGAGCAAGGGTTGTGTTGTGATGAGCATAATGGTGTCTCTGGTACATGTATAGATTTTTCAGAAATTTATTACCGCATTGCAGCTGTAGCCGCTATCCTGTCATGGGATCGGACAGTGTGCGATTGCTACACTGCTCTACAGAGTGTGCAATGGAAACCCACATGCTTTCCGGTGCCCTTGTGCAATAGGAGAAGAAAATCATAAAAATTGATTGGTAATTCAAAAACTTTATACAGCTAAAGGGACACATCAACTCATTGATTATCAGCATACGATAAAACTCTTTACATTTTATAGCCTGGGAATACTGAACATCTTTTCAGTGGCTATGGTACTTGGAATGTTTCCTGGGAACGTAACATTCAGAGCAATAGGGGTTTCAACAGGAATCATGCGATAATATTCACGAGCTAGACAAGCAGCGGAGTAATGTTGGTCCAGAAACCTTGAGAAAAAGCGAGGAAATGTACATTTTTGGTTCTTGGTATGGTGTGGGCAAGCTGATATAAAAGAAACCCGAGGAAGATTTAATTTAGACAGTATGTCTAAAAACCACGACGCATTTCGCATTTCTCCATGGAAATTGGTTATTCGACCGCCCTAAATATCTGGCATTAGATCTTATCCTGTCGCAACGCCGGTGCACTGGACGCAGGGAAACTTAACCAAATTAACCCTTCCCTCCCCTTGGGTTCGCAATGCTCCATAAGCATTTGAACTTCAAGCTTTTACACGTTAAACCCCGTTCATAAAGTTGTACGACGGTTTTACCCTCCATTTTTATTGAAAGGAAAAGCTTGTCTCTGGAGTTTCTACGACTACTCAAGTTGCCAGCAAAACCTTGGTCATCATTTTCATGAAGGCCACGGTGAAAGAGGAGAAGAGCCAAGAGTAAGGAAGAGAGGGGGGTGCAAAGAGATTAAATTTGACACATTGAAGTTATACATGATAATATGAAACTTCATAAATCTTTAACCCGTGAATTCCAAATATGTTCTGCTGTTAAAGCTCCCTGGTGTTCGCAAGTTTTTTTTTGAGTTGGCCTCGATGGCTGGCCCTTCCCACATTTGACGGACCTATCAGGACTCAGCAGAGTACGATGCTAGAATCCGTCCCTGATCCCAAATGGTTAAGATTGATATAACTAAACTCTAACCCCTGAAAATATAGTATATTTACAAGAAAACCCTTGTAACATAACTATTTACAATTGTCTCCTAAGTGTCATAAAAAATGTTGTTAAAAGCCTCGCTGAGTGTCACAAAAGGACTACAAAATTGCAGGGGCTTTTTTTTTTGGGTAAATAATCAGAGTAGGAAGAATTATCTGTAATATCAAAAGTTCCTGGGGACTGATAATTCAAGAGCCCGTTAAGATTTGGTGCATGATGATGGCAGACATTTATGGCAACAGCGCGTGCAAAGAAACAAGAAGAAGAAAAAAAAAAAGAGCGAAACATACAACACACGTTTACATGTCATTTCTAAGAAACAAAACCTTGTTGTAATATTGTTACGTGATATATGCAAAAACCACGACAGAAAATTCATGGATTAATGGCCATAAACAATTCAACAATATTAAGGCCGCATGTGGAAGTAGATAATAAAAAATGGAAAATATGTAGCAAGTTGGTTCCTCGGGACAGATACAAACACAGAGCCCATTGAGCAGTGGATCAAGCATTTCTTTAAAAATTCTTGAAAGGGTGGTTCAGGTGGACGGATATATACATATGTCTGCAAGAGACCATAGTTCGATTCGATTCCAGAGAAAGTCTGACATTTCCTCCAAAAGGAAGAATATTCCGTGCATTTCCGATAATTCAGCCTAATAAGATGATTATTCCAAGCCCAAGCTAATCTCCAGAGAAGAGATCCTACGGACAAAGAGATATAATCTCGCAGCACACACCAACGCCGAACGGCAGAGACAAAATAAGTATATATAGTTCACAGGACATCTCTCATTTCATTTTGGAATCAACAGCATCTCTGTTCATTATAAAGCATATAAGGTTGACACGATATACTACACACAACCATTTTTTCTTTTGGATACAGAACTGCTGCTTAGCAACATCATGCTCCACTAGCATAAAGAGGGGTCCACTCCTTTGCCGAATCACCAAAAGAAGTATCAGTCACATAGAAACAAAGGAAAAGAAATGTGATCATCTAAATCCACAAGAAGCCTTCACTCAACGGAATGATATTTCCATAAAGACATCAGAACATGGTCACTCGATGTGGAAGAGCAGAATACGAACAAATGCAAGTAATGGTGAAGTTGAGTGGTTGACTCCGTCTACTGCCTACCCTTGGTACCAACCTTATGGCGATGGTCTCATCAAAATAACCGGCCATACCTGTTTCTACAGCTTCTACTTCATTTGTCTTTCAATGCTTTGCAACATTGTCAGAAAGTGGATCATCTGGGTTTGGGGTACTCAAGAGTGCCTGAATACTGATTCAGAGTTAAATCATATCAGACTTCGTTGCAATTAATGATAACAAACAAAAAGTGGAGATTAAAAAAATCAATTGGGATCTTTTAACTCGCATGAATCATTTTTATTATTATTGTAGAGTCTTATACATCACTTCAGAGAGATATTTGCTTCAGTTTAGGTATTTTCCTATTTTTGAGTTGCATGAGATGTATGTGTTTATCTCAGTAATACTGTGCGGATCTGGAGAGCAGGACTCCATTTGTCTTTGAGAATATCAAGACATATTCTTCGAAGCTGTAATCATAACAACTTCCATCATAATTGCATACATTCCCATCACACATAACAAGGAAGGAGTCTGCTTGCCTTGTCAATGTTGGGATGATATATTTTTGTAAGAAAGCGGACCTGTTCCAAAAACCAATGAGACAGTTTGGAATAATAGACCCAAGCACAATATAAATTGCCAAACAAAATTGCAGTGAGAATCAAACAATTGAACCATATAATAGACACGTCTATATTAAATCAAAAGGAGGCTAACAAAAAACATGAGTTCATCTCAGCTTGTATTGGAATTGTATAAAGGGAATAAATAGATGTAACACAAACAGAGGTGAGTGTGGAAGCATCTTATCACATATGTTATACAGGGAGAGCTCACATGCAAAATTCCAGACACTTGGTAAGATAAACTGAACAAATACAATGACACCAGAAAGCCCAAAAGTAGGCACATAAACTAACCTATAGCAACCCTGTGGAGAGCATTGAGCCTGAAATAATAGTTGACTCCCAAAAACCAAATTTCACAACAGAGAAAGAACGTGCCCAAAAAGGTGGTGTATCCGTAGTCGAGAAGATGCATTACAAATTCACAATTCTCACCGGAACATTATCCGTAGTTAAGTAGATGCATTATAATTCTCACTGGAACATTCACTTTCCAGTTCATAAATTTGGTAGGGTTGTGAAGGATAAACATTAACAAAATGTAAGGTGAGGAGGACAATAGGAAAATCTAAGGATAATGTGAACAGAAGCTAATGCATTCTTGGGACCACAAAACAGAAAGTCGGTTTCTAATATCCCACTGAAGGGACAACATACACAAATTAATAAAAGATTCATGCATAGATAACCCACTGCTGTCAAGTCTGCCAGCACTCACATCACTGTCAAATCAATGTTTATCTAGAATAAGAAGAAAGTTGCAAGGATATTATGGCTGCTACAGTGGACACTTCTGGTGGGTGTGGTCTAATTTGATAAAAGGGAAAGAACAGCTTCACAGATACGGTGCCAGCTGGGTGAGAATAACAGACGCAAAGGCCGGTTGTGGTTTCCTATTGAAAGTTTCACAGAAAGGAAGGAGGAAGTGTGTCACCAGCAGCAGGGAGATGATGGCACATGCACTGGTGATGATGTCCATGTGTAGGCAAGCAATTGAGACAGCATGGCAGATGGGCTGCCCCGGACAGCAGCTGCTGTGGTGTTCCTGCAGTTCCCTTGGAAGCCACCAATGTCGATGCTGCCCAACAGTCATGAGACAGCAGTGGCATCCCTTTTGCTGATGCATGTTTGCAGGTGTAACAAGAGGACGGGAAGAAGAAGAACATAATGGCACATGGGAAGAGAGCAAGAAGGGATGATGGTATCTAGGGTTTCGCACCCACTGTAAAGAGAGGTATGAAACCCTAGGTAATTCTCAGACAAAATTCTATTAGTTTATCCAGAACATTGCCTTGCTCTGCTTTATTCCTTATCCCATCTACTTGGGTTGACTAAATGAATCTTGTCCCGCCATCTTAATCTATCCAATGTCATACTTGTGGTAACATGTAGCAACATCAAATCCTTTCTAACTACATCTAATCACCTCGTTTTAGGTCTTCTCCAATGTCTTGAACCCTCCTCTTGTATAATTTATCACATCTCTTAACCAATGTTGAACTTGGGTGACAGATGTACATGATCAAACCATTGCAACCTATTCTCCTTAAACTTAATGTCAATAGAAGCTACACCTAAAATCTTTACGTATAAATTCATACCTAATTTTTTTCTTTTATAGTCTTGGCACACATCCACCTCAACAACCTCATCTCGATAGCACACAGTTTTTGCACATGATCTTTTCTCACAGTCCAACACTTGGAACCATATAACATAGCATGTCTCATAGAGTCCTATCATTAGCTTTATTTATTCATATACATAGGTATAAAGTTTCATAAAAAGTACATGCCAGGCTTGAACTCTAAAAAAAATAAAGCAAACTGTATTCAGTTTTAACTTAAATCCTAACTCTAATATGACACAGAATACTAAATGTAAGCAAATAATACTCTGACAAAAGTACCCCTAAAAGTAATGATGTAGATTAGAGAAAAATAAAAAAAACTAATTCACCAGCCTCCATTTTGCCAGACTTAGCTCCTTGTCTGGTCATGGACGTCTATGATGCGTCTGCCACATGTAACACACCATCCTGGATCTTGATCCCCCCATCATTCAGGTGGTGTTTGATAACTCTTAATTAGGCTATTAATTCTTAACCACTCAGATATAGATGAATCAAGGGTGTTTGATAAAAAAAACGAACTTCACCTCTTAATCCCCACTCACTGGACAGTTACACTCGTAATGGAAGCTTCCCTTCCTTAACACTGAATGTGTAGCAGACACTCATGCTAGTGCCCACCGTTTGTGTAGCAGACACTCATGCTAGTGCCCACCGTTTTGGGACTTCCGGACCTTTTGGACTCTTCTTCGCCCACATTGTGACACCCGTGGAGGTCTTGCATAAAGCAATAACCATCCATATTCTATTCTCATAATAGAATAGTAAGTTACGACTATAACACCCAATGCTCTCCTCCTCGTACCTTCCATTGGCATCTTAAAGATGCACCACCATTATCATATGTTTAAGTTTTTTTTAAACTAACATGAATTTTTTTAAGGAGAAATGCTTATTCCTAACATTTTTAGAACTAACCTACGTTTTATATAATAATTATAATGTTGTATATAATTTATATTTTTATTTTATTATTAATATATCAAATTATTTAAAATAAATATATTACTTTTATAATTATTATAATGAATTATAAAAATAAAATAATAGACGTCATCCATTTATTGTTTTTCTGATTATCAAACAGTCAGTTTCATTTAGCATTCAGGACTTCTACGCGACCTACTCAGATTTAAGATGTGAATCTCAACCTTCAGTATTATCAAGTGCAACCTCAGGCTTAAAAAACTAAAACAGGCAGCAAAGTTGCTAAAAGAAAGAAAAATAATGTATCAACTAAAGACTCATTTAGCACATTTACCAAGACAAATAAATTTGGTAATTTACATTGTTAAAGAGCAATTATACTTTAAAGGGAAAACATGCACGAAAATAAGTATGAAAGTTATTTATGATCCTCATAAATCACTTCCAAACATGTGTACATCAATTCTGCAATACTATCAAGTACCTGCTTACATATTAAACCAAGAAAAACTTAGAGCTGAACCTCTGTAAACATAGTCATTTGTAAAAAGCCTCTCTATACATTAAAAATTTACAAACCACTGTGAGCTAGTTGACCATAGTTTTTCTTAGGTAGATAGATATAGATAGTTGATATAGGTAGATAGATGTAAACATAGTCATTTGTAAAAAGCCCCTCCATACATTAAAAAGTATTTATAAACCAATGTGAGCTAGTTGACCATATTTTTTCTTAAGTAGATATGTAGAGCTAGTTAATATAGGTAGGTAGATAGATGGATAGATAGATACATACATACCTGTCAGAGGACTTCCACAGTTTATTGTCAAAGACCGCTCCCCCCTTAACACCCTTCAACTTCTCCGCTATCCTTTCCTCTCTCCCCTGCTTTCTGCCCCTGCACTTGTTGCTCCTCTTGATCACCTCTACAGCAGTACTCACTGCAAAGCTCTATGGAGGGTGATGGCAAAAAGCATCGTGGTGATAGCCACGGCCGTGGTCCCCAAGCCCAAAATCCACAACTCTCCCACCCTGAATCTTAACTCCACCCCTTCCTTCACTTTTACTCCCCTGCTCTCTTTTTGACCCAGTAGAATGATCTATCCTGGCCCCTACCCCCTCTCAAGGTGTGCTTCTGTTCAGGGTAATAGGAGTGTTGTGAAAGAGCTGACAATCAATATAGGAAGATTGTCTTTTTAACAACAAAGCTCTTTGTTTTAACAGTAGTTTGACGAATATTTTTCTGTCATATACTCTTTTTTTTATGGTGACTAATAAGATGTCTAAGACAATAAGATTTATCCAGATTTTTGTACGATTCACATGTTACAGGGTTTTTTTGCAAATTCACTGTTTGTGGGGACTCAAACAACAACGACACCGCCCCCCCCCCCCCCCCCCCCCCCCCCACAAAAAAAAAAAAAAAGAAAAAAAGAAAAGGGGGGCACAAAGGAACTGATAAGTGAGATCATTACATGTTATTGGAAGCGAGAAAATTACATGTTATTGTTATGCTGCTGCTAAAAATTGTCAGACCTTTGGGGGAGCCATTGGGTACTCTTCGGGCAAGAATAATTCCAGCTTGAAAACTCCTCCTAGACCCAGGAAAGAAAAATGGAAAGGTCACATGGTTAAATGAAAGAGAAAACAAAGTGCAAGAAATTAGATAAAAAGGCAATTTTAACTAACGGAACTATTTCTATTTTTTTAGAATGAAGATAATGTTGAACCTTCCGCATTAACTTCTTACAAATAACTAATAAAAGGGATCAGGAAGGTGAAAAGAAATATAAAGCCTTCATGTAAACAGAAAGGCTTTTCAATTCAAATCCAATCTGACACATTGGGCAATTAAAGGAAAGGAGGAGGTAAAAAACACAGAAAACTTTTTTAATTCAAACGCTCCCTTTTAATTGAAAAAAAAAAAAAGAGTTGGGTATACCACTGCTCAAATATTGCCTATTGATGGGCACTGACATCCAATTGCTGGCCTGAAATATAATTGGTATTCCTTGTAAAATGCATAATGCCATTTTCATGTTCTCACTCATCCTTTTGCACACGATTAAATGACAAACTTGCAACGGGTACAATGATGTCAAGGTATGCAATCGGGTCAATAAACATAGAATGCACCCTCCCTAACCTGGCCCAACCATGTTGCATGTCTTTTCCTTGACCTCAACGTCAAATTTCTTGAACGTGAACATGGCCCTAGACCAATGTTTCCAACCATCTAGGATCACGCCACGTCAGGTCCACTTGTCGTGTTCTGTTTTGGTTAGAGTAAATATGAGCTGACTAGGCAATGGCTTAATTTAGCACCCAATATGATAGTGAACACAAATTTAAAGATCACAAGACAGAGTATTGCTACAATAACATGTTTTTAAAATATTAAACATGCCACCTAAAATAATTGATGATTCGAAGATAATTCATTGAATTCAATGCTAGCCAAAGGGTATCCAAAGTAAATTTGCCACAAAAGTTCCGAGGCCAAAAAATTGCCAAAAATATACTTAAAAGGTCTCAACCATAACTTTTGTCTGCAGTTATGGAAACATGGGAGTTCATGACTCTTCCACTTCCCACAGACTCTATTACAACTTTTAAATGTATTACAGCCAAACATGAAAAAAGATGTTGACAATTTGGTCCATGAGTTATGAACTAAGCAGGTCTCAACCATAACTTTTGTCAAAATGGCTTAACATGTATCTAACAAGATGCATAAATATCATGCAACCTATTGTTTTGGTGGTCAGTTCAAGACCATGGTAGGATAAATTCTGCTGGCTGATTAAGACAAGATAGATCTCTGTTATGTCATGGAAGAACTAGCTGGTTCAAATTCTCAAAATAGAATTGAGGTCATTCATCATAAGTGGCTAGAACTAGTCTAGCTGCCTCGCTTCTTGTCTAGAGCTTTTTGGTTATCGATGTCTGTCAAGTCAATCTCACGACTACTTGGTACATTCTTGTTCTTAATTATTAATAAAAGGCACTATATTCATTATCTATAATGCGTTGTTTGTAGTTTCATAATGAAGTTCATGAATATACGTAATGAAGATTGAATCATGATGAAATCATGACAATGAGATCAATTTTCTTTAAACACATTCTTAATTGTTCATAGTCGAAGGATATTTGAGAAAGACATCAAATATCCGGTAAGATTAGTACAAGTTACTCCTACTCATAAAATGAGAGTAACTGGTCTCATAGTCACTTGTGTGAAGATACTAAGGTGAACTTAGATGCTCATTAGTAAATAAGTTCACTTGATTGATTCGACATTGAATCTTTAGATGGTCATAATACCTAACTATCAACTAAATGGATTCACAGTCACAATATCACAGTTTGTTCTTAGACTTAAGAGCCCAAAGAAACCTCGTTGGCATTCTACTATGTTTTGATCTTGCTTAAAGATCTCTAACCATGGGATCTTGAACAGTCAAGTACTCGGACTTTGTGGGACATCTTCAAATGTGATTGTGAGATCAATAAGGGATCATTCACTCTCGATATTTAGAGAGAGAATGCTCTACAGAATGATACCTGGGAAGTCCATGGCCACGGTTGGATTGCACATCACAAAAGAAATTTTATAATGATGCATAGAGACGGTATCTAATCTATATGAGCGAACATAATTAGGGTTTGACAATAAAACTATATCCTAGATTCGCTTGAGAGCATTGTATAGATGAATGATTATAGCCCTGTGGTAACTAATCACAGAAATGTTCTATGAGCGGGTTGCTTAATCCCAATACCTTATGAGATTATAAGGTGTTGCTGGGTATTCACTATGATCGGAAGTCCAATTGAATTAATCATAAGATGATAAATCGATAGACTAAGTATTAATCAAGCTAGTAAGGTGTTACTGAGCTTAGTCGGCTCGAAACTAGACTCACATATGGGCCTATAAGGTTACACGTACAAGATTCTTAGTTGATGGGAATTAAATGGACATTTATACAAGTTTTGAGATTTTTATGAAAAATTGTCAAAAACTAATAAATATAACTTGAGAGGGAAACCCTAGCCCTAACGTCTCTAGCCACCCCCCCCCCTTCTATACTTCTCTGGCTATCCTCTTCAAAAAAGGGCACTTTCTTCCTCTCTCTCTTCTCTGTTTGTTGTCGCGATGTCGACCTCTTTGCCTGCATGCCATAGGGACCTGCAAAGAAGAAGAGGACTGGGGATCAAGTGGATACTTTTAGGTGGTGAGGACGATCCCTCAACTAGAGAACCATATAGATATCGTTGAAGGTAGGGAACCTGTGCGGCTAACGGCATCGCTCCGACGGAACCAAATTTCAGTTGCGGATTCGACTCCAACACAAGATGAAGATAAGATCTTGTCAATTTTTTATCAGAAATAGATCAGACGAGCCACACGGGATTTGTTTTTCCGTTGTGTTCTAGTTTAACATTTTATATTGATATCTCCCATGCGATCCTTACAAAGCTCACTGATTTTTCAAAGGAAAAAAAAAAAAAAAAGGTTTACCAACTCTGTCAATATGACTCATCTACTAGCTTCCAAGTCTGGATAAAGGAGTAGGGAGGGTTCCAAAGAAGTTGAGCTAAGCCAAGTATTACTTTGCTCTAACTTGGCTCCTTATTAAATGTAAGCTTGAACGTGTCTCAAACTCGACCAAATAACTAAAACAACCATTCAAACTTGGCTTGAAGTCATTTGATGAATAAGCTTAAAACTTCACTTTGGAATGGCATTTAAGTCTTAAAAGAAACAAACCACTCTCAGAAAAAACAAAAGTCTTAAAAAGAAACAGGTTTGAACACATAGCCAAGCCTTGCCCATGCGCTATGCCAGGGAAGTGGGAAAGGTGGCTTAAAGGGCAGCAGGAATCCTGTAGAGCAATGCCCCTTATGCTTTCTTAGGGCATTTGATGTGGGACTATCCTGGGAAAAGGAATAAAACATGCAGCAAGCTTTCCATTGTGCGTCTCAACCTCATAAAATAATTTATTTGCTTATCAGATTTTAAATATTTAAAATTGTTTAAAATTTTAACAAACTAATTCACAGAGATAAACGAGCAAAGTAGATGTGTGCTCAAACTCAGTTTGGCTATTTTGAGCCTAAGAATTTGTTCAGACTCAGCTCATTTGCTTAATAAATGAGCTGAGTTTGAGTATCATTTGAGTCAAACTTGAGCTACTCATCGAGTGCATTGGTTTGTTCGCACCCTAGGAGTAGGACTGGCATTAGGAAGGGCATCCACCAAAAAATTTACGTCGATTTTGATCTCAAGGATTCATAGAGGTATCACTGCATTCTCATCAGGCTAGGGTGTCACCTCAAAGCTCAACCACACTGGAACAAGAGCCTTTTACAGAAGGGAAGAAGGAATAGCCGAGCAGTTTTCACATCTTAAATTGGAATTTGGAACACCAGGGAGAAAAACTAGATGTAGCACGCACTTCAAAAAATCAGAGAGCAAAGTGCAACATGCCTTTAATGGTTGATTGGACGTGGCTACGAACAACCTTTGTACGCGGTTTTTTTAATAAAATAAAACGATTTAATCAGAAAGTTAGTCGGACGATACCTTCACAGGGAGAAATCATGACATTGAAGTGCCTCATATTATCTTCCGAAGGAGACTCACTGATGCCTGGCGCTGCATTAACAGATCAGAAAAGCTTGGTGAAAATTTCACTCACTGCACACAGAATGAAAAACGCCAGTAGCCAATCATGAGGGTGCGCAAAAGAGAACCCTAACCCTAAACAAAACAGCGAAACACTAAAACTACTTCTATTTCAGCAACTTGCACCGCTGCCCACTACCATTATCATCATCTACTTCCTCAGATGCAGAGCTCAACAGAGGCAAAAAAAGGAAAAGTTGACAAGAACAACCCCCTTATACAAGGGAAACGCATCTGCCTGGTTCGCTGAGAAGCCGCTGCGTTTCCTGTTAGATCATGGAGGAGGGAACCGAAACACGTTAGGAAAAACCAAAAGATGGGGTAAAAAATCCGACAAATCCAACCCCCCCATGCTGGGTAAGAAACCTTCCAAGGAAAGAAGCATCCAACAAATCGATCCCGAACACGGTAGAACAAGCTTAGAAGGATGAAACAAACGACGACGAAGAACTGAATTCAGTATAAGGATCTGTTACCTTGCTGATCCAGAAGTCAGAAGGAGAGCAACAAACGGCAGCTACCACCACAGAGTGGGAGGGGAATTACGGAAAGTTTAACATGTAAATAATAATAAAATATGAGAACAGGGGCGATCTGATCATGTAAATAATAATAAAATATGAAATAATTATTTTTGAAATATTTTTTTATAAAAGTTTTTAAACGTTAATATTAACACCAAATACTTTGAAAATTTATTAAGGTGCTCACTTTAAATAATGAATTAAGAGGAACGCTCATATACCATGTTTATCAGATCATTTATCATTCTCATCTTAGCCGTGTGATTTAATTTTAAGAACATAAAATATTTGTTTTAAGATATTACTAAATATTACTACTAAATAAAACCACGAAAAACATCCTAAGGTGACACTTTTTATCACGCCATTCGCAGCTCTATCTTAGTAGTCCAATTTCGAAAATTAAAAGGCGAATAAAGTGGACATGAAACTAAATTCAGCAAATTCCAAACTTAAATCAGGCGCTTATCGATGAAAATAAGATGTTGCCATAATATCATAACATTTTTTATAAAATAAAGTGATCTGCTACGGTTGCATTGATAAGAACATAACGGCACTACTGTTTTTTTTTTTTTTTTTTTTAGTGGAATGAAAGACGTAATGCGATATCTATAATTTCACGTCAAGCAATCATGGGTGAAAAGTTATGAATATACTTTACTGGAAGTAAATTATCTCTTTAAAATAACTAGGCAAAAGTGTTTAAAGATGTTATGTTGTCTTTCACAAGTGCTGTTCCTGAGAAGATTGAGCAGCAGCATCACAATCTTTATCCATTTCAGAACAAGTTTTCGATTTTTTTATGGGAAGTTATCACAGTATTTCACATCTTGTAAAGAGTACTAATCTTTAGTTATCAACTTTAGATAACATTGTATCTTGTGAACTTTTAACATGGTTGTGTCTAAGCATCCTAATACACGAGGGTTCCATCATTAGTGATAAAATAAGCGATATATCATATATTTGCCTCTATTCGAAAGCTTTAATCGCGCTGGAACATACATGTTCGCGTGGTGCAAACTACCATCTGTATTAGCAGTTTATGCCACTCTTCCAACTCTCCTGTGACTCGTAATTTTTGTTCTTTTTTAGGTGACATCCAATACTTTTAATATTTTCTAAGCTTTGTAACATTAAGCAAAGGCGACGGTTTCCATCTGATCCCTCAAATAAAAATTCTACAGACCACATACATCACGTGAAAGAAAATTTTTACGCATCCACCCGTTCTTAGACTTACATTGCAGAGATTTACGCATCCACACGGGGTGCCATCCGAACTCGCAACTGATTAAAGATCTACACTTGAAAAAAAAATACATTGCAGATAAATAGGAAATAAAATATTAATAATTGGTAGAGTTAAAACATTTTTATTTACAACAAAGTCTATCATAGGAGGGAAGGTTTATAAAGATGCGCCTAACAAACCCGATTGCACCCCTCCTCTTTAGTGCATAGAATCGGCTCACTACATTGACTATCAGGTAATTGCAACTATATCATATGTAAAAAGAAATTTATACATTGGTAGAAATTAAAAAATAAAGCTTATATTAACGATCTTGTCACTGCAAACATCTAATTGAAGCTATAGTGAGTGATTAGATCAACTTTGTCACCTTTATATAAGCATGGGCTCCATATTTGGTTATTTCATCTGCCACGTCTCACGGCATGAACGAGAAGGCATGGATGAAGCTACATCTCAGTCTTAGGCCGTGTTTGCGTAACTTCTACTTGAAAACATTTTTGTATTTTTATTTAGTTATTTTTTAGAGAAGCCACTGGATATTAGAAGCCATTTATGTGATATTCTACTTGTGTTTTAACTTCCAACTAAAAATTACAAAGGAAGAACTTCCAAGATTAGAAAAAAAATGAAATTGTTATGAAAGAGATGACTTTTGTAATAAACTAAAATTAATTATAATCTCTCTCCCTCAACTCTTTTTATGTAAAAAGTAGAAGTCAAAATTTAACTTTCTCAAGTAAAAGTTTTGTCAAACACGCCCGTAGAATATAAATCCTAAACCTTGACCTGTCCGATCTGTTAGATTGGACAACTGCACCAAGAGTACCCTTTTTTTTTCCCAAAAAAATTTAGAGGGGCAAGGGCGACCCTAAGATAGTCATCCATACCATTTAGCCGATTGGAGATGGCATCCCTATGCAATCCAATGGTTCATATCACGTGGCATGCAATGTACCGCGGTTGCAGGTATTACGTCTTATATTCATTCAACGAGATGTACTTGAATGGTAGCATTGTATCTGTGGTTTGTTTAATAGACATACATACATGCAGAGATATTGAAGTTTTTTATGTGAGTAATATTTGCGACAATGTCCCAAGAATAATCAGAGACTAATCACATGATCAAATAAGACATAGTGTTTACCTTCTGCCACAACCCCCGTGGGAAGGTACAAATGAACATGTGCCGTCTGATCACACAATCAGACAAGAATTGTAGCTGCAATTAATGTCCTAAGGGATTGCAATAAATATTAAGAGGATGTTGGGGATTGCAATTTGTTTGTATCTTCCTTTTGAGGTATTCTGACCCACACTACCATATCAAGAGGACGTTGGCAGATTACATGAAGCATCTATATACAATGGTCTCTAATAATTTGTGGGATCACATATTAAACACGAACGTTCAAACTCATCTCCTTTGCTAAAAAATTTATGTCAAAAATATTCATTGAGCTTAAATTAGGATCTTGATACAAAATCTTCTCAAGCTGTCCCTGAATAGTAATACTTGCTGCACTGGGGTACTGTAGCATCATCCGATCACCTTGATCAGACGGCTATACCCAAATTGGGCAGCAACCACCCAGGCGCATATGGCACCCAGTTTCGGAATCTTTTCTTTTTCTTCTGTGATTTTATTGACTTTTGGACCATCCGATCTTATGAACGATGAGCTCGGGTCAGCCCCAGCTCGCCATACTTTGTTTGAAAATTTTAAACAAAATCCCACATGTTCTAACCATCGTATCAAAATGTTGTCCCTCAACAGTTAAGAGGACATTGCAATCCACGTAGACTTGCAGTGCCCCTAAGTTCAACAAAGATTATTCTTCCTTGAATTTTCAGGCATCTCCTCAGTAGTAATAATAGTTGTCTAAGAAAATATACCTCGCTCACGTTGTGTGCAGGTGGGGCTCTTCCCGTGGAATTATCACTCGTGAGCGGAAAAAATCGCCTATTTTCGGCGGATATTTTGTGTGCTGACACGGATCGAACTCAGCTCCTCGACCCAAAAAAAAAAAAAGAAAATATACCTCCCTCTATTATAACACATCAAATATCTGTACCATATATCAATAAAGCAGGAAAAATGAACAAAGATCTAAAATAATGTCCAGACAAGTCACCTCCCCTACCCTCAAGTTTTTGTTGAACATACCTGTTCTTCTACCCCTTCCTCCTAGGTAGCTCCCTTGGTCAAACAATAGGGAGAATTCAATTCTGATCAATTCAGAACACCCTCAATTATTTTCCTAGATAGATAACTCTTTCACACCACTGGATGTTCTATCTTCAATAACTCTAGATCCAAAAAAATTTATCGTAGAAAATAATATTCTTCTCACGTGCCTCAGTACCTACAGGGAGCAATCAAAGATAGGCTCCACAAATCCGAGGAAGTTACAATTTAACCCCCAAAATCTCTCTGGGTCTGGGGGTAGCCCAGTGACACTAACCCACAAAGCGACGCTTTTCCCTCATGGATTAGTAGATCATTACGGTTCGCACGTGCTTGGCGCTACTCGCTAGCGGATTGTTGGATTGACAATCCAATAACACATAGTTGTCACACGCTTGCAGTAGATGTTTGACAATCTAGAAACCTATTGATGTAAAACTCCTTTCAGAATGGGACCTGCAAAGCGTAAGCGAGGCATAAAGAGGCAAAACTCCTTTTCACATTTAGGAGACTGCAAAGGGAAAAAATATTGAATACTGAAATATAGGTAATACTCCAAAATTGAATAATAATTTTTTATATAAAACGAAAGTTTGATTCTATTCGTGTAATAGTATCCGAACCTCCACATAGACAATGTAAATATATAAAGATCAGTATCGCCCTGTAGATTTCCTCACAATCTAATCTTTTTTAGGTAATTGCAGAATCAGCAGACACAGTATCCTTTTTTTTTTTTTTCATATTCCCAAACGAGCCGTTCATCTAACTTGTCTAAGGGACTAGTCAATTACAATTAATGAAGAAGTTTTCCTAATATGATTACCAAGAAGTACACTTTTCACTGGACATACAAAATATTAAAAATGAATTG
Source organism: Zantedeschia hybrid cultivar (assembly GCA_030544215.1). Lineage (NCBI taxonomy): Eukaryota > Viridiplantae > Streptophyta > Magnoliopsida > Alismatales > Araceae > Zantedeschia > Zantedeschia hybrid cultivar. The sequence continues at coordinate 61,115,259 of JARZZO010000004.1, forward strand.
AACTTGAAACCTCATGGTCGGGCCAAATGGTTCCACGCTTATGGACAACTTTATTACAGGATGGAATCCAGCGCAACCAACAACATACGGAGGGACAACATCAGAAGAATCAAAATGGAAATACCGTACCTTTTCTCCGCAGCAGTACTATTGCACGTGTAGCCGCGTAGGTCACAAGTCACCAGGGAACGCAACCTCTCCATAGCCTATGTAGCCCAGCAATTCACTCTGCCAAACTCAAATTCTAGTTCACCATGAAAAAGGGAGTATAATCAAAGTTCATGCTGCCCAAAATCTATATGACAGCTCCTAAGACAAGAAACACCAACATCCCTCAATTTCCATACAAGGCAGTGGCGGTGGGATGAGACATACAAATGACATTTTTAGAGGTAAACCCGAAGTGGGATTATGTTCCGAAATCAAGGGAAAATCCAAAACCGCAACCTTAATCATGGAAGAACGATAATTTTAAATTTCTCAATAGCTAAAGGATGGCTCAGGATGTAAGCACTGATTTGGCATCACCATCCTTCCGTTTTTTGTGGTGGGGATTGCTGTCCATCTGCGCTTCACTGCAAAATCCACAAATACAAGAAAGGTCACTTTCACCAGTGGTCCCTTCATGTGGCCATCTATGGACCTAAATTCAGTCAGGTTGCAGAGCTCACCTCTGCATCTTCACCCGCACCAGTCCTGCCAGTACTGTCCCTCATGGAGTCTTCTGTTGCAAGTCAAATTTCATAAGCAGAGGGCTCACATGAAAATATTTAAGTGAAAAAGTAGATGAAACACAGTCAACATGCACAAACAATAGAATTACAATCATACTACTAACATAGAAAGAAACAAATAATATTTTTCCTTTCTTACGATATGGAAACAGAACAAGACATAGTCTAAACATTAGACAATTGGGCGAACAAGTGACATATGGAATGCTTCTTGTCCATATTTAGGTCTGCAATATAAATTCCTTCGATCAAATTCTAACTGAACAAGCGAGAAATACAGGAAAATTTAGAACAAACAAGTGACATATGGAATGCTTCTTGTCCATATTTAGGTCTGTAATATAAATTCCTTCGATCAAAATTCTAACAACTGAACAAGTGACAAAAACAGGAAAATTTAGAACAAACAAGTTTTGACTGGAGATCTAAAATACTTCAGTTGCCAATCTTGGAGCAATAACCAAAATATTAATGACTAGATAGATGATGAGAAACCCTTTGGGTACAGGAATAAACTGAATAATACCAGCAGATGGGCGGCACACACCCAAAAAATAAAAAAATTTAGGTGCATAACCTGTTTAACTACATGCACACAAAATAGAGATGTTCATGAGACTACATTACCAAACATCAGTATAAGTGTAATATAATCAGCAATACAAAACAAAATGTTATCATGTCCAGCAAAGCAAGCACCATTTTTTGCTGACAAAATATTCAACTAAGCCTGAAAAATGCCTGACACAACCACTAAAAAACCTATGGCATCCTGAATCTACAGTTGTAAAACTGAGGAAGCATGTTAACCAATTGCAAACCAACAGGTTGGCTCATGAAAATGGCACCATCTTGCTTGCTTTTTTATGTCCACCAATGGAATGAACAAACAAATCAACAAACTGAATGGTATAGCAAAGACATGGGTATGCATATTCCTGACAACAGAATGCTTCCCTTGAAAGTGGACAACAAAGGGGCTTCATCTGTTAAGAAACAAACTAAGTGAATACATAACTTGGCCTTGCCATTAACTCTTACCCTGATCCTCAGTGATATCGGAAGTCCACAAGGTGAGATTATCTCTTAAAAGCTGCATTATCAGCGTGCTGTCCTTGTAAGATTCTTCGCTCAGTGTATCAAGTTCAGAAATGGCTTCATCAAATGCTTGCTTGGCAAGGTGACAAGCCCTGAGCACAAGATGTGTTCCACCAGGTTAACACAGCCCACAACATCCCAATAAAACTGTGGTATAATCCACAGTGTTTTCAGGGGAAAAAATTAATCCAGAGCATAAGAAACATCAGTAATCCCAAAGCTCAATATCATCTGCACCTTTCAGGTGAGTTCATTATCTCATAATAGAACACCGAGAAATTTAATGCTAAGCCCAATCTAATTGGATGTGTAGGAGATAACTCTGACTCAGCAGTAGTGGTAGCAGCCTGCAGAAATTTGACCAAACATTGTCAGAACAATCCCTTCACATATAATTGCTTCACAAAAAAAGAAGAAAAGAAAGGATGGCAGCAGCAAAATCCTAAAAAAAGGATTCGAGTCTTTTGGATATAAAGACCTACATAATTACATAAATTCAAAACATCCCCGTAGAATCTCCATATATAGAAACGACCATTTATTGTCAAGGTATTGTCACTTATTGTCTGTCCACTGACTTCCCAAGAAGATGTGCCATCAGAAAACTGACTTGGAGAGGTGGATAGCATCAAGGAGCTAAAGTGATGGAAGGCGAGCAATCTAGGAGGGAACAGCCAATTGATGAAATGGGGGCTGAGAAGCCCAGAAGTGCCAGGAACCTGCCTTATATGACAGTTTAAAACTAAGGTAGGTTTTTGTAATCCTTAGTAATAAATGCTGATGGTGTTGGCCAGATTTTTTCCCCTTTCGCAGAGGAAAAAAAAAGTCAATAAAAAGAGGGAATGAGGGACAGATGATGAGGGAGAAAAGACTAGAGTCTAGAATTGCGGTCCTCTATTTGTAATACAAATGTGTAGGGACTTATTAACATGAGAATCCTGTAAGGGCCTCTTTGCATATAAAAAAAACTGGGCAGTAAAGTTATCCAAAGAATCAAAATACCAAGCAGAATAAGATATTGGAAAGAGAATATTCCATGTGCCACCAAACAAAAGGGGCATTAGTTTCACCATGCAATAAATAACTAGTGGGGAATTATATATACCAATTTTATCCCACGTGCAATAAATATTAAGTTCATATGGAGCCATCACATGCTAAAAGATCTTCCTAAACAAACATTAAATTGAATTCAAGAAAACCCACACTGAACCAATAAATTGTGTGGTCATATTTGGTTTTCAGCCATTTGTACAGACAGATCCAGAACCAGTTTTGAGCCAACTTCAAATGTCGTAAAGTTACCACAAGATTTTGTTTCACGGGAAAGTTGCTCTAAAAATAAAAAAAGCCAGTAAAAATAATTGCCATGCCAAAAAGAAGTTGGCATATTTTCACAATTTAACATTGTTCCAGGCACCAGTGAACACCATGACATCGTCAAAATGCAGCCAATCACAGGTGTTCACATCAATATAAATGGACAAAAATGGTTCCATCGTTTAAAGCTGAACTGAGAGGAAATGCAAAAACAAATACTAGACTAGAGATTCAATTTGCAAGGAACATAGGACTGGCCTAATTATCAGATAATATTTGACAATAGAAGATAATCTTAAAAACTGAATTCATGGATCCTTCAACCTGACATATGAAAGAACTAATAAGATGCTGAACCAATCAAAATTCAAGACGACCATTACATATGCAGTGGTCACCAAAGCTATAACAATGTCCCAAATACTTACCACTCCATACCTTTTCCCTTTGATACCAACATTGTATCATCCCCTATTTCATTTATCTAATTGATCCTCTGATAGGGCATAGCCATCTAGATTCAATACTCTCCTCTCTTCATCATACTTGTTACATGAAGTTGAATAACATAAGCTTCAAAGGATTTTTCAACACATTTCCAATTTTTGACAAAGACAGTCACAGTTGTGCAGCACCTCCTAAGGATACCATCATCAGCACCATGTAGGATCAAAGCGTGCATGTATTTTAAAAGCTCGACAACACAACATGGATAAAGTGATACATTCACAGAAACTTTCCATTCACAATCACTTTGACTATATATATCCCAGAGAAACTTTTAGTTCACAACATTTTCACTAGATATGCTACACGGGATAGATAGAGGGTTATTGAGCAATAAGGTACAAAAGTTTAAATAACTTGCAGCTGTGGAGGGTTATTTTATTAAAGGGACAAATATCCAGGCATTTTCTAAAAATAGACAAATGTTGTCTGTGAAGGCAATCAACCTGCAGATAAGCTGGCTAATGATGACAATAACTTGCAGCTGTGGATGGTTATTTTATCAAAGGTATAAATAGCCAGGCATTTTCTAAAAATAGACAAATCAAAGTAGATATCCATCACGAGTGACGAGTCACAGTTACTCAAAAATTATATAGATCAAGCCATAGATAGTTACAATCAAAAGTTGATGTTGAAGACCAGAGTATAAGTCAGAAACATCAGCTAATGCTTATTCCACTACCAAATTTAAGAAGGTAAGTCTAGAATCATACAATTCTAGGTTCCTTAAGTTTTCCTGTCTACCCTTGACAGACTTCTCACTGGAATTCTCCCTACATTCTGGCATCATCCCTGCATCTCCTATCCTATATTGCCTCCATCATTCATGCTAACTTCGGTCATTTTAACAATTATTCTTCATCAGAGAAGGGCAGAAGCTGATGAACAATCAAAGATTTTCAATATCACAATAGCCAATTCGCAGTTGATGTTGAATGTGGAACAGGAATTTTATTTTAGCATTAATAGCACATTGCTGATGAATAATCAAAGATTTTCAATATCACACTGGCCAATTCAGAGTTCATGTTGAATGTGGAACAGTAATTTTATTTTAGCATTAATGGCACATTACTTTATGCTTTGCTTACTAAATGGCATTAGTTTATTCTCATAGTTGAAGTTGAATGATCAAAACAAATTAAAAGATGTTAGAAATATTTACTGTTAAGTGGTAATTTCCAGTGATAGGCAAAACTGATAATCAACTTGGCAGTTCACTAAACAAGAATATGCAAGGACCACGAGAATTCACCAGGTAAAAATGCATGAATAAACGTCATCTAATTAACAATATGCTAAAACATCCCAAAAGAAAAACACAAACAATTAGTGGCTATGAATGGCCACTTGTGAAGCCTTGGGACTTCCTGATTCCACCTGAAAGAGTGTGTGTGTGTGTGTTGGGTGGGGGGGTGGGGGTGATTTGATTGCACTCCTCTTCATCAGTTATACCCCTCTTTTCCATATTCCATAAGAATCTAGGAGTGGGTTTCAACAAGCAAGCCTAGTCAGCCGAACTTTGAGAACCACTTTTTTGGGACACGTGCAATTTCCCCAGAAACAGAGAGAATCCAGCCTCAATTTTGATAGGAAACAGAAATGCCACCTGACATGTGTTTTCCAATGCTACTAACAACACAGAGTTTTATGAATAATCAGCCTTAGATGGGAACATATTCAAAATAAATTAAAGAAATGCTTCTTAAATGAACCTCCCACTTCTCATTCCCACATTCTTATGCACTGTTCAAAAGTAGGGACTTCCCACTGGTCAGTGTGTTAGAAGTTCCTCAAACGCATGAGAGAAATCTCCACCAACGATTCTCATTCCATCTGGACAAGAACCCCTTTCGCTCCTCCTAAAAATCTACTCAACCAATGGACCCAAAAACGATCACAAAAGCTCAATATTCTATGACTGAAGTGCCTATCCAGTGACGGATACAAATCATGCCGTTAACAGGAGCAGGAGCAAAGAGCATCCGTTCACTACCAAAAACGAAGTAACAGCTGAAGTTCTTGCCAGTATAAATCAAACCACAGTTTAGCATTCGCAAATCACTAAACCATTCACAGCTATGGCAATGCCCGTGCCTCTGGCAAGCACAAAGAACACAATCTTGGGCTATGCTATGATAGTTGCGCTACCCTCACATTAGGAACAGTGGATAAACTAAAAAAAAAAAAAAAAAACAAACCTGGTAAGCTTGAAGCGACTGATCAGCAGCTTCCTTCCTATCATTTCCAGTCTTAAACTCGGCCAGATAACGGTAGTAATCCCCCTTCCTTCAATTCGCCATTGTGGATCAACAGATGGAAAAAAACAAAAAACCAAAAAACAAAAAAAACTGAAACGGATCGAAAGGCACAGAAAACCTTATCAGATCTGGCTAAGAGCCTCACATTTTGTAGTAAAAGACGGAGGACTCCCCGGCTGGGGAGGACGGGATGAGATGCTCGTCGATCACCGTCATGATGTCGTTGCAGATGGTGCACAGCTCCGCCTCCACCTTCTGGCGGTACTCCCTGATTCGCTTGGCGTGCTGCTCGTTCCCCTTCGCCTCCTCCTTCTGCTCGATCGACGACAGGATCCTCCAAGCCGCCCTCCTCGCCCCGATCACGTTCTTGTACCCCACGGACAGCAGGTTCCGCTCCTCTACCGTCAGCTCCACGTCCAGCTTCGCCACCTTCTTCATCGAATCCACCATCTCTGCCAAGACCAAGAACAAAAAACACAACCACCAAACAGCTGATCGCGAGATCCGCGTAGCAACAAAGAACCCTAAACAGCTCCAGATCGGGGCGGAGGGGGAGGCGCCGATCACCTTCGTAGCGCTCCGCCTGCTCGGCGAGCTTGGCGATGTAGACGAAGCTCTCGCGCTCCTTCTGGGACGCCATGGCGGCCTCTGCTTCCAGATCTGATCTCTCTCTCTCTCTCTCTCTCTACCCTTCTTCTCCTCCTCTCCCTACCCTTCTTGCTCTTCTTCTACTACTCTCTCTCAACCCTTCTTCTCCTTCTTCTCTCTTTCTCTCTCTACCTCGATTCCACTCTTTTGGGCTGCTGCTGGGGCAGCTTCGAAAGCGAAAGGGCGAAAAAGGGAATCTTAAATAGAAATAATTACGGATCGCAGACAAAAATCCTAAGCCGTTGGATCAACCACATCGCCGGCCTGGATGGCGCCGTTGCCATCATCCGACGGCCGATTCTATCGATCTTGACGTTTACACCCAATTCTCCTAAAAAGCCGTTCGATCTGTGTGTCCTCATTTTGTTGGTAGCCTCGTAGTCTGGTACGTATATTTTAAGGATTTTTACATTTATTCGCTTAGCGTATTTGTATTTATACCCCTAACTATTATATATTGTATGAAATATGTCTCAAAACTTTAAAAATGTTATAGTTATACTCTTGCGTCAAAATGTCATGAACTTCGATTTGCCAAAGAAATTTCAGAGGTTTTTTACATGTATATAACTGTAGTTACGAAAATTTTACATATATACCTCTAACTTTGCCGGAAGTTATGAAATCTTTATGACATATTTAATTGGAGTTCACAGTATTTTAACAAAGAAATATCATTGCAATACTTATGAAATTTTCGAAAATATTTTATACAACATATGAGAGTTGATACTATAAATTCAAATATGTTAGTTTTCAAAGGTATATATCGTCAGTATGTACAAAACAATAAGGTGGAGGTCGCATGATCACGAAGCGGAGTACCCAATTATTTTACCGGGGAAGGGACAAATAACTAAAAAGTCAGCTGTTATAAGAAACTATTTTGTTAAGGAATGTTTAAGAAAATACTTATGTCAGCATGTTCTAATTTTTGTCAAGTAATATGTTGACTAAGTGAATGGTGCAATAGTAATTCCTAAAATGCTTACTACATTTTGTTAACGAATAGTTGTGTCACTTCCTAAAATATATCATATTTTGCGATTGGCTCTTCAAAGTCTTGATATTTGTTTATAAATCCTCATGATCTCAAGTTTTGAGGGTTAAGTTGTTCCCAACTTTGCCAAAAATTACTTGGAAATAGAGTTTATCAAATAAATGTGTAATTGTGAGTGGTTAATAGTCTAGAGGTAAGTATTGAAGCTACTTCCTTTCACATTGGTGGTTTTATGCACCAATAGTGTATTCCCCTAGAATGACTTCTGTTACGTGTATGTGATTCTCATTTTTTTATGGTGAATCTAAAGGAAAATAAAATATGAAAAATTGACTAATGATCTATCTAGTCAACTGAACACATTATGCTCATTTCACAGAAAAACATTTGTCTTAACAGTAATATCTTTTTGAATCTAGAATGCCAACATTGCAATTGATCTAGGACATACGTGGAAGGGGATGGTGCAAAGAGAGAAGAGTTTGGTTGGCTCTTTCGACATCCAGTGGCTGTCAACTATCTCGTTAATCTGTATCTGTTGTGTTATATCTGTATGTTTTGTGTTCATGAGGGGTATGGTCCTAACTACTCTGATAGTATAGACGTGCTCTTTTGCACGGAAGATGTTTGGTTTTATGTTTTCACTGTACTGTTCAGATTTTATGAATGAAAGTTTCACTTCTTATGTTCAAAAAAGAGAAGAGTGAACTTTGAGACTCTAACATCTGAAGTACGACATTTCTAATACACGTATGTGTCTATATTATATCGATTTCATCAACAGATTCTTTAAATACATGAATATCAGGATTGACAGAAACATAAATTAACTTATTTGTAAATGTTGTTAGCAGCAATATCAAGATTGATGCTGAAACATATATTTAATACAATAATAACCCATATCTTGAGCTTCAAGTTCACTAGAAAAATTATGAAATTTTGTTAAGCATGTCTCCTTGTATAGTTCTTTGAAAACTATTATAATTTCAAGTCTTTGGTAAGGAAAAAAAAGGATCAATTTAAGAAAATAATCTTTAGAAAAGAACACCAATTGTGAAGGTGAAGCTTCAGATGTATATGACGTAAAAGAGCTGCCCAAGTGACCCTGAATTCATTTTAGTGAGAAACTTGAGTTCTTTAGCGGGAATCTCATTACTTTTTTCCTTTTTCTTAGATGCGAATTAGGCGAATGAAATCCCCTTCCGTCTCTTAAAAAGTGGATAAAAAGAAGGAAAGAAGCTGCAAACTGGAACCAAAATCACATTAGTAAGATTGTATAGAAATTTGTTCTTAAATTTATCTTTTTCTTGATGCAATGGATTCTTTCCTCACTTCCTTCCGGTGATGGGTGTTATTACCCATCTAAGAGCATTCCAAAGAAGCATAGCTAGTAAAAGTGCATAGACCCGCGTAAACCAGTTTCTATTGTCTGCTTTAAAATTGACGAAAGCAAAATCCCCAATTTTAAAGTTAACAATTTTAAAATTTTCAATTTGAGTTTTCAATAGTTTTAAATTGAAGTCTAAAGTAGGATAAGAATGAGTGCCACGAGTCAATATTTCGAAACCCATTAATCTATGACACCCCAAATGTAAGAAAAGTATTGGAAATTTTTTTTTGCACTTTATATCACTTTACGATATTTTATATCATTCTATAGTATTTTGCAGCACACTATAGGCCCCTAAGTTTGTACCTGGGAACAACTATTACGTATGTATACAACACATGAGAAATAACTAAACTTGAAGATGAAACTAGAACAAAATTTTTATTCAAAAGAGAGAGCTAGGAAGGAGCGTTTTGGAAGCAGGAGGGGCTCTGGGATACTCCATTCCTTCCAGGATTGTACTAGGAAGTCTTCCTTGACCCACCATAGTCCAAACACCTCCTTTGAATAATTAGTAGAACATGTATATGCATACTTAGGTGTAAAATAGCACTTCTATTGATGGGAAATCCTAAATCGGCAAAATTTCTATCCCCTTTTTTGGACCAACATGACATGGGCGAATATGATTTTTTTCTTTTTTTTTCTTTTTGAGTTTTAAGGCAATTGCCTGTTATGACTCTGTGTAGGGAACCCGCAGCTTAGACTTTTCCTTAGAGTTAAGAATAATGGGGAAGAAATCTCAGACTTTTCTTCATGAATTAAGAGAAATGGGAAGAAATCCCATCATCCTATCACTGCTCATTTTATATGGACGCCCTTTAGAAACATGTAAGGTAGGTTCCAAGTTCCAACAATTAGAGTATCGAACAACCCCTTCATGTGTCTTCAAATGCCTCAAAATCTCATTGTTGTTTGCACCGGTTAAAATCTAACCTTGTAAAGCAAGGGTGACTCATGTTTCTCTCTTTCTCTTGATTATGGCCAGAGCAACTAAAAGGGATTTTTTTTGGGGAGGAAGAGAGTAATTTTTTAAAAAAATGGCTAATCACATAAAACCCTCCTTTAAAGTCTCTAAAAAAGATCTTAATGCAGATTTTCATCTCAAGATCTATACTATCCAACAACACTGTCAAAAAATTGATTTGATGAGAACATTTTTTTTTCTCCTCTTGCAGCAATTCCTAAGGCTGGCATAGTTTGGGAATGCTAAGAGTGTTGGGATTTCATTAGGCTCCGGCCAGACCTTAATTGTAACCCAAACCACAGACAGCCCTATTCTAACTAGAGCTAAAATACTTTTATCACATCTAAACCAGTGGTGGATGCAGCATATATTTAATGGGTCATGTGACTTCACTGAATTTTGTAAAATTTATTATGACCCTCTAATTTTGATATATTAAAATGATTGGCTGCTGATTCGACCCATTAGAGTGACCCTATTGACCCACTGATTCCGACTCAATAGGATGACCATACTAGTCCATTGTCTAAGTAATTCTATTAAGCAAAATTTATGCGTCCGTCATTGATCTAAAGCAATCATAACCATATATCTACCATGTAATCTTATGTATTAGATATATTTAGGATGTATTTGGCACAACTTTCAATTAAAAGTACTTTTAGGCTTTTATGTAATTAGTTTGTGAGAAAAAAAAATGTAGGTGTTGGAGGTCACTTATATAACATTTAATTTATTTCTTCCGACCAAAAGTTTTAAATTAGAACTTCCTAAATTGGAGAAAAAGTAGATTTATTAAGAGATCTGACTTTTATAATAACTTAAAATTAGTTAAAAGTATTTTCATGTATTATTTTTTATGTTATAACAGAAGGTTAAAAGTAGGCTTCAATTAAAAGTTACACCAGACACGCCCTTAAAAAAGTTTAGAGAATGTTTTTGAGCCATGTTAGGATCTTGTTTGGCTTGAGGTGCTAATTTGACTTGACTCGAGATGGAATCGGGTGAATCGTTGAGCAAGTGCTTAATCTGAACCTAAATCCTAGCCAATGCATGCTAATGCGAAGTAACCATATATTGGACATGTTGGGCTGATCGAATTTGGGTTAGCCCACCCAAACTAACAGCAAGATTTAACAAAGTCTTGAGCAGCATTTTAGGAGGTTCTAGCTTTGTGAGAAAATTTGGTGAACGTTTTAAAATTTATAAAAACTTTAATAGTCAGTTTTCATTAGTATTTTTTAAGATTATCCTATCATAAAAAAGTCTTACAAGCAAAATCCAACAATGAAAAATTTGCGCAGAATTAACATCGTCAACATTACGAACCTCAATTGATTTGACCAATTAATATTGAGAAATAGTTGCTGCAATGCCCCCATTGCCGTAGTGGGTGGCATTGCAGTGAGTAAAATTATTTTTTTAAGGTCGAGTCTTACATGTTCTATATGTGTTATTGTCTGATCTCTAGTCGGATAACCTAAACTTTTTTAATTTTTTTTAAAAAGTTATTATTATCCTGAGCCTATTAAGGGCCTATTTTTTTACCCTATTGTAATACCTCTCATTCTAAAAGTAAAGGACGTTACAGCAAGTATTATTCATTAGTAATAAGATCCGTGAACGTGGAAGTTACAACGGGCTAAACCAGCTTGCATGCCCGGCGGGCCCGACCCATGCATCTGGGCCGTCTTGTGATGAGGTGGGTCTGGGCGTGAGTTCTGGAAAATGGGCTAATGGAAGCCTGAATCCATAATTCACCGTACATCAGTCTACCAGAAGCACATCTCAACTAGGAGTGTCAATGGGCTGGACTCGGGTCGAGCTTAGTAAGGGCCACGTTTAAGCCAATCAAGAAAAGTGAGGCCCAAGTCTAGCCCAAGTCTATTTCTTTGTGCTTAAGCCCAAGTCCAACTCAAGTCCAAAATCAATTGGGCTTTGGGTTTGGACTTCGGCCTTAAATATAAGAAAAATTGATTCCTTTATCTAAAATATGTAATATATCCTATTAACAAGAATTAGTGTCTATATGTAAGACCTCCTTACCCATTAAAAAATGAGATCTTCAAGATCATCATATTTAATAATACACATAAAAAATCAAATTAATCATTCATATTTTGGTCTTTCATGTTTAGCATAAAAACACATCTTTTATAAAATCAAAACTTATTATAGTATTTTGATCAAATATTGATTAACTTACACTAAAATATTATAACGATTTGTGATGTATATAATTATTTTGAAGGTATCACAGAGATGTAATCTTTTATAAAAGCAGAACTTCCCATAACACTTTGATCAAATATTGATTAATTCACAATAAAATATTATAATGATTAATGATGCATATAATGATTTTGAAGGTATCATAAAGATGTGAACTCTATAAGATAATTGTTTCATGTCTAGTGTTCTTTAATAAGAACATGTAAAGAAAATTTTCTTGAATTTAAGATAATTAAAACATTAGTCCAAATATCTATACTTGACATAAATTAATATGTATGATATATGTGTGCAAATGAATGATCTTGTTAATGTGAATATACATATATATAATATAATTTTATTACTATTCTTTATATTTAATATTTATCGGATTTGTTGGACTTTCGGACTCGGGCTTGAGTTGGACTTAAAATCAAAACCGCAACCTAGCCAAAAAATGAAATGGGCTCAATTTTAATACCCAAGTCTACTTAACCGGGGTCGGGCCGAGCTGGGCTTTCAGAACCCATTGATAGCCCTTATCTCAACCATTGTACTTTTGAATTTCCAAATAAAACTCTGGTACACTTCACCAAAGATAGAAAAAAAAAACTTATTTGCTTGGCACCAACCGTTTTATTCATTTATAATACAAAAATATTTAATACTTCCCATTTGGTACACTATATTGTTGAACTACAATAAGACTTTTACCACTTAAATATCATAGAATGTGAGATTATATGATGACAAAAATTCATAATTTGATTAATAATCATTTGTTATATGATTATTATTTTTATTTTTAACTTTTTAAAATTCTCAATAAAAAAATGTATAGATGTCTTTTTAAATATTTTAATTATTTGACCGAAGTTTCGACCGTCTTATTCAAATTTTAAATCGAATCATATGCGAACATATTTTTACGTTGTAGTACCCATCACATACCAAAACTAGATTCTTAGTAATTAAGATCATCATCATTGTCACCATCATCTCTCTCTCCCCCCCTCCTCTTAGAGTATATACCATCGACCTTCATCTCTCTTTGATCCTGAGCTAAATTATTCGACATATAGAATCAGTTAATAAGTTGTCTCCAAAGTTTAATAAATAGAATATGGTAACAGGCCCTAACAGCTCGTGATCATATGCCAACTCCAGAGTTGGATAACCCCATCCCCTTTGATCTACCCTGAAGGAAAAATAAAATGAGGACATTTGAAAGCGATTCATCAAAGTGGCTATCGAAACTTAGCTGGATTACGTCTGTTACATATTTTTCATGTTAGAGATGACTGCCTACCAAACTTTTGATGTGAACGTTCGATAATTATAAGCCTTTACAACCAATTATGTGTACCCGGGCCGAGTCCTTGCAACCTGCGAGATCATGGAAACATGCGGTGTCTTCCTAAAAATCAAAAGTTTCCGACTGTGGTTACCTGAGTGGATATATGTGACGTCTACATATTTACGACTGCGCAAGTTTTTTCCTTTTTTGTACAGAGGTGATCCTTATCCATCCTCTCGAGGATATCATCGCAGCGGCTAACTTTTTCCCCACTCTCCGGTGGTGTGTTTTCTCCCTTACTTGGCAGGCTGTGTCATCTCTGATGATGCGACTTCATTTCAACTTTACGTGTAATGGATCTTATCTTTACTTAAATGGAAAGAACATAAGGTTTAATCTATAGTTTCCAGCAGCTGTCCTCTCGCGTTGTTATATAACTTATGATTGTTAATATGGCTGTTGTGGCTGCACATCTTGTCTTCAGCACTCTTTTGGCCTCTCAGCATGGCGAGGAGCCAGAGGTCTCCTTGATGTTCATAGTTGTAGTTGCATAGTTTGGGGGACTTCAATGTCTCCTCTCCTATTTTAGTTTTGTTCTCCACCGGCAGCATGTTGGAAAAGAAAGGCAACTAGGTCGATACTATTCTTACTCTTTTAAATATTTTGGTAAGGTACTCTTATCCCCATCATTATCTGTCGACTGTTCCATGATGATCATGAGGTAAAGATCATCGACTCAAAATTCGAATTTTTGACTGGCGATTCAATTTAGTAATATGGTATCAGAGTCAATTTGCATACTTCGCCCAAGTTCGTCACAAGGGAGAGTATTGGCAAATGTCAAAGCGATTTAGTCGCACACCGGATGTTCATAAACCAACTTATATCTATCTAATTAGTTTTGGATCTATTTACTGATCACTATCTTGAGTTTTGAATGGAGAATTCAATTCAATAATATGTAGCAAAGGTATCACAACATCGTAAGATAAGTTATCAAGAACTTTAATAATACATTTTTATTGACGAAATATAACATGCCATCTGCCCTCAAAAGGATATACCAATCAGTAGATGGAGAGCCCACAATCTCAAGTTGCAAGCCCATCTCTCCGGCGAGGTTGATGACTCATCCTGGGGTGGACGAGCAGCATCCGGGCTCCACATGATGCAATCCATTATCCACCATCTCTGTAAACCCTGGGTTGATACCAACTACCAAGCAAGGGGGACCCTCTGGCTCCCTTCCAAGGTAGATGATATCACTGGCAAGACTTACGCGGAGAAAAGAAGAGGGAAGCGAAGAAAGGGAGAGTTAAAAGGGGGAAGTGGTGGGGGCAGGCCTTGTTTTGATTGGGGACATACCTCGAGTAGGTGCTAGAAGAAGGATTTGGAATTTAGTAATGGGGTAGAACTTGGCCTCGACCTTTTTTTTTTTTTTTGAAAATTAACCTCGACCTATAGATACTAGGTGCTACGAAAGGAATGTTGTTATCTATTCCATGTTAATAAAGCAATTTCTTTTTGAACATAATGTGGTTCGGGCAAGCGTTTTCAAAACTATTTTTAGGAGGGAATGAGATCGTTTGGATCAGTTTGTCTGGATCTCGGTGTACTTTTGGACTTAACAAAAGAAAGGTAAATGGGTGATTTACATTTGAAGTGATAAGATAGACCAAGTGCGGCACCTTTTGTTGAGTCTAGGGACGCATCGAAGTCCATACAAAATAGTCTATACGATCTCGTTCCTTTAGAAAAAGAATCTAATCACAAGAGCTCTCCCTTATTAGAAAACTTTTCTATATTGATTGTAAGTTTCTTGTATCTATTTGGACGATTATTTCGAGTCGAGTCTATTCTTCAAGGAAGAAAGCTCACATAGATGCACCCAAGATACTTAACGAACTTCAAACCCATGTCCTTTATTTTGGAAAGGCCATAAGTCCGAACTATTAGAACTATTATTTAGTAGTGAGAGGACATGCATCTCAACGACAAACAAGATGACACATAGAGTATGCTAGTGGTTTATGAAATTTTTTTATTTCATAAAAAAAGGAAAAAGTGAAAATACGAGGGAATGCCTAAGGGGGAAAAGAGAGGCCGACATGGTGTTGCGGGGAGTGGGTATGATTAAAAACGTGTGGTTCAGTTAGGCTGCAGGTGGGGTTGGAGACTTCGAGAGGGGATTATGGTAGACCTTGTGCTCGTAGTGTGTTAGCTAGGCCCCCACATCATTTAAGGTTGATAAGTTAAAGGAATGCCCATGTTTTATAGTCATAACTAAATTTTAGCTCAATTAGTAATTAATTTTGTCTAGGCTACTCTACTAGAAAAATTTCGCCTAACAAGGTACTCTCCCATTTACTTGGATTGTTTTAGATGATTCAAAGTATTATGCAAGGAAGAGTATAACTTCCATGCAATGTGCCATAATTAATTATCATCCGAGAAGGAACCATTCTGCATCTAATGAAAAGAAATACTACCGCAACGCTTTCGAGGTGTTGCAGCACAATCGCCATCTAATCAATAGATCGGATAACACATTCACAGTTGCTGTTGCAATGTTCAAAGACATTATCACAAGTATATCTATGCAAGAATCTTCTTTCTTTTGTGTCTCTCTTTCCTTTCTTTTCCTAACATATTCGGGCCATACAGATGCAATTTGATGGCTTTGGCCACCACAGGAGGGGTCGCTTTCTCATCACCTAGAAATCATCTTCCCGGGTAGATAAGAAATATTGAATAGGATGTGTGCAAGTAGTTGGATATGACAGGCAATGACAGATGGCTATGGTGATGGTGGACCCATATATATTGCTAGAATGAATACAGCAACTTGCATGTGGACCTTGCTATCTGCTTATTCTTTATAATTTTGAAGGCCACATATGGTGTGGGTAAAGCTATATATAAAGTTGGTAGAGACGATTTATTTTCAAACCTTGTTGGCTATGCCTATTGAATACACAGAGATGATCATTTTTATTCTTCATCCCAATCTTCTAATTTCTTTGACAGAAGATTAAAGCTTGGTCATTCTATACCTTTTAGTAAGGTGACCCCTTTTCGTCTTTGTTTTTGATATAAAAAATTATGAAATTGTGCATTGTTAAGGATAAAAGTTCTCTTTATCATAACATTTCTTTCACCTTTCTGTCCCTATGAGTAAAGTTGTCGTTCTTCGTTCTTATCTTCTCAAAACTTGTTTATGGTCGGACTAATTAAAGGCGATCTCCCGATCTCCAAAATAACCCCTTTTATGACCTCAAAGATCTATCTGATCTGATACAAAAAGTGAATGCGATCAATGGTTGGAACTTGAAGGTCACAGATCAATATCGACAGAATCTATAAAAATTATCATCATCTAGACAACTTAGATTGCAGAACAATTCAGAACAAAAGTAGGAGACAGTCTCTACATGCATGTGCCATATCATGGAATAAAAAATGGATGTAGACAGATTATGATAAAAAATGGAAGTTTTTCTTTACCACTGTCACTTCTCTTTCTATCCACTCATCCCCTGCAATATCATTGAGCAAATTAAATTTCCCAATAGAAGAAGGTGGGGTGTATGAGACGAAAGTTGAGGTGGTACTACAGCAGTTTCCTACTCATTATATACAGGGTGGTCTTGAAGCCGATGTGTTGATGGTCACACAATTAGACAGGCTTGACCATTCTTGTCACGTAGGTACATGTTATTTGATTCCTTCGTCCTCCTAAGAGTCCAATCTGAACTTGAAATGTTCTTTTGGAATTTAGTTCCGCAACTTGTTTGTTCTTGAGTTAGACGTCCAGATGCCACATCACAATCGTTCAGCAATCAAAATATGTTGCCACTAGGGCATGAATACAATATGTGAGAATCCTCCCAAGATAAGAATGGGAAGAGAAAGCTAATTTGCTAAGTTTAAGCACGGGAACTTTCAGAGGAACCACCCTATACTGCATTCCTTTTCAAGGAAGAAATACTTTAGTTTTTTTTGAAAGGTGGGGTAAGTTAGCCAGATATGTACACATATATATAAGAGATCAGATTTGATTTCGGACAAAACTCGATATTTCCTCCTAAAGAAAGAATATTCGGTGCAACTCCGAAAATTCCATTGAATGAGGCAATTAGTCTGGACCCAAGTCGATCTCTAAGTGAATGAGAAAAATTAATCTCGCGACACACCAAGATCGAACAGCAGGGGGAGTTTTTAGTTTTTTGACTGGTTTGAATGTGAGATATCTCTAAGTGATGAAGCCAACCACTCTATATAGTTGATTCTTTAAGTAGGAAATTCTCATTTTGGGTTCCTTGTGTTGATGAGATGAGCCATACCAATCAAACGAAGAAGCATATAGGTACAATTTGCACACAATCTGGGTGCCAATAATAGGATCCAAGTTCAATGGTACTTAATTACTCCTCCACATGAACACCAATGGCCGTTAGGAGTGTTTGATGATTTGATCAAAGAGTTTATATTAAATACACACAGTTGTAAAAAAAAAAACTCTTTGACACTATCTTTTCTGTAAGTGGTCCATCTAATAAGAACACTAATGCATTTAATATGAGTTCTTTGATTAAGTTATGAAACGACTCTTGACGTAGAGTAATACTTGGTACAGTGCATGAGGTGCAGCCTTAACTTTTTTATTTTTTATCTTTTAAAAATTATCTAAGCTCGGGTCCATCATGCCTAATATATCTGTACAACCCAATCTCTAATCTGACAATTAAAAAAATCTGAAAAATCAAATCCAACTCCCTTTTATTGGGCCCGGTCATTAAAATATTTTTTCATTGTTCAAAGGATCTCGATTTTTGAACTTTTAGATTTTTTTGTTGTCCAATCTAAAATCAGATTGTATGAACATATCAGACATGATGGATCCGACCTTGAAATTTTTTTAAAAATAAAATATTAAGGATGCACCCCATCTGGCGCAGTAACTTGCTGCACCGCAAGGATTACTCTTGACGTGATATATTAGCATCCCTCAGTAAAATACTAAAATATCAAAAGTAAAAATGATAAAAATACATGAGCATCATAAGTATCTTCTAAGACCAGTACCAGTGAACATTGCTTGGTTTCTACGTTATTCCTTTTGGCCTATCGATGTCCTACATTCTTTTTGAGAGATACTCGGTGCACATCTTGGTGTGCAAATTTGATGAGGTGGAATACACATCTCAATGGGGGTGCCTTGGAGTGTCCCCCCACCGATTCATAGTAGAGTTGGTGGGGGATACACTTACATAGATATGAACACTCTAAACCACCCCATTAGAATGTACAATACACATCACCAAAATTTGTTCACGAAATTGTGCAACAAGTATTTCTCTTCTTAAAATGACAACAATGATGGCTTCTACCGAATATGAAGAGTGCAAAATGACTGCTCAACAACATTGCACGTAAAGTACCAAAGGTATCTAATGAGGCAGAATCCGATTCGGCCCATTAAAACAAGCCCAACCCCAGTTCAGCCCAGCAGCAACAATAGAAGGCCTTCAGGAAGCCTTCGGCCCATCAGCGGCCCAACAGCCTTCGGCCCGTAAGCGGCACAGTAGCCCTCGGCCCAGCAGGTTACGGCCCATCAGCGGCCCAACAGCCTTCGGCCCGTAAGCGGCACAGTAGCCCTCGGCTCAGCAGACTTCGGCCCATCAGCGGCCCAACCCCCTTCGGCCCAACAGCCGTGTTCGGCCCACTCCGGTGGAGGATTAGGCATTATGGCGGTTTACCAGTAAGCCCGGAACATAGTCCTATATCGGCTGTCACCATTAACCATCCTCTATCCTTCGCTATAAATACACCGCTATTTATTGCCAAAGGTATGTCTCCGTGACCCTCAAGGACTATAGTCCAAATGGCATAAAAGCTACTCTTTGCCTTATGAATCGAATCTTCTTCAGAAGCTAACTTAACCGTCGGAGGGGGTTCCTAAGGGCCGAAGCCCGGGACTCCTACTGACCGGCTCTTCTTCTTTCCTTCCTGCAGGGGCTCGGTTCGAATCATCGCCGACCTCCCCGAGTCGGTCTCGGCCGCCGACCTCGGACTTCTCCCCCCGGTCTCGACGCCGTGCGCCGGCTACCCCTTCGACCGAGGGTGTAACGACCCGCCATCCTATGACCGGAGACCCGGTCACTAAATGGATGTCGGCCCATTAACTGTAGGTTCACACCCGGATCTTATTCACACATCTGGAGGAGTAAGCGTTAAACAAGATTAAATATAACATTCACACGGACTACAAGAAGGTATAGTGCGCAGAAAGTAAATTAATAATGTCCGTACACAGTCCAACAATAATTACATGTCCAACAAATTAATTAAGTACAGGCAGAAGTAAAGTACAACAACATCGGGGCATACCCCGGAACTGAGATAGCTGCTGGTCCGCATACCAAGGAGAACGCCACGCGCCGCCACTCACCACGAGGTCCACACCTGAAAACCGCAGGGAGTGAGCCACACCAGAACTGGGCTCGGTAGGGATCATCCGATCCCTTGCCTCCCACTCACACACCCACAAGTGCAATTACAAAGATATATGGGAACAAGATAAGTAAAGCTGTAACACATTGCTCCTAAATTCTCGAAATAAACCACATGCATTTTGAATATAACATGCATATCTCAGAAATCATCCTACCAAGGAACCTACAACTCGCGTCTCGGCAAAACGCGTAAACCACGTCTCCGAAAGTGGGAAACATCGACCCGCTGAGACCAAACAATAACCCCTCGGATAGCACGCGGGCTACCTCGGCGGCTACTCCTTCCCCCAGCAAACACCGACCCGCTGAGACCAAACAGTAACCCCTCGGATAGCACGCTGGCTACTCCGGCCCAACTGGCTCATGTGGTTACTCCTTCCCCCAGCACGAGTGACACTCCAAAGGTACCACTCCGACACCGGTACAAGCTAGCTAACCCCGGGGTTCACCGGGTGACCCTCTCCACTAGGCGTCACCCCGCCACTGCTCCCGTCAGCGCTGTGTCCCTCCGCACCGACACAGGGTGTAGAACGCTACAACTGTCACTCTAGGTCCACCGAAACAGAAACACGGCACGGTGCAATCTGGTCACAGAAGAAGTCCACGGTCGCACGACACCCAACGTAGTGCCATCCGGTCACGAAGAGTCCATCGCATCGAGTACATTAACAGCATGCATTAACCAACTATCTAGCAGTGTAAACACATTTTACTAGCATGAATTAGTGTTGTTTAGTCTTGAATCGCGTCGCCCAAGGCGACGTCATTCAAGCACCCTAAACTGGTTCATGAAAAACACTGCCTTCAGAATCAGGTCTAAAAGGCGTCGACCCCAATGGTCGCCTTTTTAAAAGGCGTCGACATCCTCAGACGCCGTTCAACACAGAAATCCGGAAATTCCAGAAAACATTAATCAGGGGATTTCTGCCTAAAAAGGCGTCATGGTTACCCGACGCTATTCAAATCGCGTCGCCCACCCATGACGTCTTTTATCTCCATAATCCCCAAACTGACAGGCCCTCAGTCGGGGTGATTTCCGGCCTAAATGGCGTCATGATGGCCCGACGTCCTTTTGAAAGGCGTCGTCCATCCATGACGTCATTTAGCGCCAGAGCCCTTAACTCGTGAGACCTCGAACGGGGAGGTTTCTGCCCTAAAAGGCGTCGTACTGCCCTGACGTCCTTTCTAAAAGGCGTCGACCAGGCACGACGCCATTTAGCGCCAGAAACCTGATTCCCTGGTTCGAACCGAGGGCTCTCCCTTAACCCCAAATACCCCGAAAAAGCCCCAAAACGGAAAAGGGGAGGAAGAGAAGTTGATCCACCATAAACATGCTACAAAACCACGTTCATGAACACGCCCATATCCACAAGAATGCCCCCTAAACATGCTTAATCTAGCCCAAACACATCATGTCAAGCCTAAGAAAACACGAGCACTACATACAAGGTTCGTCCCCCTACCGGATACTTGAACTCCTCCTGGCTCCGTGTCGCCGAACCGCCGCACCGCAGACCGCCGCCGGCACCCTCGAGGACGTCGCCACTCCGCCGGGACGTCGGCCGCCGTCCGGAGAATGGAACGCCGCGAAGGAAGTGGTGGTGGTAGAGGTGAGAGGTAGGGAGGTGTTGGAGTGGTGGAAGAGGAAGAAGGGGAAGGAAAGGGGAATAGAGGGTCGGAGAGGGGGAGGAGAGAGAGTGAGAGGGTGAGAAATGAGGAAAAGAAAGGAAGGCTCGCGGGGTCAATCCGAACAATGGTAAAACGCGTCGACCTATCCAGACGCCTATCAGATGACAAGACGGGCCGTACTGACAGAAGCTCTGAAACGCGTCCACCACTACCGACGCCGTTCAGACGACAAGACTGGCACCGTACACTGACATCTCAGGGTCGCAGTCTGAATTGCGTCGTCCATCACAGACGCCTATCAGACGACAAGTCAGGGGGCCGTACTCTCGCGGCCCGAAACCCACCCACGTGGCGTCCACGTGGCACAACAGCTAAAGACCTAAATGGCGTCCACCTAGCAAGACGCCGTTTGAAAGGCGTCGTGCAGGGTCGACGTCATTAAAGGGAAATTCTCAAGACCCCTCAAGGTCCAAATCAGGGGATTTCGACCCGAAACCGACCCGAATACTGAACCTGAAAACCTCAGTCCTTACAGAGGGAGACTCGGTTCCGCGCTGCCCGCCTGTCAGCCGGAGGAACCTCGGCCCCGCCTTCCGAGGACAAGCCTACCTCCGAGCGAGCGACTCTCGGCCGCGGATCCCCAACCGCGTCTCTGCGTCCGTCGCCTTCCGGATCCCTGTCGGGCCTCTTGCACCGATCCGACCCAGCTCCGGATCCAAAACTTCGGATTCCAGCTTCGGAATCCGGTCGTGATAGCTTCGGCTACATCACGTGGCGCCGTCTGTGGGAATCAAACAAACAAGTCATGTCTCAGCGACCTGTAACCCGACGATCCGAACAGAATGAAACAGAGACACGGGAGGCCTCGGCACACCTGCTGCCCTCCGAAGGCGCCCCTTCTGCTCCTCCGAGCGTGGCTCTACCTGTCATACCAGAGTCCCCCGCTGCAGAAGACCGGGTGGGAGTGCTCCAGCAACAAATGGCAACGCTAGCCGCTGCCGTCACATCCCTCACGCCTCTTCAGGAGATGGTATCCGCCATCGCACAGCGCATGGGATTGCTGGGACAACTTCCTCAGCAAGCACAGCTCCCCCCACTCTACCCAGTCCAAGATGCAAGGTTCCGGCCGGCGCTCACACCGGTTTCCCCCGACGAAACCGCTACGGCGCGCAGCGAGCCCTCGGCGCTACCTATCCGAGTTCCTCGCGCCGACTGCACAACGGAGCAAGGATATGCTTCGTCAGAATTCCGCCCAGCTAGAACCGGAGGACATTCGGTCGCCACCTCAACCGCCCCAGACCTGGACCGGCGGCTGACAGCGATGCGGAAGGAAATGCAACAGATGGTGTCTCGGCCTTACGGGGCGCCCCTCGCTAGCAACATCCTGGAGCAAACCCCGTTTACGCCAGAGCTCCTGGCTACCGAGGTACCTCCCAATTTCAAACTGCCGAAGGGCCCTCTCTACGACGGAATAACGGATCCGGTCTGTCATTTCCAGAGATTCAACACGTACCTCTCGGTCTGAGGGGTCGCCGAGGCAGTACGCTGCCGACTTTTCCCCCTCACCCTTGAGAAGACCGCCCTAACTTGGTTCGAGACACTGGCCCCCAACTCCATCCACTCCTTAGTCCAATTGGGCCAGCTGTTTATCGACCAGTTTTATGACGCCACCCGGCAGTGTAAAACTTCCGCCAGCCTACTAGCCATCCGGCAAGGCCCCGCCGAGACTCTCCAGGAGTATTTTACCAAGTTCCGGACCGAGGCCGCCCAAATCCCAAACCTCGATAGCTCGATTGCGGTCTCGGCCGTGATCAGCGGGTGTCGGGACGAAGGGCTCCTCGGCTCCATCGGGAAACGCCATGCCCCTACCTTCCAGGACCTCGTAGCCCGGGCCTACAAGTATATCAACCGGGAGGCCCTGATGATATCCAAAGGTAAAGGCGCAGCCGAAGCAGCCTCGACACCTGCCCCCCAGGTGGTCCGCCCTCGGCCCGAAGATCAAGAGCCCTCCCGAAAGCGATATCGTAGGGAGGAGTGGGACCGAGAGAGGCGACGGGATCCGCAACCACGGTACCTGCCACTGCTTGCTCCCCCTTCCCGAATGCTCATGGAGGTAAAGGGCATGATCCGGCGCCCGAATCGCATCAAGACAGATCTTCGCCGAAGGGATCCCGGCAAATACTGTGAGTATCACCGGGAGATCGGCCACACAACGGACGAGTGCCGGCACTTTCGGGAAGAAATCGACCGCCTCATCCGGGAAGGTAGACTGCCGCAGCTTTGGCGAGAGCAGCCCCCGCCGCAGCGAAACTGGGACGTCTCTGAGACGCCCAGGCAACAGCAGCCCCTGGAGAAAGGAGCTGCTCCTCCGCCAAAGATCACCTCGGCCCCGGTGGAAGCATCCCATCAAAGACCCAGCTCTGGGTCCATTATGATGATATCCGGAGGACCGGGAGAAGGATCAAGGCGCCAGCAGCGCGGCTCTGCCACTATAGCGGCGATCGACGTCGAGCCGAAGCGGCCTCGCCAAGAAGATATTACCTTCGGCTCAGAAGACCTGACTGATATTCAGGTCCCTCACGACGACGCCCTCATCATAAACGCTGTAATAAACAGTTACGATGTACATCGTATTTTTGTCGATAATGGAAGCGCCCCGAACATCTTATTTTACGATTGCTTTGTAAAAATGGGATTGAGTGAGGCTAATATGAAGCCTCACCGGGGCCCCCTCTTCGGTTTCAACGGTTCGCCCTGCCGAGTAGAGGGCATTGTCCGACTCCCTGTAACCATAGGCTCCGCCCCCCGGCAACTAACCGTTGAAACGGATTTTGCCGTTGTGAAAATCGATTCAGCCTACAACGCCATTTTCGGCCGAAGGCTAATCGGCGGGGTCGGAGCCGTGCCTTCGTCTTTCCATCAAAAGCTAAAGTTCCATACTAGCCACGGAATAGGCGAGGCCAAGGGAAATCAAGAAGCAGCCCGGCAATGTTACATGATCTCAATTAAAGGGAAGGCTGCAGCCGAGTCCCTGGCGATTCAGTCATCAGCCGAGGCGTCCCCGGGAGAAGAACTTGTCCCCGTTCCGGTCCCGGGGGGCGAAGGACGAACTCTGATGATAGGCTCCGGCCTGGAGAAAACCGAAGCGGAGAAACTCACCGAGTTCTTAAAAAAGAATCTCGACGTCTTCGCTTGGTTTCCGACAGACATGCCCGGGGTCGACCCGGAGGTAGCGGAGCACCGGCTACACACCGATCCCGACCAGCCCCCGGTTAAGCAGAAGCGGCATACCTTCAATCAGGAAAGGAGAGCCGCCATCCAAGCCGAAGTGCAGAAGGGGCTGGACGTCGGGCACCTCCGAGAGGTGCATCACCCGGACTGGATCGCCAACGTAGTGATGGTGCCGAAGAAGGATGGCAAGTGGCGAATGTGCGTGGACTTCACCAACCTTAACAAAGCCTGTCCGATGGATAGCTTCCCGCTACCTCAGATAGATCAGGTGGTGGATACAACCTCCGGCCACGAGCTCCTGAGCTTCCTCGACGCCTACTCAGGCTATCACAAGATCCGAATGCATCCGGATGATGAAAGCAAAACCAGCTTTACGACCGATCTAGGTCTATATTGCTATACCCGGATGCCCTTCGGCCTGAAGAATGCCGGCGCGACATATCAGCGCCTCGTCAATAAAGTGTTCGCCCCCCAGCTCGGCCGCAACATGGAAGTCTATATAGACGACATGCTGGTAAAAAGCCGCGTCGCTGCAGAACATTTGGCCGACTTGGCCGAGACATTCTCCGCCCTGCGGCGATACAAAATGAAGTTGAACCCGACCAAGTGCGCCTTCGGGGTAGCCTCCGGGAAGTTCCTTGGCTACATGGTCACCCAGCGGGGGGTAGAAGCTAACCCCGAGAAGGTTTCGGCCATCATACAGATGCGCCTTCCGGCAAACCTCCGAGAGGTACAGAGGCTAAACGGAAGGATCGCAGCCCTAAGCCGTTTCATGTCGAGGGCGGCGGATTACTGCTTCCCCTTCTTCAAACTGCTGAAGAAGGCCAATAGCTTCGATTGGACGGATGAGTGCCAGGCAGCCTTCGACCAGCTGAAGGCCTACCTCTCCAAAGTCCCCATTCTGTCCAAGCCAGTCCTCGGGGAGCCTCTGAGCCTTTACCTCGCGGTATCCGAGACAGCTCTCAGCGCCGTCCTCGTCCGAGAACAAGACGGCATTCAGAAGCCAGTCTACTATACCAGCCGAGCCCTTCAAGGGGCAGAACTCCGGTATCTCGCTCTAGAAAAATTGACTTTGGCCCTCGTCTCGTCCGCGAGGAGGCTCCGGCCTTATTTTCTTGCTCATTCGGTAAAGGTCCTCACCGATCAGCCTCTAAGGCAAGTTCTCTCCCGGCCGGAGGTATCCGGCAGACTGGCAAAATGGGCGATTGAGCTAGGAGAGTTCGACATCTCCTACGCGCCTCGGGTAGCGATAAAAGCCCAGGCATTGGCCGACTTTATCGCCGAACTCACCCCTGAAGCTTCCTCGGCACCTCAGCCGGAAGCCGACATATCCGAAGCCAAGGACACTTCGGCTCGCACACCGGCGGACGAGTGGCGACTCTATGTAGACGGCTCCGCGTGTTCCACGGGCAGCGGCGCCGGATGGATCCTGGCATCGCCCGAAGGGGTCGTCACGGAGTACGCATTGTAGGTGCTTAGAATGACCGTGTGATTAACATGAAATATCTATGTTGTTTAGTGTAAACTAACCTATTAAAACAACAACTAAAGTGCAGTGATCGCCAGAAACTTTTAACTTAAAAAGTTTCAAAAGAGATATGATCGCCTACCTTTCAAACGCGGAAGATTGAGTCCTTGGTTCCCCTTCCTCAGCCGGCTGAAGAAAAAGAGCCCTTTCTTTGCTTCTTTGTTCTTGCTGTTGAGTTTGAGGTTGAGGATCGTCCAGAAGTTGTGCTTAATTTCCCCCTTTTGATCTCTTGTTGTTGTTGAGTGCAGCAGAGACAGAAACAAAAATAAAGAAGAAACAATGATGGTGAGAATTTAAACAGAAGTAGTATCTGAACTAATCATGATTTTAAGCATATTTAAAACAGCAAACTCACTTTTTTAATGGCTTTGAAACCCCTTAAATCAAGTAGGTTTTGAAAGATTATGCTGTGGTGTGTGTTTGCATGAAGTGAATGAAGAATAAAACTAATGAAATGAATGCAGTAATGAAAAACTTATGCCCAATCGGTTGAAGCTTTGAAAGGATGAAGATCTTGAAAGGGACGCCGACTTCTGGAAATGGCAGCGCTCCGGCGTTACGACGTTGCTTCAATCTTCAACTCGCTATAACGCTATGGCTCAACTCAACTTAATTCTCTTCTTTTTTCTTTTTTCTCTTCAACATGCAGGGTATTTATAGGCATTTCTTGCGTTCGCGATTAACATAACAAAACCTCGAATTTATCCATCTTAACCGACAGATAAATATTGATTAATTCATCTTTATCTGTAATTATCTAAAACGCGTCCACCTTGGCTGACGCCTTTCAGATTAATTAAGATAAGGATAAATATCCGGGAAAACTTATCTTTATCTTTATTAGGTAAAACACGTCCATCTATGTAGACGTCTTTTAGACTAATTAAGATAAGGATAAACATCCGGAGGGGAAGTTAAAATCACTTAGGAAACTTAAAACGCGTCGACATTCCAGACGCCTTTTAGTTAATTAATTAATTAATTAAAATTCAAATTTAAACGTTAAAACAGGAATAAACTCTAAATGGCGTCCACACAGGTTGACGTCTTTTAGAATTCTTCATATTTTAACTCAAATTTGAGCTAAAATCAATTCAATTGATTAACTTAAACATGTCTGTTAAACCCGACACTTAAAAAGATTAATAAAAATTAATTAATGATTAATTATCAGACCATTATGAGGCATTATTATATGATATGAAATTTACTCGAAATGATGTCAAAATTAGCGTGTCTACAGCTGCCTCACCTTGGCATCATCTTTGCAAGGGAGTGAAATGGAATGGAATGTACTGAAAAGGTGATGCCAAGGTGTGATGAGACACGCTCTTAACATCACATGACTGGAATTTTTCTCAAAATTATCAACGAAGATAGTTCAAAGAGATCAATGGAATCAATCATGTCTGGATGAAGTAGACAAGGAAATAAAATAAAGTCGATCAACCTCCTCGGAGTGGGAAGTACCCCAGGTCGTAGACACTGTAGGTTTCATCATGGGGAGCGTTTGCCAGCCAATGTGGACGTGCTACAGCCATGATGGATCTTAAAAGGAAACAAGAAATATTGGATAAAGAATCCAATCAAGGATAGAATTCCAAGGATATCTTCAAGCGAACCTCAAAGATAATCAAGATACTCAATTCAGAATGGAATATTTCATATCATGTTGGAGTTATTTGATTAATGGTCTGAAACTTAATCAGTAATTAATCCTTATCTCAATGATTTCAAAGTCCTATATGATGCATGCTGGGCTAAAAGAAAAATATAAAGTCAAATAAAATATAAATTAATCAAGGATAATATTGTTAAATTGTCATTAATGAGTCAAGATACCAATTCTTGTAATTCAGTGCTAAGCCGAAGCTCGTTTATCCACGCACCGTTTCACAAAAGTGGAATCATCGTCCCCACTAATCAACAACCCAACGGCCTATCCGTGCGATTAAGAATTCTTTGGAATTATCACTGTTTTTGTTGTAGGGGAACTCAAATTCCAGTTTCATCAAAACCACAAGGTCCTTGATATAGTCTAATAAATATTTATCATATAGTAATGCTAATGCTTTACATAGAAGAATACAAGGGTAGAAATAACCGTCTTTTTAGCCACGGTCGGGACTTGAATTCCACAATGGGATTTTCTTGATATTTCCAGCTTTGCTCAGAATTTTCTGCAATTAAAATTATTAGTTCCAAACAAATATTCAATTTAATCATTAAAATCCACAGAATTTCGGGAAAATAGCAGATTTGCTAAAACGCGTCGTGTCGCGCAGACGCCATTTGACTATATTCTTTTCCAGAAATTCAATTTAATCCTAAAAAACCCGATTTAAGATTAAAACGCGTCTACCTGTATAGACGCCTTTCAATTCTCTCTCCTACTTTTCCCAGGATTCTGCCATTAATTCCATGATTAATTCCATAAAACGCGTCTAGTAACAAAGACGCCTTTCATGATTTTCCTGTGTACGGCTCTGAACAGAACCTGACACGCGTCTACCCATGTGGACGTGTTTCAACCAATTCAAACAGCTGTCCTTTACCGCCTCAACTTATGCGGCTTAAAACGCGTCTTCCTGAGTCGACGCCTTTCACCCTTTTCGTTACAGACCCGCGAAGGCCCTCCTTTCTTCCTCACTTTCTCAAAAATTCCTTCTCTCCACCCGAGCTCCGGCGATTCCGGTGATCTCTCTCTCAAAACTCCTTCTAGAGCCATGGAACACGGCGAGGGTTCAAGGAAGAAGAAGACCTTGGCCAAGAGGAGGCGAAGGCAAGAAGAAGAGGTTCCCGAGGAGGTGCCGGCGGCGTTAGCCGAGGCGGCGGCCTTCTTGGAGGAAGAGCTCCCTCCACCGGCGCCCATGGCGGTGGAAGAGGAAGAGGAGGGCGACCTCCACACGGTAAGTCCCTTGTGGTTTGAATGGGCAAGGAAAAGAGGGGAAGAAAGGGGTTCTTCCAAGAACCCGAAATCTGGATTTGAAAGGCGTCCAGACCAGGTGACGCCTTTCAAAAGGCGTCGCCCTTGGTAGACGTCTTTCAAGCCAAATTTCGAATTTTTTAATTATTAGAAAATAGGTTTGAATTGCGTCAAGGTATGTGGACGTGTTTTGAAACACGTCTGTGTGTGCTGACGCCTTTCAAAACAGAAAGTGAATTTTCCTGTTTTTTTATTACTGACCCTATTTTTTGTTGTTTTTATTTGCAGGGAGTGATGAGGGCTAGGATCTCTTGGGACCTAGTCATAGGGGCTTACAGAGGGCTCCCGGACTTCCAGAAGGTGCGCCTGCGCCGGATGGGGTTTGGTGAGATACTAGA
Organism: Zantedeschia hybrid cultivar; assembly: GCA_030544215.1. Classification (NCBI taxonomy): domain Eukaryota; kingdom Viridiplantae; phylum Streptophyta; class Magnoliopsida; order Alismatales; family Araceae; genus Zantedeschia; species Zantedeschia hybrid cultivar. The sequence goes on from JARZZO010000004.1 coordinate 61,144,928, forward strand.
CATCGAGCCATTTTGGCTCGATCTAGTCTTGTTACAGGCGCTCAGGGAGCGTTGGCATGCGGAAAGCCGGGCTTTCCTAATGCCGTGGGGACATATGGTCCCCACCCTAGATGATGTGGCCAGGATCACTGGCCTCCGGGTAGAGGGCCGACCAGTTAGTGGGGTTACTTACCCCAACTATCAGGGATTAGAAGAGGCCTTATTAGGGATAGAGGTATCTAGCATAGGTAGGGAGTCTAGGATGGTTCCCAGGGTAGAAGTAGAGGCTGCCCTTGGATTAGATGAGCCCCGGCGTCGGTCTGACGAGACCCGGGAGGAGTTTAAGGATAGACTAGCAGAGTCGTCCTCTGCCATCTACTGCAGGGACCCTAGCCAGGTAGATGAGGTAGACCGACAGCTTAGGGTCTTTCTTGTCTTTTTCTTTGGTCGGTTGCTCTTTGGTACGAAGGGCGACCATATCCACTGTAGATTTTTGTATTTGTTAGATGACCTAGATAGCTTAGGTGAGTATGCTTGGGGTGCGGCCCTCCTGGCCCACCTGTTTGCAGATCTATCCGCGGTCATTCCGGACCGCGAGACTACTGTCAGCGGCTTCTCGCCGTTCCTCCAGGTATTAAATGTGTTATTATTTATTCATGATATGCAATATGATATGATGCTTTTTCTAACTTATATGTTTATGTACGTAGGTGTGGAGCTACTATTATTTCCCGCTCGGCAGAGCGAGGATTGTTCGTCCAGATGCTGTCCCCTTGGCCTGCCGTTGGCAGCCAATTGTGGACACAGCTCCGCAGCACCATCAGCTGACGGCCCTCCGCCGTCAGTTCTTGGACTATCCAGAGCTTCTGGTAAGTTTTTAACTTATTCAAAAATTTTATTAAATGCAATTCTTTATTCCTTAAATGCAAATTATTTATATGAATGCATCTAATCTATATGCAGGTGATCTGGCGCCCGTACCTTGGTATGGGCGAAGAGGGTCAGCCGTGGGTGACGGCTGGCAGGAGGAGGTTCGGGAGGCAAATGTGGCTACATTGCCTCAATGAAATTGAGCCCCTCCGCCTCCGGCTTGTGATGAGGACCCTGGGCCTCCACCAGGAATGGATCGACGAGGAGGTCCCGGAGGACGTCGGGAGGAGCATGAGGGGCAAGCAAGCCCTCACAGATTGGCGTGCGAAATTCCCCGAGCAGTACGAGGATTGGCACCGCCGCGGCGTACGGGTGGAGTCCCGTACGGAGAGTAGCGAGGGCTACCTCCAGTATTACCGGGCCCATTACGCCGATCAACTGCGGCTCCTCCGACCACTCGATGTAAGTATGCATTCATGCGTCTTTAATTTTATTATTATCTTGATTTATGTTGGTGAATGAATGTATGAATGCGTAATTTGCAGGATGCACGTGATGCGGTCATCATCGACCTCCGGGCCCGCCTACATGATGCGGAGGCCCAGCTAGAACAAGTCCAAAAAGAATTGTTCGATCTGGTATGTATGCATGAATATGAATGCATGTTTTAATTAATTATTTGTTTTGGCGATTAACCACTGACAGTGTTCTTTTGGCGCAGCGAGCCGTCTACACCCAGGCGGCTCCTCCTACTCATGGAGCTTCATCTTCATCATCTGCTGCGCATGACGCTGCCTTGGCTGATCTCCAGAGTCAGCTTACCTCCGCCATCCACCGGGCCTCTCTCGCGGAGGAGGATCGTGCTGCTCGGGTAAGTTCTTCAACTTTTCATTTATGAATTTGATTTTAATTACTTGATTGCCTTGAACTAACAATGACTTTTATTCAGGTTGCCGAGCTTCAGGAAGCCCTTCAGAGAGCTGAAGCGGAGCTGGAGCATGCCCGTACTGCAGCGGCTCGCGCCGAAGCTGATGCTGCGCGGATCCGGGCTCTAGAGGAGCAGGTGGCGCGTCTCTCCACTGGAGATTTTGCACGCCTCCAGATTCGCCTGGAGGTTGTGACTGAGGAGAGAGATCGCGACCGCCTTCGACTGGAGAGTCTTCAGGGTCGGCTGTCAGTCGCGGAGCATGAGCGCAAGATGGTGGAGGAGCGATATCAGCGAGCCCGCCAGCGGGCTATTGATCGAGGTCAGGCGAGTGCCTTTACTGCCAGCATAGCCATATCATCTGGCCAGGCAGGGCCAAGTGCGATGGGACCGCCACCACCTCCTAGAGCTCCACCGCCAGATGCCCAGGACGAGGCCCAGAGTCAGATGGATGAGGGCGGAGGGGAGAGCCAGCCTTGAGGGCTTTTGTACTTCTTTTCCTTTTCATGTATCATGTACAAAACACTTTTGATATATACATGAAACTTTTGGGCTCCAATTTCGTGTTCTTGTACTTATCTTGCATCCTGTACAACACTTAACAAACAGGTTAAGTATCTGTTTAGGCTTAGCCCCTTGCCGGACCAAACAAATGGTCAATTAATCTTTTCCTTGAATAAATGGTCAAGGGGCATAGCCTTTATTAACAAAGGTAATAAGAATAATCAGACTTAAGCAAAATGCAACATGCAAGCAAACATATGCTCACTGAAAATAAAATGAATGAAACACACTAAATGCCACAAGCAAATGCTAATTGAAATATTTTTGTGGTTTTGAAATATTCATTTTTGTTTGGGTTTTGAGATGTATATTTTTTTTGAATTTTGAAATATGTATATATTTTTTTTTGAATTTTTGACTATGCAATTTTTTTTGAATTTTGACATATGCATTTTTTTGAATTTTTGACATATACATTTTTTTTTTGAATTTTTGACTAAAAGACCAGTATGGTACTTAGATCAAAAGATCATATTCATTTATTAACTTAATTTCCAAATTGTTCTTTAACAACTTAACTTAAAACCCATCGTGTTTGAACTTGTGTTTCCATTCGTGATCCCATTTGATGATTTGACCCTTAGTCAATCTAAGCCGTCCTTTAAGCTTGAAGTACACCTCTTTAGAAAGAAAAGAAGAACAGATTTAGAAAGCCCATGAGAAGGTTCCGGAGACTTAAAAAGATGTCCCTTTCTAACCCTAATATCTGTTGGGGTTCGGTCATTTTCTTTCCGGGGTATTTATCGACCTTGCGTTCCCTTTTGTTTCATTTCATGGCCTTGATGTAACGTTTGTAGTGTAATGGCCTTTTGATTTTGAATTTGACTTTTTGCCTTGCTTTTGCTTTTCTATTCTTTTCTTTCTTTGCTTTGCTTTGGAACGGATCTCCCCCATTTTTTTTATGACGGCCTCCTACTAAGATGGCGGGTATTCTTGGTAGTCTATTTTAAGCCTCGTTCCGACATCATGGGCCGAGTGTAAAACAGAATTTTATTTAAAAGGAATGATTTGTACTTTATACTCTTAGTCAAGCTTTTGATATTCTTAAGGACTTGGCATCTCTTGTTACTCACGAATCAAACGTATCAGTGTGTGCAGTAATGGGTTTGAAGTTAAATTATTAAGACTAACAAAGAAATTTGAGTTTATAAATTTTCTGATTCCACTGGTCTTTGTACCATACTGATCGACTCTTTAACTTAAGGGTAGTATTTCTTAAGATGTAAACCATTCCAGGGATGATTTAGCTCTTCTCCTTCTGCATTAATAAGACGATAAGCATTACCAGGATAAGCGTGCGATACAACATAAGGTCCTTCCCAGTTGGGTTGGAGCTTAGAACGCGGACCACCAGGTTTTACAAAAATTCTTTTAACAACCATTTCACCGACTTTGAACTTTCGTTCAATGACTTTCTTTTGATAAAAACGTGCTAATCTGTTTTGATAAACTTTTGCATGATTAGCAGCTGACCATCTTTTCTCGTCTAAAAGTTCCAATTGAGCAAGAAATGCTGAACGATGTTCATCAATGGAGAATTCCTTGTTCAATTGTACTCTTAATGACGGTATAAGGATCTCATATGGAACTACCGCCTCCATTCCAAATGTTAAGGAATAAGGAGTTTGCCCAGTAGGCGTGCGGATTGAAGTTCGGTAGGCCCATAGAGCCTCAACCAATTTTTCTGGCCAATCTGCGAATTTGTTAGATTTACACGTCTTTTTGATAATTTTTATCAAAGTCTTATTAGTTGCCTCTGCTTGGCCATTGCCTTGCGGATAATAAGGAGATGAATGATGCAATGCAATTTTATACCTGTTGCAGAGGTCCTTTAATTCCTGTGACACGAACTGTGGTCCGTTGTCGGTGACGATGGTACTTGGAACTCCGAATCTTGTGATGATGTTCTTCATGATGAATTTGCAGACAGTTGATGCTTTGATCTCCACGTATGCTTCAGCTTCTGCCCACTTGGTGAAGTATTCTGTTGCCGTAAGAATGAAAGATTTTTGCTTGATGCCGGAATCTGGGTTACCAAGGGGTCCAATAATGTCGAAAGCCCACATGGAGAAAGGCCATGGGGAAGAAACAGGATGGAGTGAAGATGCAGGAGAATGAATTTTGTCGGCGTGAAGTTGACACTTGGCACACCTACGGACATATCCTACACAGTCTTCTTCCATGGTTGGCCAATAAAATCCTTGTCTAAGGATCTTCTTTGCTAGCATCTGTCCATTGACATGGCCACCACAAACTCCACTATGAGCTCCTTCCATAACCTTCCAAAGCTCATCTTCGTCTAAACATCTCAATAGAACTCCATCAAAACCTCTTTTATATAGTGCTCCCCCAACTAGGATGTATCGTTGAGCAACTCTCCTGATAGCTCTTTTCTCCTCAGTTGTAGCTTCTTCAGGATACGATTGATCTTCACAATATTTTGCAATTTCATGATACCATGGCTTCTGTTCATCATCCATCTCTTCTAACAGCTCCATCAACATGATTTCTCTTTTCTCCACGATACTTCCATCTTTGAATTTCTTCAGCAACTTCTCCTTAGTTCTAAGAAATGAAGGATCTTTCACGGCGGGTGAAAGACGCCTATGAACTATGATTGATTCAGATTGCTTGCTGATAGGAAAATCAAGAGAAGATGCAAGTGAAGCTAGAGCGTCAGCTAAGATGTTTTGATTTCTAGGGACATGGACAAAGATCAATTTTGTGAAAAGCTTCGAGTAAGCAGAAGTAAGTTCTTGATATGGCTTGAGCTTGGGATCAAGAGTTCGATACTTGGTCAGCACTTGGCGAAGAATTAGTTGGCTATCACCCACAATCCTGAGTTTGGTGGCACCATGAAAATGAGCAGCCTCGAGACCAGCAAGAAGTGCCTCGTATTCAGCTATGTTGTTAGTGACTGGAAAATCAAGCTGAAAGGCTTGTGGAATGGTGACACCTTCAGGTGATAACAGAACGATTCCGATACCCTTTCCATGAGAATTCAGAGCTCCGTCAAAATGCATAGTCCACATATCATCTCTGATTTGATTTACGGACATCAGTTCCTCATCCGGAAACTTTGATCGCACTGGATCAAATCGAGGAAGGGGATGATGAGCGAGATGTTCTGCTATGGCATAGCCCTTGATCGCTTTCTGTTGAATGTAAATAATATCGAATTGAGATAGAAAGCTTTGCCATCGCGCTAACCTATCAGTGAGAACAGATTTCTCCAGAAGGAACTTGATCGGATTCATCCTAGCGATGAGATGGACTTCATGGGCCAGAAAATAATGCTTTAGTTTCTGAACAACCCAGACCAATGCTGCACATGTTTTCTCCATCGCCGTATATCTCTGTTCAGCGGGGTTGAGAAGTTTAGAGAGATAGTAGGCTGCCCTCTCCTTTCCTTCTTCATCCTCTTGTACTAGGACAGCCCCCACTGCATCATCCAGGACTGAAATATAAAGTATCAATGGTTTGCCTGGAGATGGTGGTCTCAAAACAGGAGGACTTGCCAAATAGTCCTTTAATCCATCAAATGCCTCCTGACACTTATCGTCCCAATTGAATTTGACTCCTGGCTTGGTAAGCTCGTAAAACGGCTTACACCTTTGTGAGTGCTGGGAGACAAAGCGGCGAATAAATTGTAACCTCCCGATTAATCCTCTTAACTCTTTCAAGTTTTTGGGAGGTGGCATTTCTCTGATAGCCTTCGCCTTATTGGGATCGATCTCAATTCCCCGTTTGCTGACAATGAATCCAAGCAATTTCCCTGAAGATACCCCGAATACACATTTCTTGGGGTTCATCTTCAACTGATATTCTCTTGATCTCTCTAATACCCTTGCCAAAACTTTGGCATGCTCAGCCTTCGTTTTAGACTTAACCAATAAGTCATCCACATACACTTCCAAATCTATATGCATCATGTCATGAAATATTGCCATCATGGCCCTTTGATAAGTGGCTCCACTGTTCTTCAATCCAAATGGCATGACGACATAACAATATGTTCCCCAAACTGTAGTGAATGAAGTCTTCTCTTGATCCTCTTCTGCCAGCTTAATCTGGTTGTATCTTGAAAATCCATCCATAAACGATAATGTCTCATAGCCAGCAGTGTTATCGATGAGTACATCAATATGAGGCAATGGAAAATCATCTTTAGGACATGCTCGGTTCAGATCGCGGAAGTCAATGCAAATTCTGACCTTCCCGTCCTTTTTCATAACCGGGACTATGTTGGCCACCCATTGCGGATAAAGGACAACTCTAATGAATTTGGCTTTGTGTAATTTGTCGACCTCTTCCTTCATCTTTAAAGCCATTTGTGGGTGGAATCGCCTTAATTTCTGCTTGACCGGATTAGCTCCTTCCTTTAATGTTAACATGTGTTCAACTAAAGATGAGTCTAACCCCGGCATATCCTCATAACTCCAGGCGAAAGTGTCCCTATAATCCTTAAGCACTTGTATCATTGCCTTTTCATCCTCTGCAGAAAGATTTTTACTAACGAGGACAACCTTAGGTTCGTCTTCAGTCCCTAAGTTTATTTCTTTGGTGGGCTCTTCGACGGCAGCTGAGGGTTCATCAAATCTCTTCACTCCACTGGCATATGCCTCAGCTGCGTCCTCATCATCTTCCTCATCCTCAACAATGGGGTCCTTTTCATGTACTAACTCATATACCCCGTACCCATCATTGACCGACTCATCATCTGTACAATCTTCTGGCATCTGAATTGGATCTTCTAAAAGCTGAGGGATTAAAGAGCAAAAGGAACATTTATCAGCCAAATCCTGGAGGTATCTTTCTGGAATTTGCCTACCCTTAGGCTTCCTAGACTTCCTAAACTGACTAACCTGCCTAAAACTGGACTCCCTAACCTCACTAAACTGCCTATCATAACCTAATGAAGATAAAGCAGGATGAAAATCCTGGGATACAGGTGGAAATACAGGGGAATCCTCCCGTGGGGAGGGACAGAGTAGATCTAGGAGAGAATCTTGACCGACGGACCCGCGCGATGGGGTGTAATCGGACAAGTAAGATGTTTCCTCGATAATGATTTGGGAAGAATTTGTTGCCAAATTGGCGTTTTTTTTTGGACAATGAAAGAATTAAACATAAAGCAAGAATGAATACAAATGGGAGGAGAATCGGACGGAGGAAGCGGCACCAAGGCCAGAGGATTAGGGGGATCATATAGCAATATGTCCCAGATCAGATCATGCATCCTCTCTAGGTCGAGAGGAGATTGTGGAATAAAGTCCCGAGGGGACAGAGTTATCATAACGGGCGGAGCCCGTGGGATATCTTCAATTATGACCCGCGACCAAGTCGGGGTCAAGAGTAGTGTACGAAAAAGAGTGTGGAGCATTAGGACATGTGAAGGATATGTCCCCCTCCAGAGCAGATCTGTTGTATAACCAGCTTCATAGGGGTCATCTGGCTCCCCTTCATCAGTTTGTTCGGACAGCAGTATCCGCTTATCAAAGATTGCGCCAGGGCTCTCAATTAGCTCGTCAATCTGCGGTGGCCACTTGGGTTCTGCAGGGTCCAGAAATAGTCTGTTCAGTGCTATGTATAGGTCCCTCAGGTCGAACCATCTGTACCATTCGCATTCAGGGTCATGGAATTTCCTCCTCTTCATAGGCCGCAGAGCCTCCAAGGATTGGTACGTAAGCAGTTCGGAACAATGTCTGGCCAAATCCCTCCCATATATGTCGTGGAAGTCAAAACAGGAAGTAATGACCACCATGTTGTCGTGACTAAGTATGGGCCCTTTCACAAAATGTGTATATAGAGTCCATGTTAAGGGATCTCGGCCTTCTTTCAGTGGTGTGGACATTGTTTCCAAGATTTCTTGACCATCTTCTTGCTGAACCCTGTCTTGCTTTAGTTTCCTCGGCCTATAGCCCAGACCGCTTCCAGGTACTGCCCGATGATCTTTAACAGGAGTGGTCCTGCCTTGCAACTGCGTGCCCAGACCTTTCCCAGGCTTGTAGCCGTTCTTCATCATGATTCTCCATCCCGGGGTACTCATGCACTTCCCCCTTTTGATAGCATTTAATGGGTATGGAGAAATGGTAGCGGCTTTCAAAGGATCAGCCACTGGACGGTAGACCTGTAATACCGACAGAAAAGGTTGTCGGCCAGGTAAAACAGCAGATTTAATATTCAATGTATGAGCAGCAGCAAGGATCGGCATGCTCGTCACTTTAATAATTCGTCCTTTATAAGGGAATTTGAGGCATTGGTGATTCGTAGAAGGAATCGCCTCAAGAGTTTTGATATAAGGACGTCCAAGAATGGCATTTATGGAAGGGTCGATTTCTAGAATATGAAATTCGACCTCTGCATGACTTACTGGACCTAACTCTACCTTTAAATAAACCATTCCCAAAGGGGAACGGGTAGAATTGTCATATGCCGTAACTGAGATGGGGCTAGGCAGCCATTTCTCCTTGGGCACACCGCATAGCTCCAGGGTCTTCGGAGGGAAAACATTAATTGAAGCCCCTGTATCAACCAGGCATGCATCCATGGCCTTTTTGCAGATATTGACCGTGATGCTCAGAGCCATGCTTCTAGCGGCTGGCGGTGCTAGTTCCGATGTGTGAAATGTAATTGAGGGCTGATCCCCCTGAGGAACTAGTAGTGCTGCAATTTTCTCTACCGGCACGTCTTCATTGACCATCACCTTCTGTAGGTATTCCATTAAAGCTTCTTGGTGAATCTTGGACCTTTTAATTAATTCAAGTACAGTGATCCGTGCCGGTGTTCTGTCCAGATGTTTCAACAAGTCATATTGAGTGCCTGGTGCACTCTCTTCATTATGGGCTTCCTCAGTCGGCTGTGATGGACCGTCTCTGACTGTGGACTGAGGAAAGACCTTGTTGAAAATCCTTCCACTCCGGAGCGCATGTTCCTCAACCGTGGAGGATCCGGGTGACACCTTGAGTACTGCAGAGTTGGGTGGCGTAAGCGGTGCGGAGGGTTGATGCGTAGGTGGTGGCGTTGGGTTAGGTGGTGATGGCGTAGGGTTAGGTGGTGATGGCGCGGTGCGGATTAAAGGCTTAGATGGTTGGATGGTAGATGGGTAAGTGGTTGGCGAAGTGGGGAATGGTACGCGTAATAGCGGTTTGGATGGTTGGGGCATATCTGGGTAGGTGGTAGTGGTAGCGGGTGAAGTAGGAAATGGTACGCGTAATAATGGCCTAGATGGTAGGAGGGGCGCGTTATTGGTTTGCGGAGGGGTATATGATGGAGGCGTAGGAGTGCGGGGCGCAATGGGTCTAAGGAAGGTGGGTAGTGGTAGTGGGTTATTGGGTGAGGGCGAGTGATATGTGGGTGTGGGTAGAGGGGTGATGGTGACGGGTTGTGGTCTGGGTATGTGGATGGTGCGGCGTGGTAGTCGTTCTGCGGTACTTTGAACGTGACCCGTTGAGTAGAGAGAGGAAGAGTCCTCTATCCTCCATTGTTGCCCACGACCAGCCTCAGACTGGCTGTTCGTTAGAATGGGAGCAACCTGGTTCTGGTTCTGGTGCTCCGGGAGTGGGTTCTGCACTATGCCCATGTTGGGTGGTGCTGCTGCTTGTGCCGGTGGTCTTGCTTGCTGCTACTGCTGCTGCTGTTGCGGTCTCCTCGCCTTCAGGGCTGTTATGTATTTCTTCATTTCCTCCCAGTCTATGCCGCCCTGCTCGTTGAGATCATGAATATAATCTCTGAATTGGAAGCAGGTGTCAATGGTATGCCCAGGTTGCCTATGGAAGTAGCAATACCTGGACGTATCGGCATTTTGAGGCCAGACGGCCTTTTCCCTTGGCAAAACTAAGGCGTTAGCCGCCATTAAAGCACTGAAGATATCGGCCAAGGATTCTGGGAGTGCCGGATATTCTGCCCTCTTCGGGCCTGGAGGTCTCCTCTGCTGGTTGTAGTCGCCGGGAGGAGGGACATTGTGGTACGCCGGCGGTGCGCGCGGCTGGTACTGTGGCTGTTGTTGCTGATACTGCTGTTGCTGGGGTTGCTGGTACTGCTGTTGCCGTTGCGGCTGTTGCTGTAGCTGTTGCTGGTTTTGATTCTGATTCGGCTGCTGGGGCCGCTGATACTGTTGTTGGTACTGGGGGTTCTGCTGCTGTCTGTACCCTTGCTGCTGTGGCCTCTGGTACTGCTGCTGACTCCTCACGAACTGGGGCGAGTTATTGTTCATGGTACTCACTTGCTCATGAGAGAGCGTGCCCTCGGTAGTCGGACCTGTGCTGGAAGAGTTCGGCACTGCAGGCTTCCGAGGCGGAGGTCTGCTAGGTCTATGAGGATCAAAGACGCTAGAGAATGTAGCGTCCTTGAAAGCATTCTGGCAGTACCGTGCTCTTTTATAGAGCTCTGCCATGTTAGTCAAATTGTTCAAGGAGAGGACGAGCTTGAACTGGGGGGTGGCATTGGAAATTAACATTTTCACTTGTTCAGATTCGGACAAGTGATCCTTCACCTTTTCAGCCAGACCCCGCCACCTGTCAGCAAAACTGACAAACTCCTCATCAGGTTTCATCTTTTCTGCAATGAGGTCCGTGATAGACAAGGAGGGTGCAACTCTGTCCTGGTATCGTTGAATAAATTTGCGTGAAACGATACCGTAATCCTCTACTTCTGAGGGTTCCAGGGAAAAGAACCACTCGAGGGCTGGTCCCTCTAGAGATCTCCTGAACAAGAAGGCCAACGACCTCTTGTCGTTCTGCCAGAAAGAGGATTCATACATGAACTCCTTCAGATGTGTGAAGGGGTTACCAGTACCGTTGTACTTTCGGTACACTGGCATCTCAGAGGGTGGCAGATGGAATACTGGCAGACTCGGTAGACTGATTTCTGGCACAGCTTTGACCCCCATCATTTTCTGGAGGTTATTAAATTGCTCATCCATACGCTCCATTTTGGCCAGCAGCGTTTGTGTGGTCAGATCTGCTTGAGGAGGAGGAGGAGGAGGTACTTGGTAGGCCTGCTGCCTAGAGTACGTTGGACAGGGTGGACAATAGAGGGGAGGTCCGGCAGCGCTTCCGCCATGCCCGAGGGCATTTTGATAAGTAGGCGTTTGCGGTCTAGCCGGTTGCCTAGATGATGAAAGCTGCGGCCCAGCTGGCCGAGAAGTAATATGGAGGCCCTCCACGGCCTGATGGATATAAGGAGGAGGAAAAGAAGGTTGCTGAGGAACAGCAGGGGGAGCCACAGGGTTCGGCTCGGCAGGCTGCATAGGTGCCTTCCCCTTCAAAATAGATTGGATCGCCTCGAACTGCTGAGGGTCCAGTCGGGAGGCAAGAACTCCCAGAGCATTGATGAGATCCGTAGGATCAGAGGATGAGGGATCATTCTGATTCATGTCCCCCTCAAGATCAGGATTAGGGATCGCATATTCATGCGGAAGAGGATCAGGATATTGATCACGTGGAGGCAAAAGAGGTGTCCGAACATTCCCATCTAGACGATATGGAATGGGGATAGAACTACGGGAGGCATCAGCATCTCTCCCACTCTCATAGTTGCATTCAGAATCCCGAGGGGCATTAGCATCTCCCTCGTAATTAACCATGGCGTCTGGAGCCACACTCAAGTCCCTACCTGATCGTAGCAACATGATGTTAGATTCTTTTTCAAAGATTTAATCAAACAAGTTGTACAGAGATTAATCAAACAAGTGGATGCTTAACGTGATTTTAGGATTCCTTGTTGAGTTATTTGAATTGGATTAAACCACAATTTCGCTCAGGAAAAGGATCCTAGTTTCAGTTCGATTTCCACCGTTATTCTCTAGGGCTTTCTCTCACAACGCTTTCAGAATCTAATCGGGACTTCAATTGGTACAACCAGCCCGATGATCAAGGAGGAATACCTTGATTTTGGGGACTTATGGAGGTCTCAACGTCAACTTCTCTAGTCTGATCAAGGGACCAACCCAATCAGAGAGAGTTGCTGACGTCGAGTAATGTGTTCCTAAGAAGAGGAGGGTATTAGCCTCAATGCGTATGTCCTGTGGCCTGGATGGCCTCTAATGCTTAGTAAGTAATGGGTAGCTAGCATTCAAAACACAAAAATCTGGAAACTGAAAAAAAATAAGAAACTGTCTGAATCGCGTCTATGTTAGTCGACGCTATTCAAAACAGAACTTAATTTTTCGCAGAAGCAGATGCAGACAGCAGAGAAATTGTGAAGCCTGAAAGGCGTCTAGGGGTGTTGACGCGGTTTTGAAACGCGTCAGCTATTCTGGACGCTTTTCAGTTCGCAGAAGCAATTTTCCAGGAGGATTTTCTGGGTTGAATCCTCCTCAAGCAAGATGAAAAGCAGTAAACAATCGACTCATGCAAAAATTTTTTAGTTCCAGATTTTAAACAGGGTGGTTTACTAACTAAACAACTAGAAAAACAATCAATCACACATCATTTTTATCACAAAAACAGCTTTTTGAGTTAATCAAGGGGGGGGCAAGATCTTGCCACTGGGGTGTGCACGTGGTGCACGAGGGAAATCAATTAAACTAAACACTCACCAATTGGTGAGGACGTATCCAGAGACACAAATGGTGCACCGTGGGTGCCCGATATGATGATAGCAAGAACAAAAAGAAACTAAAAGATGGCGAGACCAAGTCCCACCGTGATCGCCAAAAAAAGCTGTAGGTGCTTAGAATGACCGTGTGATTAACATGAAATATCTATGTTGTTTAGTGTAAACTAACCTATTAAAACAACAACTAAAGTGCAGTGATCGCCAGAAACTTTTAACTTAAAAAGTTTCAAAAGAGATATGATCGCCTACCTTTCAAACGCGGAAGATTGAGTCCTTGGTTCCCCTTCCTCAGCCGGCTGAAGAAAAAGAGCCCTTTCTTTGCTTCTTTGTTCTTGCTGTTGAGTTTGAGGTTGAGGATCGTCCAGAAGTTGTGCTTAATTTCCCCCTTTTGATCTCTTGTTGTTGTTGAGTGCAGCAGAGACAGAAACAAAAATAAAGAAGAAACAATGATGGTGAGAATTTAAACAGAAGTAGTATCTGAACTAATCATGATTTTAAGCATATTTAAAACAGCAAACTCACTTTTTTAATGGCTTTGAAACCCCTTAAATCAAGTAGGTTTTGAAAGATTATGCTGTGGTGTGTGTTTGCATGAAGTGAATGAAGAATAAAACTAATGAAATGAATGCAGTAATGAAAAACTTATGCCCAATCGGTTGAAGCTTTGAAAGGATGAAGATCTTGAAAGGGACGCCGACTTCTGGAAATGGCAGCGCTCCGGCGTTACGACGTTGCTTCAATCTTCAACTCGCTATAACGCTATGGCTCAACTCAACTTAATTCTCTTCTTTTTTCTTTTTTCTCTTCAACATGCAGGGTATTTATAGGCATTTCTTGCGTTCGCGATTAACATAACAAAACCTCGAATTTATCCATCTTAACCGACAGATAAATACTGATTAATTCATCTTTATCTGTAATTATCTAAAACGCGTCCACCTTGGCTGACGCCTTTTAGATTAATTAAGATAAGGATAAATATCCGGGAAAACTTATCTTTATCTTTATTAGGTAAAACGCGTCCATCTATGTAGACGTCTTTTAGACTAATTAAGATAAGGATAAACATCCGGAGGGGAAGTTAAAATCACTTAGGAAACTTAAAACGCGTCGACATTCCAGACGCCTTTTAGTTAATTAATTAATTAATTAAAATTCAAATTTAAACGTTAAAACAGGAATAAACTCTAAATGGCGTCCACACAGGTTGACGTCTTTTAGAATTCTTCATATTTTAACTCAAATTTGAGCTAAAATCAATTCAATTGATTAACTTAAACATGTCTGTTAAACCCGACACTTAAAAAGATTAATAAAAATTAATTAATGATTAATTATCAGACCATTATGAGGCATTATTATATGATATGAAATTTACTCGAAATGATGTCAAAATTAGCGTGTCTACACGCATTACGCTTCTCCTTTCCAGCCACCAACAACGCCGCCGAGTACGAAGCCCTCATTTCCGGCCTCCGGGCCGCAAGTAAGCTTGGCGTCCGGAACCTAAAAGCCTTTAGCGATTCGCAGCTGATCGCCGGTCATATTTCCGGGGAATACGAGGCTCGGGATGCGATAATGGCATCTTATCTCCAGGTGACTCGTAAGATCCTCGCTCAATTCGATTCTTATGAAATCGTACGGATCCCGAGAGCCGAGAATGACCGAGCCGATGCCCTTTCCCGATTGGCATCAACCCAAGACGGGGGAGGAGGCCGAATGATCCTAGTAGAGGAACTCGCCGAACCAAGCCTCGGCGAGCCTGAGGTCATGCAAGTGACCGAGGCCGAAGCCAAGACCTGGATGACTCCCCTCGTCGCTTTTCTCCTCCGAGGAGAAGTCCCGCCCGATTTAAAGGAAACGAAGCATGTTCGGCAACGCTCATCTCACTTCCTCCTTCTGGACGGGCGGCTGTATAAGAAGTCTTTTGGCCGACCGCTGTTACGGTGCCTCGGCCCGACCGAAGCCGACTACGCCATGAGAGAGGTGCACGAAGGGGTATGCGGAGCACACGCAGGAGGAAGGGCCCTGGCTCACAAGCTTCTAAGGCAAGGATACTGGTGGCCGACACTCCGAGAGGACGCTTTAGCCCTCGTACGGCGCTATGATCAGTGCCAGAGGTTCAGCTCCCTCATCCACCAGTCAGCCACCCTTCTGACCCCCTTATCTGACCCCTGGCCTTTCGCTCAATGGGGAATCGACCTCCTGGGGCCTTTTCCCATCGCCACCGGCCAAAGAAAATTCCTCATCGTGGCAGTAGACTATTTTACCAAGTGGGTAGAAGCCGAACCTCTCGCGTCAATAACTGATGGCAATGCTTGGAACTTCGTATGGAAGTCCATCATCTGTCGGTTCGGCGTCCCACGGGCCATCATTTCGGACAATGGCAAGCAGTTCGATAGCCGTCGGTTTAGCGATAACTGCGCCAGCTTCGGCATCCTTCATAAGTTCACTTCGGTAGCGCACCCTCGGGCAAACGGTCAGGTCGAGGTTACCAACCGAAGCCTGTTGCAAGGACTAAAAACCCGCCTCGGCGAAGCTAAAGGCCGGTGGGTAGAGGAGCTACCAAGTGTTCTTTGGGCATATCGGACTACGAGCCGAACCCCTACCGGCGAAACTCCATTTCGCATGGCTTATGGAATAGAAGCCGTTATTCCTGTAGAAATCGGCCTTCCCTCTCCAAGAGTCATTACTTACGATCCGAAGGCCAACGAAGAGGTCTTGAAGGATCATCTTGACCTCATAGAAGAAACCCGAGATAAGGCTCGCGTTCGGCTGGCGGCTTATCAACAGCGCATGGCCAGGTACCACAACACTCGAGTGAAGCCCCGAAGCTTTGAAATCGGGAACCTCGTGTTAAGGAATGCTCATGCATCTAAGCCAGTCGAAGCCGCAGGAAAGCTTGCCCCCAACTGGGAGGGGCCGTATCGGGTAAAAGAGGTAATCAGACGAGGGGCTTATCGGTTGGAGACCCTTTCGGGCCAACCTCTCCCTCGCACCTGGAATGTAGAACGCCTTCGGCGTTATTTCATGTAAACCACTTCTCCCGGAATTTAGCCGGAAGGAATGAATAAAGGTCTTTTTTTCAGAAAACCGAGCTGTCTCTAAGTCTGTGTAAACCGTACCGGGAGTGGCTTCGGCCATGCAAACCGTATCGGGAGCGGCATGATTTTATGTTCTAAGCCCGCAGGTAACATGATCCGAGGTGGCTTTGGCCATATATACCGGATCGGGAAGCGGCAAGGTATATCTAAGTCCGTGTAAACCGTACCGGGAGTGGCTTCGGCCATGCAAACCGTATCGGGAGCGGCATGATTTTCTGTTCTAAGCCCGCAGGTAACCTGATCCGAGGGTGGCTTTGGCCATGTATACCGGATCGGGAAGCGGCAAGGTATATCTAAGTCCGTGTAAACCGTACCGGGAGTGGCTTCGGCCATGCAAACCGTATCGGGAGCGGCATGATTTTCTGTTCTAAGCCCGCAGGTAACCTGATCCGAGGGTGGCTTTGGCCATGTATACCGGATCGGGAAGCGGCAAGGTATATCTAAGTCCGTGTAAACCGTACCGGGAGTGGCTTCGGCCATACAAACCGTATCGGGAGCGGCATGATTTTCTGTTCTAAGCCCGCAGGTAACCTGATCCGAGGGTGGCTTCGGCCATGTGTACCGGATCGGGAAGCGGCAAGGTATATCTAAGTCCGTGTAAACCGTACCGGGAGTGGCTTCGGCCATGCAAACCGTATCAGGAGCGGCATGATTTTCTATTCTAAGCCCGCAGGTAACCTGATCCGAGGGTGGCTTCGGCCATGTGTACCGGATCGGGAAGCGGCAAGGTATATCTCTAAGTCCGTGTAAATCGAACCGAGAGTGGCTTCGGCCATGCAAACCGTGTCGGGAGCGGCAGGATATCCCCTCGGATCGTATGAACTACGTTAGTAAAGGCCCCGGCCGCGTATACTATCGGTGGCAATACTTTATCGACTTCGTACCCGAACCTACATCGGGTCTTGGCCTTGCGAACTGCAACTAAAACGACGACAAGGTCTCAGATTCATGAAGAACCAGATTCGGTCGTTCGTTCACAACACAAAGGTAAAGTCAAAAAACACTTCCTATATTCATAGCAGAGGAAGTACAAAATCGGCCATCCACCTGGCCGCAGGCTTACAAAAGAAGAAAAATAAAAACCAGGACAGGCCCCCGTATCAGCCCTCGGTATCTCCCACATCCACTGGGCTCCGGCCAGGAGATGGGGGGGGAGAATCGACTATCTGCACGGCTTCGGACGGGGCGGCTTCGACAGGGGTCTCCTCGGCTGGAGCGACCTCATCGCCTTCCGCCGAGGCCGAGGCCCTCTCAGCCGCGAGCCCTTTCCACCAGGACAAGAGCTCTTCGCCTTCCTCGTCCGTCGGCAGGGCAATCCCGGACAGGTCCACGGTTGGGCAAGCTTTATGGGCGGCTGCCAGCCCGATGGTGAAGACCGAGGAGGCCGCCAGAAGCTGCGCCTGGATTATCTCCTCGGCAAATTCTGGGCTCGCCTTATACTCGGCCACAGCCGAGTCGACAGCCTCCACGGCCTGAGCTTCCAACTCCAGCTTCAGGGCCGACAGCTCCTCGGCATGGTGACGGCTATCCAAAGCCCGCCGGGCGTCCTTGTCCTGGATCTCGGCCTTAAGGGCCTGATTCTCGACTCGGACAGCCGCCAGCTCCCGCTCGACCTTCTCCTTCTCCTGCTCAGCCTTCACCTTGGCCTCGGAAGAAGCGCGGGCCGCCGCTGCCTGCTCCTCCAGCTGAGCCCGCAGCCGGGCGTTCGTAGCTAAGAGCCGGTCGACGCCAGACTCGAAGTCGCGTCCCGCCGAGGGACCCTCGCCAGAGCCCGCCGATGCCGACGCCCTCTCGGCCTCCAAGAGTTGATCCCGGAGGTGTGCCTGACGATAGATCAGGACGCTACCCGTGACCGCAGCCTACAGCCGAAAGCGGATAAGGATCAGCAAATCCGAAACAATCTAAGGGAAATGCTAGATTGAAGCACACAGAAGCTTCTTACCTGGACCGCCAATCGGGCGCTTATCATCGCCAGTTCAGTGGCCGAGTGGCCCTTCAGCTCCTCCTGGGCCGACGGGAGAGTTAGGCCTCGGAGCAGACGCAGGCACGTTTGCGAGTCCTCCACACTCTCATCCTTATAGATCCCCAAGTCGGGGACCCATAGCTCGCGTTCTCGCACGCGAGGCGCCTGCGACCCAGCGTCTTCCTGCTCCTCCGCCCCCGCCATCGCGGCCGGGGGAGAGTCGCCCCTCGGCGCTTCAGGGGACGACGGCCTCGGGGCCCTTCGGGCCACGGCGGATCTCCTAACCAAGGGGGGGGGCTCTGCCTCGTCAGGCTCCTCCGCCCGGCTCCGCTTAGACGGACGACCGCCCCTTCGGGCAGCCGACTTGCTTTTCCGCTCCCTCTCTAGAGCGGCAGCAGCAGCACGACCCTCGGAGGAGGCCGCTGTCATCGTGATCCCGGCTCGGACGCTCGGGGCCACGGTACCTCGTCCAGACCCTCCTGCCGCCTGCGGGCGAGATGGCTGGAGTTGGCCGCGCTGCTGGGCTATCCGGCTAAGAAGGCCCTGGATCCCAGACATTGCTACAAACAGGAGAAGAAGTGTTAGACGATAATAACACACAAAGGTTACAACTCAAGACCGACTTACCCTCGGCCGAAGCTTCAGCAACCTCGGCGGCCGGAGGAGCTTCGGCCGGAGGAGCGGCCCCGGCACTTCCTTCGTTCTCCCGTGATGTCTCCCCGGGAGGAAGGTAAGGGAAAGACCTCTCCGGATCCCTCGTCGGGTCCGGCCATGCCCCGGCACCCACAAGCAACTCCGACTTGCTGAAAAGCTCCGAAATATCATACGGAGCCGCGGCTTCGATATGGCCCACGATATTGCGCTGGACGGAATTGAGGGTGGGAGGATCGGAAAGGCCTGCGGCCAGCGGTGCCCACTTGATAGGAAAGGGCCACACGCTCCTCTCATTCTCCGGAAGAGAAACTAGAATGAAATTCCTCTTCCAGCCGTGAATGGACGAAGGCTTTCCGGAGAAGATGTCTCGGCCAAGACGAGGGACAAAGTTATACCACTCGGATCTCCCCTGCCTTTAAATTTTGAAGAGGTAGAGGAAGATGTTGACCGAGGGCATGATCTGCGCGTGGGCAAACACAGCCAAGAAGGCGTAGATTGTGCGCCATGAATTGGGAAAAAATTGAGACGGGGCGAGCCCGTAGAAGCAGAGGAGGTTGATGACGAAGGTAGAGAGAGGAAGACGAAAGCCCGCCCGGAAGCTTTCTTCGTAAATAGAAAAACTACCCGGGCGAGGAGTGTTGGCCCTGGTATTCGAACCAGGCCGATAGGGGGTCATCCAGGAAGGGAGTTGGTAGTAAGAAGCAAGGTAACTGACTCCGTCATCCGAGAGGGCGCAGGCTGCTTCCGAAGCAGTCTCGGGACGACGACGTCCCAAGGAGGAAGCCTGGCCCGGGGTATGAACCTCCTCGGACCCTTCGGCACCGGAGGCCTCGGCCTCTTCTGCCATGGCAGAAGCAAGGGAGTCCAAAGAAAGAGGAGACGACAAAGGAGACTTGGGGGACTGAGACGGAGTATACTCCTCGTCTGAAGGGGTAATCTCGCTCGAAGAAGGACTGCGGGGCATGAGGTCACGGTGACGAAGAAAGGAGATTGAGGCTTACCCTCAAAGGGAAAAAGATCTCTCCTCGATCAGACGCAGCCTCTCAAGCCAAAGCAACTCCCCCAGCAACAGCTCCGGGCGATGGAGATCTTCCTGCGACAGCCGGCGAGCTCGGAAACACCTCCAGAGGGCTAGCCTTTCACCGGAGAAGAAGGAGAGCTCGGATGATCGCAGGGGAACGCAGGCGCAGGAAGCATGAAGAAGAACAGTGCCCTGCGAGGGGTTCCTATTTATAGGCGCTGTTCGAAACCCTTCCCGCCGAAGCAACGGCTGAGATCTTTCCCTTCGTCTCGCCGCTTCTCTCGCATGCGCGCCACGTGTACCGTCCTTCAGTAATGATGACGGGCAGACTCCGGGAATTGAAGCGGAATGATCAAACGGCTGAAAGCGCTCCGACCCTTCGGGTGATCACTCGGATGCCCACCACGTGTTCCGATCCGCGTGCCGAGGAAGGAAGAGGCGGCAATCCGAGTGGAATCTCGGGCAGAGAGCCGAGGTGACCCGCGACCCGCGAGCGGCCAGGATCCTTTTGTGCTTTTAACGGAGCGGCCGGATGTGCGACGCGTGTCCTGTGCTTCTTCGCGAAGCGACCGTTTTGACGGAAAAAGCGACGCCGTCCCGTCCATTTAATTGAGCCTGACACATGTCAGAAGGCTCGGCCCTTCGCCCTTAGAGGTAAAGGCCTTCGTCACTACATCCCGAATGAAGACGGATAAGTGACTGCTGATCCTCGGCCGACCGAGGGCATCCTCTTCTTAAAAAAGAGAACAGAAAGTCTTGGATAAAACACATGTTACGTTATTTCTCAGAAAAGGCTTCGGGCTATACTCTCTCCATCTCAGAACTGAGGAAGACAAGAGTGGGGGGCTATGTGATGAGGCAGAATCCGATTCGGCCCATTAAAACAAGCCCAACCCCGGTTCAGCCCAGCAGCAGCAATAGAAGGCCTTCAGGAAGCCTTCGGCCCATCAGCGGCCCAACAGCCTTCGGCCCGTAAGCGGCACAGTAGCCCTCGGCCCAGCAGGCTACGGCTCATCAGCGGCCCAATAGCTTTCGGCCCGTAAGCGGCACAGTAGCCCTCGGCCCAACAGGCTTCGGCCCATCAGCGGCCCAACCCCCTTCGGCCCAACAGCCGTGTTCGGCTCACTCCGGTGGAGGATTAGGCACTATGGCGGTTTACCAGTAAGCCCGGAACATAATCCTATATCGGCTATCACCATTAACCATCCTCTATCCTTCGCTATAAATACACCGCTATTTATTGCCAAAGGTATGTCTCCGTGACCCTCAAGGACTATAGTCCAAATAGCATAAAAGCTACTCTTTGCCTTCTGAATCGAATCTTCTTCAGAAGCTAACTTAACCGTCGGAGGGGGTTCCTAAGGGCCGAAGCCCGGGACTCCTACTGACCGGCTCTTCTTCTTTCCCTCCTGCAGGGGCTCGGTTCGAATCATCGCTGACCTCCCCGAGTCGGTCTCGGCCGCCGACCTCTGACTTCTCCCCCCGGTCTCGACGCCGTGCGCCGGCTGCCCCTTCGACCGAGGGAGACTCGGTTCCGCGCTGCCCGCCCGTCAGCCGGAGGAACCTCAGCCCCGCCTTCCGGGGACAAGCCTACCTCCGAGCGAGCGACTCTCGGCCGCGGATCCCCAACCGCGTCTCTGCGTCCGTCGCCTTCCGGATCCCTGTCGGGCCTCTTGCACCGATCCGACCCAACTCCGGATCCAAAACTTCGGATTCCAGCTTCGGAATCCGGTCGTGATAGCTTCGGCTACATCAGTATCCATCTTCAGATGGAAGAAGAATGTCAGAGTAACATGTTTTTTTATGCATAATCATTTAGTTAGATGATATCTAATACAAACATGGTTGTATATGTTAAAAATGTACCAAAACTATCCTCAACAGAAATCGTCTCATTAAATGTTTCAGCATTGGTCTATTAAGAACGTCCTACACTGGCTATTCTTAAACTTAAAATAGAACTCCATAAGCCCTCGTCGATGGCCAAGGCAGAGTCATGTTTTGTGGATGGAACATGTCACTAGGGAAGGCAGATCACTCCCCTATCCCCTCGTTGCCAATCTCAAGCAACTGATTAAAATTAAAAAAGAGGAAACTATTCCATGAAAATAATAAAAATAATTTTTTTTAGACCTCATTTTGATAGGCCCATAAAATTATTTTACATGATTAGATAATATTTTTGTCATTCATGAAAATAATAGAGGATAAAATATAGTGTTGAAGGAGGAGAATTTCGTCCGACCGAAAAGTAAATGGGCTGGCCCAGCGCTGCAGATCAAGATACTCGTAAAAAGTCCATCACGAGGCCCTAGATGATCCAGGAGTCTTTGATGGGCCGGTTATGGTCGAATTCTAGCTTGAATCCAACTGGAAGAAGGTTTCCCCGTCTAACTTCTCATCATGCAGAGGCCAGTACGGAATAAAACTCCCGTAAAATCCCCAACTAAGGTCCGAGGAGAATCGAATCTCATCCATCATAGAAACTCCGTCCAAGATGGGAGAATCTGATCACGACTTGGGGTGCCGTCCGGAGGGTACCACATAATCCATTACGATAAGAACTCTTTCCTTCAATAAGAATCTTTCCGACTGTGAACTCGATAGAGAGATCTCATGGGAGTCATCTTTCCCAATCGGAATAAATCCCTGGTAACATCTTAAACTGCTATATAAGGACTCCTAATCCAACCTCTTAAAATACACTCTTCAAAACTCAAGCAACCCTAGCTTGCTCCTTTGATCCCTCAACTTTTTTGATTTAAGCATTGAAGAGGACCCCCCCCCCCCCCCCCCCCCCCCCCCCATCATCATCGAGGGTCCTTTGACGGTATTTTTTTTTTTTTTTTTTTTTTGCATATTCGCTCTTAATCAACCTTCCGAATGACGGTGGAGGAGATCTAATTGTTGTGGCCGATATTTCGACCCATCAAGTGTAAAAGTAGCAAGCGACAAAAATGCCTCAAGTTCTATGAAAGGGCTCTTAGAAATCAGTCCACCTAATCTTGTTCTTCGTTAGTGAAATAGCGGCCGAAGTTGGTACTCTTTGAGCACCTGAAAAATGATTCAGAACATTTTCTTTTTTTTCCAGGTGAAAGCACACGCACTTCATTAAGCAACAAAATCTCATAGATAGAACCGTACAATACCAGCAACCATTTTGAAAATTTTCCTTTTAAACAGTATTTTTATAGTCTAAAATTCTTTAAAATATACATCTAAGATACCCATTCAACTCATATCCATTCTTTTTCATTCTCCGCCACTGGGAAGAGGGAAAGAAAAGACTTATTTTGTTAGACGTGTATATATTCCCTCACATAAGATAGGAAGAAAGAAAGAACAGAGGATTCTGTGGAGTTGAATTTTTCCCATTGAAAAGGAAATATTGTATTGAGCACGGGCCCATAGCGCAATGACGTTGGGCGCCGCTCACTGCTCCCGCTTGGGGAGCAGATCGCCGGATCGATCCCGTCGGAACGCTCTCTTTTATAGGAGGATTTCTCACGATTTTCATGGACACTTCTCTTTCAAGTGCAGAAAATTACTCTCCTTTCGGAGGGATTTATTTGGCCTTGGGCCGGCTCGATCTCAACTCGTCTAAGTTGGGTACCTTGTCCCATAACCACTGGGCTACTAACCCCCCACCAAAAAAAAAAAAGAAAATATTGTATTCGAGCACGGGCCCATAGCGCAGTGGCGCTGGGCACCGCTCACCGCTCTCACTCGGAGAGCAGATCGCGGGATCGATCCCATCGGAACCCTCTCCTTTATAGGAAGATTTCTCACGATTTTCGTGGACACTTCTCTTTCGAGTGCAGAAAACAGAAAATTAATCTCCTTTCGGAGAGATTTATTTGGCCTTGGGCCGGCTTGATCCCAACTCGTCTGAGTTGGGTACTGATGCGGCAGAATCCGATTCGGCCTATTGCAGCAGGCCCAAACCCCATTCAGCCCAACAGTAGCAGTATTAGGCCCTCCGGCGGCCTTCGGCCCGTTAGCGGCCCAGCAGCCCTCGGCCCATAAGCGGCCCCGTCGCTCCCGGCCCAGCAGGCTTCAGCCCGTCAGCGGCCCACCAGCCTACGGCCCGGGAACAGCACGGCGGCCCAGGGCCCAGCAGGCTTCGGCCCGTCAGCGGCCCAACCCCCTTCGGCCCGGTAGCCGAATCCGGCCCACTCCGGTGGCGGATCAGACGCTATGGCGGTTTGTCAGTAAGCCTCCTTTTAGTCCTATATCGGCTGCCACCGTTAACCATCCGCTACCCTCCGCTATAAGTATCCTGCTATTTGTGGCCAAGGAGGTGGGTGGGAAAAACGGATGCCCCCTTAAGCTTCCGAAACCCCTTAAAGGACTACTGTCCGAATAGTGTTCTAGCTATTTCTTCTTGCTTCCTGAATCGAATCTTCTTCAGAAGCTGACTTGACCGTCGGAGGGGGTTCCCCAGGGCTGACGCCCGGGACTCCTGCTGACTGGTTCTTCTTCTTCTTTCCCTCCTGCAGGGGCTCGGTTCGAATCATCGCCGACCTCCCCGAGTCGGTCTCGGCCGCCGACCTCGGACTCCTCTCCCCGGTCTCGACGCCGAACGCCGGCTGCCCCGCGCCAGGAGACTCGGTCTCACGCTGAAGTAGCTTTCGGACTCGCCGTCCGAGGGCAGTCCCGTCGGTCGCCCTGCGTCAGGAGGCTCGGCCTCGCGCTGAAGGTGCCTCCGGACCCCCTCGTCGGAGAGCGAGCCGTCCCCCCCGTCCGATCTCGGACTTTCCGGCTTCTGCCCCGACGCTCGTCGACCGCTCCGCCGACAGGAGCTCCTGCTCGCGCCGCGCCTTCGTCCGACCGAAGGAGCAGCGGCTCACTATCCAAGAGCAGCTCCGGCGGCAGATCGCGCCCCCTGCGGGCGGATCCTCTTCGCTCCGAAATAGCCTCGGCTTCGCCCTGTTGTGGATCCCCGTCGGGTCCCCTCGTCACCGTTCGATCCGGACCGGCTCCGGATCCTCCTTGTTTCGGATCCCCGTTTACGGGATCCGGTCGTGATAGATCCAGTCTACATCACGTGGCGCCGTCTGTGGGAAACAAACAAACAAGTCATGTCTCGACAACCTGTCACCCGGCGATCCGGACAAAGCGAAACAGAGGCACGGGAAGTCTCAGCGCGGCAACCACCCTCCGAAGGCACCCCGTCCGTCCCTTCGAGTACGGTTCGGCTAGCTGCGCCAGGGTCCACAGCTGAAGACAACCGGATAAAGGAACTTCAGCAACAAATGACCGCACTGACTGCCACGGTCGCATCTTTAGCGGACATGGTATCCGCCATGGCCCAATATCTTGGGATACTGAGCCAACTCCCTGGTCAAGCACCTCCCTTTTGCCCTATACAGATCGAGGAGCCTCGGCCGGCGCCTCCGCAAGTCTTTGCCGACGAGGCCGTTTCGGCAAACGAGCCCTCAGCACCACTAGCCCCTCCCGCGGCTCATCCTCAACCTACAAATCAAGAACCTTCACATGGGCGGTATCGAAAGGAATGGGGCCGAGGCAAGCGACAGGGTCTGCAGCCACGACACCTACCGCTGATTGCTCCCCCTTCCCGAATGCTTACGGAGATAAAGTCAATGCTCCGGCCGCCACCGCGTATGAAAACTGATCCTCGCCGAAGGGACCCTAGCAAGTATTGCGAATATCACTGCGCGATCGGCCATACGACTAACGAATGCCGGTACCTTCGGGAGGAGATAGATCGCCTCGTCAGAGAAGGCCAACTGCCACAATACCAGTAGGAATGGCCTCGACAGAGGCGCAACTCGATGACCTCACAGCGGTGAGGCAACATCCAAGAAGATCCTCTTCTCCAAGGCTGTGTCCCTAAAACAGCTGAAATGTTTGTAAACAAAAGCGACCGGGGGGCTCACAGAGTCGGGACCCCTTCGGACACGCATCCTCCGTTGTATTTAAAAATACGGAGTACCTTCGGCACCTTATATAATTAGACCTGGGTTTTATGAATGGAGTCTCTTTTGAAAGGACTATGTCCGACAACAGACTTCTCCAAAGTCGGCGGCGAACCCTATCCGAGGGCGGCTCTGGCCATTAGTATCAGATCGGAGCGGCATTATTCAAAGACCGCGTCAACCCGATCCGAGGGCGGCTCCGGCCATTTAGTACCGGATCGGCAGGATATTTTCTAAGCCCACAAATAACCCGTACCGATCGGGAAGCGGCATGGCTTTCCTAAAAAGTCCGCATATAATCCTGATCCGAGGGTGGCTTCGGCCACGTATACCGGATCGGGGAGCGGCATGGTATTCCTTCTAAGTCCGTATAAACCGTACCGGGAGTGGCTTCGGCCATGCAAACCGTATCGGGAGCGGCATGGTTTTCTCTAAGTCCGTGTAAACCGTACCGGGAGTGGCTTCGGCCATGCAAACCGTATCGGGAGCGGCATGGTTTTCTCTAAGTCCGTGTAAACCGTACCGGGAGTGGCTTCGGCCATGCAAACCGTATCGGGAGCGGCATGGTTTTCTCTAAGTCCGTGTAAACCGTACCGGGAGTGGCTTCGGCCATGCAAACCGTATCGGGAGCGGCATGGTTTTCTCTAAGTCCGTGTAAACCGTACCGGGAGTGGCTTCGGCCATGCAAACCGTATCGGGAGCGGCATGGTTTTCTCTAAGTCCGTGTAAACCGTACCGGGAGTGGCTTCGGCCATGCAAACCGTATCGGGAGCGGCATGGTATTCTCTCTAAGTCCGTGTAAACCGTACCGGGAGTGGCTTCGGCCATGCAAACCGTATCGGGAGCGGCATGGTATTCTCTCTAAGTCCGTGTAAACCGTACCGGGAGTGGCTTCGGCCATGCAAACCGTATCGGGAGCGGCAAGGTTTTCTCTAAGTCCGTGTAAACCGTACCGGGAGTGGCTTCGGCCATGCAAACCGTATCGGGAGCGGCATGGTTTTCTCTAAGTCCGTGTAAACCGTACCGGGAGTGGCTTCGGCCATGCAAACCGTATCGGGAGCGGCAAGGTTTTTTCTAAGTCTGTGTAAACCGTACCGGGAGTGGCTTCGGCCATGCAAACCGTATCGGGAGCGGCATGGTATTCTCTCTAAGTCCGTGTAAACCGTACCGGGAGTGGCTTCGGCCATGCAAACCGTATCGGGAGCGGCAAGGTTTTTTCTAAGTCCGTGTAAACCGTACCGGGAGTGGCTTCGGCCATGCAAACCGTATCGGGAGCGGCATGGTATTCTCTCTAAGTCCGTGTAAACCGTACCGGGAGTGGCTTCGGCCATGCAAACCGTATCGGGAGCGGCTTCGGCCATGCAAACCGTACCGGGAGCGGCATGATTCTCTTGAAGCCCGTAAGCCCTTTTTGATCCGACGAATGGCTTCGGCCATGCAATCCGGATCAAGGCGCAGCATATTATTCTCCAGGCGATATTCTACCAACGGCCTGTCCAAACCTACGACGGATCTCGGCTTCGCGGAATATGGCCAAAAACAGGAGATAGATCTACCCAAGTCAAACAGGGGACAGCCAGGTAAAGCCAAAAACCTTCCTTCCATTTTCTAAAGCAAAAGGAGGTACAAAGCTCAGCCGTACGCCTGGCCAAGAGCTTACAAAAGTAAAGCAAAAAGAAAACCGAGGGGAACCCTCGTATCAGTCCTCGACAACCCCCTCCTCCTCCACCTCGACGACGTTTCGGTCAGGAGAAGGAGAGGGAGAGTCGACGACCTGCACCGCTTCAGGAGCGGCGCCTTCAGCAAGGGCATCTTCAGCAGCAGCCTCTTCGGCATTGGCCTCTTCAGCATCGGCCTCTTCGGCATCGGCCTCTTCGGCCTCGGCCTCCTCGGCACCGGCCTCCTCGGCATCAGCTGGAGGCGGGGCCCTCTCCGCCACGAGCTCCTCCCACCAGGATAAAAGCTCCCGGGCTTCCTCGCCCTTTGGCATGGCTTCCCCGGTCAGATCGACGCTCGGGCAGGCCCTCTGGGCGACCGCTAGTCCGAGGTCAAAAACCGCGGAAGAAGCCTGCAGCTGGGCTTGGAGGATCTCCTGGGCATAGTCGTTCCCGGCCTTGTAGTTGGCCACGGCCGACTCCGCTGCCTTTCCCAGTTTCCGCTTCAAGGTCGACACCTCCTCGACGAGGCGGCGCTTCTCAGAAGCTCGCCGAGCCTCCCTGTCCTGGGTCTGGGCTTTGAAAGTCCGGAGTTCGGACTCGGCCGCCGCAAGATCGCTCTCGGCCTTCTTCTTGGCCTCGGCGGCGGCACGGGCCTCTGCTGCCCTCTCCTCCAGCTGCTTCCGCGCTCGGGCACTCGCAGTCACGAGCTCTTCAACTAGGGGCTCAATGCGAGGAGCCGCCGAAGTGCCTTCCCCCGAACCAACCGGATCCACCCCGGCTTCCAGAAGCTTACGCTGGAGCAGCTCCTGACGATGCATCAGGACACGGCTCGTCATCGAAGCCTGCGGATCGAGGGCAGATGAGGGCCAGTAGAATCAGAAGAAGTAGCTGAAGATGAGCTGAAACACTTTCGGGGTGCTCACCTGAACCGACAGACGGGCACTCATCTCCGTCAGATCAGTGATGGAGTGGGCCTTCAGCTCCTCGAAGATTGAAGGGAGAGTGAGGCTGTTGAGCAGACGAAGGCACGTCTGCGGGTCCTCCATGCTCTCCCCCGATGCGGGGTGCCGCCGCTCGAGCTGCGCCCGCGGTTCGGCATCTCCTCCATCGGCTCCTGCCGATATGGCCGGAGGGGAGTCACCCCTCGGCATCTCAGGAGACGCCAACCTTGCAGCCCTTCGGGCCCCGGCGCTCCTCCTGATTAGCTGAGCTTCCACCTCTCCCTCGGCCTCCTCTACCCGGGGGCGCTTCGACGCTCGGCCGCCTCCCCGAGAGGCAAACTTAGTCTTCTGCTCCCTCTCAAGAGCAGCGGCGACTGCACGACCCTCGGCGGAGGCCGCAGTCCCGAGGCCCCCGCCTCTTGTCCTCAGACCCCCGGTACCTCGGACAGGCCTGCTCACCGCCTGCGGGGCCGGCGCCCGGCGCGAAACGCGCTGATCCGATAGCTGATCGAGGAGGGCATCGAGCTGGGCCATTGCTGCAAAGCAAGAAAGGGATATCAGAAGCCAAAAACAACGATCGAGTAATAGACTCAGAGCCGACTTACCCTCGGCCGAAACTTCGTCAGCCTCCAAAGCCGGAAGAGCTTCGGCCGGAGGAGCGGCAGTCCTTCCACTGCGGTCCCGCGGAGTCTTCCCGGGAGGTAGGTACGGAAAGACCCGCTCCGGATCACGCTTAGGGTCCGGCCAAACCCCGACACCTATCAACCGCTCCGCGTCGGAAAGAAGCACTGAGACGTCGTAAGGGGCCTTCACCTGAACGTGACCCACGATAGTACTCTGAACGGGAGACAGAACAGGAGGTCCCGAGAGTCCTTCGGCCAGCGGCACCCATTCGGTGGGGAAGGGCCACACACCCTTCTCCTTCTCCGGCAGAGAGACGAAGATAAACTTCCTCTTCCAGCCATGGATAGACGAAGGCTTCCCAGAGAAAATCCTCCGGCCAACCCGGGGGACAAAGCAGTACCATTCTGACTTCCCCTGCGTCTGGATCTTGAAGAGATAGCGAAAGACATTGAGGGAGGGGCGGATTTTCACGTGAGCGAAGACGCTCAGGAATCCGTACACAGTGCGCCAAGAGTTGGGGAAGAGCTGAGAAGGGGCCAGCCCGTAGAAGCTAAGAAGATTGACGACGAAGGTGGGGAGAGGGAGACGGAATCCCGCCTCAAAGCTATCGACGTAAATAGAAAAAGACCCCGGGCGAACGGTATTTGCCCTAGTGGCGGAATCGGGCCGATGGGGGGTCGTCCAAGAGGGAAGCTGAAAGTAAGAAACTAAGTTCCTCACCTCTACATCCGAAAGGGCACATCTTGCCCCCAAAGCAACATCCGGGAGGCGGCGTTCCGAGGTGGAAGCCTGGCCCGAGTCCCGAACTTCTTGGAAAGCCTCGGCCCCGGAAGCCTCGGCCTCGGAAGCCTCGGCCCCGGAAGCCTCGGTCCCAGAAGCCTCGGTCCCTAAAGCCTCGGCTCCAGAAACCTCAGTCCCGGAAGTTTCGGACCCGGAGCTTTCGGACTCCCCGGACATCGCGGAAGTAAGAGATCCCGAGGCAAGAGGGTCCGACAGGGAAGACTTGGGAGAATTGGGGGGAGTGTACTCCTCGTCCGAAGGGGTAATCTCACTAGAAGAGCTCCGGACCATAAAGCCGCGGAGGGAGGGAAGAAGACTGAGGCTTACTCGCAGAAAGAAGGAGAGGATCTCTCCTGAACCAGGTGTCGCCTCAAGCCTCCCGACTCCACAGGCAATGCACCCTGAGGGACGAAGAGCCTCCCCCGGTTGCCGACGAAGCTCGGATGAAGCCTTCAGGAAACTGGCCTCTCGCAGGAGAAGGAAGAAGAGCTCGGGCAGTTGCGGGGGGAACGTAAGCGTGGCAGCAAGAAGAGGAACAGTGCCCCGCAGAGGGCCTGTATTTATAGAGCCCGGTCGATACGCCTCCCGCCGAAGCCTGCGGCCGAGATCGTCCCGCTCGTCCCGTCGCTCCTTCCGGATGCCCGCCACGTGTGCCGTCCTTCGGCAATGATGGCGGACCGGCTCCGGGACTTGAGGCAAGAGCGATCAGCGGCTGACAGCACTCCGACCCTTCGGCTAACCACTCGGATGCCCGCCACGCGTCCCGATCCGCAGGCGACAAAGGGAGCGGCGGCAATCCGAGCGGAGCCTCGGGCAGAGAGCCGGGGCGATCCGCGCCCCACGGGCGGTCGGGATCCGTTTGTGTTTTCTCCAGAGCGGCTGGATGCGCGACGCGTGTCCCGTGCTTCCTCGCGAGGCGACGCGCCGTCCCGTCCATTTAATGAGGCCTGACACGGGTCAGAGGTACCGACCCTTCGGCTTCTCAGCTCTCAGCCTTCGCCGACCCTCTGAGCAAGGACAAGGCGACCGCACGGCCCTCGGCCGACCGAGGGCCTCCTCTTCCAGAAGAAGGGGGAATACGACTCCCAGGAAGACGCCCGCTGTGATTTTCTTTCTTTTCTGGCAGTTTCAGGCTATACTCTTGCCATCTCAGAACTGAGGAAGACAAGAGTGGGGGGCTATGTGATGCAGCAGAATCCGATTCGGCCCATTGAAGCAGGCCCAAACCCCATTCAGCCCAACAGTAGCAGTATTAGGCCCTCCGGCGGCCTTCGGCCCGTTAGCGGCCCAGCAGCCCTCGGCCCATAAGCGGCCCCGTCGCTCCCGGCCCAGCAGGCTTCAGCCCGTCAGCGGCCCACCAGCCTACGGCCCGGGAACAGCACGGCGGCCCAGGGCCCAGCAGGCTTCGGCCCGTCAGCGGCCCAACCCCCTTCGGCCCGATAGCCGAATCCGGCCCACTCCGGTGGCGGATCAGACGCTATGGCGGTTTGTCAGTAAGCCTCCTTTTAGTCCTATATCGGCTGCCACCGTTAACCATCCGCTACCCTCCGCTATAAGTATCCTGCTATTTGTGGCCAAGGAGGTGGTGGGAAAAACGGATGCCCCCTTAAGCTTCCGAAACCCCTTAAAGGACTACTGTCCGAATAGTGTTCTAGCTATTTCTTCTTGCTTCCTGAATCGAATCTTCTTCAGAAGCTGACTTGACCGTCGGAGGGGGTTCCCCAGGGCTGACGCCCGGGACTCCTGCTGACTGGTTCTTCTTCTTCTTTCCCTCCTGCAGGGGCTCGGTTCGAATCATCGCCGACCTCCCCGAGTCGGTCTCGGCCGCCGACCTCGGACTCCTCTCCCCGGTCTCGACGCCGAACGCCGGCTGCCCCGCGCCAGGAGACTCGGTCTCACGCTGAAGTAGCCTTCGGACTCGCCGTCCGAGGGCAGTCCCGTCGGTCGCCCTGCGTCAGGAGGCTCGGCCTCGCGCTGAAGGTGCCTCCGGACCCCCTCGTCGGAGAGCGAGCCGTCCCCCCCGTCCGATCTCGGACTTTCCGGCTTCTGCCCCGACGCTCGTCGACCGCTCCGCCGACAGGAGCTCCTGCTCGCGCCGCGCCTTCGTCCGACCGAAGGAGCAGCGGCTCACTATCCAAGAGCAGCTCCGGCGGCAGATCGCGCCCCCCGCGGGCGGATCCTCTTCGCTCCGAAATAGCCTCGGCTTCGCCCTGTTGTGGATCCCCGTCGGGTCCCCTCGTCACCGTTCGATCCGGACCGGCTCCGGATCCTCCTTGTTTCGGATCCCCGTTTGCGGGATCCGGTCGTGATAGATCCAGTCTACATCAGGTACCTTGTCCCAGAATCACTGAGCTACTAACCCCCCCCCCCCCCCTTCCCACAAAAAAAAAAAGAAAATATTGTATTTAATCAGACCTATTGTGCCGTTGAGAAAGGAAAGAAGCACAAAGCACAATTTCTATTGGCTAAGTAGTATATATATATATATATATATATTTCATTTCACTGCAAATAAAACTCCACATAAAAGATCTCGCTCCACTGTAGTGGACAAGGTTATTTACACCCCACTCCACAATTTCTATTGGGTATTTTTGCATGCATTTAAGGATGGAGGAAAGGAGATTTCTTTAGGGAAGAGATGACTGATGAGCCAATAACCCCTCTCCTTTCCAGCCACCATTATCCATCAGCAGCAGCTCAAAGGATAAGGCAAATTGACTGTGTGTGTGTGTGAGCCCCCATTATCCATTGCAGCAGCTCAAAGGATAAGGTAAATTGACTCCTCTCTCTCTCTCTCTCTCTCTCTCTCTCTGATTGTGGCATCCGTTCCACGGCCCACACCGTACGGAGGAGCAGCACGACGGCATCCACAAACCCCTACACTTCTAGACAAGGGGTTCCTGATGCCACCCGCATGCGGAAATCCACAGAAACCCTAAAACAGTGAAATAGCATAACTGGCGCTTGGGAAACCCATTTTCTGGGCCCCAACTGGGTTCGCCAGAGCCAGTGACAACAACAATTCAATTTCTGGTTCCTTTAGCTATGGATGAAAATGGAAGAGGATAATCTGAAATATCTGTCCTTTTTTTTTAACTTGTATGACACATGAGGATATAAATTTAAGGATAAGAATAAGGATGCTGTCTTTATTCTTCTTCTTTAGGATAAGGATAAGAAAAAGGAATAACTATTTTCATATCCTATAATCTGATTATTTGTCTTTTTATATTTTATATTATACAACTATAATAGAACGTATTTATAAAAATATATTTTATATTATAATATTACAATGTAACATATTTATGAAAATCTAAAATCTTTAATTTTTTTTGACAAATGTGAAAGTTAAGGTAGGCACGTTAATACACATTTATATATGGTATAATATTTACCTTCTAGATTTTCTTTTACATGTAATTAGTAAACTTGTTAATATATATTTTTTATATATTTGATTTTATTATGCTATATCTTCGTTCACACGAGAAATTTAAAGTCAGAAGTAACATATTGATGTTTATTTTATGATAAATGCACTTTATGCATATGAAGAACAATTTATAATTCAATTTCATAAAATTATATGTTGTCTGATAATTTAACGTTTATTAATTTAAATAAGGATGTAGATATATAAGGATAAAGATAAAGTTAAAAATATATTTTTTTTAGCTTAAAGATAAGAATAAGAATATAACTATTAGCCTCACCGTTAAATAACCTTTTCATCCCTATTTCTAGCGATGCAAAGCAAGTAATAATCTGACTATTTGGTCGACTGTTAAGATAATATATATTTTGTTGGCTCAGTAAAACTTGCATACTTCCTACTTGTGTAAACATTCCTGGTCTTTTAAGTACATGGGGGATGATGCGGTATGGGATAATCCTGGTCATATGATTGGGGAACCTAACAGGACACTAGATCGAACTAGAGTATGGGCTTCCGAATCACCAGAACAATGGACAAATTTAACAGGCTATTTGCCAGCGGAAAGCTTTCTTCCCTTCAATAACCTCCTTACACCTACCCCCCCATATATGCCAAAGGATAACAAGGCCTAGGCATATAAGATAATAGATACATAACAACAGCGATGAAACATATTTTCTTTAAATCAATATACATAACAATAAGATAATAGGCATCTTTTTTTACAAATACATCCTTACAGTCTACTATATTTGCATGTGTATTTTTGAAAACAATCTACTTTCAAATACTGTCATAATGTACAAATAGTTGTATGTGATGAGGACTGGGTCTAAACCCATAGAGACTGGCCCAATAAGGTCAGCCCGTTAACTATCAACGCCTCTTCCTAGTATCGCTTCGAGACCTCAACTGCTCCTTGTATAGACCCCATGGCGAATCCTTGAGATGGAGGCTCAATCCCTCACTTCTTACTCTCATTGTTACTCTCACCTTGGTCTTATCTTCGGCTCTCGGCTATGGCCTGACTTAAACATCAGAGGGTTTTACCCCGGGGTCACCCTTGGGGTCCTTTGACCTTGTCTATTTTGTAGGCCCAATAGAGCTCGACATCATCAAGATTGGCTATACCACCCTCGGTGCATCAGCCCAAGTCGTCATTGGTTGGCCCAGTTAGTCCAAGGGGACCACTCAAGCTTGGGCCACCTAGGCACCATGACTCGTCTTCTTCATAGTTCGGCAGGGCTCGAGAACTTCTGAATCCCTCCTTGGCTATTCACCTCAGCAAGTCAGATTGGGCTTATGCAAGTCAGATTCGGATCATAACTTGGAGGTCAGATACCATGGTATTTAGTCTTCATCACTGGCGTTGTCTATGGTAATATGTGACTAAAGGCCATACCTCTCTCTCTCTCTCTCTCTCTCTCTTCATTGTGATCCGACCCATCCTAGTCTTCGCGATAAA
Source organism: Zantedeschia hybrid cultivar (assembly GCA_030544215.1). Taxonomy (NCBI): domain Eukaryota; kingdom Viridiplantae; phylum Streptophyta; class Magnoliopsida; order Alismatales; family Araceae; genus Zantedeschia; species Zantedeschia hybrid cultivar. The sequence continues at coordinate 61,179,417 of JARZZO010000004.1, forward strand.
GTTGTCATCCCTGCCTACCCGATCCTCAATCCTAACGATATGCATCATGACCAGCTGGCCATGATGACTAAAGGTGCCTCCGCGCATAGCTCACCCACATGCACCTTACCCAAATTATCCTGAACGAGACAGCCAGGTGCGGAGCATGCATGCAAGCAAGGCTCCTTTGCCATCTACTGATGATGGGGAATTCAGCACCAACTCGGGCACACCTGCTGACCACCCCACTCCCATGCATGCATGCCGACCGACATTTTCTCAACCTTCATCAAGGACGTTATGTTTGATGGTTGGAGTACTCAGAACAACATGCTAGTAAAATATGGATAAATTTTTACACAAATGTCTAAAAATAGTGAGGTTGGTGTATTGTAAAGATAATAAAAAGTTTCACAATTTTGTAGAAGAAACTTTTTCCTAATTCAGACGTTTAAGGAGTTAAGTTTAAAGATTTTTCAAAAAAAAATTGCCGGCTATAAAAACACAGAGTAATTTATACTAAGATTATCACTTTATTTTGAAGAAAAAGTCTTGCGGAGGTGAAACTCCGACTCCAAGGAGGAAGGGAGAATCAGTATTGGATATGGAAAGGGGGATTAGCTATAAATAAATCCTTGGATTCATGCTAAAGCTATTAGGGAGTGCAACTCTTCTTGGAGGGTAAGTTTATGGTGTTATTTTTTAGAGAAAAGAGAAAAGAAATGGTTAAACTCTATGGGACTTGGTTTTAATGCTTGATGGTGATTTCAGGAGACTTAGAGAACATTTGGTTTTAATGCTTGATGGTGATTTCAGGAGACTTAGAGAACATGAAAAAGAATTTAGAGAATGTGAAAAAAAGTTTAGAAGAGGAAGAAATCATACATAGACAGTAAGAAAGTCATAAGAGAATCAAGAACCGATCTTTCTTCAAGAGGTAGGTGGATAACCCTAAATATGATCTATTTTGTACTAAAAATTATATTATTTTTAAATATTTTCGAAAGCTAATCAATTATTAAGAAGCTTGATCTATATGCCTACTTTATGATCTGTTAGTATTAGATGGTCTCAAAGCCAATCCGATACTATGTACTTATTCAGATTATTAATAAATGGCAATAATTCATTGTGTGTAATTAATTCGATCTGTGTTTATCGTATCACGATGAAGTCCATGAACATGTGCAATAGTCTTCGGATTATGATGAGATCATAATTACGGGACCGAAGACTTATAAACACATGTTCTTAATTGTTCATAGTCATAGGATGTTTGAGATAGGACATTAAACATCCGGATAGATTAGTATAAGTTACTTCAGCTTATATGATGAGGGTGACTGATCCTATAAGTCACTTGTGTGGAGACACTATGCTGGACCTATAGGTGCTCATTGGCGAATGAGTTCACTGAACTGATCCGACTATGAATCGTTGGATGGTAAATACCTCACTGTTAACCAGCTCGATTCTTTTGTCACGGTTGCGTGGATGATCCTTAGACCTGAGACGCCAAAGATATCTTGTTGGTAGGTTTCTGAACTTTGACCTTGACTAACGAATCCCTAACCATAGGTTATCAATAAGTCAAGCGATCGGGTTTAGGGAAATGCCCTCGAAGGTAATTGTGTGTTCAGTACGGGATCATCCGCTCTCGGTAGTTTGAGAGAGAATGTTCCGGGAATGATGCGCTTAAAGTCCCTGGCTAGGACAGACTCTATAATCGATAAGGAGTTATCGGATTCAGATTAGCGGCATCTGATTCAAGTGAATCGACCAAATAGGGTTTAACAGTAAACCATGCCCTAGGTCGATTCGGGAACATTGCATCGATGAAGGATTATATCCGCGCGCTAACCGATGACAGAAAGGTTCCAATAGAGGGTTGCAATAACATCCAGGATCACGTGATGTTGCTTGGCATCTAACGTGATCGGCAGTCCGTCCGAATTTTTTGTGGGACATTAAATTCGGCTGATTAATTAAATATAAGGATATTAATTAATTCAGTGGGTCAGTAAAGACTGGACTTAATGAGCTATTAACTGGACTTGTATTTGGGCCTAGAGGGTCACACGCAAATGATTTTCAAGTCGATAGATAATCCGACATGGTTTCGGATAAGTCTGGGTTTTTATGAAAAACCGCAAACTGACTTATTATAAAAGAACGGATTCTACGTCGGGGGCCAGCAACCTTGACCTAGCCGTCATTCGTTCTTTCTTTCTCTCTCTCTCTTCTGGGCGTGCGATTCTCGACTGCTCCGCCTTCCGTCCGACGGGAGAATCAGAATCCGCATGTCGCGGCGGATTACGCACAGCCAGACGGGATCTACGAACGCCGCAGCGAGCGAGGAAACGAGGACGATCCATCGCGAGGAAAACCGCGTGGATACCACTAGAGGTCAGGCATCTGCGCGACTTGCGGCATCGCTCCGACGGAACCGAAAAACGAACGCGGATTCGAATCCGCGCAAGGTAAATCCGATTTACTCCGGTATTGTTTTGTTCATCGAAACGGGACAGATCCGATCCCGAATATTTTATTCCGCTGCGTTTTTCGGTCGAATCTCGACACATCAATCCCAACATGATCACCAAATTTGATATTTTTATGATCTTATTTACTATTTATTTCATGATTATTCTCTTAATATATGCAATATGTTCATTCAGTCTATTTTGTTTCTAATTATGATCACCTGAGTTACATATGTTTGTTCTCTTTTGTCTAATGTTCTATTAACCTGAAATTTTGTCAAAAGTCTGTTTTACATGTTATATTCATCCTCAATAAATTTTATAATGTTTTGAGTTCTTTTGATATTTATTGCATTTTTTTTTGTTAGACTATACAATATGTCCTAAAAACTTGTGGATCTTCTATTTCATTTGATTCATGTCCAAATATTATCAAATTTCAAGAAGATCTTTGTCATATTATTTTTGACCTCTTTGAATAATTTAAATTTTTTTAAATTATTTTATAATTATTATGTCTTGATTTATGAGTTGTTGAAAATTCGTTAAGTTCAAATTCCTAAAATTGAAGCGGGAGTTTGAGATCATATCAAACCAACTCAAAAATTCATAAAATTTTGTAGACACTTTAATATGACATATTTGACATGTTCATCAAGTTTGAAAATTTTCGAATCTCTTTGATAATATTCGGCCTATTTGTTGATTTTTCAGTTCTGAAAATTAGTTTTAGTGGCGGAAATATATGTTTATTTACTCAAAATTCTGAGAAAATTCTTGAAGCTTACTTTTCAATTTAGAAATATGTTGGTATTAGTTTAACTCTAATTTTGTATATATATGACTATGTTGGTTCTTTAAGTGACTATTCGTATATAAAAGTATATATTTTGACTTTTATATGTAAGCATCACTTTGTAAAATTAATTTCCAGATATATAATATTTATGAAATCTCTGTAAAACATTGTCCCATGTTTGTTTGTATATGTTTGAAACTGCCATCTTAAAGAGATTTGATCTCATTCTACAAGTATCTATGGATGAGTTCTACTCATAGGCTACGGGATAAAAGCCTAGTGATTGTGTATTTATTTTAATCATTCGAAAAGGGACAATAGACTCTTCGGCTATACAAGTGCCATGACCTTAGCATACTTGTATGCTTTGGTATATATTTTCTTTGACTCCTTATATGATGATTAGATGCATGTCTATTTGATATGTTATTTTATGATATGTTTGGTACATAAATATGAAACATAATTTACTATTTAAATCATACGAATTCGGCTTATAATCTGTTCAGTTTATTTATTTTTGATATTTTTGCTCAGTTATTCTTTGATATCAGCTTATTCATTTGAAAATTCATATTCGTTCTGATTAGATATCATTTAAAGATTTATGAATCTGTTCTAATCATATGATCTTTGAAAAGAATCTAATTTGATAAGTTACTATGCCATGATAATTTGCTATATATTCAGTTCGATATGTAATACATTCTATTCATGGCTAGTAGATTTGTTCAGTAAGATAAGAATTCGATCATGCCATATTGCTATATGGTAGTCGATCTATACATGTTATTAGAAAACACATTTGATTTAGTAAATCTATATTTGACCATATTTTTATATCATGTTTTTATTTGAGCTATAGGTATAACTGTGTAATATCATGCTTAGTATAATTATATAATATGATTTGTAAAGTTACTATATATTAAATCATATAGATAGTTTGAAGTCTACTAAGTGATGGACTCATAAATTTGACCAACTGTTTCTCAGGAAAAATCGATTCAAGATTTGCCTAGATGCGGAATCAAACATGTTAAATTTTTAAAAACCTTTTGGTTAATAAATTAGTAATTTGATGTAGTAAGAAATGATGAGAGATTAATATACTTTTCTTTATTTGGAGAGATTGAGAATTTAGAACTAATTGATGAATTGCTCGATTACACTGTCCGATCATTGAAGTCAGCCACAGAGAATGCTTAGGCTGGGATCAAATACTCTAGCCACGAGAAGCCATGCATGCCCTGGTCGTGCAAGGCAAAGGCATTACTGTTAGCCGAAAAATGCATCACCCCCCAGGCAGGGGTGGTGTGCCCGTATGCCGACCTCTACGACTCGTAACTCACTCTTTACCTGCATCTGCAGAGCAAGAGTGTCGACTCACCCGACTAGTCCGCTCCGACCACCGACTTTGAGTGTTGTCGACACCACTTCTGTTAGGTCACCAACAACGTGCATAGGTTGCTCAACATAAGATACACTCTCGCCATTGACCTCTCTTCCTGTTCGGCACTGACTTGTAGGTACAAATGTGGTCATCCTAAATTGCTCACTGAATAGCCCCTTGGACCATGGATGGCCCAAGCCGATTTGCTACAGCCAAATTAGTCAACGTCAGCTGATATGTTAACACCCATGAGCTTCTCTAAGTCACGCGGGCCTCACAAGTCAGCCGCATGGATGAGCTTCACTAAATTACGTGGGACCCGAAAGTCGTCCACGCAAATGAGCCCCTAAGTCGCGTAGGACTCGCAAGTCGGTCGCGTGGACAAGCTTCTCTAAGTCGCGCGGGCCCTGCAAGTCTGCCACGTGGACGAGCTCCTAAGTCGCGTGAGTCCCACAAGTCGTGGACAAGCTTCTCTAAGTTGCACGGCCCCACAAGTTGGCAGTGTGGACTTGATTCTCTAAGTCGCACGGGCCCCACAAGTCGTCCACGCGGACGAGCCGTTATGTATGGGACAAGCTTCTCTAAGTCGTGCAGGCCCCACAAGTTAGCCGCATGGATAAGCTTTGCTAAGTCACGCATACACCACAGGTCGGCCGCGTCGATGAGCCCCTAAGTCATATGGGACTCACAAGTCAGCCGTGTGAACAAGCTTCTTGAAGTCGTGCGGGCCCTGCAAGTCCGCCACATGGACGATCCCCTACGTCGCACGAGACCTGCAAATCAGTCGTGTGGACAAGATTCTTTAAGTCGCGCGGGCCCCGTAAGTCGGCCAAGTGAATGAGCCCCTAAGTCGTGCGGGACCCACAAGTCGGCCATGTGGACAAGCTTCTCTAAGTCACATGCCCCCTATAAGTCGACTGCGTGGACAAGCTTCTTTAAGTCAAATGGGCTCTACAAGTCGGCCACGTGAACGAGCTTCTCTAAGTCGCATGGGTCCCACAAGTCGTCTGTGCGGACGAGCCCCTAAGTCGCGCAGGACCCGCAAATCGACCGCGTGGACAAGCTTCTTTAAGTTGAGGAGGCCCCACAAGTTGGCCGTGGGGACGAGCTTCTCTAAGTCACGCGGGCCCCACAAGTGGACGAGTCCCTTAGTCTCATGAGACCCGCAAGTTGGCAACGTGGACAAGCTTCTCTACGTTGCACGGGCCCCGCAAGTTGGCTGCATGGACGAGCTCTTAAGTCGCATGGGACTCATAAGTCGACCACGTGGAAAAGCTTCTCTAAGTCGCGTGGGCCCCGTAAGTCGGTTGCATGGACGAGCCCTTAAATCGCACAAGACCCACAAGTCAGCTGTGTGGATAAACTTCACTAAGTCACATGGCCCCCACAAGTCGGTCACATGGACGTGTGGAACCCACAGGTCGAACTGCGTGGATGAACTTCTTCAAGTCGCACAGGACCCATAGGTTGGATTGCATGGGCGAGCTTCATTAAGTCGTGCGGGACCCACAAGTCGGACATCCTGGATGAACATCTTCGGGTCACGTGGGACCCACAGGTCGGACTATGTGGACGAGCTTCATTAAGTCATGCAGTGCCAGTAGATTTGATTGTATGGATAAGCTTCGCTAGATCTTGCGAGAACCCTTGGTTAGGTCATTCATTGACCTGCACAGAGGTCGGCCCAGTGGTCGGCCTAAAGGTCGGACATGATATATAATCATCAATGTGCTGTGGCCGCCATTCATTGATCTACTTGAAGGTCTGCTCAAGGGTCGGCATCAAGTCGGCTATCATTTATCAGCCGTCAACACCCTTCGGCTTATTCCTTGGCCTGCTCAAAGGTCGGCTCAAAGATCAGCCTCATAGTTGGCCATCATTTATCAATCGTCAACACCCTCCGGCTTATTCCTTGGCCTGCTCAGAGGTTAGCTCAAAGGTTGGCCTCAAGGTCAGCTATCATTCCTTAATCTCCTCAAAGGACAACTCAAAGGTCAACCTCAAGGTTAGCTACTATTCATTAGCCGTTAGTACGCTCCCGTAGTCATTTGTCGACTTGCCTAAAGGTCGACCTCGTGGTCAACCTAGTGCTCAGCCCTAACAACTCTCGTCCAGTTATAGAGGTCTGCCATGACTTACTCCACGTTGGAATGAGGTCAATTACAGAGCTCGAAGGTCGGCCATGACCTACTCCAGCCATGTCGCTGGAATGCGAGAGTCGATTACAGAGCCTAGAGGTCGGCCATGACCTACTTCGCCACTCCGGAATGCGAAGGCAACGATGGAGCTCGGAGGTCGGCCGTGACCTTCTCTAGGCACCCTACTAGAATGTAAAGTCGGTTATGGAGCTTGTAGGTCGGCTATGACCTACTCTGCCATCCTATTGGAATGCAAAGTCAGTTATGGAGCTCTGAGGTCAGCCATGACCAACTTCGCCACTCTGTTGGAATGCAAAGTCGGTCATGGAGCTTGGAGGTTGGCCATCACCTGCTCCAATCACCTTGCTAGAACATGAAGGTTAGTTGTGAAGCCCGGAGGTCAACTATGAAGAATGATGTGCCGCATCTCCAACTAGATATTTATAGAACCAAGGACACCTTAGACTACTTCCACTACCCGAGCTCGTGGAAGTTCGGCCATGGGAGTGGGGGTAACGATGAGGATTGGGTTTAAACCTGTAGGACTAGCCCAACAAGGTCAGCACATTAACGATCAACGCCTTCGCCTAATATCACTTCACGACATCAACTGCTCCTTATATAGACCCCATGGGGAATCCTGAGATGGGGGCTCAATCCCTCACTTCTTACTCTCATTTTAACTCTCACATCAGCCTTGTCTTCGGCTTTCGACTATGACATGACTTAAGCATCAAAGGGTTTTGCCCCCGGGGTCTAACCTTGTTTGTTTTGTAGGCCCAGTAGAGCTCGACATCATCAAGCTCGACTATACCGTCCTTGGTGCATTAGCCTAAGTCGTAACAAGTGGCCCAACTAGTCCAAGGAGACCACTCAAGCTCGGGCCACCTAGGCCCCATGACTCATCTTCTTCATAGCTAGGTCGGGCTTGGGAGCTTCTGAATCCCCCCTCGGCTTGTTCACCTCGATAGGTTGGATTGGGCTTATGTAGGTTAGATCCGGATCGTAACTCGGAGGTTGGATATCATGGTACTCGGTCTTCGTCAGTCAGATATTTTGGTATTCGGTCTTCATCGGTATGCTATATTTTTTAATCAAAATGCTCTAAAATTGAAAAAAATGTGATAGAAGGATTCAATGGAAAGTGTTAATCTTTTAAAAAATACAAAAAATAATTTGAAAATTTAGTCCCAACAATGACCATGTTTTCTTAGATCCATGCATGCATAAATGCATGTGGGACTCCAACGAAGTCAAATTTTAGAGCGTGTTTGGCAAAACTTCTACTTGAAAGTTATTTTTAGCTTACACTTCTCATATAAAATGACTTGAGGGAAAGAGATTATAGGGTATGTTTGTCAAAGCTTTTACTTAAAGGTTACTTTTAGCTTCCACTTCTCATATATAATGACTTGAGACAGAGAGATATTATAACTAATTTGGATTTGTTACAAAAGTTCACTCTTTCATAACAACCTTACTTTTTCTCCAGTCTTGAAAGTTTCACCTTGAAGCTTTTGGTTGGAAGTCAGAATACAAGTAAAATGGTACATAAATGGCTTCTAAGATCGAAGTGTTTCTACAAAAAATAACTACATAGAAGTACAAAAGTGCTTCCAAATAGAAGCTGCGTGAAACACGGCCTTAGCATCAAAGGTCCCTCTCGCCTGTATTATGGTACTGCTGAGGGTTTAACACAGCCTAAAAAGGGATATATGTCCTCCATAACAATCTTTCTACGAATGCTTTTGAATGTAAATCCTCTTGTGCTAGCAGATTTTCCCACACACCTCCGTGTAGTCAAGTATGGATTTACACCATGCTCCGTGAACATTTATTGAGGAATGTGGATCCTTTGCATCACAATATCACTAGTGCACGACGTCTAAACAATATGTGGATGCCATAAGCTCATAGCCCTCAACAACTTTTTGGGTACCTTACATATAGAGGGAGACTCTGGCACTCTTGTATTTGTCAGACGCTTTCTTATTCCTACGTTGAGAACTCCACCTCAATCATGTACGATCAGTTACAGATTAGAATACCTCTTCATTCCTGCTGCGGCACCAAAAGATACATCAAAATGCTTCCCTCCCTCAATCACAAGTATTAAGTAACTAAGTAAGTTTAATAGAATGAGGGTATACATCAAAATACATGTGTAGAAAGGTTGAAATGCAATCTTCACCGAGAAGAGCTTGTGCAACTCCACGTGACAAGAAACCCATGAAAACAACGAATTGTGCGGCAAGAAAGATTCGTATTGACCAATGAACCTCTACAAAAGAAATTTTAAAAAATATGCTTGGATTGAACATATTTTTCAAAGACAAGGTTGGGTTGGAGTTTTCACATATGATGTCGATGTTGCGAGAAGGAACTTAAACTCTTTTCAACAAGATATCGTCTGCTTTGACCCGTGAGTCTTACAGTTTTGTCTTTTTAAGAAAAGAGACCTTGTTGGGAAGAAGGTGAGAGACTTTCTTTATAAACACATGATTGTCTTCTCAACAACTAAGGCGAGATTATTTAATTCTCATTTCTCTGTCTCTACAATGTCCATTACCATCCAAATTAAGCACTTCATGATCGAGTTACATAGCTTTATCAAACTATATATTTCACATTCACATTTACTGCTTTTATGTCAAATAAATATAGCACAAAGGTTACTTTCTTATTAAGATAGTTGATGGAGAGTGTAAAGAGATGAAGGAAGATCTACTTATGCTTTTCATTAAATTATAGAAATCCAATGACCATACTTTCAGAATTGAATGAACTTTAGAAAAGAAAGGAATCATGAAAAGATATATTGATGTGGTAAGGAATATGTATGAGAGGCCCTACAGGAGTGTGAGAACCATTATCGGAGAGACTATAGTATCTTCTGTTATGATAGGGTTGCAATTGAACCAACTCTTGCTCTTTACTTCAATTACAGATCAAGCGAGCAAACATTTATAAAATGACATTATTTTAAATGACAATAATATAAAAAGTTCTTACAATGGTGGAGAGATGCTTTGGAATCTAAAAGTTTTAGGATTAGATATACTAAATCAAAAATATATGAAATATACTTTTTACAAACATGATTTCAATATTATTGATAGTTTTGATTGTTTGATAAGTAAGTTACTCCTAGAAATAATAATTTCAATATTTAAGCTATATTATTCAAGAGAATGTGTAGATCAAAGTCAACAAGGGTTTAAGGCTATATTAAAAATGAACTTTACTTAAAATGAACTTTGATGAGGCAGAATCCGATTCGGCCCATTAGAGCGGGCCCAAACCCCGTTCAGCCCAACAGCAGCAGTATCAGGCCCTCCGGGAGCCTCCAACCCGTAAGCGGCCCAGCGGCCCTCGGCCCAGTAAGCGGCACCGTCGCTCCCGGCCCAACAGGCTTCAGCCCGTCAGCGGCCCGCCAGCCTTCGGCCCGGGAATGGCACGGCAGCCCAAGGCCCAGCAGGCTTCGGCCCCTTAGCGGCCCAACCCCCTTCGGCCCGATAGCCGAGTCCGGCCCACTCCGGTGGCGGATCAGGCACTATGGCGGTTTACCGGTAAGCCCAAACATAGTCCTATATCGGCTACCACCGTTAACCAACCTCTATCCTCTGCTATAAATACATCGCTATTTATTGCCAAAGGTATGCAACTCTTTGCCTCCGAGACCCTTAAGGACTACGGTCCGAATAGCATTAAAGTTACTTCTTGCCTTCTGAATCGAATCATCTTCATGAGCTAACTTGACCGTCGGAGGGGGTTCCTAAGGGCCAGAGCCCGGGACTCCTGCTGACCGGTTTCTTCTTCTTTCCCTCCTGCAGGAGCTCGGTTCGAATCATCGCCGACCTTCCCGAGTCGGTCTCGGCCGCCGACCTCGGACTCCTCTCCCCGGTCTCGACGCCGTACGACGGCTGACTCGGCCCCGCGCTGTCCTCTCGTCCGACGAGAAAGGGGCTTTTGGACTCACTATCCAAGAGCAAGCCGAGTCCGAGACCCTTCCGGCCTCCGACCGTCGGCTTCGGCTCCACGCCGTCCCTTCGCCTGCCGAGGGGGACTCGGCCTCGACTTCCCGGAGACGAGCCGGCACCGACCGAAGCGCCCTTCGGCCTTCGGACCCTCGCCTCCGCCTCCGCCTCCACCTCCTCGGCCTTCCGGATCCCCGTCGGGCCTCAACAACACCGATCCGAACCGGCTTCGGATCCATTTCTCCGGGTTCCAGCCTCGGAATCCGGTCGTGATAGATCCAGTCTACATCACGTGGCGCCGTCTGTGGGAAACCAACAAAACAAGTCATGTCTCAGCGACCTGTGACCCGACGATCCGGGCAAGGCGAAGCAGAAGCGCGGGAGGCCTCGGCGCAGATGTTGCCTTCCGACGGCGCACCTTCTGCCCCGCCGAGCCTACCTCTGCCGACCATACCGGAGTCTCTCGGCTCAGAAGACCGAGTGGGGGTGCTCCAGCAGCAAGTGGCGACGCTAGCCGCTGCCGTCACGTCCCTAGCGCCTCTCCAGGAGATGGTATCCGCCATCGCCCAGCGCATAGGGCTGATGGGACAGCCTCCTCCGCAGGCGCCGCTCCCCCCGCTCTGCCCAGTACAAGATGCCCGGTTCCGGCCGGCGCCTGCGCCGGTTCCTCTCAACGAGGCCGCGGAGACGCACAGCGAGCCCCCGACGCTACCTGTCCGAACTCCTCGCACTGATCGCCTGACGGAGCAGGATTATGCTTCGTCAGGGTACCGTCCGGCCCGAACCGGAGGGCAATCCGTCGCCACCTCGACCGCCCCGGACCTGGACCAGCGGCTGACGGCGATGCGCAAAGAGATGCAGCAGATGGTGTCTCGGCCTCACGGGGCGCCCCTCGCCAGCAACATCCTGGAGCAGACCCCATTCACGGCGGAGCTCCTAGCCACCGAGGTACCCCCCAACTTCAAGCTGCCGAAGGGCCCTCTCTACGACGGAATGACAGATCCGGTCTGTCATTTCCAGAAGTTTAACACTTATCTTCGGGTCCGAGGGATCTCTGAGGCAGTCCGCTGCCGTCTTTTCCCCCTCACCCTTGAAAAAATCGCCCTCACCTGGTTCGAGGCTCTGGCCCCCAACTCCATCCACTCCCTGGTTCAGTTGGGCCAGTTGTTCATCGACCAGTTCTATGATGCCACCCGGCAGTCCAAAACTTCCGCCAGCTTGCTAGCCATCCGGCAAGGCCCCACCGAAACTCTCCAGGAGTACTTCACCAAGTTCCGGACCGAGGCCGCCCAGATCCCAAACCTCGACAGCTCGATCGCGGTCTCGGCCGTGATCAGCGGGTGCCGGGATGAGGGGCTCCTCGGCTCCATCGGAAAGCGCCATCCCCCTACCTTTCAGGACCTCGTGGCCCGGGCCCATAAGTACATCAACCGAGAGGCCCTGATGCTGTCCAGGGGCAAAGGCGCAACCGAAACTACCTCGACGCCTGCTCCCCCGGCGGTCCGACTTCGGTCCGAGGACCAAGAGCCCTCCCGGAAACGTTATCGCCGGGAGGATTGGGACAGGGAGAGGCGACGGGACCCGCAGCCGCGATACCTACCCTTACCTGCTCCCCCTTCCCGGATGCTCATGGAGGTGAAGGGCATGCTCCGGCGGCCTGATCGCATCAAGACCGATCCTCGCCGAAGGGACCCCGGCAAATACTGCGAGTATCACCGAGAGATCGGCCACACGACGGACGAGTGCCGGCAGCTCCGGGAAGAAATCGACCGCCTCATCCGGGAGGGGAGATTGCCGCAATATCGGCGGGAGCAGCCGCCGCAGCAGAACCGGGACGTCCCTGCAGCACCCAGACAGCAACCACCCCCGGCGATAGAAGCCGCTCCTCCGCCAAAAGCCACCTCGGCCCCGGTTGAATCATCCCATCAAAGACCCAGCTCTGGGTCTATCATGATGATATCCGGAGGGCCCGGGGAGGGATCAAGGTCGCGGCAACGCAACACTGTAGCGGCGGTCGACGGCGAGCCGAAGCGGCCTCGTCTGGAAGACATCACCTTCGGCGCCGAGGACCTGACTGATGTTCAGGTCCCTCATGATGACGCCCTCGTCGTCAACGCTGTAATAAATAGCTATGATATACATAGGATCTTTGTGGATAATGGAAGTGCCCCAAACATCTTGTTTTACGACTGTTTTGAGAAGATGGGATTGAGTGAGGCTAGCATGAAGCCTCATCGGGGCCCCCTCTTCGGTTTTAACGGCTCGCCCTGCCGAGTAGAGGGTATTGTTCGGCTTCCTGTAATCTTAGGCTCCGCCCCCCGGCAATTGACCGTTGAAACGGACTTTGCCGTTGTAAAGATCGAGTCAGCCTACAACGCCATATTCGGCCGAAGGCTCATCGGCGGGGTCGGAGCCGTGCCATCATCCTTCCATCAGAAGCTGAAGTTTCATACCAACCACGGGATCGGCGAGGCCAAAGGGAACCAAGAAGCAGCCCGGCAGTGCTACATGATTTCGGTCAAAGGGAAGGCCGCAGCCGAAACCCTGACGATCGAGTCATCAGCCGAAGCATCTCCGGGAGAAACACTCCTCGCCGTCCCTATTCCGGGAGGCGAGGGACGAGTCCTGATGATAGGCTCCGGCCTGGATAAGATTGAAGCGGAGAAGCTTATCGAATTCTTGAAAGAGAATCTCGACGTCTTCGCCTGGTCTCCATCGGACATGCCCGGGGTTGACCCGGAGATAGCCGAGCACCGTCTCCACACCGATCCCGACCAGCCCCCGGTAAAGCAGAAGCGGCGCACCTTCAATCAAGAAAGGAGAACCGCCATCCAAGCCGAAGTGCAGAAGGGGCTGGACGCCGGACACCTCCGAGAGGTGCATCATCCGGAATGGATCGCCAACGTGGTCATGGTGCCAAAGAAAGAGGGCAAATGGCGTATGTGCGTGGACTTCACCAACCTCAACAAAGCCTGTCTGATGGACAGCTTTCCGCTGCCTCGGATAGACCAGGTGGTGGATGCGACGTCCGGCCACGAGCTCTTAAGCTTCCTCGACGCCTATTCGGGCTACCACCAGATCCGGATGCATCCGGATGACGAGAGTAAGACCAGCTTCACAACCGATTTGGGCCTGTACTGCTACACCCGAATGCCCTTCGGTCTGAAGAACGCCGGCGCAACATACCAGCGCCTGGTCAACAAAGTGTTCGCTCCACAGCTGGGCCAAAACATGGAGGTCTACATAGACGATATGTTGGTCAAGAGCCGTATCGCTTCTGAGCATTTGGCCGACCTAGCCGAGACTTTCTCCGCCCTTAGGCGATACAAGATAAAGCTGAATCCGGCCAAGTGCGCCTTCGGGGTAGCCTCCGGCAAGTTCCTCGGTTACATGGTCACCCGCCGTGGGGTGGAAGCCAACCCCGAGAAGATTTCGGCCATCATACAGATGCGCCCCCCGGCAAACATCCGAGAGGTACAGAAGCTGAACGGGAAGATCGCAGCCCTCAGTCGCTTCATGTCAAAAGCGGCTGACTATTGTTTCCCCTTCTTCAAGCTATTGAAGAAGGCCAGCAACTTCGAGTGGACGGAAGAGTGCCAAGTAGCCTTCGACCAGCTGAAGGCCTACCTCGCCAAAGTCCCCATCTTATCCAAGCCAGTTCCCGGGGAACCCCTGAGCTTATACCTTGCGGTCTCCGAGACGGCTCTCAGTGCCGTCCTCATCCGAGAGCAAGAAGGCATACAGAAGCCGGTTTACTATACCAGCCGAGCCCTTCAAGGGGCAGAACTCCGGTACCTTGCCCTAGAGAAGTTAGCTCTGGCCCTTGTCTCGACCGCAAGGAGGCTCCGGCCCTATTTTCTGGCCCATTCCGTGAAGGTCCTCACCGACCAGCCCCTGAGACAAGTCCTCTCCCGGCCAGAGGTGTCCGGCAGGCTGGCAAGATGGGCAATCGAGCTAGGAGAGTTCGATATCTCCTACGCTCCTCGGGTAGCTATAAAGGCCCAGGCATTGGCAGATTTCATCGCCGAACTTACCCCTGGCGCCTCCGAGGCGCCTCAGCCAGTGCCAAACGCGACCGAAGCCGAGGCTACTTCGGCTCCCGTACCGGCCGACGAATGGCGACTCTTCGTAGACGGCTCCGCATGCTCCACGGGCAGCGGCGCCGGATGGATCCTGGCGTCGCCCGAAGGGGTCGTCACGGAGTACGCCCTGCGCTTCTCCTTCCCAGCAACCAACAATGCCGCCGAGTATGAAGCTCTCATCTCCGGCCTCCGGGCCGCAAAGAAGCTCAGCGTCCGGAACCTGAAGGCCTTCAGCGATTCCCAGCTGATCGCCAGCCACATCTCCGGGGAGTACGAGGCTCGGGACGCAGTGATGGCTTCTTATCTCCAGGTGACTCGCAAAATCCTCGCCCAATTCGACTCTTATGAAGTTGTGAGGATCCCGAGAGCCGAGAATGCCCGAGCCGATGTACTTTCCCGGCTGGCGTCAACCCAAGACGGGGGGGGGGGGGCGAATGATCCTCGTCGAAGAGCTCGCCGAACCAAGCCTCGGCGAAACCGAGGCCATGCTAGTCGCCGAGGCCGAGGCCGAGACATGGATGACCCCCCTCGTCGCTTTCCTTCTCCAAGGAGAAGTCCCGCCAGATCCGAAGGAGGCAAAGCGCATTCGACAGCGCTCATCCCACTTTCTTCTTCTGGACGGGGCCCTGTACAAGAAATCCTTCGGCCGACCACTGCTGCGGTGCTTCGGCCCAGCTGAAGCCGACTACGCCACGAAAGAAGTCCATGAAGGGGTATGCGGAGCGCATGCGGGAGGAAGGGCCTTGGCTCACAAGCTTCTAAGACAAGGCTACTGGTGGCCATCGCTCCGAGAGGACGCCTTAGCCCTCGTCCGGCGATGTGACCAGTGCCAGAGGTATAGCTCCCTCATCCACCAGGCAGCCGCCCTTCTGACCCCCTTATCCGACCCCTGGCCTTTCGCTCAGTGGGGGCTTGACCTCCTGGGGCCTTTTCCCGTTGCCACCGGCCAGAGAAAATTCCTCATCGTGGCAGTAGATTATTTCACTAAGTGGGTCGAGGCCGAACCCCTTGCGGCAATAACCGATAGCAATGCTTGGAACTTCGTCTGGAAGTCCATCATGTGCCGGTTCGGCGTCCCTCGGGCCATTATTTCTGACAATGGGAAGCAGTTCGACAGCCGGCGGTTCAGCGACAACTGCGCCAGCTTCGGCATACTCCACAAATTTACTTCGGTGGCGCATCCTCAAACAAACGGCCAAGTCGAAGTCGTTAACCGAAGCCTCCTACAGGGATTGAAAACCCGCCTCGGCGAAGCTAAGGGCCGATGGGTGGAGGAGCTGCCAAGTGTTCTGTGGGCTTATCGGACGACAAGCCGAACCCCCACCGGCGAAACTCCCTTTCGCATGGCCTATGGCGTAGAGGCCGTTATTCCGGTGGAGATCGGCCTTCCCTCTCCCAGGGTCATTGCTTACGATCCGAAGGCCAACGATGAAGGACTGAAAGACCACCTGGACCTCATTGAAGAGACCCGAGACAGGGCTCGCGTCCGGCTGGCCGCTTATCAACAGCGCATGGCAAAGTACCACAACACTCGAGTAAAGCCCCGATGCTTTGAAGTAGGGAGCCTCGTGTTGAGGAACGCTCATGCTTCCAGACCAGCCGAAGCCTCAGGAAAGCTTGCCCCCAACTGGGAGGGGCCCTATCGGGTCAGGGAGGTGATCAGGCGTGGAGCTTATCGGTTGGAGACCCTTTCGGGCCAGCCTCTCCCTCGCACCTGGAATGTTGAGCGCCTTCAGCATTATTATGTGTAAGTCACTTTTCCCCAGGCTTACAGCCGCAGAGTATGAATAAAGACCTCTTTTATCAGGAAGCATGGTATTCTCTAAGTCCGTGTAAACCGTACCGGGAGTGGCTTCGGCCATGCAAACCGTATCGGGAGCGGCATGGTATTCTCTAAGTCCGTGTAAACCGTACCGGGAGTGGCTTCGGCCATGCAAACCGT
Source organism: Zantedeschia hybrid cultivar (assembly GCA_030544215.1). Taxonomy (NCBI): domain Eukaryota; kingdom Viridiplantae; phylum Streptophyta; class Magnoliopsida; order Alismatales; family Araceae; genus Zantedeschia; species Zantedeschia hybrid cultivar. The sequence continues at coordinate 61,196,210 of JARZZO010000004.1, forward strand.
ATCGGGAGCGGCATGGTATTCTCTAAGTCCGTGTAAACCGTACCGGGAGTGGCTTCGGCCATGCAAACCGTATCGGGAGCGGCATGGTATTCTCTAAGTCCGTGTAAACCGTACCGGGAGTGGCTTCGGCCATGCAAACCGTATCGGGAGCGGCATGGTATTCTTTCTAAGTCCGTGTAAACCGTACCGGGAGTGGCTTCGGCCATGCAAACCGTATCGGGAGCGGCATGGAATTCTTTCCAAGTCCGTGTAAACCGCACCGGGAATGGCTCCGGCCACGTATACCGATTCGGGAAGCGGCAAGGCATATCTAAGTTCGCGCAAGCGGAAGCATGAATGGCTTCGGCCATCCGACAAACGTAAGAAGCGGCAAGATGTCCCTTCGGGATCATATGGACCACGATAGTAAAGGCCCCGGCCGAATACTATGGCGACATTCTATCCGAACCTACATCGGGTCTCGGCCTTACAAGCTATAGCGAACGACGACAGGATCTCAGGCTCCTGAAGGGCCATATTCGGTCAATCATACGCAAACACCAAGGTAAAGCCGAAAAAATTCCTTGTATTTATAGAAAAGGAAGTACAAAAGCCGGCCACACCCTCGGCCGAGGGCTTACAACAGAAGAAGAAGTAAAAGTCGGCCGCATACTTGGCCGGAGGTTTACGATAGAAGAAGAAGCGAAGAAGAAGCGTAAACCAGCCCTACCCTAAGCCGAGGGCTTACAACAGAAGAAGAAGCGGAAACCGGGGGGGGGTCCCCGCGTCATTCTTCGGCTTCGGCCTCCTCCACCTCGGCTGCGGCTTGTCCCGGAGAGGGAGAGGGAGAGGGAGAGTCGACGATCTGCACCGCTTCAGGAGCGGCAGCCTCCTCAGCGGCAACCTCCTCGTCGGCGGCCTCCTCAGGGACAGCTTCCTCAGGGACCCCCTCAGCGGGCGCAGCTTCATCATCCGGCGCAGGAGTCGAGGCCCTCTCGGCCATAAGTCCCTGCCACCAAGACAGGAGCTCCTTGGCTTCCTCACCCCTCGGAAGGTCGACCCCGGTCAGATCGACACTCGGGCAGGCCCTCTGAGCGACAGCCAACCCGAGGTCGAAGACGGAGGAAGAGGCCAGCAGTTGAGCTTGGATGATCTCTTCGGTGAAATCCGGGCCGGCCTTGTATTCAGCTACGGCCAAGTCCGCCACCTCCTCCAGCTCCCGCTTCAGCGCCGATACCTCCTCGGCGTGTCGCCGCTTCTCCGAAGCCCGCCGGGAGTCCTTCTCCTGAATCTGGGCCTTGAGGGCCCGGATCTCGGACTGTGCCACGGCGAGCTCCCCCTCGGCCTTCACCTTGGCCTCGGCGGAAGCGCGGGCCTCAGCTGTCTTCTCCTCCAGCTGCGCCCGCACCTGGGCACTCGAGGTCACGAGCCCACCGACTAAAGGCTCGATGTCGGGCACCACCGAAGTGCCCTCGCCCGAGCCATCCGACTCCCTCTCGGCCTCCAGGAGCTGGAGCCGGAGCTGCTCCTGATGGTGCATCAGGACGCTGCCTGTCACCGCAGCCTGCGAGCCAAAAGCGAATAGTGATCAGAAAAAAGGAAAACCAAGAGAAAGCTAAGGAAAGCTCGACTGAAGCACCTTCAAGCGTATTACCTGGACAGACAGCCGAGCGCTCATCGCCGCCAGGTCGATGACCGAATGGCGCTTCAGCCCTTCAAAGGCCGAAGGGAGAGTAAGACTGCGGAGCAGACGGAGGCACGTCTGCGAGTCTTCCATACTCTCGTCCTCGTAAATCCCCGGTTCGGGGCGCCACCACTTGCGCTGCGCCCGGGGAGCCTGCGACCCGGCGCCTTCGTCGCCGACCCCGGCCGCTACAGCCGAAGGAGAATCGCCCCTCGGCGCTTCAGGAGACGCCAGCCTCGCGGCCCTTCGGGCCTCGGCACTCCTCCTGATCAGCGGAGCCTCCTCCGCGTCTACGGCCTCTTCCGACCGGGGGCGCTTCGACGCTCGGCCGCCCCTTCGAGCGGCGAATTTCGACTTTCGCTCTCTCTCGAGAGCGGCAGCAACAGCACGGCCCTCAGAAGAGGCCGCCGTCCTTGGGACCCCGCCTCGGGTCCTCGGAGCCCCAGCGCCTCGGCCGGACCTGCCTGCCGCCTGCGAGGCCGGTGCTCGGCCCGGACCGCGCTGGTCGGATATCCGGTCGATGAGGGAGTCGAGATCGGCCATTGCTGCAAGCAAGAAAAACCCGTCAGAAACAGAACAGAGAACAAGTACAAACTCAGAGCCGACTTACCCTCGGCCGAAACTTCATCAGCATCCTCAGCCGGAAGAGCTTCGGCCAGAGGAGCGGCGGCCCTTCCTCCACGGCCCCGCGAAGTCTCCCCGGGAGGAAGATAAGGGAAGGCCCGCACCGGATCGGACCTCGGATCCGGCCATACCCCGGCGGTCACCAGACGCTCCGACGCGCTGAGAAGCCCCCAGACACTGTACGGGGCCATCATCTGGATGCGACCCACAAGGATGCTCTGGACCGGGGTGAGGATAGGAGGATCCGAGAGGCCTGCAGCCAGCGGCGCCCATTCAGTAGGGAAGGGCCACACGCCCTCCTCCTTCTCCGGCAGGGAGACGAAGACGAACTTCCTCTTCCAGCCGTGGATGGACGAAGGCTTCCCGGAGAATACGCTTCGCCCGACCCGAGGGACGAAGCAGTACCACTCGGACTTCCCCTGCCTTTGAATTTTGAAGAGGTAGCGGAAGACATTGATGGAAGGGCGGATCTTCACTTGAGCAAAAACGCTCAAGAAACCGTATACGGTGCGCCAGGAGTTGGGAAAGAGCTGAGACGGAGCCAGCCCGTAGAAACTGAGAAGGTTGATGACGAAGGTGGGGAGTGGAAGACGGAAACCCGCCTCGAAGCTATCAACGTAAATGGAGAAGGAACCCGGGCGGAAAGTGTTAGCCCGGGTGGCAGAGTCAGGCCGAATGACCGTCATCCAGGAAGGGAGCTGGAAGTAAGAGACCAGGCGCGTAACCTCTGCGTCCGAAAGGGCGCAGGATGCTTCCGAAGCCATATCCGGACGACGGCGTCCCGAAGTAGAAGCCTGGCCTGGGCTCCGGACCTCTTCGGCGTACTAGGCCCCGGAGGTCTCGGCCCCGGAAACCTCGGCTCCGGAAGCCTCGGACCCCTCAGTCCCGGAGACCTCGGATTCTTCGGACATTGCTGGGGCAGAGGAGTCTGAGGTGAGGGGATCTGACAGGAGAGATCGCAGAGAGTGGGAAGGAGTATACTCCTCGTCCGAAGGAGTGATCTCACTAGAAGAATCCCGGACCATAAGGCCACGAAGGGAAGGAGGAAAGCTAGGGCTTACTCGCAGGAAGGGGGAGGAAGTCTCTCCTGAGCCGAGTGTGGCTCCTCAAACCTCCCAGCTCCACCAGCGATGCGCTCCGAGGAATGGAGACCTTCCCACGGTGGCCGGCGAGCTCGGACGAAGCCTTCAGGAAGCTAGCTTTCCGCAGGAGAAGGAAGAAGAGCTTGGAAGATGGCAAAGGAAACGCAAGCGCAGCAGCAGGAAGAAAAACAGTGCCCCGCTGAGGGCTTGTATTTATAGAGCTCGCTCGGAGCGCCTCCTGCCGAAGCCAACGGCCGAGATCGTCCCGCTCGTCCCCTCGCCCCGCTCAGATGCACGCCACGTGCACTGTCCATCGGCAATAATGACGGACCAGCTCCGGGACTTGCAGCGAAGCAATCAACGGCCGAGGGCGCTCCGACCCTTCGGCTGGCCGCCCGGATACGCGCCGCGTGTCCCGATCCGCGCGCTAAAGATGAAAAGGGCTGCAATCCGAGTGAAGCCTCGGGCAGAGGGCCGAGGCGATCCGCGACCAGAGAGCGGTCAGGATCCTTTTGTGTTTTCGACGGAGCGACCGGATGCGCGACGCGTGTCTCGTGCTTCCTCGCGAGGCGACGCGCCATCCCGTCCATTTAATGGAGCCTGACACGAGTCAGAGGGCTCGGCCCCTTCGGCTTCTCGGCTCCGAGCCTTCGTCGCCACTCTGAGCGGGGACGAAGCAACCGCGTAGCCCTCGGCCGACCGAGGGCCCCCTCTTCCCAGTAAAAAGAGAACAGAGCTTCGGGTAAGACACCTGTTACGATGCTCTTTTGACAGCTTCGGGCTATACTCTCGCCATCTCAGAACTGAGGAAGACAAGAGTGGGGGGCTATGTGATGAGGCAGAATCCGATTCGGCCCATTAGAGCGGGCCCAAACCCCGTTCAGCCCAACAGCAGCAGTATCAGGCCCTCCGGGAGCCTCCAGCCCGTAAGCGGCCCAGCGGCCCTCGGCCCAGTAAGCGGCACCGTCGCTCCCGGCCCAACAGGCTTCAGCCCGTCAGCGGCCCGCCAGCCTTCGGCCCGGGAATGGCACGGCAGCCCAAGGCCCAGCAGGCTTCGGCCCCTTAGCGGCCCAACCCCCTTCGGCCCGATAGCCGAGTCCGGCCCACTCCGGTGGCAGATCAGGCACTATGGCGGTTTACCGGTAAGCCCAAACATAGTCCTATATCGGCTACCACCGTTAACCAACCTCTATCCTCTGCTATAAATACACCGCTATTTATTGCCAAAGGTATGCAACTCTTTGCCTCCGAGACCCTTAAGGACTACGGTCCGAATAGCATTAAAGCTACTTCTTGCCTTCTGAATCGAATCATCTTCAGGAGCTAACTTGACCGTCGGAGGGGGTTCCTAAGGGCCAGAGCCCGGGACTCCTGCTGACCGGTTTCTTCTTCTTTCCCTCCTGCAGGAGCTCGGTTCGAATCATCGCCGACCTTCCCGAGTCGGTCTCGGCCGCCGACCTCGGACTCCTCTCCCCGGTCTCGACGCCGTACGACGGCTGACTCGGCCCCGCGCTGTCCTCTCGTCCGACGAGAAAGGGGCTTTTGGACTCACTATCCAGGAGCAAGCCGAGTCCGAGACCCTTCCGGCCTCCGACCGTCGGCTTCGGCTCCACGCCGTCCCTTCGCCCGCCGAGGGGGACTCGGCCTCGACTTCCCGGAGACGAGCCGGCACCGACCGAAGCGCCCTTCGGCCTTCGGACCCTCGCCTTCGCCTCCGCCTCCGCCTCCGCCTCCTCGGCCTTCCGGATCCCCGTCGGGCCTCAACAACACCGATCCGAACCGGCTTCGGATCCATTTCTCCGGGTTCCAGCCTCGGAATCCGGTCGTGATAGATCCAGTCTACATTAAACTTCATTTCGCAAGACCTTGATTCACTTACATCCTTATTAGAATTAAACAATCAATTTATTATTGGAGGAATATAGTAGATTGCGTGCCATTTCACGAGCATTCAAAATGCCATCACCAACACCTCCCATCTCCTTAACTTGGTTAATCTTTAACTCTAAGAGTTTAAAATTTCCTTTTAAGCAGGGGGTGGATACATGCAACCCTCCATTCCCCCACCTCTTTCTCTCTCTCTCAACGAGATTTGTCATAATGCACAGTTCCACTTGCTTTGAGACACCAAGACAATAGAAGGGAACGACATCCTCTGGACCTTCTCCTGTGCCCGTCTTTGTGTGCCTTAAGATGCATGAGCATTGTATACGGCCTTATCATTTTAAGGGTAAATGACTCATTCATACTACGCAAAAAGAAGCGGGAGTCCAATATAGAGATAGTAGAGTAATACTTGCTGCATAACTAAATTATACAACAAGTCTAATCACACTGCACAATCTTTTGTAATTAGGCTACATGACTAATTTAGCTAACTAGACGAACTGACATATCCACCCCCTTTAGATTGACAACTACCGTTTTCGATTGACAAATACATATTACGGTTGACAAATACATTTGTCAATCAAAAATCATATTTATCAATTAAAACTATATTTGTTAATCAAAAATTATATTTGTCAATCGTAATATATATTTGTCAATCGAAAATGATATTTGTCAATCTAAATATTATGAGAATGACCATATCAACTCATTTAGTTAACTAAATTAACTACGTGACCCAACTACAAAGAATTGTGTAATGTGACTGGACTTGCTGCACAACCTAATTGTACAGTAAGTATTACTCGAGATAATAAGAGGAATGGTGGGAGATTGAGAGAGTTTCTTTTTCCCTTTATTATAGAGGGGAATGGTGGGAGAAACAGCGGGGCCTAACCCCGCTGAAAAGGAAGAGGGAAGAAGGTCCCTCCGCACTTCACTTTGTTAACATATACTCCACAGTTTTTGTCAAAGAAGCGGCATATAATCAACCACATTTCTAGCAATAATAACATCCAATATTCTGATTCTAACAAAGCATACTAGACCTTAGCCTCGCATTTTTTAAAAGACTATGTCTAATTGTCTATAAAATATCCCGAATAGGAAGAAAAATGACGTCGAGGACAAGATTGATATGGATAAGGGGGAAACGGAAAGGGAGGCTGCCTTACCTAGATGTTCTTATTAGGTGAAAAAGAGTTAAGACAGGTACCACCGGAACACGATCGTGTCACAACGGGGGTGCGGTGAGCCCACACCCCACTGCCGCGGCCAGGTGGGTGGTCACCCATTACAAGACACCGTTATATGTTAACAAAGCCATAGATACAGACAGACAGGAAAAGATAACCCGGGGGGGGGGGGGGAGAGGGGGAGGGAGGGTGGAGGTGAGAAGAAAAGTTGCTTGGAAACGTACGCGACTCGCTGGCCGACCCCATCTGCACTGCGCAAACCTCACTTTTGAGCTGGATGTGTGGGGGAGAAGACTTGTACGAGGCGGATTAGAGAGGGGGTTGGATAAAAGAAGGTGACAAAGGGGAAAAGAGGAGATGCTTATATATGCACAGAGATGAGGAGGGAAACGGACACCCACGCAACTGGCGTTGGTGGGGGTCGCGGGTGCGTGCGTGTATCCGTGTGTGTCATGTGTGACCGAGGGGCCCTCGCGCCGCGGCAAACCTTAGCCTCGTATCGGGGAGCGGGGGGGTGGCGGGCGGGCAGCCACGTACGTCCCGCTCTGTACCTTCGCAGGTACAACAGTACTGGTACCACAATTACTGACACCATCGGCTCGCGCACCGAACTGGCCGAGAGCGACGCCTCTTCCTCTGTGTGCGTGGCGCACTGAGCCCGATCAATGGGGAGGCACTGTAGCCTTCGTGCAGCTTTCAGGCGCAGTGAGGCACAGCACAGAGGATCTGGTCCAAGAAAAGAGGAGCGGTAAAGACGTGGAGTGCTGCTGCGTAGACTTGGGAGTGGAGGATCCGTTTTTGGTTACTCTGATCTGGACCGAATCCTCCTTGATTAGAGGCAATATGGGCCGTTGCTTGGGCCAGGGACCAGGGCCCGAACGCTTTCGAGTTGCTGCGAGGCCTAGGCCTGACGCTGCTGTTGGCACTACCCGAGGCCTTCGTGGGCTGTGTTGGCTTTATGAGCTCATAAGGCGATGGAAAAGACAAAAGCTAGCAGATGGGTTTATTTTCTTTAATATTAATGTATGTAGGATAACGAAAAGTAATCGGTATGGGTCCTAATGGACATGGGGAATAGCCCGCTACCCGCGCCAAATTGATGACAAATATTAAATACCCCCAAGGGGAATACTAAATTTGGGCGGATGGGTGGGGGCACCAGAGAGAGGGACGCAAGGTGGCAAAGAAAAAGAAGGCTAATGAGCAGAACTGAATCGCATGATCACATGGCACAACATGTGGCGACAAAAACCTATCCTCTCTCTCTCTCGCTCTCTGAAGTATGACGAGCTTTCGTCTTCCTTCCTTTCTCCCCCTTCCGCAGATTCGCCATCCCTCCTCCCCTTCTAATCCCTGGTCCTCTCCACCACCTCGCGGTCGCAGTCTCCCTCCCCTGCTAATGATGTAGTTGGGAACCCTCGTCAACCCGTGTGTGTGTGTGTGTGTGTGAGCGAGAGAGAGAGAGAGAGAGATGGAGAGAGAGGGAGGGATGGAGGGGAGAGGGAGCAGAGGCCGCGGTGGGACTCACCTGCACGACCTGCCGGAGGCGATCCTCCTGAACGTGTTCGCGATGGTGGAGGACGTGCGATCGCGCAACGCCATGGCGCTGGTGTGCCGACGGTGGCACGCGCTCGAGCGCGCCACGCGGACCGCCATCGCCCTCCGCGGCAACGTCCGGGACCTCTTCCTCGTCCCCACCTGCTTTCGATCCGTCACCCACCTCGACCTCTCCCTCCTCTCCCCCTGGGGCTCCTCCTTCCTCCTCCGCCACCCGGAGCCGCCGCTCGACGGCGGTCGCGCGGGAGCGGGCAGGCACGAGGCGGTGCAGCAGCCGGAGGAGGACCAGAACGACCTCGCTAACCAGCTCATCGCCCACCGACTCCGGCAGGCCTTCCCCTCCGTGATGTCCCTCATAGTCTACGCCCGCTCCTCCTCCGTCGTCCGCGCACTCGCGCCGCAGTGGCCGGGCCTCCGCCGCGTCAAGCTCGTGCGTTGGCACCAGCGGCCCTTCTCCGCCCCGCTGGGCTCCGACTTCGCCGCCCTCCTTCACACCTGCCCCGCTTTCTCCTCCCTCGACCTCTCCAGCTTTTACTGCTGGACCGAGGACCTGCCCCCAGCCCTCCAGGCCAGCCCTTCCGCGGCCGCCGCCCTTACCCGCCTCAACCTCCTCGGCCTCTCCTCGGGGCAGGGCTTCAAGTCCCAGGAGCTAATCGCCATCTCCGCCGCCTGCCCCAACCTCGCCCACCTCCGGGCCTCCTGCGTATTCGACCCCCGGTTCATCGACTTCGTCGGGGACGACGCCCTCCTTGGCCTGGCCGCCAACTGCCCCCGGCTCACCCTCCTCCACCTCGTGGACGCCACCGCGCTCTCCACCGTGAGGGCCGACCCGGAGGAGGACGGCGCCATCCCCGAAGATGCCCGGATCTCGCACAGGGCGCTCGAGGACCTCTTCGCGGGGCTGCCGCTGCTGGAGGACCTCGCGCTGGACATCTGCCAGAATGTGAGGGACACCGGCCCGGTGCTGGAGACGATGAACAGCAGATGCCCCAAGATCGAGTCCCTGAAGCTGGGGCAGTTTCAGGGGGTGTGCAGGGCAGCCGGGCTGCACCTGGACGGCATTGCTGTCTGCGGGCGGCTCAAGGCCCTCTCCCTCAAGAACGCCAACGACCTCACCGACGCCAGCCTGGTGGCCATCGCCCGCGGCTGCTCGAGGCTGTCGAGATTCGAGATCCAGGGTTGCGATGGTGTCACCGAGGTGGGCATGAGGAGACTGGCCGGCATCCGCCGGTCGACGCTCGTCGACGTGGGGATCTCCTGCTGCAAGCGCCTCAACGCGGCGAGGTCGCTCTGGGCGGTGGAGCCCATCCGCGACCGGATCGAGCGCCTCCACATCGACTGTGCGTGGGGCGCATCTGGATCTGAAGACTTACCCGAAGATCTGGATGAGGAAGACGAAGAAGACGACCTCGACCCGGGCCTCGAAGTCCACCAGGAGACGAACGGACTAAACGGTTGCGGTGACGAGAGGAAGAAGAAGAGACGCGGGGGGGTGGCGGTAGCAGGGCCTCTAAACGGCGATGCCGCTTCCAGCGACGACCTCTACGACGACGGGGGGTTCTGGTGCAAGACGTGGAGACGCCTGCGACACCTCTCGCTGTGGGTGCCCGTGGGGGAGCTGCTGACGCCGCTGGCGGAGGCGGGGCTGGAGAGCTGTCCCCAGCTGGAGGAGATCTGCATCAAGGTGGAAGGCGACTGCCGGAAGTGCCCTAAGCCGAACCAGCGCATCTTCGGGCTGAACGCCCTCGCCCGCTACCCGGCGCTGTGGAAGATGAAGCTGGACTGCGGCGACGCCATCGGGTACGCGCTGACGGCGCCCATGGGGCAGATGGACCTGAGCCTGTGGGAACGGTTCTACCTGTGCGGGATCGGCACGCTGACGCTGCAGGAGCTGGACTACTGGCCGCCGCAGGACAAGGACGTGAACCAGCGGAGCCTGTCGCTGCCAGCGGCTGGGCTGCTGGCGGAGTGCGCCACGCTGAGGAAGCTCTTCATCCATGGGACGGCGCACGAGCACTTCATGAGGTTCCTGCTCAAGATACCCAACCTCAGGGACGTGCAGCTGCGGGAGGACTACTACCCGGCGCCGGAGAGCGATACCAGCACGGAGATGAGGGTGGATTCCTGCAGCCGCTTCGAGGCCGCACTGAACCGCCGCCCCATCCCCGACTGATGTGCAGCAGCCCAGCTCACCATGGCACCTGGAGCTGCAAAACCCCCACATCCCCAGTTCGTCCTCTCCTTTGTTTCTTCTCCCTTTCTCTGTTGTTGCTACAGTTCTTTCCAAAATAAAAAAAAGGATGTTGCCGGAGGGACTGGGGCAGTTCAAAGTTGCCATAATAACGGTCATGTAAAGTTTTGTTTCTTCTCTATGCAATTACTTGGGTTTCTACTTAAAAAGAAGCGGAAGTACTGGGAACAGAACAATCCTTGCACGTTGCTATGCTGTGGAAACCGTGGGAATGGCTCATATTTTTATTGAAGGAAAAAACTCGTTGATGATGGGCACCGAAAATTCTCAAGGATGCCTGGAAAATTTGCATCTAAAAACACAACAACAAGAACAACAACCGAAAAGGGGAGGGCTTTTTTTTATACAACTCAAGCCGAGAGGAGGTCTTCCTTTTTTCTTTTTTTTCATGTCCAATCTCACTGTATATACACTGACATTTAGCAGAGGGAGTATTCACAGTCGAGCAGGCGGGAGAGGATGTCCTGGCAGCTTGGCCGCTCGTCGGGTTCTGACCAGCAATCTGCCACAGGAAATGCAAGGAAACCTGAGAAATCGAAGAAATTGTCGTGTAGGTTTAGATGAAACAAAATGGCTGCAACTTGAGGGGACCTGTGATTAGCTTGCCCAGAGGACCATCAGGGATCTGCAACCGTGTGCCTTCATTGGCAACTGCATGTATAACCTACACGGAGGTGAAGGGCAAAGGGGTTCTCTTCTCTGTCAGCGTAGCATCATTTGAACGAGATAGGAGTACTTAATACATAGTTTCCGCTTACCTGCACTGGGGGGACACCATCCCATGGCCTCCTGAGGGTACACAGCTCCCACATTATCACCCCAAAGCTGAAAATGTCGCATTTCTCTGTGAATGCTTCGTTGCGGATGAGTTCAGGAGCCATCCATTCAGGAGTTCCTGCAGATGCGCTGTCCCTCATGGGAGTCTCGGTCATTAACCTTGATAGCCCGAAATCACATATCTTCACTGTCCAATGCTTGTTTACGAGGCAATTTGCACTCTTTAGATCCCGGTGAACTATTTTCATACGGTGAATACACATTAGCCCCCTAATTGCCACAAGGATACTGTAAGTAATCCATTTTGAGTAAATGGTGAAACAAGAAACATGAAACTTTATATCAAAGTTGCATTCCAACAAAATAAGACCAAATACTGTTATTACTCCATGGAAACATACAAGGATCATCATGAGCACATATCCAACACATGCAGATGGGTAAACTGGAGTTGATAGTGCTGTTTTGGGTGGGTGAACTGCATGTAAGGGTGTCCACCATTTGGTTAAACCAAAATACCAAACCAAACCAAAATTGCAGTTTGGTTCAATTTGAGAGCTTATTCAGGTTGATTCCATTTCTAACAATCTCAAATCGCAAAACCCGACCCAAAACATTCAAACCGATTAATGTGAACATATACATTTTTTCACATTTTTTAATCTCCATATGGGCTAACCCAGCTTTGGGCCAAGGCCCACGGTCACGTCCACCGCCGTTGGGCTCTGGCAGGGTTCAACGCAGCAGCCAGCTGATCTTTTAGAAAACCTCCAACTTTCCTTTGTTTGGTTTCCCAATGTTGGATTAAACATAGGTTGGGCAGTCCCTGCCTGGGGTCCAGCAGGTGGCACCGTGAAGAAGAACTTGAGCTCGGGCAGCAGGGTTTGCACAGATTTAGATTCCGAGGTCCTGCACTCCCCCTTGTTTCCCCAAGGACTTGATCTTGCGGATGATGATGGCAATACGCTCGGAGATGGAGAGGTTGTCGGCGTGTTAGTGGGGGAAGGCCTGAAGGTGCTGTAACAGCACTGGAGGAGGGGTGAGCGGATGTAGGTGACATGTCAGAATGTGCCAAGGTGGATGGTGCAGGGAACTGAGGGTGGCATGGTTGGAAGTGCATAGTGCCGTCGCTGATGTCGAGGAAGATGGATCCATCCCAGCCAGATGGGCGTGTTGCACCAGCTAGCTTCTGGATGGGGTGCCTTTGATCCAATCCCGAGAAACGAATAAAGAGGAACAGTGAAAAAAAAAAATCTAGAAAAGATCTGTAGCCACCATTTTGCTGCAAAAATGCCCCAATCAGTAGCACCCTGTGCGGCCGATGGTTCAAACCAAACAAACCAAACCGATCTGAACCAATTTTATTTGGTTCAGTTTGGTTCTGTTTGTTGGCTGCTCAGGATGGTTTTTAGTTCGGGAAAAAAATTCTTCATAAACTGAACCAAACTGAACTGTGAACACCCCTAACTGCATATCCTGATCTATTTCAGGATAGAAGAAAATCTAGAACTCATGTTTTGAATGCCAAGCTTGGCCCTTTAAGGAAGGTAAAAATCTAAAGAAACCTAACAGCAAATAAGTTGGGAAAAACTAACACAATTTTACCGCATTGTTTTAGTAAAGAATCTCACAATTACATTAGCAGTAGTGGGTGCCTCACAATCTTTGAAATAAGGAATCAAAGATAATTTTATCTCATTACCCCAATGCATGCAGCTAATGTGCTTAAACTGCTTCTTCATTGTGATCCACAAGGGATTGTAAGGACTAGTGGAGATGATACACACTAAGAATACTTGCTGAAAGAATCCCATGGACAATGAGAACAATGCCAAGGAGTTCCCTGAATGAATGTAATAATTATGAGATTAGTATCTGCAGACGTAAAGCTTAACAAGATTTTCTTCCCAAAGGCTCCTCACCCTTACTAATGTCAATGTAAACAAATTTGACAAGAAAGGGAAGCAAATGATTGCTAAGAAATGCAAGATGTCTCAACCATTACTTGGGTTCTAAGTTCTGAGATCATAGTAAAGACGAGGACAATAATAGGGGTGTCTCACAGGTGCCTAGCTCTCAGGACAAGTGTCACACTCAACATCCAATAAACAAAGGACTAACTTTGTATTGTATTTCCGATCCCTCATGCATTACAGGATTACCACCACAGATTTTTTTAGCATACATTCGAAATATGCAAATGGAGCATGGAAATAGATCAACAAAGGGAGAATGGCAAAAAAAATCTTGATCCTAGAAAAGGGAAAGTGATTGAACCATGTGATCGTTCAGAATATAGGTAAGGCTTTCAGTAAAAACAAGAGGAAAGTGCCTGCAGATTCCTACAACTGGATTAGTTCAATTAGCAAATGATAGTGTGAACAGACAATCATGTTGACTTCATGAACAATCAGGAGAATATGACTGATTTGTGTTTATCACATGGACAATGCTGCATAACTCAAAAGCACATGGTAAAAGAGAATAAAGTTTCTCTAACAAGACAGTATGAGCAACACACCTGCAAATATCACGAAGCATCTTTAATCTCCTACGCCAGCTCAACTTCTTCTGACCAGTTGTGTGTATAAGATAGTACAAGGACCCCATCTCCATGTATTCAGTAACCATTGACAACTTAGGAGGCCTCATGCATGCACCAAGAAACAAAATAACTGCAAGACAATGACCAAAAGACACACTTAGTAGAAGCTCCACTTGATGCTTTTAAGAAACACTTACTCCAATAATAGAAGCTCCACTTGATGCTTTTAAGAGACACTTACGCCAATAATAGAAGCTCCACTTGATGCTTTTAAGATAATCTGGTAGATTGAATGAGCCCTGGGGATTATCTAACTTAGATGAGGCCCCTTCTAAATTTACCATTTAAATCTGAATCAATGCCCCAAAAGGGCTTGGATGTAAATGATACTTGTGATACAAAGGGGATTTTCACATCCAATGATAAAAAGACTAACTCTTTTTTTTTTTAGTGGCAGTTCCAAAAAAACGTACTTCTATGTCAAAAAAATGTATTTGTAAAAGTATTTGGAAGAAAAAAAGGATATTTGGCTGCATTGTTAACTTATCAATCTTTTGCTTGGAAGAGGCACTGGAGGAAGTCTTCTATTCCTGTAACGAAGTGAAACTAAGATGACCCAGTCCTAAGCCATATTAAGCTTTTACTCCGCCAATGGATCTCTTCGGATTTAACCATGAATCCTATTAATTCTTTAAAACTTTTTTTTTTTGAAGGTGACCAATAGATCACAATTCATTGATAATTAAAGAGACATAAGGGAGCAAAGCTGCTCAGAAAACACACAGGAAAACCCCTTACAAGAAAGAATAAGAAAGCCCCTCTCCAAGGTTGAAATAAAACTCTCCCCCATATCTTATCAAGATGATAAGATAGAAAACAGAAATACAGAGATCAGTCAAACATCCTCAAAGACTGCCTCAAAACAGACAACATAGTGGAGGATTTCGGATCCCCCAAGACCCTAGCTGCCATACCCCACTCTGAAACCCATCTAATAACCCTGTGCAAAATGTTAGAACAGCTAGCAAACTCATCTCTAAATCTTCTAAAATTCCTCTCAGTCCACACTCCCCACAAAAATGCACGGAGAATAAGAGACCACAGTTCCCTCTCGGTTGGAGAAGGACAAAGCTTAGCCCATCCATCAAGCATTTGAAACACAGAGAAGGTTCCACCCGGCTGATATTTAGGCTGCTACAGCACAGCATCCACCATGCTTGAACAATTCCACAGTGGCAGAACAAGTGTTCCGCATTCTCAATAAATCTGCCACAGAAGAAACAGTTGAGGTTCTGCAAGGAAATGAACCGGCTCAGTCTATCCATGGTTGGTAGTCTGCCCAAAGCAATTTTCCACAGAAAAATATTGATCTTGCAAGGTAAGTTCTTGGACCAAACTAGATTTTCCCAAGGCACTCTGACCCCACTGTCAGTAATTACTCTTATCAGGGCATTAACAGAGAAAGAACTTTTAGGATTCCAAATCCATAATCTTGAATCTTCACAGTTGCTCTGCAGCACAAATTTTTTAATATTGTTCAGCACAGCCACCAACTGTTGGATCTCCTGAGTTGTAAGATTTCTTCAAAAACTCAAATTCCATGGGTTGGACTGTCCATAAGTGTACATCTCAGCCACAAACTTATTTTTATCCTCTGAAATTAGATACAAGTCCGCAAATTCCATTGCCAAAGGCTAACTCAATATCCACTTGTCTTC
The DNA here is from genome assembly GCA_030544215.1 of Zantedeschia hybrid cultivar. NCBI lineage: Eukaryota > Viridiplantae > Streptophyta > Magnoliopsida > Alismatales > Araceae > Zantedeschia > Zantedeschia hybrid cultivar. Next base: position 61,211,513 of record JARZZO010000004.1, read on the forward strand.
CCAGAATTTGACCGAGCATCCATTACCCACGGTAAAAGAAATTTTGGGGGGGGGGGGGGGGGGGGGGGGGGGGGCGGGGGCAATCAAATCAACCATCTTGGGGGAGCATCTATTAATTCTTTAAAACCTATTACCGCTTTATTATTTTATTTAGTGTTTATTTACAAACAAATCAATTTAGGAGTTGTGTAAATAAATGAATAAAGATACTTTGTCTCCAAACTCACACTCCATGTTTTGAGAAATATTTACCATCCGGAAAGAGGAAAAAATGGATTTTGTGACAATTCACAGTTGTATGCTTGTGGAGAGTGGTCTCATGAGTCATGACAATTCAAAGAGAGTGTATTTTTTAGGGATTTTCATCAATTTGTATAGGGTGATAAATAATGGATAAAAGAATAAAAATCAAGGACAAGATAGTAATAAAAAAATTCAAAGTGTATTTTTTAGGGATTTTCATCAATTTGTATAGGGTGATAAATGGACAAAAGAATAAAATTCAAGGACAAAATAGTAATCAAATGAAAGTACAAACTTTTTGGACCAAAATAGTCCCAATATTTCCACTAAGCATGGGTAAGTTGGTAATTAGAGGGAGCTCATCCAGGTCGGATGAGCCCCAGGCTCATTTTATCTGAGAGCCCCAGGCTCATTTTATCTAAGTCTAATACGTCAAAATATAGGTGGATCAAATGTGCTGAGAGGTTCAATAAACTTAGATGAGCCACGCTAAATTTACTATTTGATCCTAAATCGATGTCCAAAAAAAGGGCAGACATAAATGGGATTTGCGATACAATATCCATTTGTGACAATTCGTGGTCGCATACATGTCTAGAGGGATTTTTATAAGAATTCAAAGCGGATGCATTTTGAAAGGGTATTTTGGCCATCTCTCTCTCTCTCTCTCTCTCTCTCTATATATATATATATATATATATATATAGTAGTGCTGGGATATGGCCCTAGCAGTTGATACGACCAGACCGTACTCATCCCACAACCGTTGGATTTCATCAGAAGATTCTGAAGAAGAAAAAAAACCGGAAAGAACGCAGTGGATGCCTTAGGCGCGTTCCCTACGGTGCAAAGGGTTAGGGGGGCCTGGTTTGAATCTGGCCACTGGATTAGAACCAGTGGTCCACCCAGGCAGAACGAAGGAAATGGAGTCACCCAGTTCTGCCTAGATGGGTGACCCAAGTTCGTTGTTCCGCCCAGGGCAGAACTGTTCTGCCATGCCGTCGGCGCCTTTGGCACCCCTTAATTCACAGCAGGGCAAAGGGTTAGGGGAGGCCCGGTTTGAATCTGGCCACCGGATTAGATCCAGCGGCTCACAAGCAGTCTGCCCAGGCAGAACAACGAAGTGGATGGATGACCCTATATCGTTGTTCCGTCTGGGCAGAACGCATCTAGGCCATCCGATTGGAATCGGATGGCCCACACTGGGGTACAGTCCAGGCCGTATCAACTGCCTGGAGCGTATCCCAGTATTTCTCTCTCTCTCTCTCTCTCTATAATAATAATAATAATAATAATAATAATAATAATAGAATGTGTCTAGGCCATTCAATTGGAATCGGATGGCCCACGCTGGGATACGGTCCAGGCCATATCAATTGCCTAAGCCGTATCCCAGCATCTCTCTCTCTCTCTCTCTATATATATATATATATGGTCATGATACTATGGCACTGTCCCTTTTCCATCTGCCGGCAGCGGATCCTAATTTTTAGGAGTGTTGCGGCACCTTCCATGCCCAAAATTCATGGCCCATGGGAGGGGTAGGCCTGGCTAGGAGGGAAGGGGATAAAAAAAAAAAAAAATTGCACCATCTGATCAAAAGATTGGATAGTGAGTAGGGCACCTGCGCACCCATGCGGGGAGCATGGGACGCCCCGCGCAGAGAGGTTCTCTCCACACGCACACACACCGGCCGCATCCCCCCCCCCCCCAACAACAACAAAAAAAAAAAAAACTCCCATCCCGATGTCAACAAATAAAAATAAATAATACTAAATTTTTTAAAATGTTCCAATACCCACTTCTAGGTTGGTTCCCACCCCTTGGAATTTAATTTTCACCGTCAAATCGAAAAACTCAACCGTAGCTGTCCAATCAAGTGCGTCCTTCGTCAAGTATCAAAACTAAAACTCTAGGGGATGGGATCAGCCCTAAAGGATAATCTAACAAATTTTCTATTTTTTTACTATTTTTTGACATTTTAAATATTTTTTTATATATACCCGATTGGATGGCTAAGATTGATCTTCAAGATCGTATGATGAAAATTAAAGCCACAGGGATGGGATCAACCCTAAGGGGACTATTTGAATATTTAAAAAGTATTCATGATTTTTATTATTTTTTTAAACATGGAGAGTGGGTTGTGGAGGGGGCACACCTAAATGTTATATGGAGTGCTACAGTGCGATGAAGGTAGTTGTTGCTACTCTGTCGCACAAACACAAACCACCGTAGGATGTTAATCTAATGGTGGTAAAAAATAAATAAAAAATAAAAAACTATTTTTTGTTGCGGCACCTTCGGCGCCAAAAATTCACAAGGGTAGGGGATGTGAGGAGGGAAAATAGGAGAGAAAAGAAAAGCAATATATATATATATAGCCATCCAATCTGTTGATCGAACGCCAGTGTTCCTGCCACATCCAGAACAGTTCCGCGCATGGCCGAACTGCTCCACGCAGCGTGCGGAAATGCGCTGTCCCCATGTGCTACGCTGAACCAAGGAACATGTTTTCTTTTCCTTGAAAAAACACACACCCTTGGATATCTGACCCATTTTCTCATCGAGCGAAGGGTACGAATCAGATTTTTTTTTCGATCAAAAGTAATATGTGAAATCTTCGGTTTTTTCCTCTTCCTCTATCCCCTATCCCATAGGTACAGCGTTTGAATCAATAGAGAACCTTTTCTTCTGTTCTGTATGAATCGATATTATTACATTCCAATTCTTTCCCGATACCTTCCAAGGAAAATCAAAAATTGGATCCAAAAAAAATTAACGGGTTGGTGTGAGCTTATCCATGTGGTTATGCACTCTTCAAATCAAATAGGAATCCATTTTCTGAAGGATTCTGGCTTTAGATCCAAGGGTGTTATGTGACTGCGACGGGGTTGCATCAACTGCCCCCGTCACATTGTAGCATTTGTCTATATGCATATATATACATATAAAGGTGTCAGTTTTAAAGGTAAAACAGTAAAAACTAAGACAAAATGATAATCAGAAAAAAGTACATGTTTTGTCTATGCTCTTGATATTTTATACTCATCAAGGAATTAAACGGGGTGCTCATCTAAGTTAGATGAGTCCCAAGGCTCATTTGATCCACCCATATATACACATGCATGTATGTATGTACATGTACGTATGTCTAGTATATGAAAAAGAAGAGGTGACTATTTGACCAGGGGCAGATAAGTACCATTAGGATGCCGAAGGCGGCTGAAACAGGAAAGAAGATAGATAGTGTTAGAATAAATCAATAAGATGCATCAGAAGAAGCATTAGTAATTTTAAGGTAATGTGCACCTTAATATGGATATTTCATTGCAGAAGTTCTCCATGTTCTCAGCTGTCAAATCTTGTTCTAGAAAAACTTTGATGGCAACATCAGTACCATTCCATATTCCTCGGAAAACCTCTCCAAAGAACCCTGAGTGCAAATAAGAAAATATTAGCATTATCAATAGGATTGCGGATGCATGGCCCTGCTGCAGTATTTGTGGGATTGGGTACTTTAGACATTTCCGGTGTGTGGTAAGAAAATCCATTTCTAAATCATTTTCCTTATAGTTACCATTTCCACATTGTCAGCAAAGATCTGAACAGAAAAAGCCTAAAAATGAAATGTTTCTTTCCATACAATGCTGCAAACCATTCTACAAATTAAATAATGTCAAATAGATACTATATGTTTACCATCTACTGGGCCCCTCTAATTGCATTCGGTTCATTTTATTTGTCTTTTCCAGGAAAGGACAGTGCCACATGGCCTTTTCTTATATGTTGGACTATGGCCTAGAACATGGCAATCCAGTTGACCTCTGGATCTTCTAGCTTTGTGTGTCAACCATGCTATTCAAAGGATCCCTAGATTGGCCATCATAACTATTGATATCAAGCACAATCTTGGCTTACCACGTCATGCTGGGTACTGCCAACCTGCATGACTTTATTTTTCAACTTTCCGACATCCAGGTTACATGGATCTGCTGAGTTTGTTTACGAAGAAGTCTGGGCTTCAGACTTGAGTAGCAACCAAATCAATATGAGTGGTTACTGGGTGAATGCCTGGTCAATATGACACAACCGGTTTTCAACTTTCAACCTTGGTTAGTTAGCTAGTTGGTAAACCCTAAAGAAGATAAACATCACGACTCTTTTGCACAAAAGAGGTTGTGAATGGGAAGTTCTGTGTGAACCAGGTGAAGAACGTAAGTGCTCAGCTCCTAATATGGCTTATATCTCCATTATGACTCATTTGCTCAACATGACTGGCTTATTAATCCATCGTATTGGTTTAAGAAATAGTGCTGTAGGAGAAATTGTGTTGGGACACCCATCAAACCAGTCACGTGGGTTGAAAAGCTCCAGAAGTGTCATTTGAAGCATAGGAAACCCACAAGGGAGTAGGAGAAGAACAATATCCATTTAGACATGACCACCAATGTGATCCATCTGTCTTTGTCATGATGAAGAGGGTCTCTCATCAATAGTGGACCATAATAATAGGACCAAGTGTCAATGCTCAAATATTTCCAATTGATGTGAATAGGACTACTTTTTAAAAATCATTTCAGACATTTCTGCTTTCTATACATGCTTTCAACTTCACCGCAAATTCCTTGGTGCAAAAGCCTGTAAATATCGACTATTTGTAGTTCTCTGTTAGTTTCTTTAAGTCTCCATGGTCTCTGACTGCTCTATAGGCCAGTTTAAGCAACCATTTAATCCACATCCTCATCCATGTTGCCTCCATCGTTAATCCCAAAAACATGCTACCTTAACACTTTCTAATGTCTGAATTCTTCCATTGATGAGTTCATCTATCTGATGAAGTCAGTCAAAAAACATTCTCTCAGCAATACATAAATACTCAATCAAGAACCAATGGCAGTGAGCTGAGTTAGCTGACGAAGCTAAGCCATGATGGAGATTTTGCATCATTTTCACCTGAATTATAGGAAAAAGGTTGGTGGGTGTTAAAAAAGGGAGCAACATATAAATTGTGGCACCACCCATTACCCACCTTCAACAAACATGGGGCCAACCGAATACAACCATAAAGTATAAGTGAAATATGAGACCCGAGCAATGTGATATCTTGAAAACCAACACACCTAAAATAAAATGCTTACCAATACCAACACGGGTGCCAACAGTTAACTCTGAGTAATCGATGTTCCATTCCTCGTATGGCAATAATGGTTTAGTCAGGAAGGGTAAGGATTCCAACACTTTATTCCACATCAAGGCCATATCTTCAGAAGCACCAATTCTCTTGGAAATCTGTACGCTAAATTCATGGGGAGAAGATGGCAATGATACTGCTTTTTGGCTAGAATTCATTTGTTTTCTTGAATGATATGGACCAGATATATGTTCATGACCATGATAACTTGGTTCCTAAAGCCAGAAAGAAAATAATAATTAGACCATGTAACTTTTTGATGTCAAAACATGCAGAAATTTAGAGGAACATATACAAGGGGAAAAAAGAACAAGAAGAGAAGCACTAAGATTCAGTTAGTAGGTACTTTTTGACAGTCCAAGAGAACATTACATAAATAATAAAAGCAAAAAGTAAAGCAAACAGGAAAACCCCACAAGAAATAATACAGTGTGTCTATTCTAAAGTTCCCGAATCAGAGGCTGCAGTGTATATATTCTAAAGTCACAAGGTGCTGCTTTCTGAAAATCCCTCCAGTTCTTAATTTATTTTAAGACTCTTTTGATTTTTTGTTCCTTGCAGAAAGCTGGCTGATATCTCATACCTGCAACAATCCAACATTACTTAAATTAAATTGGCCCCAAATACTGGTAGGAGATATGACCTATATTAGTCACATTATGGTTCCTTGGCACTTTGAACTTTTAAAATCTACACAGGTTAATGTAGTCTACACACATGCCCATAAGCTCATGTAAACAGGCTTTCACCATAGTTTTAAGATATCTCACCAAACTTCAACAATTATTTTATATATTTTTCTGCCCACATGGACCGAGGACTCCTCTCATCACCCAAGAAGCCTTGTCCATCAAGGCTGGAAAAAAAAAACTGAAAAGTGATTCTACTCAGGGCCTTACCTGCAATATTGTGATTCTTGATGTGGTATCAAGGTGAGGTCACTACCATTACCAAATCCATAAAAAATGGACAGAATCCGATAGCCAGAAATTTTTTCACATACTGATTTTCAAAGTTAGAAATCATATACTATCTATCCATTTGTTTTTGTACTCAAGCAAACACACTCGATTGTTCCGGTTATGAAATAATGACCTCATGATCATTTTTGTAGTCTGAGCATGTATTGGTTCATCATTTAATGGTCAAGTGTAAGATAATGTGTAAACTTCACAAATGTGCCAAGTGTTTATTCTTTTTTGAGTTGACATTGTGAACAATTAGGTGTAAACTTGACAAATGTACAAGCCCTTGTTCTTTTTTGAGTTGACATTTTGATCTTCAACTAGTGTTTTGAGTCTTAATTGCAATAACACACAAAAAGTGGAGGGAAATTCAGAAAATAAAGGACGAGATCATTTATTGAAGTTCCTTTCAACGTACATGACCTAAAAATTTCTACCATGCCACCTGGCCAACTTGTATTAGCTGGAATTAACCCTTTAGACAGCTGCTACCCTCCTACTACACTTATCAACCCTTCACCTTTATCCCCACATTTCGTCCCTTGTGAAGTGTGAACAGAATATCTAATTGGCATCTCCTTACAACCTCTCTCATTGCCCTTCTTTTCTCCCTCCTACACAGATCCCTAACACCCCTAGACGTCCTCCTCAGTTACTTATCAAGGTTGTTTGTGTTGCAAACTCAGTGCGACTTTGACTATCACATTGTATCAGCAGCCTATCATGCCAAGCTTGGATGAACCTTAGGTTTCAGATTCCTTTGAAAAAGATAAAAATATTGTTTATATGACTAAGGCCACATGTATTGTATTAGTGTATCACAGTATCAGACTAAAAGCTGATCTGACTAGTGTGAAATGACACGAGTTGGATCTGTCTAGCAAACCATCTGGCAAAGCCTCCCTCTTCCCCTGCTCCCCTTCTCTGCTTGTTATCACCACTACAACCTCAATCCCCCTCACCCCAATCTCTCCTTGCCGCTTTTGCTGCTGGCTGTCCCCTCCCCTCTTCTTTTCACTCCTAGCTATACTCACCTGCCACTTCATCTTGACGACCCTGTACATATGTTGCACTCCACATCAATCCTTATCAAGGATATAGCAATCTTCTTTGCCAAATCCTTCCTCTTGTCTCCTAGATTATTTATAAACCACATATCTTTCATATATCCTCACCCACATTTCCATCTCAGTGGTGGCTTGCATTCCTAATTCCCTCACCCCTCCCCCACCTCTTCTACCACTGGCACTGCAGCCACATCCTAGGCAAACAAGGTAATGAACAAGTCTCCCAAACCCATGGTTCACAAACAGACAGATGACATGTTTGAAACCTAACATATCTGATGGTGCAATATGCTTTTAGTTCCATCTAGACATTTTCTCTAGCTAAAGTGAACCCTTTGGGAACATATCTAAACAGATGTATTTACAGATAAATACAAAATAAAATGCCTCACCGTTTTTGAAGGATTCTAACAATGTTACCAACTTACCATTCTCATGATTTAAATTTGTTGACAACTGGCTACGAGTCAGACAAGAACCAGAGTGATAGTACATTATTGACAAGGATGGACTATGAACATGAGCAACTGCAGATGGTTCCAAAATGAACTTAGCAATTGAAAAAAGATAAGCAGTTTTTAACATACAAAAAGATCACGAATATGAGAGGGAAACATACATCTTTCCATGGATCATCGCCATTGCCCTTGTCATCTGAGGAAATGGAGCCTTCGTTGACCTGATCCCTTAACAAACGATTTTGCTTCAATGACTCATTTATTGCTCGAACAGCCCTACATAAATTTCCACAAAGGTATTGAAAACATACAGTTAGGCTTTATTTCATCCTGAACTCATGAAGTGGAAATGCTAAAATATTGAAAACTCATGTTGCAAGAGAAACAGGTGGAAATAAGTCCTTCCATGAGAAAATCCTGAACACAAGGACTATCAGGTCAAAACCCAGTAATAATAAACTATATAATTGTCGCAGCAATAAAGGATATAGATGAGAAGAGGAAAACAAACAAGAAAAGGCATGAAAACCTACACCAAGCACAACTTAGTAAAGGTACATGCATAGGATCCAGCATTTATGTGTTCCATTACAATAATTCTTGACGCAGCCTTGCGCAGGGGGTTTTGAGCCGGGCGGTCGAGAGACCGACAACAGATAGAGTCGGAGTCAAGCCGGGCCCGAGGGAGTTGGAGGAGAGGAGTCGGATGACGGAACTGAACGGAGCAGAGCTTCCCTTGCTGCACACAAAGGAACGAGTTGTCAGATGGTGCCCGGACGCTCATCCCGGGCAGACCCCTTCGACGCTCAAGTCAGCCGGAGTGCCAAGTGGCAAGAAGAGAGAAAGACAGAGTAGAGAAGAAAGAAAGAATGAATGTTTTAAGAGAGGCCTTTCTGGCACGCCCTTTTCCAATGGGTGGGACCCCTTACTTTATAGAAAGGGGGGTATGTGGCAGTAAAGGTTGCTGCCAATGTGGTAGTAACTAGTGGAATTTACTGTAGCATTAACTGTTATTTACTCTCTCTTTCAAGCGTGGCCATGGCTGACCCTGGCAGTCTTTTTAGGCCGATTTGATTCGATTTTGATGTGCTCTCCCGTGGGCCAGCTCAAACAGGACCCCAGGGAGAATCCCCTCATCACTGGCCCCCAACTCCCAAGTCTGCCGGGAGCCGACGACTCGGGAGTGGAGCGAAGGAGTCGGATTATGGCGACCTCGTGTGTGCTGGGCCCAGGCCGCCGCTGGGTTGCTTGGTTTTTGTGAAGGCTGTGAGTGTTCGTCTTGGCTGGAGTCGGCGAAGGATGACTTGGCGTGCTCTCGTTGCCCGCACCAAGTCGGCCGACATGCTAAAGCACGTCGTCGGCTTGATCAGAGGTGGCGCATGATGCACCCGCGCAGCACTCTAGTTTTCTTACGAGTAGGGACTTAGGTTGTGTCCTCTTCCTTACTGCGGATTCTCCCAGTCGGAGCGTCCATTCCCTGAGTGCGCACCATGTCGAGCGTCGGCACCTCCACCCAGAGCCGCAAGACGACTAAGCTGCAATGAGCCGACTATAGTAGTTGCGCCGTGGGACGAAATGATGGCTGGCGCGGGGAGCAAGGTATCAAAACGACACGCAATGATAACTGACCCGAAGCGCCGAAACGGCCCTTCAATTTTGAAATTCAAAACGCCCGCATGTGGGATGCGGGAGTTGAAAGGAGGGACACGTGGCAAGATCCTATTGTTGCCAATCGGTGGACCAGAATGGATCAAGGCCTTGGAGGCTCAGTGCCGCCCTAATGGGGATGCCTATAAATAACAATAGTTCTCCCTCGAGGGACTCATTTGCTTTAGCTCGGTTTAGGAGTAGGAGCAGAGCGAGAGGGGGGAACTGAGTGAGTCCTATTAGACAGAGCCGAGTAGGTCTTATCAACTAAGCGAGAGCGCCAATGCAGCTCTAAGGGTAAGTCCTATTTCCATCTTCTTCTTTTTCTTTCCTTGAATGTCCCTTTCCTCAGAGTCTTGGTCAAGCAGCGGTTCTTGCTCAATCGAATAGACTGTTATTACCTCCCCGGCTTCCAGCCTCTCTACTTGGTTCAGTGTTGGGTCCTTTTCTGCCATGTCTGAGGCTTCTGTTCCTTAGCCCCTTGCTCATTCTCCTCTTCCTAAAACTGAGCCCCTCGGCGCTCAGCAGGTCCATTCCCCTAAGCCAAGTGGCGAGCCGGGGGTACTCTTCCCCGATTACTTGCCCTCTTCCCTCTCTCTGGATGCCATCCTTCAATTCTGGGATTGGTATGACCTCTCCAACTAGGTTCGACTGGTCCAACCGACTAAAAGAGAACGGGAATTTAATCCCCCTGCAGACTGCTTTGCTATTTATGAAGAGAGCCTTAAGGCCGGATTCCGACTTCCTCTTCACTCCTTCATCCTCGAGCTCTTGAACTTCTATGGTCTCGCCCCATCCAGTTATATCCCAACCCATGGCGGACCCTCTACGGCTTCATCACCCGGTGCCTAGAGCTTAAAATTGATCCCAATCCCGCCACCTTCTCCGAGATCTTCCAAATCAAACGGTCCGGGCGAACTCCCCGGTTATGTTTATCGGCCCGTAAGACGAAGACCAATGTTTTTCTGGGGAAGCCTTCTTCAATTCATGGTTGGAAGTCAGGATACGTCTTCCTGGGGATGAATGAAGCGAAGCGCAACTGTCGGTCATTTTTGACTTTTTGGGGGATGCTAATCGAGGAGAAGAGGAAGACTCGAGAGGAGGTTGCGAAGGGGACGACGACGAAGATAGAGAAGATCATATAGGCAGGCCTTTTGGACCTGAACAAGCTGTTTGGGGATGAGTAACGCTTGGTGGCGTGTAAAGCTTGGCCCGACCCGAAGGAGAGGCCCGAGAGACCTGCGAACTATGGCCTCTGCGACCAACCTGATACGGGAGGAGTCGAACCCAGCCATCCAACTCCTAGGAGGAAGACTTTGGCACAGGGTCCACCGAGTCGAGGTGCTATCCAAGTGCCGACCCCCAGGGAAGTCGTACCGGAACGCCCTTCCTTGAAGCAACTAATAAGGGGCTCGCACCTGCTGAGGGAGCCAAAGTCGGTGCCCAGTGAGCCCGAAACCGCCGCAGCGGAGTCAACCGCTCTCCTAGCCGAAGAGGTTCACGACATCCCCCGGATGCCCGATGAGTCAGCCGGGGTCGCCAATGTCAAGGGTAAGTTGGTCCCAGTTCTCCCCTTTTCTCTAGTATTCATTGTCATCAGCTTATCTCCTTCAGTGTTTACAAAGATGAAGTACTTGATGGAACGCCTCTGGAAAAGAGGGGTAGATCTTCGGTGCCTGCTTCGCAGACTCGCCCCCCTTCTACTAGAAAAGCACTTATGACGGCCGAATCCCTGGAAGGCCGGGTCGAGGCCGGGGCACGGGGAGAAGGGAAGAAAAGGAAGCGCTGAGAGGATAGAAATGAGCATCGCAGGCGGAAGGCACCTCCAACCGGCCGTGTTCCGCCCCCCAAGGGACTTATCGTGCCAGTCACCACCCCCGAGATGCGAGAGCAAGCGAAATAGCTTAGCGGACCTCACCAGCTAAAGCCGGGCCATGAAGGCGTGGAGGTTTTGGTCAAGGAAGCTAGGGGGTTGGTTGAGTGGCCTTTTGGCCAAGGCGTCATCACGTCCCAATCTTACGAGCATGAGCCCTAGAAGCCCGACTGCCAGGTATACCAGGACAATGCCCTAGACAACAGACTGACATGCCTCTGGCTGGCAAACACTATGACCATCCCGACCACCTGGGACGAACTCGTCACCCTCACGCTCGAAGGACTCGGTCTCGACACCGTCAAGCGTGCTGTGATGGTAAGTTCATCCTTTCTTGCTTCGTCTTCTTTAGAGAAGTCTTGAGAGATTCAAGCGACTAACCTCCTCATTCCGATCTCGTAGTCATCTGTCTGCGCCGCCGCCCTTGTTCGTCGCTGTGCCAGGGTGCAGGCACAACTTCTCGATATTGAGAAGGCTTCAGACAAGCTCGACATCTAGGAAAGGAATTCCCACCAGGCCGCTGCCCTCTTGAAGGCCGACTATGAAAGAAACGCGGCCATCATTAATAAGGAGGCGGCCCAAAAACGTGTGGCCGAGCTAGATGAAGCCCTCAAAAAGGAGAAAAACTTAGCCACCGCCGCCTAGTAGCAATACGAAAAGGATAAGCTTGCCGCAGTGGGGAAGGCCCGAGAGGAGGCGGTTAAGGCCGCCGTCAAGGCGTTCAAGGCCAGACAGAAGTTACCAGAACACCTTGGACTCATGGGCCCTCCGTACAATGGACGGGTCCTTCAATCTTGGGCTTGCGTGGCGTAGTGGGCCTGACCGAATGCCGACTTTACCCAGCTGACGATGCTGCTGGGGAAGGAGGGAGCTAAACTCTTGGCGTGGTGGGACATCAAGAGAGGAGTCGCTCCACCGATAGAGGACCCGGAGGCGGGCTTGGTCGAGGACAAAGAGGATGATGGCTCTAAGTCCCCTACACGCCAGCTGACTCTAGTGACTCCCGGTGTCGACCATGTATTCAATCATGACTTGGAGTAAGCAGTGCAACGGGTCGAGGCAGAGGCGATTGGGCGTGAGGGAAGAGACGAATAGGCCGCTACTATTATCATCGTCATTTTTTTTTTGGAAATGTAAATCGGCCAAGTCGGCCGTAAATTTTTTGTAAAGTTTCGGGGCCGAGGGCCTCTTCTTGGAATGAAACATAATTTTTGTTAGAAATTCTTGTCTTGCCAACTTAGGTCCTTATGCATAGAATGATGCGTTACTTAGGAGTCTTAAGATGAGGTTCTCGAACTGAGTTGATTTTCGGCATTGGGTACCTCCCTATAGCACCGAGTGCCCTTTCGCTTTTATTGGCGAGGGGTGGAAGTCATTTAAACTTACTGAGGCTTCTTGAGGGTCTCTTCGGAGCACGGGTAGGCTGGTTCCAAGGAATAGCAATAGAGAGAGCCTCCAGCCTATATGCTCAACAACACCAGCAACCTTGGTAACTCTGGCTGCTGTGTGGCAAAAATCCAGTACCAAGTGGGTCAGGACCCTAACTTGGTTCGATTGATGGTTTCATCGTCGGGAGGCCGCTGCTCATAGGTAAAAGCGACCTCGTGAGCCCTACCTTAACCATTCAGGGGGATTAGCTCCCTGTCGGAGTTGTCGATAGGCTAGCTCGTCAAGCAAAGTGCCTAACCTCTACTCTGCCATCGGAGGGGAGTCGGCCCCTGAAAGGGGTTGCCAACAAGCTGACTCCTTAAGTGAAGAGACCAGCCTTAACCTCAGTTGTTGCTGGGTCGGGAGATTTCCCCCAACGGTGTTGCCAACATGCTAGTTTTCTAAAGGGACTGCAAAGCCTCAGTCTCAGCCGCCACTGGAGGGTTAAGCCTTTATGGCTGATTTCGTACAGGAATGTTGCCAATAGCGGCTCTCCTCCTCCAAGTATGGTGGTCGACCCCCGACTTCGGGTGGTGGCATGTTGCCCACCATTGCCAAGCTCCTAACAATGCCAGGGATTGCCCCATACGTCGAGCTCGGTTGGGAATACTGGAATAGGCGACTTAGGCCGTGCCAACTGCTAGGATCAACCTACGTACAGGGGTCCAACCATCCAACAGCTACCCTACCAGGTAGTTGTGCCTAAGGCTGACCATGCTGGCCCCCCGACTCCCGAGTTAGCCGGTTCGGGTGACTCGAGAGTAGGACCACTCAGTTGCTTTAAGGTCGGGAGCAGGTGTAGGTAGATGGCCTTGGTCAGCGAACCCTGTGGACCTTAAAGGCTACATTCTTAAAAGCCGGATAGGCCATCGTTTGTAGAACGAGAGCAATCGATGTTGCTATACCATGGCGTCATGTACTCCCGCAAGTCAACCTGCGATTATTCTGTTAATTAAGGTGCTTCCGGGGGATCGGGAGGCCAGTCGACCAACGGCTACCCTACTAAGTGAGGTACTCCCGAGGAGTTGGGAGTCCAGCCGACCAACGGCTACCCTGTTAACTGTGGGGGGCCTCTGGCCATACTTACGGGCCCCCGACTCTTGAGTTATCCTAGGCATGATTTTTTACTAGCAGCCCCCAATTCCCGAGTCATTCGTCGCGGTAGAGGTTATTTGTCGTTTGGGATGCTGTGGGCATTGTGCTGGGAGGCTAGCTACCCAATCTTGGTGCCCAGTCGGGCTTGGTCTTAGTTGCTGACAGGCCAACTGCGTGGTCTTATTGTGTCAGGAGTCCAGCTACCTAGTCTTTGTGCCGATCGGGCTCGGTCTTAGTTACCGGCAGGCCAGCTACACGGTCTTATCGTGTCGGGAGCCCAGCTACCCGATCTTTATGCCGAGTCGGGCTCGATCTTAGTTGTCATAAGGCCAGCTGCGCAGTCTTATCACGCCAGGAGGCCAACTACCCGGTCTTTGTGCCAAGTCGGGACTCGATCTTAGTTGCCAGCAGTCCAGTTGCGTGGTCTTATCGTGTCGGGAGGCCAACTACCCGATCTCTATGTCGAGTCCCTGTCTCCCACCCGATGGGGGAGCCGGTTAACTTGGTCTTCTTTAGAAATATTTCATCATGGATAATTGTTACTACTCATTCCCACAAATGGCGCCAAGTGATGCGGCCTTGCACAGGGGGATTCGGAACCAGATGGTCGAGCAACCAACTACAGATGGAGTTGGAGTCAAGTCGGGTCCAAGGGAGTAGGAGGAAAGGTCGGACGACAAAACTGAGCGGAGCAGAGCTTCCCTTCCTGCACACAAAGGAACGAGTCGTCAGATGGGGCCCGGGCGCTCATCCTGGGTAGACCCCTTCGTTGCTCAAGTCAGCTGAGTGCCAAGTGACAAGAAGAGAGGAAGACAGAGAAGAGGAGAGAGAAAAAAGGAATATTTTAAGAGATCCCTCTCTGGCGTGCCCTTTTCTAATGGGTAGGACCCTTTACTTTATATAAAGGGGGGTAGGTGGCAGTAAAGGTTGTTGTCGATGTGGTAGTAACTAGGGGCGTTTACGGTAGCATTAACTGTTATTTACTCTCTCTTTCATGTGTGGCCATGGCTAACCCAGACAATCTTTTTGGCCGATTCGATCCGATTTTGATGCGTTCTCTTGTGGACTAGCTCAAATAGGACCCCAGGAGAATCTCCTCATCACTGGCCCTCGACTCCCGAGTCTATTGGGAGTCGGCGACTCCGAAGTGGAGTGGAGGAGTCGGATTATGGCAACCTCGTATGTGCCGAGCTCGGGCCATCGCTGGGCTGCTTGCTTTTTGTGAAGGCCATGAGTGTTTGTTTTGGTTGGAGTTGGTGAAGGATGACTCGGTGTGCTCTCGTTGCCTACACCAAGTCGGCCGACAGGCTGAAGCACATCGCCGGCTTGATCAGAGGCGGCGCGTGCTGCACCCGCGCAGTGCCCGAGTCGGGTGCACGTCCTCTTCCTCACTATGGATTCTCCCAGTTGGAGCATCCATTCCCTGACTGTGCACCCTGTCAAGCGTCGGTGCCTCCACTTGGAGCCACAAGCCGACTAAGCTGGAATGAGCTGACTATAGTAGCTATACCGTGGCGCAAAAAATGATGGTTGGCGTGGGGAGCGAGGCATCGAAACGACACGCAATGATAACTAAGTTGAAGCGCCGAAATGGCCCCTCAATTTTGAAATTCAAAATTCTTGCGCGTGGGGCACGGGAGTTAAGAGGAGGGACAAATGGCGGGATCCTGTTGTTGCCGATCGATGGACCAGAATGGATCAGGTCCTTGAAGGTTAAGTGTCGCCCTCATGGGCACCCCTATAAATAGCAATAGTTCTCCCTTGCGGGACTCATTTGCTTTCACGTGGTTTAGGAGCATAAGTAGTGTGAGCATGGTGAGAGGGGGGAACTGAGTGCGTCCTATTAGATGGAGTCGAGTAGGTCTTGTCAACTGAGCGAGAGCGTCCCTGCAGCTCTGAGGGTAAGCCCTATTTCCATCTTCTTCTTCTTCTTTCCTTGAATGTCCCTCTCCTCAGAGTCTTGGTCGAGCAGTGCTTCTTGCTCAATCGAACAACGTCGTTCCCTCCCCGGATTCCAGCCTCTCTACTTGGTTCAGTGCCAGGTCCTTTTCTGCCATATGTCCGAGACTCCCGTTCCTTAGCCTCTTGCTCATCCTCCTCTTCCTGAAACCAAGCCCCTTGACACTCAACAGGTCCATCCCCCTGAGCCGAGTGGCGAGCCAGGGATACTCTTCCCCGATTGCTTGCCTTCTTCCCTTTCTCTGGACGCCATCCTTCTGGCGCGCCCTTTTCCAATGGGTAGGACCCTTTACTTTATAGAAAGGGGGGTGGTGGCAGTAAAGGTTGCTGCCAATGTGGTAGTAACGAGGGGTATTTACTGTAGCATTAACTGTTATTTACTCTCTCTTTCAGGCGTGGCCATGGCTGACCCTGGCAGTCGGGCTGATTCGATCCGATTTTGATGGCTCTCCCATGGGCCGGCTCAAACAAGACCCCAAGGAGAATCCCCTCATCAATTCTCATGAAGTAAACCTCTTGCTGAGTGCACTCATGACCAAAATCAGGACAATGTAACATGAGATTACATGTCCCAGGGCAGCCTATGACATGCCTCATATATAGGGGTGTCCAGATACTCTTTAGGACATAACAAGTTGAGAGATGTAACCAATGGGAGATCTGCTCAATGGATTGGAAGACTGCTAGTCTTTTTCTGTTTTTTGAAAGTGACAACTGAAGTCACAATTAGTTGAAGGATAAGAAGAAAACATTACATAACATTATAGAAGACAACGAAAAAAGGAAACTCTCCCATAAAGCAAAAACAACTGCCTCACAAACACAAGAACAACACTCAGAAAGAAGGAAACCCCCATGAAAACATCAAAAGACAAGTGGCAAAACCTGCTTTGCTTTATCAAGATGGTAAAACAGAAGAAAAAGCAAGACAGAGGATCAACTGAAAATAACAGGCTCCTCCATAGTCGAGCCTGTCACAACGTCTCAGGACAGTTATCTTGGAAACGGCTTGCAGCTCCACCCCAGACTTCCACCCACTCTTCAAAATGACAAAAGCACTGCTAAAGCCTTCTCTAAATTTCCTCTCGTTTCTTTTGAACCACAAGGCATACAGCATAGCAGGACAGAACAATGTGCAGAAATCGTTCTAGTTTTGGGGTTATCTTCATTACTTCGTAATATAAAATGGACCACTGAAGTCATAGAGGTAACTGACAATGACAGGTCACAGCAACTACAACATGATTTGATTGGCTAAAGACCACATGACATGATGATTTGTGATCCAGTCCTCCTTACATTATTTGTCGATCTGACAAGTTATTCGAGTGATAAGAAAGAAAATAAATAAAGATGTAGAACATGAACATGATTAATGATGATTATAATCAGTATTAAGTATGGCTGATAAAAAATATAACTTAAGGTAAATAATAATGAAGATAGTGACCACATACTAATAGTCATTGATGTACATAAAGAATAATGAGTAAGATGAACCTCGAAGATGACAAATGACAGATATTCATAACGATAGTTATTATTCAATAAGAAGTTGGTAAATTATGACTACAGATGACAAATCAAGACTAAAGGATGGCAAGCTAAGAAAAAAAGTGACAAATCTAAAGATGCATGCACGAGGAAGATACAAGATTTTTTATAATTGTTTTGATGCTTTCCAGTGACTTTTATCAACTGATGGATGTTAGACTTCTTCCTTGTTTTGAATAAAGCACGGCCACAAAAAAAAAAGCATGCTTAATAGTTTTCTTTTTATCCGTGTCAATGATGAATTATAAAAGATGAATGTCCAAGAAAGATATTTAATCACTTAGCGCTTTACCGTTTTACAACAATTCTTAAGAATTACTGAGCTGTTAGATTTACTCATTTTTGTGTCATGAATCTTAAAAAATGGTAGAAATGTGCATATATAGTAATTTATTTTAGTTATCTTTTAATCAAATATAAAATAGTGATGGATGCATAGGGTATGCATGCTTGTGTTCTAGTGTCGAGGTAGGCAGTGGATGATCCCTATTGAGCCTGATGTTGGCATGGCTACACCCTCTATGTTTCAGGTCCTAGCCTCTGGCGTCAATGAAGACACGATGGGTTTGAAATGAATTCATCTCTCAGGTATGGCTGGTCATTTGCTTCTATGGATATATGCATGTAATATCTTTCATAAATTGTCGTATAATAAACATGACCTTTTTGTAGTAATCACTTGCTCATGTATCATCACATTGATACAGGTTTGTGCAATCTAGCCATGATTTGCAAGAATGGATGATTCTGATCCAACTCAGTGAATTTGGATCAAGATTGGGTAATGCTGATCCAATTGCTAGGGAGAATTGTATCCCTCATTTACTAATAAAAAAAAACTAATTGCTTGAATGAGCTAGAATTTGTCAGAAATTGGAGGATCCTAATTCTGATCTGATTTGGATCGGATCAGGTTCCCAAGACTCGATCGGTTTTGTAATTCTTGAACCTACCAGGGATTTAAGATATGATAGACTTTGGTCTGGTATCCAAGCAGCAGTGATTCAAAAGTCGGCCGCCTCGCCGACTAGGTGGTCCACCTAGGCGGTTCACACCCCATTCCCACCTAGGCAGAAACCAACTCATCTTCTTTTATGATATTTTAGTTGGACACCTTCACCTTTTGTTGAAAGACTTTTATGCTCCTAAAATAACTCGTACGTGGTCTTAAAAATTGTCTTTTGTATAAATACATCTCATTCATGGGGCCTACCCATAAAGGCCATGATGAAAGGTTTGTTGTCTTCGCCTAGGACACAACTCTCTGTCTGTCCTACTATAGCAACTAGTAGGGACTGCAGCTACGTGGAAACTTCCCTCCTCCTAAAAACTGCAAACAGCGACAGTCATGGGGCTTTAAAGATGATTCTCGCATGTATAGATATTGGCACAGCAGCTTTTTATTTGATACTATATTACTCTTCAAAATAGTTATTGACTTGCAATAAATGATGATTTAAAATTGAATTTGATATTTTATTATTTTATGATGCTTATAAGTAATCTGAGATGTCTATAGTCGATAGCATTATCAATTAATAGAGATATATATAAAAACTTCAAAAAAAAGGTCTGAAAAAAATAGCTGGCTCAGAATTGAGGCGCCCGCCTCGCCGCCTAAGTGGTAATGGGGTTGGCCGACTCGTTCCGCCCAGGTGTTTTTAAAACATTGCCGAGCAGCATCCTCGGAATCTCGAGTCTCGGATTTGCCATGGATGCCAGGTTCTTACATACAGCCTCTTGTCCCTTCTCCATGCTCTTAGCACTCAGCAAAGGCCATTTGTGCGAAGTGGACTCACACCCCAAATCCAATCAATCTTCATTCAGGAATAGACAATGTATCTACAGTAGACGGTGCAGCCAAAGTAGGTGATTTCATCACACGGGACCTCTTCTAGAGAGGGATTTGGGGTTGGGGGTGGGGGTGGGTTTGATTGATTCACATCGTGAGACTAATGATTCACATAATGGATGGTGTATGTAGTCTAAATCTTGTCTAGTGGTGGGAAAGCATTGTCCTATTTTGCATGTAAGTGTATAGTATTTTGGCTTCCACTAGTTGGGGTTTCCTAATGCAAGTAAGCTATACTTGCAAGTTGCAACGACCCTGTTTTGGAAAGTAAAAAGACAAACTGGCACTGCACCATGATCAAGGAACTATAGGCTTTTGAAAGGCCAACCCAAAACCCAATATTGATCCTCCTGATCAACCATAAATTATAACTCAAAGATAACCTACAGCCTGAAAAGGTAACAGGCTAAACAATTCCAATGTAATACAACAGTACATTTCTACATGTCAGAGTAAACAGACACTCAAAAAGATCAATCAGCTGATTTTGACCAACAAAATAAGACCCAGCATAAGAAAGAATTCAAAGCACAGAAATTGCTAACATCTTGGAAGGAAAAAAAGAAAAACGTGGGAGAGTGAAACAACCGTTTCATTGGATAGGACATCATAAATAGGACCTATAGATTGACCAATACAAATGCACAGCAAATTCTGAGCTAATGGTGAAGCCTGTAGCAAATGCTAAAATCCTACTATTCAATGAACAACCAACCTCACAATATCATCACCGATCTCTGGGGTCATGCTCATGCTTCGACGTCTTATTCGGCGAGCATCAGACGTTGATGCACCAACTGACCTGTGCAAGTATTGTAACGTGAATAACACATACCTATTCATGAACAAAATACATGATAAATAGCTCAGCATTCACTGAAATATTAAAAAAAATAGAGAGTAATGCTTAAGAGAAAAATGCCTCACCATTTCCCTGAATAAAGCACCCAAAAAAGGAAGTGATAATAAAGGACCTTACATTTTGCCACCTTAAAACAGTTTTTTTAGAAGGTGACGAATGTCACAATTCCATTGAACAAGAGAAAGAAGGGTACAAAAGAGACCCTGGAAGATTTCCCAGAAGGGGACAACACACCCCCTTACCAGGCCCCAGGAAGACACAAAACAAAATTACATATAATCTGTTTTATCAAGAAAATAAAACAGAAGAACAATAGGAAGAAAAAATGACATCAAGTGAACATAGTTCTCCAAAGTCTAACGAGTCTGTTCCCATCAGGCCGGAGCGGAACTTAATCTCACGGACCGGGTCAATTAACATTCGGCTCGCATTATAAAAGGGTCGACCAGGTTTGGCAAGGGGCCATACATCATTTGGCAACGGAGGTGATCTGAGGAGTGCGGCGTGGCTTAAGGCGAGAGCGAGGAAGAGCTGTTAGGATTTCCGGCATCGTAGGGACTCCGAGACGAAGAAGGTGGAAAAGATAGAAACTCGGCAACAGCTTCCTCCTCTACGATAGGAAGGTCCTCCTTCGGCGGAGTGCTCATCTCAATAGCATCGTTGGGGAGAAAGCAGCACCAGTCGCGGAGCAGTTTTAGGAGTGGATTGCGATGCCGTTCCTGCGGGGGATTTGGATCGGGGAATCTGCAAAATTCCGGGTATGCAAATTCTCTGCATCTAGGTCCCCCCCCCCCCCCCCCCACCAATATCCCACTTCCTCTTTCCCGTTCCCAACTTGCTAAAAAGGATACTGCCCAAAGGGGGGAAGGGGAAAACAAAGAATGGCAAGAGTCCAAGCAGCTGGCTTTGTTAGGAGAAATGACTGATCAAGAGCTAGTAGACAAGGCGGAGGTTTTGGGTTTAGACTTAAAAAGGAGACAGGGCAATATAGGAAGCTATGGGAAAATAGTATTACCATCAAAGGTAATTCTGTCTCCAAGCCAAAAGGATCAAGGGAACTTTGTAGTTGCTGAGATCAGTGGAAGAAGACTGTGATAGCGCAGTAATTTTTTCACAGGAAAAAAAAAAGGGGTGTTTGACATCAGAAATGAAGATTATTAGCTGGAATATCAGGGGCCTTAATGGGAGGAATAAGCAGATAATGGTTAGGGATTATATCAGGAGGTGGAATGTGGATATTATTTGCATTGTTGAAACTAAGATGACAGTTTTTGACTCGAGCCAGATTAAAAGGATTACTGGGTTCAGCATACCAGAATTTGTGTTCCGTAGAGCGGAAGGCAATCAGGAGGAACTCTAATTGCATGGGAATCTAAGAACTGGTCAGGAACACTTGCTGATGTGGGAGAGCTTCTGTGTCTGTAGTGTTACAGTCAGTACCTAATGGTCCTAAATGGTTATTCTCTGGTGTATACAGCCCTAATAGATATAACTGGTCAGGAACACTTGCTGATGTGGGAGAGCTTCTGTGTCTGTAGTGTTACAGTCAGTACCTAATGGTCCTAAATGGTTATTCTCTGGTGTATACAGCCCTAATAGATATATGGCCAGAAGGTGTATACTTATGAGGAGGGGAATTATTGTTGGAATGTTATTCTCCGAAGAAATCTGTTGGATGCAGAAATGGAACAATTCTCAGATTTAATGAGCTTTCTGTATGAGGTTAAAATGGATCCTCATAGACAAGATAGGATTAAATTTTAAGTTAACAATGGGGTCTTTTCTGTTAAATCACTTTATGCCTTGATCAAAGGGAATTTATCTAATTCTCCTTCGTTTAAGGAAATCTGGAAAGTTAAGTCATCACTGAAGATTAGAGCTTTTATGTGGTTATTACTCCAAAACAGAATTGTGACAAAAATGTACAGAAGACACTGGGATACCAATGGCTCAACTATATGTTCCATGTGTAACATGGCAAATGAGGATGTAGACCATTTATTCATCCATTGTGCAGTCAATAAAGAAGTTTGGAGCATATTTTCTGTCAGTCTGAAGATGCAGCTGAACTTTCAACACATAGAAGACATGTTCTCATTCTTTAGGAATTTTTCACCAGGGAAGACAATGAAACAACAAAAAATAATAAAAATTCTGATGCATGCTGTGTGTTGGAGTATTTGAAGGAGCAGGAATGATAATTTGTTCAAAGGAAACAAAGTTTACATTGAAAATATTTGCTTGCAAGCGGTGTCTTTGTAGTACCATTGGAGTCTGCATATCTTGGGCATATCAAGTGACAATTGGAATAGAGTAACAAGTCAATTGTAATGATTTTTTTTTTTTCTGTTCTTCAGTCAGAGGAACCTCTCCTCTAGATTGTGTTTGGATGTACTCCCTCTATTTATTTCAATAAAATTGGTGGTACACCAGATTATCATAAAAAAAAAAAAAGTTCTGCAAAGTCTAGCCCACTCCATAAGAATGGAGCAACCCTCATTAAGGATATCTGCAGTTCTTCCCCATTCTTCCACCCATCTAAATGTTCTATTCAATAATTCATTAGCACTACTAAATTGGTCACTAAACTTCCTCTTGTTTCTTTCACATCTGATTGTCCACATCAGAGCCGGACAAATGAAAAATCACAATTGTTTAAGAGCTGGAAAAGGACAGACATAAGCACACCATCTTAACAATTCCAACACAGAAGAATGTTGGAAAAGGACAGACATAAGCCGGACATAAGTCCTATTCCCTAACCCTTCTAGTCTGTTTTCAAACTTAATTAGACTATTGTTTGCGAAGATTTTTCTAACCTTCGTCGGGACCTGACCTAGACACATCTCTCCTATGTCGGATTATTCGGAAATCCATTTTTTTGTTTATCTAGAGAATTATAGGTCGGTTTTATATTTTATCGGACTATGAGAGCTTGGGATTAGCCCTCAGGGAATCCAGGACTTCGAATCAAGCGAAGATTCGAGTAAATGACCTCTCTCCACTGACCTCGGTTAGTGTTAATTACGCTGAGCGACTGCTCGGCAACCCTTGATTAACCGTCCGTATGATGCCCTTATAACATGCAACACTACTACTACAGGCAGCACATGCATATGAAGATATATTTTAGGTTAAACTCTTGGCCTCACCCAGGTTTAGGATGTGTTTATAGGATTTTGGATTGATTCCAAGCTATCTGGATTAATTCCAAGTATATTGGATTGACTCCAAGTACTGGATTGATTCCAAGTATTTTAGACCCATAAGGGTATTTTTGTAATTATGCCAAGTTGGAGGGTATAGGGAGATTATGGTTATTTTAGTGTATGAAATGAGTTTTAATGATTTAGGAAGGTTTCAAAACCTTAGGAGGTATTTTAGAGTTATTTCAAGTGTGTTTGGATTGTAAGGGTATTTTGGTAATTTTGCCCAAATTGGATTTTTAGACTTAAAGTCTATTTTTATATTTTTCTGAGATTTTTTATTTATTTTTATCATATTGAACGTATTTTGGTAATTTTACCCATCTTATTAAGGTTTGGAGGGTACTTTGGACATATGAGAGATTTTGATATTCTTAAGAATTTTCTGTGATTTTTACAAATTTTTAACATGTATGAGGGTATTTTTGTAATTTGTGTTAAGCTCTAGGGGCATTTTAGTCATTTCAGAATTTTATATATTTTCAGATTTTGTTCTCTGTTTTTTACTGGTTTTTACTGAATTTTACTGATTTTTTTATTAATTTTACTGATTTTTATTAATTAATTAGGTATATGAAGGATATTTAAGTTATATTTTAGATTTATGTAATTTCCAGATTTTGTTTTCTGATTTTTACTGAGTATTACTGATTTTTACAGAATTTTTCTGATTTTTATATTAATTTTACTGATTTTTATTAATTAATTAGGTATATGAAGGATATTTAAGTTATATTTTGGATTTATGTAATTTCCAGATTTTGTTTTCTGATTTTTACTGAGTATTACTGATTTTTACAGAATTTTTCTGATTTTTATATTTGTTTTATTAATTTTAGATAATTTTCGCAGATTTTATTAATTAATTAAGTATGTGGAGTATTTAAGTCATTTTTTTAACTTAAGATATTATTTTATGTCTCAATGTTTCATTATTAAGTTTTAATTATGAATCTAAGATTAGTTATGTATGGGATGAGGCCAATGATATTTTAGAATATTTAATTATATGTTTTATGTATTTTAATTAGTTATAAAACTAATTATTTTGCATATGAAAATATAGTAACATAGTGTTACTTAAATAGTAGGTTCATGAACACACATGCACACACATATGCTCAAAGAACAAATAGTAGCATTCATTCATTATTTCGACATAATCCCGTCTTATAGGACGGTGATTTTACAACATAAATTTGGCAGAGCTTCCCCTTAGGAATAAACCTTAGGAAGAGAACCCTCCAAGAAAATATCTCCTCCAAATCGCAGCAAACCCGGGCAAGAGCACCGGATTTGGTTTTCAAACTGGCAGAGTTTCTCCTAGGAAATTTTGGGCCAAATGGGCATAGGGCTTCTTCTTACCCCTTGGGGGGTATTTATAGGCTTCAAAGCCTTAACCGGTGGGGGTACCCACCGGAATGCTTGAGGTGGGGGGTACCCACCGGTTCCATCATATCTCCTCCCCTCTTCTTTTTTTTTTATATTTTTTGGCCAATGGGTGGAAAGAGAGATGAGAGGGAGAGCATGCAAAGGAGAGAAAGAGAGAGAGAGGGAGGGGGGGACCGGTTGGCACCCCCACCGGTTCCAACCGGTGGAGGGGGTGCCATCGGATGGACCCCCCCCACCGGTTGGGAACCGGTGGGGGGGTCTCCCCACCGGTTTTGGGAAACCGGTGGGGGGTTCCCCTCCTCACTTCTTCCTTCTTTTTTCTGTTTTTGGAGCTCATTAATGAGCTTGGGTGGCAGATTTGGGGGATGGGCTAATGTGAAAAGGGTTTAAACCCCTTAAATCTAAATTTGACTCCATGTGAAAGGGGGTTTTAGGATGAGTATTAAATGGGGTTCACATGGGATTCTTAACCCATGTGTGAATGGGGTTAAGATTCCCATTAACTCCCCTTCACCCTAATTAATCCCCCCCCCCATTTGATTTTTTAAATCTGGAAAGAAGGGAGGGAATCCTCCTCCCCCCCCCCCCCACCGGTTTCCCTTTTGGAACCGGTGGGGGGGTCCCCAACCGGTGGGGGGGCATCCCCCTTCTCCCTTTTGCTTTAAAAAGGGTTCCAACAAATGCCCCCCACGGGATATGTGCCGGAGGTGAAGACGACGGTGCATGTCCCGTGCCCCATTCGGCTACAAGAATCATCATTTTGCATGCTTGAGGAATTCTCAAATGCGGCATACCGGTATTGTCTTAATGAATTCACGTTTCTCGCCTTATGTATTTACGGCTATTAGGGGAAGTCAACCGCTGTCTCATATATGCCAGGCGATACATTGCTTTGGCTTGCTATGCATATGCTCCATCTGAGCTTGTCTGGATCCCGATGACCCTCAATTTTGGTACTTAGACACCTCAAACTATACCCAGGAAGTCCTGTTTTCATAACTTTTCGACTTTCCGAATATATTTGAAAGCGTCTACCCCTCTGATTATGGGAATCCTCTTAGCCTTCGCGACTTGGAGGTTCTGCGAGAGTTGATGCCGCTTGAATCTTTCGACGTTTACTTGGATTCTAGGAGATCTCTTGACCTTCACGGCCTGGAGACTCCTTAAGAACACACAGGCGAGTCGTTTAATTCTTCCGGCATTTGCTCTATCTTGGGGTATCAGTACCTTATATTGGCGTTTCCAGAAGCTCCGCATGAAGCGTTCTGGACTGGCCTAATATATGGTTCATAGCAATTTGACTTTGTCCTATGACTTTATTAGGACTTGGTCGATTTTTGCCTTTCGAGACTTTTATTGCAGCTCTCTGGCGCTGATTTTATCTCTCTATCTTCTTGTAGCTTGTTGTCTTTGTCTTCATGGCTTTCATGGGAGTTTCTCCTATAGCAAGGTATGGGGAGGACGATATCCCATTCCTGCTACTTGTCGAGTAACTCTTCGCCAAAGCGAGCCGAGACTGAAACTATCGAGGCAGGCTATGCAGCTCGAGTTGCGGAAACTCCCATGCTCCAATACCAGAGGAATATTGTCCTTTCTGGTACCGCGGACGCCCATATTGCCGCTCCTCGTCAGCATGCATATGTTCTTGAAGCTTCACTGGAGGGAGTTCTCCCATTTTGTGGCGACCATCGAACATCGCTTCGACTGATATTCCGGAGATGGAGTCGAATTTCTTCAAAAGGATTGAAGTTTTCCATTTGCTGAAGAACTCGAACTACCCTGCATGTTCATCTCGAACTCCAACATTGCTCCAGTGTATCGCAAATATTCTCCTGAAGATAAATGCTAAGTTTGAGTGGTACGGACCATTTATTATATGTTGCATGTATTCTCTCTTTCTTTCTCTCCCCCTTTTTTTCTTTTTTCTTTTTTTAACTAATACTAGCGCCTTTTCAGGTTTTCACCAGCATTAGCCCCCTCTTATTTTTGCCTGTGCGCCCTTGCGGGTTTTCACACAGCGGAGTTACCCGATTTTGCCTAAGGTGCCCTTTTGGGTTTTCACCTTAGCTAGGTATAAGACATTTTTACCCTTAACCGACCCCTTTGAGGATGAGATCGATTAAGTCCGTCGGAGCACCTCATTTTTAAGCTCCTTTCCTCTTTTTTCTCTTTTTTTTTTTTTTTTTTTTTTTAAAACTAATACCAGCGCCTTTTCAGGTTTTCACCAGTATTAACCCCCTCTTATTTTTGCCTGTGCACCCTTGCGGGTTTTCACACAGCGGGGTTACCCGATTTTGCCTAAGGTGCCCTTTCGAGTTTTCACCTTAGCTGGGTATAAGACATTTTTACCCTTAACCGACCCTTTTGAAGACGAGATCGATTAAGTCCGTCGGGGCACCTCGTTTTTAAGCCCCACTTATTATTATTATTATTATTATTATTATTATTATTATTATTATTATTATATATATATTTTTTTTTTCGGTAGAGAATTACGGTTTCCCTGATAACCGCTTAGAAATATATGTAGGGAACTAAGTCTTCCCTGAGAACCGATAAGAAGTATATGTAGGGAACTGAGTCTTCCCTGAGAACCGATAAGAAATTTATATAGGGAACTGAGGCCTCCCTGTGAGCCGATAAGAAATATATGTAGGGAACTGAGGCCTCCCTGTGAGCCGATAAGAAATATATGTAGGGAACTGAGGCCTCCCTGTGAGCCGATAAGAAATTTATGTAGGGAACTGAGTCTTCCCTGAGAACCGATAAGGAATATATGTAGGGAATTGAGTCTTCCCTGAGAACCGATAAGAAGTATATATAGGGAATTGAGTCTTCCCTGAGAACCGATAAGAAATTATATGTAGGGAATTGAGTCTTCCCTAAGAACCGATAAGAATATATATGTAGGGAACTGAGTCTTTCCTGAGAACCGATAAGGAATATATGTAGAGAACTGAGGCCTCCCTGTGAACCGATAAGAAATATATGTAGGGAATTGAGTCTTCCCTGAGAACCGATAATGAATTATATATGTAGGGAACTAAGTCTTCCCTGAGAACCGATAAGAATATATATGTAGGGAACTGAGTCTTCCCCGAGAACCGATAAGAATATATATGTAGGGAACTGAGTCTTCCCTGAGAACCGATAAGAAGTATATGTAGGGAACTGAGTCTTCCCTGAGAACCGATAAGAATATATATGTAGGGAACTGAGTCTTCCCTGAGAACCGATAAGAATATATATGTAGGGAACTGAGGCCTCCCTATGAGCCGATAAGAAATTATATGTAGGGAATTGAGTCTTCCCTGAGAACCGATAAGGAATATATGTAGGGAACTGAGGCCTCCCTGTGAGCCGATAAGAAATTATATGTAGGGAATTAAGTCTTCCCTAAGAACCGATAATGAATTTTATGTAGGGAACTGAGTCTTCCCTGAGAACCGATAAGGAATATATTTGTAGTTTTCGAGAAACGGGGGCTTTAGGTAGCCGTGGATTTGGGATACAACGGCTCCCGAAGACCAAATATTTTGAGACACAATGCCCTCCAGAGGCGAATTCCGGGGTTTAATGCCTCCCGTAGGCAAACTATGAATTCTAGGATTTAAAGCCTCCCGTAGGCGAATTCCGAAATTTAACGCCTCCCGTAGGCGAATATGAATTCCGAGATTCAAAGCCTCTCGTAGGCGAAATATGAACTCCGAGATTCAAAGCCTCCCGTAGGCGAAATATGAACTCCGAGATTCAAAGCCTCCCGTAGGCGAAATATGAATTCCGAGATTCAAAGCCTCCCGTAGGCGAAATATGAATTCCAGGATTTAAAGCCTCCTGTAGGCGAATTCCGGAGTTTAACGCCTCCCGTAGATGAATATGAATTCCGAGATTCAAAGCCTCCCGTAGGCGAAATATGAATTCCGAAATTCAAAGCCTCCCGTAGGCGAAATATGAATTCCGAGATTCAAAGCCTCCCGTAGGCAAAATATGAATTCCAGGATTCAAAACCTCCTGTAGGCGAAATATGAATTCCAAGATTTAAAACCTCCTGTAGGCGAATTCCGGAGTTTAACGCCTCCCGTAGGCAAAATAGGAATTCCAGGATTTAAAGCCTCCCGTAGGCGAATTCTGAAGTTTAATGCCTCCCGTAGGCGAAATATGAATTCCGAGATTCAAAGCCTCCCGTAGGCGAATATGAGTTTCCAGCATATAAAGCCTCCTGTAGGCGAATATGAATTTCCAAGATATAAAGCCTCATGTAGGCGAATATGGATTTCCAGGATATAAAGTCTCCTGTAGGCGAATATGAATTTCCAGGATATAAAGCCTCCTGTAGGCGAATATGAATTTCCAGGATATAAAGCCTCCTGTAGGCGAATATGAATTTCCAGGATATAAAGCCTCCTGTAGGCGAATATGAATTATGAATTTCCAGGATATAAAGCCTCCTGTAGGCGAATATGAATTTCCAGGATATAAAGCCTCCTGTAGGCGAATATGAATTATGAATTTTCAGGATATAAAGCCTCATGTAAGGGAATATGAACTTCCAGGCCACCAAGGCACACGAGTGGGACTAGCGTGTATCAGGGTCAATTTTAAGGTATAACATCTCCTTGGAGCGAATTCGACCGCCTACGGCACGCCGATGGGACTATAGCACATGGGACTATATGGTTATGCCGATGGGACCATGATTTAGGGGAGAGATTTTAGAATATGACGCCTCCCCAGGGCGAAGGGAATTTTCAACCTTTTAATGGCATGCCAGTGGGACTGGTGTATGCCCAAAGAAGATTCATGATACATTGCCTCCTCGGGGCGATAGGAAAATTTTCAACCCTTTTAGGACATACCAGTGGGACTGGCGTATGCCCAGGGAAGACTTTAGGATACAATGCCTCCTTGGGGCAAAAGAATTTTTCAACCCCCTTATGGCATGCCGGTGGGACTAGCTTAAGCCAAGGGGAAGATTTAGGATATAATGCCTTCTCGGGGCGATAAGAAAATTCTCGACCCCTTTATGGCATGTCAGCGGGGCTGGCATACGCCCAGGAAAGACTTTAGGACACAATGTCTTCTCGGGGCAAATATGAAAATTTTCAGGATATAACGTCCCTCCGGGGCAGATTCCGGAGTTTAACGCCCTCCGTAGGTGGATGCCGGAGTTTAACGCCTTCCGTAGGCGAAATATGAATTTCAGGATTTAAAGCCAGTAGTAAGCGAATATAAATTTTGGGATATATTTGCCTCCCAGGTGGACAAAATTCCGAAGTTTAACGCCTTCCGTGGGCGAATTATGAATTCTGGGATTTAATGCCTTTCGTAGGCAAATTCCGGAGTTTAACGCCTTCCGCGGGCGAATGCCGGAGTTTAACGCCTTCCGTGGGCGAATGCCGGAGTTTAACGCCTTCCGTGGGCGAATTATGAATTCTGGGATTTAATGCCTTTCGTAGGCAAATTCCGGAATTTAACGCCTTCCGCGGGCGAATGCCGGAGTTTAACGCCTTCCGTGGGCGAATGCCGGAGTTTAACCCCTTCCGTGGGCGAATGCCGGAGTTTAACGCCTTCCGTGGGCGAATGCCGGAGTTTAACGCCTTCCGTGGGCGAATGAAAGAATTTTGCATTGCATGATATCCTTGACGGCAAATATTTTCTTTCGAGGTGAATCACCCACCATTATGTGACATCTTTCAAAAATATGCCCGTGTATTTGCCTTAGGTATAACAGGAACGGGGATCATCCCCTCAGGCTGTATCGAGCAGAAGAGCGAGTTTTCCCACTTCCTTACCGGGTCGGGAGGTCATCGTCATCATCGCCTCGGTCGTAGCCCTTGATGGGACATTATTGTACCGTCAGTGTGGTACCAAGGGTTTATTCGTCATTAGCGACTCTGATATCCTCCCTGGGTAGGGATGTGGGAAAACTCGATCTCTACCCTCAGCAGGCCGAGAGAGTTCTCCCCCCGTCGGGGAACAAATATGCGGTTTTATGAGCCTATGTATTCGCGCACGAACATTATTGACTTTTCTTGGCGCACATAACTTTTGCGCGTTGTCCCCCGACGGGTTGCAGCATGATGTTTTTTTTTTTTTTTTTTTTTTTTTTTTTTTTTTTTTTTTTTTTTTTTTTTTTTTTTTTTTTTTTTTGCTCATGGATTTGCGAATTACACTCAATGTGTAATCGCATGTGGCTGTGGGGGATTTACCAGGTATTTCCCCATATTTATCTTTCCTTCTTGAATCAGCTTTTCTACTTCATCTTTGAACATAAAGCAACGTTCAATTGGATGGGTGATGAAGCGGTGGTATGGACAGTAGTTGGGTGCATCTACCCGATGTATTTCTTCTTCCCTTTTTGGCTTGGGCAGAATAATTGCTTTTCTGCTCATACATAACTCGAAGAGTTCTTTGGTCTTTTCCATTGGAAAGGAGTATGGTTTCTTGAGCTTTTTTGCCAGGGATTCCGTATCTTTAAAACTTATCCCTATTTCTGCACCAACAACTTGTTTTCCTCGGGAGCTTTGCCTAGCTGCAAAGGTGGCCTCGAGAGTATTGTCGTGACTTTCACAACCTTTGCATTTGAGCACCATTCCCTCTCGGTACTAGGCTTCTGGTGGTTCATTTAAATCTATGATAAGTTTGCCCTTATTCTTTAGAGGACAGCTGCATTTTGGTCCTGGCTCCTCAAAGGAGAAGGGCCTATTGATTCTATCCATTGACATGACTTCTGTCCATTGTCTTGCAAGACCTTCCATTACTTGAGTGAGTTCATACTGCTGATGAGAGATTTGTCCCAGACTCACTTGAATCCCCTCCAGTGCTGCCATAATGGACCCCTCGAGAGTGGAAATTGCTGGAGTATATGATGGATTTATCTTCTGTTCTAATGAGATTTGTTGATGAGAGAGTTGTATCAGACTCATCTGAATCTTCTCTAGTGTTGTCATGATAGACGCTTCTGGAGTGGAAGTCGCTGGAGCATATGATGGTATTGCCTCCTGCTCCGGCGAAACTTGCTGATGGGAGAGCTGTGACATATTCATCTGAATCTCCTCCAGTGCCGCCACGATAGACCCTTCCGGAGTGGGGGTCGCTGGGGGATATGATGAAACCACTTCCTGCTCTGGAGGGGCATCTATATTCTTATTTGTAGGCTCTTCTTCTGAGGAGTTTTCATCCATGTGGACGACATTTGCTGTAAATGTTTGTCTGGGCATTCGATGTGGTTGAGACGGGTCTACCAGGTATTTCCCCATCTCCACGGCCCCTTCTCGGATAAGCATTTCAATTTCTCCTTTGCAGATATAACAATCTTCTATTACATGTCCCAACATACGATGGTACATGCAATAGTTGGGTTCATCTATTTTACCAACTTCTGTTGGTCTTTTTGATTCGGATAGCATCAAGAGATTGGCCCGTATGCAGACATTAAACAACTCTCTTGTATGCTCCCTGATGAAAGAGTAAGGCATTTTCCTTCTCTCATTAAGGGTGGCATATGATCCCATTCTATTGGATGTTGAGGCATTTGCATTGTTCTTGCCCCCTGTATTTTCTACAGCTGAGGTGAAGTCTATAGCATTGACCTCTTATGTATCCATATTTTGCTTCTTTGGGACCGTCCCCCCAATGGAGGCAATGGTTGGATGGTCTGCATAGAATATTTCGACCTCCGTCACAATGTTATTTAGTTGATCAAAGTTCTTGACATTTACGCCAATCAGCTTTTCACTTATTTCAGGCTTTAAGCCCCTTTTGCACAATCGTACCGCATCCTCGTGGGTCGGCGGATTGTCGCATTTCATGCAGAGGTTCCGCCATTTTTTGATATAGTCGGTGGCGGATTCATTCCTGCCTTGCTTTAGTGTCACCAATTCAGTGATGGTGACATTTCGTTCCGACACCTTGAAACGGTCGAAGAACTTTTTCTGCATTTCCTCCCAACTTTTGATAGAATTAGGCTTCAACTTTGCATACCATTGGAATGCAATGCCCGTGAGAGAGGTAGAGAAGAACCTCAGAAGATAGGCCTCATCAGTAGCCAACTCTCCCAAGTCACTCATATAGTGGGCAATATGTTCCTGGGCCGAGCCTTCCCCGTCATACCTGATGAATTTGGGACACTTATTGTGATCCGGCGGGAGCTTCTTGAACATATGACGTACCGGAAATGGCACTTTGTATAAGTCGAATGCGCCTATTCCTTCGTCTTGTTTTGCTATTTTGGCTTCAACAATTTGCTCAATAAGATGCTTCTGCAATGCCGTAGCATCATCTGCAGAAGTATGGGATTGCTGAGCATTATGATTGGGCTCCACAACCTGATCTTCTTGTATCTCATCAGGGTTGAAGTTGACATCTGCAGTTTACGGTCTTATCACCGTTGGCATAGGCACTGCCCTTGAAGGTGGTGCATTTACTGGGGGGACTTGAGCTGCCCTTTGCTACTCCTCCATCTTTTGTATTAGGCCATAGAGCAAGGCCATGAGTTGTTGATTTTCTTGCCTCATCTCCTCTATAGTCTGAGGTTGTATTTGATCTTGAGGTTGTTCTGGAGTGGCTTCAATATCTGAAGCATTTGCCCCGTCTTCATCAGCTCCTCCAACAGCATTGATACTGCCAATTTGGGGTGGCTCTGCCCCCTGGCTTCCTCGATTCAGCAAGCACATAGCCTGCTCCATTTGACGGGTTATGGGCCCGACCCGTTGCATCAGATTGATGATATCATTTGGGTCTTCCGGCTGGGAAGGCTGCCGGTTGGTGATATTAGAAGTGTAGCATGTGTAGACCCGTATACTATTCTCTGTCCTTCTGGCAATTTTCTTCTTTTTGTGAGTCGATCGGACCAATGCGCCCAACCGCTCGAGGACAGATGTCTGTTGCCAAACTTGTTCCTGCGCCTTATAGGCACTTTTTATCTTTTGACCATGTAAAGAACAAGGCCAGGTAGTTGAGCTGGTTATCTGCCCCTCAGGCTCTACGAGCTGTTGAGGCTGTTGTTCTGCTAAGGTATCCCTAGCCTGACGAATTTTGCGGGCTTCCTTTTTGGTTACCCACATTTCCTTTATGCGGAGGCTCCTATCTTCCGATGGATTGCCCCCAGCCCGAGGCATAAATTTGCCCCCATTCCGAGGCATGGAGTTGCCCCCTGCTCGGGGGGTGACATTGCCCCCTGCTCGAGACATGACTGACTCTGGTATAATTATTGGCTCCCGACAAGCAGTGTCCTTTGGAGTCCTTTTCTTCTTTTCGAACGTTGCCCCATCTTGGCAAACCTTCAATAGAACTCCGAACCGATTCTGGATAGGAACTGTCGGGATATGATGGATCTTAGGAATGATGGGTTGCCCGCCATCCAGACGAATATGCAGGTTCCCCACTAATATAGTTTTCCCCGTCCTGGACGGGCTTGCGGTTAGAACATTCCGCTTTTGCCTCCCGTTGGACGAGGAGGCCGGAGAGATGCTGATGGTATTCACGGCAAGCACTCGCCCATATCGGCTGCCGTTGTTGCATGTTCTGGCGCGAGAAGCGCACCTCTTCTTCTTCTTTTCCGGAGCAAGCTCCGGTGCCGGAACGACCCCCAAAAAGTATGGAGATCCTATCACTGCGGGGAAGTCCCCAAAGCATGTTGGTGTGGTCAGATATCCACACCATGTGTGGGTCGCCACCACAAGTGGGCCATACGTGACCCTTGCCGCCATCGTCGTCTTTTAAGCAGAAACTTGGTCACCTGCATAAGACATGACAAAGTTAGTAGTAGAGTTGTGGTGAGGGCATCACCGGACGGAGAGATGAAGGGAAAGCGAGGTCCCACCGGGCGTGCCATCTCTGTTTGCGAAGATTTTTCTAACCTTCGTCAGGACCTAACCTAGACACATCTCTCCTATGTCGGATTATTCGGAAATCCATTTTTTTGTTTATCTAGAGAATTATAGGTCGGTTTTATATTTTATCAGACTATGAGAGCTTGGGATTAGCCCTCAGGGAATCCGGGACTTCGAATCAAGCGAAGATTCGAGTAAATGACCTCTCTCCACTGACCTCGGTCAGTGTTAATTACGCTGAGCGACTGCTCGGCAACCCTTGATTAACCGTCCGTATGATGCCCTTATAACATGCAACACTACTACTACAGGCAGCACATGCATATGAAGATATATTTTAGGTTAAACTCTTGACTTCACCCAGGTTTAGGATGTGTTTATATGATTTTGGATTGATTCCAAGCTATC
This sequence comes from Zantedeschia hybrid cultivar, assembly GCA_030544215.1. Taxonomy (NCBI): domain Eukaryota; kingdom Viridiplantae; phylum Streptophyta; class Magnoliopsida; order Alismatales; family Araceae; genus Zantedeschia; species Zantedeschia hybrid cultivar. The sequence goes on from JARZZO010000004.1 coordinate 61,246,549, forward strand.
TGGATTAATTCCAAGTATATTGGATTGACTCCAAGTATTCTGGATTGATTCCAAGTATTTTAGACCCATAAGGGTATTTTTGTAATTATGCCAAGTTGGAGGGTATAAGGAGATTATGGTTATTTTAGTGTATGAAATGAGTTTTAATGATTTAGGAAGGTTTCAAAACCTTAGGAGGTATTTTAGAGTTATTTCAAGTGTGTTTGGATTCTAAGGGTATTTTGGTAATTTTGCCCAAATTGAATTTTTAGACTTAAAATCTATTTTTATATTTTTCTGAGATTTTTTATTTATTTTTATCATATTGAGGGTATTTTGGTAATTTTACCCATCTTATTAAGGTTTGGAGGGTATTTTGGACATATGAGAGATTTTGATATTCTTAAGAATTTTCTGTGATTTTTACATATTTTTAACATGTATGAGGGTATTTTTGTAATTTGTGTTAAGCTCTAGGGCATTTTAGTCATTTCAGAATTTTATATATTTTCAGATTTGGTTCTCTGTTTTTTACTGGTTTTTACTGAATTTTACTGATTTTTTTATTAATTTTACTGATTTTTATTAATTAATTAGGTATATGAAGGATATTTAAGTTATATTTTGGATTTATGTAATTTTCAAATTTTGTTTTCTGATTTTTACTGAGTATTACTGATTTTTACAGAATTTTTCTGATTTTTATATTTGTTTTATTAATTTTAGATAATTTTCGCAGATTTTATTAATTAATTAAGTATGTGGAGTATTTAAGTCATTTTTTTAACTTAAGATATTATTTTATGTCTCAATGTTTCATTATTAAGTTTTAATTATGAATCTAAGATTAGTTATGTATGGGATGAGGCCAATGATATTTTAGAATATTTAATTATATGTTTTATGTATTTTAATTAGTTATAAAACTAATTATTTTACATATGAAAATATAGTAACATAGTGTTACTTAAATAGTAGGTTCATGAACACACATGCACACACATATGCTCAAAGAACAAATAGTAGCATTCATTCATTATTTCGGCATAATCCCATCTTATAGGACGGTGATTTTACAACATAAATTTGGCAGAGCTTCCCCTTAGGAATAAACCTTAGGAAGAGAACCCTCCAAGAAAATATCTCTTCCAAATTGCAGCAAACCCGGGCAAGAGCACCGGATTTGGTCTTCAAACTGGCAGAGTTTTCCCTAAGAAATTTTGGGCCAAATGGACATGGGGCTTCTTCTTACCCCTTGGGGGGTATTTATAGGCTTCAAAGCCTTAACCAGTGGGGGTACCCACCGGAATGCTTGAGGTGGGGGGTACCCACCGGTTCCATCATATCTCCTCTCCTCTTCTTTTTTTTTTATATTTTTTGGCCAATGGGTGGAAAGAGAGATGAGAGGGAGAGCATGCAAAGGAGAGAAAGAGAGAGAGAGGGAGGGGGGGACCGGTTGGCACCCCCACCGGTTCCAACCGGTGGAGGGGGTGCCACCGGATGGACCCCCCCCCCACCGGTTGGGAACCGGTGGGGGGGTCTCCCCACCGGTTTTGGGAAACCGGTGGGGGGTTCCCCTCCCCACTTCTTCCTTCTTTTTTCTGTTTTTGGAGCTCATTAATGAGCTTGGGTGGCAGATTTGGGGGATGGGCCAATGTGAAAAGAGTTTAAACCCCTTAAATCCAGATTTGGCTCCATGTGAAAGGGGGTTTTAGGATGAGTATTAAATGGGGTTCACATGGGATTCTTAACCCATGTGTGAATGGGGTTAAGATTCCCATTAACTCCCCTTCACCCTAATTAATCCCCCCCCCCCATTTGATTTTTTAAATCTGGAAAGAAGGGAGGGAATCCTCCTCCCCCCCCCCCCCCCCCACCGGCATGGATGGCAGTACCGGCCGATACCGGTACGTACCGGCCGGTACGTACCGATATCGGCCGGCACCGGTACCGCCGGTACCGGCCGGTACCGGACTGGTTTTGGGCCGGTACCGACCGGTACCGGGCCGATACCGGCCGGTACCGGACCGGTACCGGTACCCACCGATACCGGTACCGGTACCGGTACTGCCATCCTTGCCCACCGGTTTTCCTTTTGGAACCGGTGGGGGGGTCCCCAACCGGTGGGGGGGCTTCCCCCTTCTCCCTTTTGCTTTAAAAAGGGTTCCAACAACTATCCTATTCCCTAACCCTGATGGCTCTATCCGTTAATGGTAATCCAAGATACTTGATAGGAAAATCAGTGACTCTGCACTTTAAAAAAGTTGCACTCCTGCAGTCTATCCTGTAACACATTCAACCCCACAACTTCTGACTTCTCATAATTGATCCTCAACCTGGTAATAACTTCCACCAAGACCAGCATCCTTTTGATGTTATGGATATCCTCATCACTTCCGGAGGTAAACAATAATGTATCATCTGCAAATTGTAAGTAAGATAAATGGATATCACTTCTACCGATGCTAAACCCTATTGAGTTGTGTTGTTCCGAAGAGTACTCAAAATCTGAGCAACTAACAAGAAAAGAAGTGACGAGATGGGGTCTCCCTGCCTCAGTCCTCTAGAGCTGTTGAAGTACCCACACGGCTCTCCATTAATCAGAACAGAAAATCTTGGAGAGGATATACAACTCATTACCCACCTTATCCATCCAACATCAAACCCCATAAGCTCCATTGTTTTATGAAGACAATTCCAGCTAACTCCATCATAGGCCTTCTCAAAGTCGAGCTTCAAAAGAACTCCTCGCTTGTTTCTACTCTTATAATAGTGAACTGCTTCATAAGCTGCCATAAAGTTATCCAGGATGAACCTCCCCTGCAAAAATGCTGACTGGTAATTACCTACAATCTTGTGAATAACCTTCTTGAGCCTAGATGCCAATATCTTGGTTACGATTTTATAACAATCATTCAGTAAACTAATAGGGCGAAAATCAGCCATCCGTTCAGCACTTTCTGATTTAGGAATGAGGACAATGTGGGTAGAGTTGAAGATTTTAATGCTTTCTGGACTGTCATAGAATTCTTGGACAAGGTTAACCAAATCCTCCTTAATAATGTCCCCAAAAAATTGGTAGAACCCTAGGGAAAACCCATCGACCCTGGTGCTTTGTTGGGATCCATACTAAATACTGCCATCTTTACTTCTTCCTCGAAAATAGGAACACACAGCGCTTCAGCTTCAGAAGCTTCTAACTTGGGGAGCAATCCATCTTGTAAATGAGGTCTCAAATGAAACTCTTCCATAAAGAGATGCTTATAGAAAGCAACAAACCTATCCTTGATCTCATTCGGTTCATCAATCACAGCCTCACTATCTCTAATATGATCAATTGTCAAAAATCTTTTCTTAGCACTAGCCACCGCATGGAAAAAGGAAGTGTTTTGATCACCTTTCTTTACCCAATGGTCCTTTGCTCTTTGCCTCCATCGAATTTCCTCCTTCAACAGCTCTTCATTATAAAGTTTCTTAAATTCCTTCAATGATTGCGCTTCTTGTGCAGATAAATCAAGGCACTCATTTTTTATCTCCAGCTCTTCAATATTTTCCCTCAATTTCTGTCTCTCCTTTGTATCCCTCCCAAAATTCTGCTTTGCCCACTGTTTCAAGCACTTCCTGATCCATTTGAGTTTGCCCTGGAAATTGTACATTACCGAAACAGCCACCGGAGCTTCTTGCCACCAATTGCTCACCATTGCCTTGGAAGCCTTCTATCCTCTACCCAATCAATTCATATCTGAATAGTCTGTACTTCTTCCTCTTATTACCCAACATGAGATGCAAGGGAATATGATCCGAGACTGACCTACTATGCCCCTTGATATGTGACTTTGCATATCTCCTAAACCATTAGGTAGATATCAGAATTCTATCAATCCTTGAATGCGTACTAACTTGCTGAAGATTTGACTTGTGTTAGGAATTTATAGATTAATAAGATTAACATCCCTGATCCATTGATTTAACCACTCCATTTCCTTACCCCACCTCCACAAACCAGACCTTTCCTATGGGTATCTTACATAATTAAAATCCCCCACAATACACCAGGCTTCTAAAAATAGGTTGTGCAACCTGTAAAGTTCTTGGAAGAATAGCTCCCTCTGTTGATCGGTGTGAGGATCATACACAGATGTAATAACCCAGTTGGCATTGGTGGAGTTTCTAGATTTGCAGGTGAAAGAAACCAAAATGCTGAATTTGCCAACATTATAGACATTGCCATCATACTTGTTCTCATTCCACACTATCATTTGTCCTCTTTTGATTCCGTCGGCAGGAAGAACATCAGCCTTGGTTAATAGTGACCCACCCACTCTTGTTAAAGTGAAATTATCTAAACTAATCATCTTAGTCTTCTGTAAACATATACAATCTAGGTGAAGAAAGAGTGCCAGATCTTTCACGGCTCTAACCTTAAAGTCACCATTGAGCCCTCTGATATTCCAAGAAATTAGATTCATGATGAGACTACATGCATCCCCGCCTCCTTAATCATCTTTCCTCTTAAACTATCAACAAGTTCATTGTTTTTCAAGAAATTAGCTTCTCTTTTCCCGATCTTAATTCCTCCTCCTGTACCCTTTCTCTTAGCTGAATGTTGCAAAGCATCATTCATTCTCAACTTCTTCAGGAAACGGATCACCATATCCTCCCGGCCTATAAAGGAGACTCCAATTCGCTGTCCAAACTTGACAATTTCCTTTATCCAAGCCTCTTCATCAACTGGATACTTTACTGCCAACGACAAATCACTCACTACATAAGGCATTAACTGAGCACACGTACTGTCGCCATGAAGAGTACCATCAACCAGTACCTCATTCAAACAGAAACCTGCCATACCATCTTGAATACCAGAAATACCTACTAGCAAAACAACATCCTGCAGAGCCGCTTCAATACTACCACAATCACAACCATCCTCGGCACCTCTGTTGAAGAGTCCCGACTGGACAACACCACTCATCCCTGGCCTTCCTTCCTCAGGCCAATGAACATCTCTATCCTTCTGACCATTCCCTACTAAAGGAGGGTAAGGGGGCTGAACAAACTTTGAAGATGACACCCCTCCACTGAGTGCAGAAGACTCAATTCCAATATTCTATTTTTCGGAACAAGTAACAGAGCCTACCTCATAAGGAATAAGATGACGGCTCAGCGGACTGGACAGCACCTCAACAGGTCCCGAAAGAACCCAGTTCAGAGATAAATCAAGATCTGATACATAAGGGTCACTGAGCATCAGATCCCTGGACAATACCGGATCCTCACAACTGGTGTCGCAGACCCGCGACTATTCATCTCCTGCACCCGACTTCCCCTCGTCAAAATACCACTGAGCATCCTCCACTATGGCAGCCTTGGGACCAGTAGGCAATTGCTTCTCCACAACTCTTTTGAGCATAGTGCCCTCCCTAATGAAGGTATTTGGCTCAGCCCTACAGAGCGAATCTTCTGGGAGCATCATGGATTATAGAATCGTCTGATCCTGATTGGCCTTTGGGAGCGTCCGACTCGGGGGGGTAGGGGGGAGTCATTGTTCCCCCCGGGATTAAATAAATAATAAAAAACGGGCGTATTTTTTTAAAATTCTCATAAAATAAGAAATGATGTATGGTTGTGTAAGTCTATTAATATTTAGCTTCAAAAAAAATTAACATGTTGATTAGATAAAATCCCCAAAATTAACTCTAATTAGGAGTTAAAAATTAAGACTTTTATATGATTAGTGTAATTAGAGTTCAATTGAGTGTGTCAAACACTTAATTGAACTTATTTGAATATAATTGTATAATTTTTTGCATTAATTGCATGTTATTAGCGTTAATTTGTTAAAATAAACCCTAATTAAGAGTTAAAAATTAGGACTTTTGTATGATTAGTGTAATTAGAGTTCAATTGAGTGTGTCAAACACTCAATTGAACTTATTAGAATTTAATTGTACAGTTTTTTACATTAATTGTTCGTCATTAGTACAAATTACTCAAAATTAACCTTAATTAGGAATTAAAAATTGAGACTTTTGTATGATTAGTGTAGTTAAGGTTCAATTGAGTGTGTCAAACACTCAATTGTAACACACTCAATTGAACTTATTACAATCTGATTGCATAATTTTTTACATTAATTGCATGTTATTAGCATTAATTTGATAAAATTAACCTTAATTAGAGGTTAAATATTAGGACTTTTGTATGATTAGTGTAATTAGAGTCCAATTGAGTGTGTCAAACACTCAATTGAACTTATTAGAACTCAATTGTTCAGATTTTTGTATTAATTGCTCGTCATTAGTACTAATTACTCAAGATTAACCTTAATTAAAGGTTAAAAATTAGAGCTTTTGTATGATTAGTACAATTAAGGTTCAATTGAGTGTGTCAAATACTCAATTGAACTTATTACAATCTAATTGTATAATTTTTTGTATTAATTACTCATCATTAGTACTAATTACTCAAAATTAACCTTAATTAGAGGTTAAAAATTGAGACTTTTGTATGATTGGTATAATTAGAGTTAAATTGAGTGTTACAATCTGATTGCATAGATTTTTTCATTAATTGCATGTTATTAGCGTTAAATTTTTAAAACTAACCCTAATTAAGGGTTAAAAATTAGGATTTCTGTATGATTAATGTAATTATGGTTCAATTGAGTGTATCAAATACTCAATTGAACTTATTACAATCTGATTGCATTTGTGTCTTTTTATGTTATGCAGGAATATGGCAAAGCAAGAACATTATAAACAGGATGGGGAGCAACAGGGTGCTAATCCTGGTTGGCAACATTGCACAGTAGTAGACAGTAGGTAGAGGATGGTCAAATGCAACTGGTGTGGAAAGGAGATGGGTGGAGGTGTGTATCGCCTAAAAATCATATTACTGGCATAGCAAGAGATGTCAACAGATGTGAGTCAGTTTCGCTGAACTTGAAGAAGGAAATGAGGACTTATATGCTAGATAAGAAGTACAGAAAGATTCATCATCTCAACAACATATGGATTTGAAAGATGAGATATCAGGACGCTAGAGACAAAGGGATTACAGTCTGTCTGTTTAGCGGCCGATCAATTTAGATGATGATGAGGAGGAGGATGATGAGGAGGATCCAGGTGACTCTAATGCAGAGTACACCAGAGCTGTTCGTGCCAGTTTGCGAACAAATAGAGAAGATAAGGACCGGCGAAGAGGCAGAAGATCATCAGGTGGATTAGTGCCTACTGGTTCTCAGCATAGGAGATTCGTTCCTAGGGGCTTTTCTGCTCGCAGGACTGCTAGTTCTATGTTGGGTTGTGGACAGGACGTCAGATATGGCATGTGGTCCTATGGACCAATTTTTGTACAGATCAAGATCTACCAGACAGCCTGGAATCAAGCAAGTATTAAAAAGAGTCAAGACCTCAACAAAAAATGCCTTGAAAGGAATTGCGAAATGATTTTTATATGCAGGTGTGCCAGCACATACAACATCCAGTCCATATTTCAGACAATGGTAGATGCAATTGCAGATGTTGGGCCTGATGTAAAGGCCCCCACACCTCGCTACATTTATAATGTTGAGTTTGAAGATGAGTATAATGAGTTGAAGATATGGGTCAACAACTTCAAAAATGTGTGGAAGGAGCGTAGTTGTATCATTGTGTGATGGTTGGACATGGACCACAAGGAGATCCATAATTAATTTCCTTGTATATTATAGCGAGGACACTATTTTTTTGAAATATATAGATGCCTCAAATAAAATAAAGAATGTTGATTATTTGTACAGGCTAATAGATGATGCAGTAGAAAAAATTAGTAAAGAAAATGTTGTGTAGATAGTCCCTGATAACGAAGCAAGCTACAAAGCAACTGGTAAATTGTTGATACAGAAGATGAACCATTTGTATTGGGTGCCTTGTGCAGCACATTCTATTGACTTGATGATATAGGACATAGGCAAAGACCCTTTTGTTGCTAAGGTGGTACAACATGCTCAGATGATCACGAGATTTATTTATAATCACAATAGGATCCCACATATAATGAGAGAGCATACAGGTGGACGGGATCTTCTTCGTGCTGGCCCTACCAGATTTGCATCTAATTTCATCTCTTTAGAGAGCCTGAGTAAATACAAGCATCAGTTGGCACAATTAGTCTACTCTGACGAGTTTTTTACACATATAGGAACACTGAGGGCCGATGCTAGGGATGTTGCCTTGGCAGTGCAATTGCTAGTTGGAGAGAGAAGTTTTTGGGATAAAATTTCTCGCTATCTAAAAGTGGTTGAGCATCTGGTACATATTCTGATGTTAGTTGATGGAGATGACAAAAATCACATGAGATATTTGTATGAAACCATGGATAGAGCAAAGGAGCACTCGAGGGAAAACCCTCCTACAACTTTTGAAAAATGGTGAAGGATCATTGATGATAGATGGGAGTCAACTATCCATCATGATCTCTATGCTGCGGGTTAATTCTTCATCTTTTTTACTTGATTTTATTTGATTAATTTTAATGACATTTATTTTGATAACTAATGAACCTTAATTTAAATACATGATATTTTTTCATATCAGTATAGTGAGAGCGTGCATAATGATGGAAATGTCCTTCGAGGCATAACTAATGTGATTACTAGAATATCAAGAAATATGAATGAAAGGATAGATGCCTTAGCAGAGGTAACATACAAAGTAAGAGTTTATGAAAATCCAGTCTTCTATCATTAACTTATACCATTTATATTTATTTTATAAATAGAGAGATTTAAATTGAAGATTGGCATTTATGGAGATGAGGACGTCAGGGCTGCAGTAATGAGGACAACTCCAAATGAATTATATAATAAATAGCCAAACACTCAAGTTAATGAATTACTACCATTCATTATTAATATCGTCGTCCTCTTTTTTTTTTTTGCAAGCTGAATAGTGGATCTAGATTAATTATAGACAAGCTGCCACAAACTCTTTAGCATATGTTGCAGTGAGAGTACTCAGTCAAACCACTTCTTCCAGTCAGTGTGAAAGAAACTGGAGTACATTCAGTCTCATTCACACGAAGGTTCGTAATAGATTGGGTGTTTCTAAGCTGGAGAAGTTGGTGTACTGTTACTACAACAAGCGCCTAAAGATCAGGCAGATTCAAGAAAGAAAGAGGCTTGAAAGACAGAGATTCATGGAGTTTGCTGGCATACCAGTTGATAAGCATGTACATCATATTGATATTGATGAACTGCTAGATGAAGAACACATATTACATTCTAAGGTGGAAAGCAGAGCAGCCAGAGATGCACAGCATGAGTTTGATCATCAGGAACGGAGTTGAGAGGAGGTGAATTAGATGCAGTAGTTGCTCGAGATCTTGAATTTCAGGTAATAGAAGAAAGAGGTGCACTTATTCTTCAGAGGCGTTGAAAGTTAGCCACACTAGCAGACACCGCTAGAACTTCTGCCTCTCAACCAGCACTCAGGAGATCAACTACTTAGGTGGATCCACATAGAAGAAAAGAGAAAGAGCCAGCGAGACCTCCATTACATTCATCTAACAGCAAAAAGAAAAAACAATCAAAAGGAAAGTCTAAACAACGAGTGGACCCATCGAAAGAAGAACAAGGGGAACACACAACTAGAGTTCAGCAGACTATAGAGACACTTGAGGACACCCCAGCTTTACCACCTCACTTGGCCAGCATGTATGAGGCAGAGAGACAAACCTACAGGCGTAAAAGAAGGCGGTTGAAGAAAACAAGCCAAGTGGGGAGTGATAACTCCACTGAGGATGATGATGGAGATGGTGATGGTGATGGTGTTGTTGCTATTGCTGAACTATCAGGAGGTTCTGCACTTGGGAGCAGTCATACAGGATACGAAGATTACTCCGCACCTCCGAGTCATTATGGAGGAACTCAAGGCCAAAGACAAGGACAACAAGGAAAATTTGAAGGCCAACAGAGACAGGCAAGATATGATTGGCCCCCATAGGAAGATGCATCGTCTTATCCGCCCATTTTTCACCTCCCTACACTGCCGTATTCAGACATCAGCAACACTGTTGAGGGGTACTATGGACCTCCACCTATAGAGTATGGCATTTATGTCCCTCCGACACAATCAGAGGAAAGTTCAAGCCAGCAAGCTTACGCACCTCAAGGTATTGAAAGGGGATTCGAAGACCTAACTAGTTCTTGTTTGGCTATGGATATCCAGTACACATGTCTGCAGATTATGGCCCGTCAACTCAAACTTACGAGCCGGATGACACATATCTTTCTAAGGTATTTTTCGTTAATTTCATGTGAAATACTTGATAATGTCTTTTTTAATCAGTGCACAACAATAATTATTGGCAAGTTATCTGTCTTTAATGTTTATTTTTTTATGGATGTGCATGAATTGCATTCATTTTTATTATATATTGATTGAATAGTATGTACAATTTTTTCTGATTATCTCCTGACTTTTCCTGATTTTTTCTTAATTTTCCTGGTTTATTGTCATTTTTTTATTATTTTTTTAATCGGGCCAATCTGGATTGGCCAGACTTCAACTGGATCGGCCGACCCGGCCGATCCAGATCGGGTCGGATTGGGATCGACGGGTCCCAATTCGGGGACCCGATCCGACCCGGAATTCCTTGGGGAGCGTCCTGAGTACCCCCTTGCCGCCATGAGGCCTTGGGAGTTTATTTGTAATCTGATGGCGGGAAAGCAAAGAGGAGAGGGTGGGGGAGGGAATCCAGAAGGGTTTGCTCCTAGTGGGGTTGATGGTTGGGCTACTATTCGTGGGAAGGGTGCTCGCAAACTTACCCTAAGGAAGGCATCAGCTCTGGTCGGACTTCCTGTAGGTAAGGATGTGTGTATTTGTTGTCTGTGCAGGGGTCACCATGCTGCAGCCTGCAGAAATGATGTTCGATGCCTTCATTGCAAAGGTGTTGGACATAGAAGATGGGCTTGCCCACCTTTACGTTTCTCTAACAAGAAGTCAATGGAGGTTGGCAATCAGAGGTTAGCTTGTCCGGCTGCTGTTCCAAGTGCAAGTTCCTATCCTAACATTTTCCTCGGAGTGGTGGAAATTCCTTGGTCACCAAAAGTTGGAGCAGTTAAGAGCTCCAGTTGGAGCAACTACGAGCTCCCTAGAGCAATGTTCAGTAGTTTCCTCTGCAGAGAATCTTCATGGTCAGAGCTTGACAGAGAGGAGGCGATGGCAAGCCTGCAAACTCTTTAGACAGAGGTGAGGAACTGGTGTATTCGAAGGCTTGACAATAGCTCATTTCTAGTTAGAGCTGACTCAGGATCTTGGAAGAGTCAAGCTTGCTCCAGAGGACTTTTTGAGATGAAGGAGGGTGTTTCTTACACCTTTCTCCTTGGAAGGTTGAAGTCGGAACTCTTCCGGTTGATGATGGGATTGAAGTTTGGTGCATATTGCATGGTATGCCTCTTCACCTGTGGAACATATGTACCTTCCAAGCTATTTGTTCCAGGTTTGGAATTCTCAGAGAAGTGGATGCATCTTATGCTCGGGTCAAGGTTGTTGTTGATCATGTGGGGGACATACCGGAGAAGGTTAAGATTCTGGTGGAGAGGTAGAGCACTTTGGGTCAATATTTGTGTGGAAGAAGTTGCCCAGGCTATAGTGCAATCCGATGATCAGTAGTGGTTGTGGGCTGATGTGGTGGTTGAGTACAGGAGCTTTAGGCGAAACAAAGATGGATAAGTCAAAACAGGGGCACCAGAAGGATTGTCTTCTTCCTTAATCGGAGCTTTTGTTCAATGTAACTATAGTGCAGTCCGATGATCAGCAGTGGTCGTGGGCTGATGTGGTGGCTGAGTACAAGAGCTTTAGGCGAAACAGAGACAGAGGAGTCAAAACAGGGGCGCCGGAAGGATCGACTTCTTCCTTATCGGGATCTTATGTTTAATGTACTGAGTCTGAGCAACCCCTAATCCATCCAAACTCAGCTAAGTCGAGTCGTCTGGAGGTGAAAAGTCAGCCACCTTAAAATAGTTCAACAGCTTTTCTCCAGAACTTAGGCAGATTTTTACTCCTCACTTTTATAGGAAAGTTATTTTTTCCTAAATAATGCCACCAAAAGTTTTTGCCTTTTCATCCATAATGTGCATATTTATAGAGAGCTTCTGATCATTATTATACTCAAATAAGAGTGTATTACATGAGATTCTGTGGTTTATATCCATATGTCCTGTGATGCGCAACAGCAGGGGAGAAAGGGGGAAGGAGGAACAGGGGGGCAGGGAAGACCATCCGACATCTCACTGGAGGCAAGATCTTTTCGGCATCGCACTGGAGAAGATGAGGGGGTTTAGGGCATCTCACCCAAGGAAAACTCCATTACGGAGGCTACATGGCTTCAAAATCTTTCAGATTTCTTCATTATTTCTCAAATCGGATATTACATCACTATTTAAAGTAAAGCTAACTCAAACCCTAAGCTTAATGACTAAAATACCCCTAATTCAAAATAAATAGTTAAAATCTGACCTAAAATCATAAAAAATAAAAAATACATCAAATAGGCCTCTAATGGGCCAAATAAAATATAACATAGACTCTTGGCTTCGTACTGCAACTCTTGGATTCCCATCAATAATTGCATGGCTTATGCTTTAAACTGGCAGTACTAAGGGAATGTCATAGTTTAAACTACATGTTTTCCACTGATTTCACTAAAATGAGAATAATTATTACTCTAATGGCCCACCTTCACATAAAAAAATTAATGACTCAAGATGGCAACAACAAATGAGAATGAAACAACAAGTAAATCAGTTTTAAAATACATTGACAAATTAACAAACAATGACTGCAATAAGAACCTTGATGCAGCTACACCATCTGCATACTCTTTATATGAGTGCTTCGCACCACCAAGCATGGATCTTCCACGTGCTCTATGCAAGGGATGTTCTGGACTGCATAGACAAAGAAATTGGAGACAGGAATTTTATTTGCAGTTCAGGGAAGAGTTATTTTGGCTCTGCAACTAGCTAATAAACAGCATGCATATGTAAATTTGCTCTGTTCTCTTCCAACTTTAACTACTGCCAAAGGCTTATTTTTTAAAAGAACAAGACCTTCTCTATTGTTCCTATATTTACAAAAGTGCCTTTGTATCCATCTCAACTATACCATATATCCATTAAAACTTAACAAAGATGCAGTTTTCCCACCAATCAAACTTTCTGTAGAGAGTCAAATGCATCTGCTCAAGCCATAACTGCATGCACTCCTCGATCAAACAATAAGCATTATGTAGCTACAAAAAATCTGCAGCACAATAGGCAAATCCATTACGCTGAAGACCAAGAAACATTAATTTCTTAGTCCTGACGAACCAATAAGCTCCATTCCATAACTTGAAATCCCTGCCTACACTAGCAAAATAAAGGGATAATCCACCATTCAACATAAATCTGTTTGCCTCCATTAGAAATAGAGAATGTTGACAAGAAAGGGAAAATAGTAACAATTCCCCAATAATTAATCTGAAAGCACATCAAAGACACCATTTTCTCTATTATAATCATACTATTAATTTTCCAGTTCATGATACTTGAGGTCAAACTTGGAGAGGAACGAAAATGCTAACTAGGAATGAAAGAAGAAAAACCTTGAACTGGCTGCACGCTGTTCAGCAATGGCTTTCCTCCGACTGCGCCTCCAAAAAACATTTGCAATATTAGGTTCACTGTGTGATGAGCTGATACAACCAAAGAAATACATATACACATATATATGGGTCATTCTATCGACAGGAAAAAGAGGGAAAACCAAAAAAAAAAAAAATCCAATAACCAACTACCAAAAGGAAAATGGACATTATGGTGTTTAAAAAACTAATATTACCTTAATTTTCCTTCAGCAAACCCTAGGGGCCTCAGCATCACATTCCGCAATGGTGGACCAGATGCATTTGATGACTGCAGGTTCTCATCTTGATCAGCACTACCATATCAAGAAAAAAATTAGACTACAAATAAAAATAGTATGTCAAAGAAATTGTCATTTTGTTCAGATTATGGAATTCTATAGGAGAGTTCACTAGGAAGGTGTAACCAAAGAATATGTAAAGAAGGTTCCAAAACCACCTATTTTAATGCAACCTCACTTCAGAAGAATCAAGTATAGATATAAATTTTATTGGGTTTTGTACATGTATTCCTATGATTTGTCTAGTTGGCAATTGGCACTACAACCCTAAAAATGCTTCATTACCCAATCCAAAAGTTGTCGTTGTTGCATATATACCCATAGCATCAACAGATGCTCTATAAGAACCCTCAGGTTAAAAATCAGGACAGTTTTTTTTTAGATTTTCTTTCATCAGGGTACGGAAACAAAAATCCAGAATACTAGGAGCATGGTACTAAAAACTGGCCCGAACTGGATTGGAACTGGCTAGAATCGGTCTGGTTCCAATGGGCGATTAAATGGACAGAATCGGAAAGAACAAACTGGCCTTGGAACCAAAACTATGTCAAGAAACAGTCCACTGTGGACTGATATTGGTCTTTAATGGGCCCAGCTAAATAGGCTTGATGGGCCCGGTTATTGGGCCCTTATTGAGCCAGGTTAATGGGCTCATTGATTGGTTGGTTAGAGGCGCATCCAGGGACACAATTTTGTTCTGTATCAGATAGTCTAAAAAGTGACCAGCTCCTGTTGGAACCTTTTTTTCAACAAAAAAAAGGGGCAAAAGGGAGGGGGAGAAGCCCCCCCCCACCGGTTGGGGAACCCCCCCCCACCGGTTCCAAGAGGGAAACCGGTGGGGGGGGAAGAGAGGCTCCCTCCCTCTCTTTCTCCTTTAAAAATTCAGAGAGGGGGGGGGAGTTAATTAAAAAGAGGGGAGTTAAATGGGGGATCTTAACCCCATTCACATGGGTTGAGAATCCCATGCAGAAACCTTCTTAAACCCCCATCCTAAAACCCCCTTTCACACTTGGCCAAAGTCTGAAATCAAGGGGCTAAACCCCTTTCACACTTGGCCAAAACCCAAAATCTGGCCCAAAGCTCATTAAGAGCCAAAAAAGATGGGAAAAGAGGAGCATGGGGAGGGGAGAACCCCCCCCCACCGGTTGCCCAAAACCGGTGGGGGAGAACCCCCACCGGTTCCCAACCGGTGGGGGGTCCAACCGGTGGCCATCCCCCCATCGGTTGGAACCGGTGGGGGTGCCCACTTCCCCCCTCTCTCTCTTTTATTTGCTCTCTCTCTCTCACTCCTTGGCCACCTATTGGCTATTGGAAAATAAAAAAATAAAGAGAGGGAGGAGAGATAGTGGAACCGGTGGCACCCCCCCACCTTGGTTCATCCCGGTGGCACCCCCCACTGGTTAAGGCTTTGAAGCCTATAAATACCCCCCAAGGGGTAAGAAGAAGCCCCATGCCCATTTGGCCCAAAATTTCCTAGGGGAAACTCTGCCAGTTTGAAGATCAAATCCGGTGCTCTTGCCCGGGTTTGCTGCGATTTGGAGGAGATATTTTCTTGGAGGGCTCTCTTCCTAAGGTTTATTCCTAAGGGGAAGCTCTGCCAAATTTATGTTGTAAAATCACCGTCCTATAAGACGGGATTATGCCGAAATAATGAATGAATGCTACTATTTGTTCTTTGAGCATATGTGTGTGCATGTGTGTTCATGAACCTACTATTTAAGTAACACTATGTTACTATATTTTCATATGCAAAATAATTAATTTTATAACTAATTAAAATACATAAAACATATAATTAAATATTCTAAAATATCATTGGCCTCATCCCATACATAACTAATCTTAGATTCATAATTAAAACTTAATAATGAAACATTGAGACATAAAATAATATCTTAAGTTAAAAAATGACTTAAATACTCCACATACTTAATTAATTAATAAAATCTGCGAAAATTATCTAAAATTAATAAAACAAATATAAAAATCAGAAAAATTCTGTGAAAATCAGTAATACTCAGTAAAAATCAGAAAACAAAATCTGGAAATTACATAAATCCAAAATATAACTTAAATATCCTTCATATACCTAATTAATTAATAAAAATCAGTAAAATTAATAAAAAAATCAGTAAAATTCAGTAAAAAACAGAGAACCAAATCTGAAAATATATAAAATTCTGAAATGACTAAAATGCCCCTAGAGCTTAACACAAATTACAAAAATACCCTCATACATGTTAAAAATCTGTAAAAATCACAGAAAATTCTTAAAAATATCAAAAATCTCTCGTATGTCCAAAATACCCTCCAAACCTTAATAAGATGGGTAAAATTACCAAAATACCATCAATATGATAAAAATAAATAAAAATCTCAGAAAAATATAAAAATAGACTTTAAGTCTAAAAATTCAATTTGGGCAAAATTACCAAAATACCCTTACAATCCAAACACACTTGAAATAACTCTAAAATACCTCCTAAGGTTTTGAAACCTTCTTAAATCATTAAAACTCATTTCATACACTTAAAATAACCATAATCTCCCTATACCCTCCAAATTGGCATAATTACAAAAATACCCTTATAGGTCTAAAATACTTGGAATCAATCCAGAACACTTGGAGTCAATCCAATATACTTGGAATTAATCCAGATAGCTTGGAATCAATCCAAAATCATATAAACACATCCTAAACCTGAGTGAAGCCAAGAGTTTAACCTAAAATATATCTTCATATGCATGTGCTGCCTGTAGTAGTAGTGTTGCATGTTATAAGGGCATCATACGGACGGTTAATCAAGGGTTGTCGAGTAGTCGCTCAGCGTAATTAACACTGACTGAGGTCAGTGGAGAGAGGTCATATACTCGAATCTTCGCTTGATTCGAAGTCCCGGATTCCCTGAGGGCTAATCCCAAGCTCTCATAGTCCGATAAAATATAAAACCGACCTATAATTCTCTAGATAAACAAAAAAATGGATTTCCGAATAATCCGACATAGGAGAGATGCGTCTAGGTCAGGTCCCGAACGAAGGTTTTAGAAAAAAACCCTCGCAAACAGAGATGGCACGCCCGGTGGGACCTCTCTTTCCCTTCATCTCTCCGTCCGGTGATGCCCTCACCACAACTCTACTACTAACTTTGTCATGTCTTATGCAGGTGACCAAGTTTCTGCTTAAAAGACGACGATGGCGGCAAGGGTCACGTATGGCCCACTTGTGGTGGCGACCCACACACGGTGTGGATATCTGACCACACCAACATGCTTTGGGGACTTCCCCGCAGTGATAGAATCTCCATACTTTCTGGGGGTCGTTCCGGCACCGGAGCTTGTTCCGGAAAAGAAGAAGAAGAGGTACGCTTCTCGGGCCAGAACATGCAACAACGGCAGCCGATATGGGCGAGTGCTCGCCGTGAATACCATCAGCATCTCTCCGGCCTCCTCGTCCAACGGGAGGCAAAAGCGGAATGTTCTAACCGCAAGCCCGTCCAAGACGGGGAAAACTATATTAGTGGGGAACCTGCATATTCGTCTGGACGGCGGGCAACCCATCATTCCTAAGATCCATCATATCCCGACAGTTCCTGTCCAGAATCGGTTCGAGGTTCTATTGAAGGTTTGCCAAGATGGGGCAACGTTCGAAAAGAAGAAAAGGACTCCAAAGGACACTGCTTGTCGGGAGCCAATAATTATACCAGAGCCAGTCATGTCTCGAGCAGAGGGCAATGCCACCCCCCGAGTAGGGGGCAACTCCATGCCTCGGAATGGGGGCAAATTTATGCCTCGGGCTGGAGGCAATCCATCGGAAGATAGGAGCCTCCGCATAAAGGAAATGTGGGTAACCAAAAAGGAAGCCCGCAAAATTCGTCAGGCTAGGGATACCTTAGCAGAACAACAGCCTCAACAGCTCGTAGAACCTGAGGGGCAGATAACCAGCTCAACTACCTGGCCTTGTTCTTTACATGGTCAAAAGATAAAAAGTGCCTATAAGGCGCAGGAACAAGTCTGGCAACAGACATCTGTCCTCGAGCGGTTGGGCGCATTGGTCCGATCGACTCACAAAAAGAAGAAAATTGCCAGAAGGACAGAGAATAGTATACGGGTCTACACATGCTACACCTCCAATATCACCAACCGGCAGCCTTCCCAGCCGGAAGACCTAAATGATATCATCAATCTGATGTAACGGGTCGGGCCCATAACCCGTCAAATGGAGCAGGCTATGTGCTTGCTGAATCGAGGAAGCCAGGGGGCAGAGCCACCCCAAATTGGCAGTAGCAATGCTGCTGGAGGAGCTGATGAAGACGGGGCAAATGCTTTAGATATTGAAGCCGCTCCAGAACAACATCAAGATCAAATACAGCCTCAGACTATAGAGGAGATGAGGCAAGAAAATCAACAACTCAGGGCCTTGCTCTATGGCCTAATACAAAAGATGGAGGAGCAGTAAAGGGCAGCTCAAGTCCCCCCAGTAAATGCACCACCTCCAAGGGCAGTGCCTATGACAACGGTGATAAGACCGCAAGCTGCAGATGTCAACTTCAACCCTGATGAGATACAAGAAGATCAGGTTGTGGAGCCCAATCATAATGCTCAGCAATCCCATGCTTCTGCAGATGATGCTACGGCATTGCAGAAGCATCTTATTGAGCAAATTGTTGAAGCCAAAATAACAAAACAAGACGACGGAATAGGCACATTCGACTTATACAAAGTGCCATTTCCGGTACGTCATATGTTCAAGAAGCTCCCGCCGGATCACAATAAGTGTCCCAAATTCATCAGGTATGACGGGGAAGGCTCGGCCCAGGAACATATTGCCCACTATATGAGTGACTTGGGAGAGTTGGCTACTTATGAGGCCTATCTTCTGAGGTTCTTCTCTACCTCTCTTACGGGCATTGCATTCCAATGGTATGCAAAGTTGAAGCCTAACTCTATCAACAGTTGGGAGGAAATGCAGAAAAAGTTCCTCGACCGTTTCAAGGTGTCGGAACGAAAGGTCACCATCACTGAATTGGTGACACTAAAGCAAGGCAGGAATGAATCCGCCACCGACTATATCAAAAAATGGCGGAACCTCTGCATGAAATGCGACAATCCGCCGACCCACGAGGATGCGGTACGATTGTGCAAGAGGGGCTTAAAGCCTGAAATAAGTGAAAAGCTGATTGGCGCAAATGTCAAAAACTTTGATCAACTAAATAACATTGTGACGGAGGTCGAAATATTCTATGCAGACCATCCAACCATTGCCTCCATTGGGGGGACGGTCCCAAAGAAGCAAAATATGGATACATAAGAGGTCAATGCTATAGACTTCACCTCAGCTGTAGAAAATACAGGGGGCAAGAACAATGCAAATGCCTCAACATCCAATAGAATGGGATCATATGCCACCCTTAATGAGAGAAGGAAAATGCCTTACTCTTTCATCAGGGAGCATACAAGAGAGTTGTTTAATGTCTGCATACGGGCCAATCTCTTGATGCTATCCGAATCAAAAAGACCAACAGAAGTTGGTAAAATAGATGAACCCAACTATTGCATGTACCATCGTATGTTGGGACATGTAATAGAAGATTGTTATATCTGCAAAGGAGAAATTGAAATGCTTATCCGAGAAGGGGCCGTGGAGATGGGGAAATACCTGGTAGACCCATCTCAACCACATCGAATGCCCAGACAAACATTTACAGCAAATGTCGTCCACATGGATGAAAACTCCTCAGAAGAAGAGCCTACAAATAAGAATATAGATGCCCCTCCAGAGCAGGAAGTGGTATCATCATATCCCCCAGCGACCCCCACTCCGGAAGGGTCTATCGTGGCGGCACTGGAGGAGATTCAGATGAATATGTCACAGCTCTCCCATCAGCAAGTTTCGCCGGAGCAGGAGGCAATACCATCATATGCTCCAGCGACTTCCACTCCAGAAGCGTCTATCATGACAACACTAGAGAAGATTCAGATGAGTCTGATACAACTCTCTCATCAACAAATCTCATTAGAACAGAAGATAAATCCATCATATACTCCAGCAATTTCCACTCTCGAGGGGTCCATTATGGCAGCACTGGAGGGGATTCAAGTGAGTCTGGGACAAATCTCTCATCAGCAGTATGAACTCACTCAAGTAATGGAAGGTCTTGCAAGACAATGGACAGAAGTCATGTCAATGGATAGAATCAATAGGCCCTTCTCCTTTGAGGAGCCAGGACCAAAATGCAGCTGTCCTCTAAAGAATAAGGGCAAACTTATCATAGATTTAAATGAACCACCAGAAGCCCAGTACCGAGAGGGAATGGTGCTCAAATGCAAAGGTTGTGAAAGTCACGACAATACTCTCGAGGCCACCTTTGCAGCTAGGCAAAGCTCCCGGGGAAAACAAGTTGCTGGTGCAGAAATAGGGATAAGTTTTAAAGATACGGAATCCCTGGCAAAAAAGCTCAAGAAACCATACTCCTTTCCAATGGAAAAGACCAAAGAACTCTTCGAGTTATGTATGAGCAGAAAAGCAATTATTCTGCCCAAGCCAAAAAGGGAAGAAGAAATACATCGGGTAGATGCACCCAACTACTGCCCATACCACCGCTTCATCACCCATCCAATTGAACGTTACTTTATGTTCAAAGATGAAGTAGAAAAGCTGATTCAAGAAGGAAAGATAAATATGGGGAAATACCTGGTAAATCCCCCACAGCCACATACGATTACGCATTGAGTGTAATTCGCAGATCCTTGAGCAAAAAAAAAAAAAAAAAAAAAAAAAAAAAAAAAAAAAAAAAAAAAGAACTTTGGGGCTTAAAAATGGGATGCCCCGACAGACTTAATTAGTCCCGCTCCTGTGATGGGCCAATTAAGGGCAAAAAAGTCTAAAACCCAGCTGAGGTGAAAACCCGAAAGGGCGCTTCAGACAAAAATGGGTGAACCCTGCTGTTTGAAAACCCGCAAGGGCGCACAGGCAAAAATAAAAGGGGCTAGCTTCGGTGAAAACTCGTAAGGGCGCCGATGTTAGTATTATATTTATAAATAAATAAAAAAAAAAAAAAAAAACACATCATCCTGCAACCCGTCGAGGGACAACGCGCAAAAGTTATTTGCGCCAAGAAAAGTCAATAATGTTCGTGCGCGAATACATAGGCTCATAAAGCCGCATATTTGTTCCCCGACGGGGGGAGAACTCTCTCGGCCTGCTGAGGGTAGAGATCGAGTTTTTCCACATCCCTACCCAGGGAGGATATCAGAGTCGCCAATGACGAATAAACCCTTGGTACCACACTGACGGTACAATAATGTCCCATCAAGGGCTACGACCGAGGCGATGATGACGATGACCTCCCGACCCGGTAAGGAAGTGGGAAAACTCGCTCTTCTGCTCGATACAGCCTCAGGGGATGATCCCCGTTCCTGTTATACCCAAGGCAAATACACAGGCATATTCTCGAAAGATGTCACATAATGGTAGGTGATTCACCTCGAAAGAAAATATTTGCCGTCAAGAATATCATGCAATGCAAAATTCTTTCATTCGCCCACGGAAGGCGTTAAACTCCGGCATTCGCCCACGGAAGGCGTTAAACTCCGGCATTCGCCCACGGAAGGCGTTAAACTCCGGAATTTTGTCCACCTGGGAGGCAGATATATCCCAAAATTTATATTCACTTACTACAGGCTTTGAGTCCTGATATTCATATATTCGCCCACGGAAGGCGTCAAACTCCGGAATTTTGTCCACCTGGGAGGCAGATATATCCCAAAATTTATATTCACTTACTACAGGCTTTGAGTCCTGATATTCATATATTCGCCCACGGAAGGCGTTAAACTCCGGAATTTTGTCCACCTGGGAGGCAGATATATCCCAAAATTTATATTCACTTACTACAGGCTTTGAGTCCTGATATTCATATATTCGCCCACAGAAGGCGTTAAACTCCGGAATTTTGTCCACTTTGGAGGCAGATATATCCTAAAATTTATATTCGCTTACTACAGACTTTAAAACTTGATACTCATATATTCGCCCACGGAAGGCGTTAAACTCCGAGATTCGCCCACGGAAGGCGTTAAACTCCGACATTCGCCCACGGAAGGCGTTAAACTTCGGCATTCGCCCACGGAAGACGTTAAACTCCGGCATTCGCCCACGGGAGGCGTTAAACTCCGGCATTCGCCCACGGAAGGCGTTAAACTCCGGAATTTTGTCCACCTGGGAGGCAGATATATCCCAAAATTTATATTCACTTACTACAGGCTTTGAGTCCTGATATTCATATATTCGCCCACGGAAGGCGTCAAACTCCGGAATTTTGTCCACCTGGGAGGCAGATATATCCCAAAATTTATATTCACTTACTACAGGCTTTGAGTCCTGATATTCATATATTCGCCCACGGAAGGCGTTAAACTCCGGAATTTTGTCCACCTGGGAGGCAGATATATCCCAAAATTTATATTCACTTACTACAGGCTTTGAGTCCTGATATTCATATATTCGCCCACAGAAGGCGTTAAACTCCGGAATTTTGTCCACTTGGGAGGCAGATATATCCTAAAATTTATATTCGCTTACTACAGACTTTAAAACTTGATACTCATATATTCGCCCACGGAAGGCGTTAAACTCCGAGATTTGCCCACGGAAGGCGTTAAACTCCGGCATTCGCCTACGGAGGGCGTTAAACTCCGGAATCTGTCCCAAGGAGGCGTTATATCCTGAAAATTTTCATATTTGCCCCGAGAAGACGTTGTGTCCTAAAGTCTTTCCTGGACATACGCCAGTCCCGCTGGCATGCCATAAAAGGGTCGAAAATTTTCTTATCGCCCCGAGGAGGCGTTGTATCCTGAACCTCCCCTTGGCGTAAACTAGTCCCACCGACATGCCATAAAAGGATTGAAAAGTTCCTTTGCCCCGAGGAGGCGTTGTATCCTGAAATTTCTCACTACCGCCCCGAGGAGGCGTTATATCCTGAATTTTCCCTTGACATACTCCAGTCCCACTGGCATGCCATAAGGGGGTTGAAAAATTCTTTTGCCCCAAGGAGGCCTTGTAAACTAAAGTCTTCCCTGGGCATACGCCAGTCCCACTAGCATGCCCTAAAAGGGTTGAAAATTTTCCTATCGCCCCGAGGAGGCAATGTATCCTGGATCTTCCTTAGGCATACACCAGTCCCACTGGCATGCCATTAAGAGGTTGAAAATTCCCTTCGCCCTGGGGAGGCGTCATATTCTAAAATCTCTCCCCTAAATCATGGTCCCATCGACATAACCATATAGTCCCATGTGCTATAGTCCCATCGGCGTGCCGTAGGCGGTCGAATTCGCTCCAAGGAGATGTTATACCTTAAAATTGACCCTGATACACACTAGTCCCACTCGTGTGCCTTGGTGGCCTGGAAGTTCATATTCGCCTACAGGAGGTTTTATATCCTGGAAATTCATAATTCATATTCGCCTACAGGAGGCTTTATATCCTGTAAATTCATATTTCATATTCGCCTACAGGAGGCTTCATATCTTGGAAATTCATATTCGCCTACCGGAGGCTTTATATCTTGGAAATTCATAATTCATATTCGCCTACAGGAGGCTTTATATCCTGGAAATTCATAATCCATATTCGCCTACAGGAGGCTTTATATCCTGGAAACTCATATTCGCCTACAGGAGGCTTTATATCCAGGAAATTCATATTCGCCTACAGGAGGCTTTATATCCTGGAAATTCATAATTCATATTTGCCTACAGGAGGCTTTATATCCTGGAAATTCATATTCGCCTACAGGAGGCATTATATCCTGGAAATTCATATTTCGTATTCGCCTACAGGAGGCATCATATCCTGGAAATTCATATTTCATATTCGCCCACAGGAGGTTTTATATCCTGTAAACTCATATTCGCCTACAGGAAGCTTTATGTCCTGGAAATTCATATTCGCCTACAGGAGGCTTTGAATCCTAGGATTCATATTTCGCCTACGGGAGGCTTTGAATCTCGGAGTTCATATTTCGCCTACGGGAGGCTTTGAATCTCGGAGTTCATATTTCGCCTACGGGAGGCTTTGAATCTCGGAGTTCATATTCCGCCCACGAGAGGCTTTAAATCTCGGAATTCATATTCGCCTACGGGAGACATTAAACCCCGAAATTCGCCTCTGGGGGGCATTGTGTCTCAAAATACTTGGTCTTCGGGAGCCGTTGTATCCCAAATCCACGGCTACCTAAAGCCCCCGTTTCTCGAAAACTACATATATATTTCTTATCGGCTCACAGGGAGGCCTCAGTTCCCTACATATATATTCTTATCGGTTCTCAGGGAAGACTCAATTCCCTACATATATTTCTTATCGGCTCACAGGGAGGCCTCAGTTCCCTACATATACTTCTTATCGGTTCTCAGAGAAGACTCAATTCCCTACATATATTTCTTATCGGCTCACAGGGAGGCCTCAGTTCCCTACATATACTTCTTATCGGTTCTCAGGGAAGACTCAGTTCCCTACATATATAATTCATTATCGGTTCTCAGGGAAGACTCAATTCCCTACATATATTTCTTATCGGCTCACAGGGAAGCCTCAGTTCCCTACATATACTTCTTATCGGTTCTCAGGGAAGACTCAGTTCCCTACATATATATTCTTATCGGTTCTCAGGGAAGACTCAGTTCCCTACATATATATTCTTATCGGCTCTCAGGGAAGACTCAGTTCCCTACATATACTTCTTATCGGTTCTCAGGGAAGACTCAGTTCCCTACATATATATTCTTATCGGTTCTCAGGGAAGACTCAGTTCCCTACATATATATTCTTATCGGTTCTCAGGGAAGACTCAATTCCCTACATATATATTCTTATCGGTTCTCAGGGAAGACTCAGTTCCCTACATATACTTCTTATCGGTTCTCAGGGAAGACTCAGTTCCCTACATATATATTCTTATCGGTTCTCAGGGAAGACTCAATTCCCTACATATATATTCTTATCGGTTCTCAGGGAAGACTCAGTTCCCTACATATACTTCTTATCGGTTCTCAGGGAAGACTTAGTTCCCTACATATATTTCTGAGCGGTTCTCAGGGAAACCGTAATTCTCTACCGAAAAAAAATAATAATAATAATAATAAAAGGAGCTTAAAAATGAGGTGCTCCGACGGACTTAATCGATCTCATCCTCAAAGGGGTCGGTTAAGGGTAAAAATGTCTTATACCCAGCTAAGGTGAAAATCCGAAAGGGCACCTTAGGCAAAATCGGGTAACCCCGCTGTGTGAAAACCCGCAAGGGCGCACAGGCAAAAATAAGAGGGGGCTAATACTGGTGAAAACCTGAAAAGGCGCTGGTATTAGTTTTAAATAAAATAAAATAAAAAGAAGAAGAAAGGAGCTTAAAAATGAGGTGCTCCGACGGACTTAATCGATCTCATCCTCAAAGGGGTCGGTTAAGGGTAAAAATGTCTTATACCCAGCTAAGGTGAAAACCCGAAAGGGCACCTTAGGCAAAATCGGGTAACCCCGCTATGTGAAAACCCGCAAGGGCGCACAGGCAAAAATAAGAGGGGACTAATACTGGTGAAAACCTGAAAAGGCGCTAGTATTAGTTATAAAAAAAAAATAAAAAAATAAAAAGAAAAAAAGGGGGGAGAGAAAGAAAGAGAGAATACATGCGACATATAATAAATGGACCGTACCACTCAAACTTGGCATTTATCCTCAGGAGAATATTTGTGATACACTGGAACAATGTCGGAGTTTGAGATGAACATGCGGGATAGTTCGAGTTCTTCAGCAAATGGAAAACTTCAATCCTTTTGAAGAAATTCGACTCCATCTCCAGAATATCAGTCGAAGCGATGTTCGATGGCCGCCACGAAATGGGAATTCTCCCTCCAGTGGAGCTTCAGGAACATTTGCATTCTGACGAGGAGCGGCAATATGGGCGTCCGCGGTACCAGAAAGGACGATATCCTTCTGATGTTGGAGCATAGGAGTCTCCGCAGCTCGAGCTGTACAGTCTGCCTCGATAGTTTCAGTCTCGGCTCGCTTTGGCAAAGAGTTACTCGACAAGTAGCAGGAATGGGATATCGTCCTCCCCATGCCCTGCCATAGGAGGAACTCACATGAGGGTCATGAAGACAAAGACAGCAAGCTACAAAAAGATAGAGAAATAAAATCAGCGCCAGAGAGCTACAATAAAAGTCTCGAAAAGCAAAAATCGACCAAGTCCTAATAAAGTCATGGGACAAAGTCAAATTGCTATGAACCAGATATTAGGCCAGTCCAGAACGCTTCGTGCGGAGCTCCTGGAAATGCCAATATAAGGTACTGATACCCCAAGATAGAGCAAATGTCGGAAGAATTAAACGACTCGTCTGTGTGTTCTTAAGGAGTCTCCATGTCGTGAAGGCCAAGAGATCTCCGAGAATCCAAGTAAACGTCGAAAGATTCAAGCGTCATCAACTCTCGTAGAACCTCCAAGTCGCGAAGGCCAAGAGGATTCCCATAATCAGAGGGGTAGACGCTTTCAAATAAATTCAGAAAGTCGAAAAGTTATGAAAACAGGACTTCCTGGGCATAGTTTGAGGTGTCTAAGTACCAAAATTGAGGGTCATCGGGACCCAGACAAGCTCAGATGGAGCATATGCATAGCAAGCCAAAGCAATGTATCGCCTGGCGTATATGAGACAGCGGGTGGCTTCCCCCAATAGCCGTAAATACATAAGGCGAGAAACGGGAATTCACCAAGACAATACCGGCATGCCGCATTTGAGAATTCCTCAAGCATACAAAATGATGATTCTTGTAGCCGAATGGGACACGGGACATGCACCGTCGTCTTCACCTCCGGCACATGTCCCGTGGGGGGCATTTGTTGGAACCTTTTTTTAAACAAAAAAAAAGGGGCAAAAGGGAGGGGGAGAAGCCCCCCCCCCCCCCCCCCCACCGGTTGGGGAACCCCCCCCCCCCCACCGGTTCCAAGAGGGAAACCGGTGGGGGGGGAAGAGAGGCTCCCTCCCTCTCTTTCTCCTTTAAAAATTCAGAGAGGGGGGGGGGGAGTTAATTAAAAAGAGGGGAGTTAAATGGGGGATCTTAACCCCATTCACATGGGTTGAGAATCCCATGCAGAAACCTTCTTAAACCCCCATCCTAAAACCCCCTTTCACACTTGGCCAAAGTCTGAAATCAAGGGGCTAAACCTCTTTCACACTTAGCCAAAACCCAAAATCTGGCCCAAAGCTCATTAAGAGCCAAAAAAGATGGGAAAAGAGGAGCATGGGGAGGGGAGAACCCCCCCCCACCGGTTGCCCAAAACCGGTGGGGGAGACCCCCCACCGGTTCCCAACCGGTGGGGGGTCCAACCGGTGGCCATCCCCCCATCGGTTGGAACCGGTGGGGGTGCCCACTTCCCCCCTCTCTCTCTTTTATTTGCTCTCTCTCTCTCACTCCTTGGCCACCTATTGGCTATTGGAAAATAAAAAAATAAAGAGAGGGAGGAGAGATAGTGGAACCGGTGGCACCCCCCCACCTTGGTTCATCCCGGTGGCACCCCCCACCGGTTAAGGCTTTGAAGCCTATAAATACCCCCCAAGAGGTAAGAAGAAGCCCCATGCCCATTTGGCCCAAAATTTCCTAAGGGAAACTCTGCCAGTTTGAAGACCAAATCCGGTGCTCTTGCCCGGGTTTGCTGCGATTTGGAGGAGATATTTTCTTGGAGGACTCTCTTCCTAAGGTTTATTCCTAAGGGGAAGCTCTGCCAAATTTATGTTGTAAAATCACCGTCCTATAAGACGGGATTATGCCGAAATAATGAATGAATGCTACTATTTGTTCTTTGAGCATATGTGTGTGCATGTGTGTTCATGAACCTACTATTTAAGTAACACTATGTTACTATATTTTCATATGCAAAATAATTAATTTTATAACTAATTAAAATACATAAAACATATAATTAAATATTCTAAAATATCATTGGCCTCATCCCATACATAACTAATCTTAGATTCATAATTAAAACTTAATAATGAAACATTGAGACATAAAATAATATCTTAAGTTAAAAAATGACTTAAATACTCCACATACTTAATTAATTAATAAAATCTGCGAAAATTATCTAAAATTAATAAAACAAATATAAAAATCAGAAAAATTCTGTGAAAATCAGTAATACTCAGTAAAAATCAGAAAACAAAATCTGGAAATTACATAAATCCAAAATATAACTTAAATATCCTTCATATACCTAATTAATTAATAAAAATCAGTAAAATTAATAAAAAAATCAGTAAAATTCAGTAAAAAACAGAGAACCAAATCTGAAAATATATAAAATTCTGAAATGACTAAAATGCCCCTAGAGCTTAACACAAATTACAAAAATACCCTCATACATGTTAAAAATCTGTAAAAATCACAGAAAATTCTTAAAAATATCAAAAATCTCTCGTATGTCCAAAATACCCTCCAAACCTTAATAAGATGGGTAAAATTACCAAAATACCATCAATATGATAAAAATAAATAAAAATCTCAGAAAAATATAAAAATAGACTTTAAGTCTAAAAATTCAATTTGGGCAAAATTACCAAAATACCCTTACAATCCAAACACACTTGAAATAACTCTAAAATACCTCCTAAGGTTTTGAAACCTTCTTAAATCATTAAAACTCATTTCATACACTTAAAATAACCATAATCTCCTTATACCCTCCAAATTGGCATAATTACAAAAATACCCTTATGGGTCTAAAATACTTGGAATCAATCCAGAATACTTGGAGTCAATCCAATATACTTGGAATTAATCCAGATAGCTTGGAATCAATCCAAAATCATATAAACACATCCTAAACCTGGGTGAAGCCAAGAGTTTAACCTAAAATATATCTTCATATGCATGTGCTGCCTGTAGTAGTAGTGTTGCATGTTATAAGGGCATCATACGGACGGTTAATCAAGGGTTGTCGAGCAGTCGCTCAGCGTAATTAACACTGACTGAGGTCAGTGGAGAGAGGTCATATACTCGAATCTTCGCTTGATTCGAAGTCCCGGATTCCCTGAGGGCTAATCCCAAGCTCTCATAGTCCGATAAAATATAAAACCGACCTATAATTCTCTAGATAAACAAAAAAATGGATTTCCGAATAATCCGACATAGGAGAGATGCGTCTAGGTCAGGTCCCGAACGAAGGTTTTAGAAAAAAACCCTCGCAAACAGCTCCCTACCTCTACAGGTAACACCTGGGAGGAAAGGAGGGGGAGAGGGAGAGGGACTCCCGAGAGAGGAGGAGGAGGAGGAGGAGAAGAAGAAAGCAAGGAGGTGAGGTAGCAGCAAGAGGCAATGATTAAGACGATGATGGTTACAACCATAGAAACCCTTGACAACTAAGGGTTAAGACTATGATTAGCTACATAGTTAAAGATTACAACTTTATGACTCATGAATACAAATCTTTTATGGATGTCAAAGTTTCTCGTATAATTTTCGTATAAAGTATGATAAAAAGTGACATCACTTCATTAGTGAGAGAGACCCACATAACCTATACGTTGGGGATAGGGGACACCAAGTAAACTCCCTATAATTAGTACCATTGCCGGGACACAAAGTATGCCTTCCTTATGTGATCTAGAATCCAAACTTCGGGCATGACCAATTAAGCAGTGGGTGGAGACACTTGAGTCCACTCATATTTGTCCCAAGTTAGCCTTGATGAAGTTTTAGAAGAAGAGAAGATAAGAAAATGAAGAGAGGAAGAAAACAGGATGAGAGGGGATAACCACAGCCATGCGTGGCCTGCAGCTCCTCCTCCCTCCTATTTTATTACTAGGGCAGTCGAAAAAAAATATTACAGGGACTAACACACCCCTTATAACTGGGGCAAATAACAAACAACTACCCTCATAGGGATGTCAACGGTAACCGATTATCTGATTATCCGCACTGTTTGTTAGCTTAACGGACGGTTTGCGGATAGTGTTTTATAACCCGCAAAGCTAACGGACACGACATGGATAAACCGTTTATTTAACGAATATGGAAACGGATAGACTCACTACCGAAACTGCTATTCCACCCGACCCGTTTGATTTAAAAATTATATAAACTAGGATCCTTGGATTTGAATCTAACGGCAAATATTCTTCCTTTGGTTTTAACTTAACCTATCTCCCGTAGTGCCCCCGAGGCAAGCCCTCCCCCTTCCTCACCTCTCCATTCTCCAATCTCCCAATCCCAGACGCAGTACGCAGAGCCGCAGCTCCCAGCCTCCCACTCCCAGTCACCCCCTTCATTCCTCTCCTCCCCCTTCTCCTTTCTCCTCTCTCTGCTTCGTGAAATCTAATTTGTTCCTCTTCCCTCTTCTTCTTTCTCCTGTCCTCTCTCTGATCTGATCCAGGGGAGCTATGGAGCAGGTCTTCCATCACGGCGGCGTGTGAATGAAAACCCACATCCACAGATCTATTAGCCAAGGGCCAGACCAGCGACCCGCCCAAGAAGGCAAGAAGGGCTCAAGGGCATAGGCAGGAGGCGGGGCGAGAGAGGCAGCGACAACCGAAGCCCCCGCCGGAGTAGCCACAACCTCAGCCATGGCAGGACGATATGGGCACAGGCAGGTGAGGGTCTACAAGCACGGGGGCTGGTGGCAACCGGCAGGCCAGGTACGATGAGTGGGAGTCGGAGGAGGAACCCAACGCGGGGGCGGAGGAAAACCCGGAACCCGAGCCAGAGCCGGAGCCGCCCCCCGGGCAGGCGCCGAAGCAGCAGCTTCACGGCGAGCCCTCCAGTTGAGCTTCTAAGGACGGGGAGGGACGAGGAGGGTTAGTGGCTTCTGTTCTTTTCTTCTTCTTCTTCTAACCATTCTTCCTTTGACTTGATCTGTTCCAGCCACTAGCTTCATCCTGAAGAAGAGCCTCCGGCGGGCTGGCTCCTCCGACGCACGCACAGGTAAGTTTTCTTCTTCTTTATTTTTCCTCTTTTTTTGGGTTTTAGCCCGCGCCATCGTTGTTGGTTGCTATTGTTTGCCACTGAGAAGCTTTGGTTCCATCGCAGCGGCAGTGAAGCTGTGAACGAGCACCGTCGTTTCTTGATCTTTAAGCCAAGGCCATTTGCAGATCAATAGATCCCCAAGCCGACGTCGTCCACAAAGCATCCACGACCTCAACTTCAACGAGCACTGGCGGTGGAGTGGCTTCCTCTTCTATGTTCTTCCTCTCACTTTTCCCCTCTTGTGAGAAGCCCTAAAGACAGTATCAATAGAAGCAGATAGCATCACAGTGAGTAAGCATTCCTTCCTTTTTGATAAGGAATCAACATTTTAATTTATCATTTGATATCTTGTTGATACATATTTTATGTTATTCGACTAGTATGTCTGAATCTGTGGAGATGAATGCCTCTAATAATGCTGAGAAAGAAAGTGTGGCCGACAAAAGCAGTGTCCCAAACCAAGATACAACCTCTTACTCCAAAACCGAGGCAATTAAGATCACTTGTGTGGCTAAATATGACCAAAGAGAAAAAGGAGGATGGAAATTGGGCTGCCACATGTAGTCATTGCAAGAAGAAAATGTGTGCAAATAGTTCAAATGGAACCACACACTTGAAGATCATTTGAAGTATTGTGCAACTTATCAACGTTCTCTAAGGAACAAGCCTGACGTTGGACAACTACTTCTCAACGTAAGTGAAAAGAAAAGCAATGGAAATAGTTCGGTTGAGATTTTCATGTTTGATCAAGACAGCAATAGACAAGACCTAGCTAGCATGATTATTCTCCATGAATATCCATTTGCAATTGTGGATCACATTGGTTTTAGGACTTTCGTTAGAAACCTTCAACCAAAATTTCAACTTGTGCCTCATAATACAATTCAAGCAGATTTCTTGAAGATATATGAGAATGAGAGGTCAAAGATATATGAGAAGCTGAAAACAAACAATTCTCGAGTTAGTCTCACTACTGACATGTGGACGACCATTGGAAATGTTGGTTATTTATGTCTAACCACTCATTTTATTGATGAGAATTGGAAACTTCATAAGAAAGTTTTGAATTTTGAGTATGTTAACTCTCCACATGATGCCGATGAGTTGACAAAAGTCATCAAGGAAAAGGTGTATGATTGGCACATTGATCAGAAGATATTTAGTCTTGTGTTAGATAATGCTTCAACAAATGATGCAGTTGTGAATCAGCTGCTCTTGAATTCTCATTTGAAGTCAAATCTTGTAGCAAACGTTTTTTTTTTTTTTCATTTATGTTGTAGTGCACATGAAAGTGAATGAAATGAGTGATGTGGTTGGTAGAATACGTGATAGTGTGAGATTTTGGAGAAAATCAGAAGGAAGAAAAGAAATTTTGTGCAGCTCAGCTTGGAGCTCCAAATAAGGCACTTGATTGCCCTACTAGGTGGAATTCTACTTTTTTGATGCTTCAGACTGCTATAGAATTCAACAAAGCTGTTTTCTCTCGCTTATGTGGACTAGATAGGGCATATAAATCTGCACCAACACCCACAGATTGGGAGTGTGTGAAAAAATTAATTGCTTGCTTGACCTTGTTTGATGAAGCAAGTGTAAGACTCTCAGGCACCAAGTATCCTACTAGCAATGTTGCATTTGTTGATATATGTTCTATTCATATATCATTGAATGCATTATGTAATAGTGATAGTCATCTTATGATATCACAATCGAATAAAGATCGGCTAGATGAATGCTATCCCCGGCGGGGGATACAGATATTTTATTGACATAGGAATAGCTGCTACCTTGTCTACTATTCAGGGATTCAATTTGGAACTATTATATGTCTAAGGTCCAATATTGAAATCATTTCAAAGGTTTTGCCTTACTTTGTCCGTGTCAACAAACAATTCGAATGGATTACATTACCTTCTTGAATTAGATCGGGTTACGGCAAGTCTTGGAAATTGATCTTCTTGAGTGGCCTAGGTGTTAGTATCAGTAGGGTCCAATTCCTGGCTCTCATTGGGACTTCGATGGTGAATTAGATAAATGGTCGAGACTCCTTAACAGCCCTATGGCCTTTCGTTGGATTTCCTTGTTCCATCGCTTTGAAAATGATTCAGAAGTTTGAAAAATACTGGGGCAAGCCTAATGTTTTGCTGGCACTAGGTTGCATTTTGGATCCTAGGTTTAAGATGAAGACAGTTGAATTTTTTATTCGGGAGATTTTTGTTGATGCTAATCAAGGGGAGATGCATATTAACAATGTTAAGAGTGCACTTTTGAATGTTTACAATGAATATGCTTTGCTTCACACTTCAAGGACTTGTTCTTTATCTGCAAATGCAAGTAACAGTGGTTCCTCTAGTGCTGAAATCGTGCATAATAGGACAACTATGTCAAGAAGATGCCTTCATTATCTTTTGTTCGTAGGGGACTTGATCAGTATCTAAGCTTTTATGGTTCAACCTAAGAGATCTGACTTAGACTTGTATTTGGAAGAACCGGTTAAGAAAGTTGATGATGAAGATTTGAAATTTTGTCTTGGCGGAAGATAAATGCAGGACGATATCCTATTCTCTCTTTGATGGCACGTGACATTTTGGCTATTCCTGTAACTACAGTTGCTTCAGAGAGTGCTTTCAGCACAGGTGATTGATGAATATCAAAGTCCTTTAGATTCTAAGACTGTCCAAGCTTTATTGTGTTCACAAGATTGGTTGAAAGATGATGTACTTGATCAAGGTAATTCATTGCTCTATATTATTTTTTGTCGTCGACTATTCTGTTTGTCACATTTGCTAATATTCATTTGTATTCTAATCTTCAACAGAGGATGGTCTTTCCACACTTTTTTCAAGTGTGGATTTGAACGAAATCATGGAATGTCTTCAACAAAGTGAACTTCAAGATGACGCCGATGCACAATGTAATTATCATTTCTATCTCTTGGATGGTAAAACTCTTCTTACATTGAAATATTTATATGAAAAAGTTTCTGTTTTCAGTTCTCAATTTTATTTTATTTTATTTTTGGTTTTCGTGATAGTTATATTCAATTCATGTGGAAGGGATGGCAAGATCGTGGGATTGATGACAAAGAATGTCGCTGATTTATATCATCTTATGATTTTTCTTGTTTTTGTCCTTGGGGATAGTAGACTTCCAAATGGGAACATTATTTTAGTCTGATTTGGTTGTATTGTACCGTTATTTTTGTTATGTTTTTAATAGGACAAGTTTACAATTTTGTCACTTTTAAGGAATGATTCAGTTTTGTGTTTATATTTAGGTTTGAACGGCACAGTTCATTGGTTATTTGTACTTCAAATAGACTTTGTATAACCTCTCAATTTAACCGGTAACTATCCAGTAGTATACCGAAAACTGCTTCTATCCGCATATAAAAATGCGGATTCAGATAGTATGTTACACCTTCTGAAAGGCGGATAAGGAAATGGACAGTCCACTATCCACACCGCATTCAACCCGTTGACATCCCTATACCCTCATAACACTTAACACAAAAAAATAAAAATAAGGACCAAACTACCCTTATCCTTGACTGTGGCTACACTCCCCCTCAAGATGAGTGTGGATGTCAAGCATGCGACTCAGCTTGCTTAAGCAGAGATCAAACTGAACAGCAGATTGTCCTTTTGTGAAGATATTTGCAATTTGATCTTAGGATTTGGCATATGGTAGACAAATTTCCTCAGAGTCAAGCTTCTCTCTGATGAAGTGGCGGTCGATCTCTATATGTTTAGGCGATCATGCTAGACAAGATTATTTGCAATGTTAATTGCAGCTTTGTTATCACAATAGAGCTTCATAGTAAACATACCCGAATACCAAGGTCTATTAGGAATAGCTTCAACCAAATCACCTCTATAACACAGTTTGTCATAGCATCATAGCTCTATATTCTACTTCAACACTAGACCTTGCACAAACTGACCATTTCTTGCTCCTCCAGCAACAAGGTTGCCCCCCAGGAACAAACAATAATAACAAGTAGTGGATCTTCTATCATCTTCGGAACCTACCCAATCAGCATCAGAATAGCTTTCAACCACTAACTTGTCGCACTTAGAAAACAAAAGTCTCTTCCTTGGATAGGACTTAATGTACCAAAGTATCCTTTCAACCGCCTTTATATGAGATACGCTGGGTGCATGCATATATTGGCTGCCCATACTAACAACATAAGTCAAGTACGGACAAGTAAATCCAAGATAAAGTAGGCGACCCACCAATCTCCGATATTTTCCTTTTTCTTAATCTGATAAGAGATAACAATCAGTCTCACTTAGACCATGGTTTGTTTCAATAGGAGTTTCTATTGGTTTACAACCCAACTTCCCTGTCTCTTCCAACAAATCTAGAGCATACTTCCTTTGACAAGTATATATACCTCTCTTGGATCGGACGACTTCAATGCCAAGAAAGTACTTGAGCTCTCCCAAGTCTTTAATATCCAAGACCCGTGCATGATCTTGTTTCAATTTTTCAATTTCTTATACATTATCACCTGTGATTATCATATCATCCACATAGACCAATAGTATAACCACTTTTCTATCCTGCCATTTTGTAAAAAGTGTGGCCAGAGTTGCCTTGAGAATAATGAGAACTGAGCATAGCTTTGCGGAAGTGATCGAACCATGCCCTAAGTGATTGTTTCAGCCCATAAAGAGCTTTATTAAGATTACACACTCTCCCCCTTACATCAAGTCCTGAAGGAGGCTGCATATATACTTCCTCCTACAAAAGTCTCAGAGTAATCAATTCCATAGGTCTGTATAAACCCCCGAACAACTAGCCAAGCCTTGTACCTCTCAATGGACCTATCTGCATGGAACTTGATAGTGTAGACCTACTTGGAACCAATGAAACTATGTCCTTTGGGCAGATCCACCAAATCTCAGGTACCATTTGTGTGAAGGGCTGCTAATTCTTCATTCATTGCTTGTACCCACTTGGGATCTTTGACTACTTCAAAGTAGGAATGAGGTATGTAATAAGAAGAAATGGTAATAAAAAAGGAATAATAACAAGTGATAACCGGGAGTAAGAAATAAAACGAGAAATAAGGTGTTCAGTACAAGCTCTGGAACCCTTCGTAAGTGCAATGGGAAGGCCAGAGTCAGAAGTAGGCTTACCAGAGAGAGTACCTATGGGCACAACAGCTCTTGAGAGTGGCGGCTCAGTGGAGGAGACTATCTTGTGACAAGTGCCCCAGGAATTCGAGAATACTATTATATGGGAGAATCAGTCTGAGTTGTAGCAACATCAACTAGCTTAGAAGACACAAGAGCAACTGGGGACACTAAGGGCAAAGGGAGAGAGAGGAGGGAACCGGTTGGGGGGGGGGGGGGGGGGGGGGCACTCCCCCATTTCAAAATTCAAAAAAAGAAAAAAAAAGAGAGAGAGAGAGAGAAAAGAGGAGGGATTAATAGGTGAATTAATTAGCTTTTTGCTGCCCCCATAGTTAGTGGAGCCTCCACTAATCCCTAATTAACTCATGATTGGAAAAAGAACCCATCCCCATTCACACTTGGTCAAATAAGTGAAAAGATGAGGAATTAATGAGGAGCCCTCATTTATTGGAGAAAATGGGAGGGAAAAGAAAAAATGGGGAGGGAAGCACCCCACCGGTTGCCCAAAACTGGTGGGGGGACCCCCCACCTATTCCCAACCGATTGGGGGGGGGGGGGGGCATCGGGCCCTCCCACTTTCTCTCGGTCTCCTCCCTTCTCTCCCCTCTATTCCCTCCCAAGAGAATTCCGGTGGCACCCCCCACCTCAAAAAATTGGAGGTGGGTACCCCCACCGGACATGGCCTCCAGGGCCTATAAATAAGGGCCTAATGGAAGCCCAAAGGACAGACCTTGCACCTCGCATGCCTCTTTGACCCAAAAATTCCTAGAGGAAGTGCAGCCATTTTGAAGACCGAACCTGGTGCTTTCGCACAAGTTCAAGGCATGTGTGGAGGAGGCTTCATTTCTAGGTTTTCCTAGGAGAAGTTCTATCGAATTCTTGTTGTAAATCGTCCTTTTATAAGACGGGACTATGCCGAAATAATGAAATATCAATGTCTTTATGTATATATGTGTATGTGTGTTCATGAATCTATTAATTAAGTAACATAATATATTTTTACACAGGTAATCGATTAGTTTATTAATTAGTTTAATAACTAATTAAAATACATAAATATATAATTAAATATTCTAATCACCCTTGGCCTGACCTCTACGTATAACTAAACCTAGATTAATAATTAAATCTTAACAATGAAACATGGATATCTAAAACAATATACTTAAGTTATAGAATGACTTAAATACCCCTCACACTTAATTAATTTAAAATCTGTGGTAATTAACAAAAAAATAGTAAAATAAATATAAAACAAAACCAGAAAAATTCAGTAAAAGCCAGTAAAATTCAGTAAACTAAATCCGAAAATACATACTCAAAAAATGACTTAAATATCCTTCACATACCTAACTAGTTAATAAAAATCAGTAAAATTAACACAAAAAACAGTAAAATTCAGTAGAAACCAGTGAAAAACAGAAAATCAAATCTGAAAACATATAAATTTCCAGAAATGACCAAAATACCCCTCAAAACTTGGCAAAATTACAAAAATACCCTCACCGACAATAAAAATCTGTAAAAATCATCAAACCTTCAAACCTTAAAAAGAAGGTAAAATTACCAAAATACCTTCAATGTGATAAAAACAACTAAAAATTCCAGAAAATATAAAAAAAAATATAAGGATAGACTTTAAGTCTAGAAATCCGATTTGGTATAAAATTACTAAAATACCCTTATAACCCAAATATGTTTAAAATGATCCTAAAATGCCTCCTAAGGTTTTCAAATTTCCTTGAAATGCTAAAATCTATCCCACAAATCTGAAAGTGACCATAATGACCCTAATGTAACATAATTACAGAAATACCCATGTGGGTCTTGAACGCTTGGAATTAATCCTAAATGGCCGGAAATCAATCCCAAAACATTTAAAATGAATCCTTGCTCTTAAGGGTTTGTTCTAACACCTTGGAACAAATCCATAAACTCTAAAATATTGGAATAAATCCAAAAATACTCTAAAACAGTGGAATGAATCCAAACACTCTAAAAGACTTGGGTGAGGCCAAGGACTTAAAAGTTGATTTCACTTGCATGTATGTCGCGTGGTAGTATAGGTGGTTCAAAGGGCATCCCTCGGACGGTTAATCAAGGGTTTTTGAGCGGTTGCTCGACGTAATTAACACTGACTAAGGTCAGTGGAGAGAGGTCATATACTCGGATCTTCACCTGATCCGAAGTCCCGGACTCCTTGGGGGCTAATTCCAAGCTCGTAAAACCGGCCTACATTTCTCCAAATAAGACAAACAAATAAATCAATAAACAAAGAATATGATAGGAGAGATAGCTAGGCCCCAGGTTCGAAACAGATGGCACGCTCGATGGGACCTCTCTTTCCCTTCATCTCTTCGTCCGTTGATGCCCTCACTATACCCATATCCTAACTTCATCATGTCTTATGCAGGTGCGGTTAAAAGCAAGAACAACAATGGCCGCAAAAGTGACTTACGGCCTGCACGTGGTGGCCAAGGTTCAAAAACTCGGCTCGGATCGGCACGGATCGGCCGAGTCGGACAGGTTTTGGGCCGACCGTGCCGATCCCGAGTAACCTGGCCGAGTCCAGGACTCGGATCGGCCGGTCCGAGCCGGATCGGGCGATCCGGGACCGGATCGGGCCGGGTCGGCTCGGATCGGCCCGACCCGGCCCCCAACGGCTAGTTTGACTAGCCGTTGGGGGTCAAACTAGCCGTTGTTGGCCGTTCCCAAACTGCCAGCAACGGCTAGTTTGGGCCTTGGGGGTCTATTTAAACCCCCCCAAGGCCCTCCTAAGGCTCTACAATTGCCCTTTGAGCCTCCTAACATTCTTGCTCTCTCTCTCTCATAGAATTCTCTCTCCATCTCTCCCACGAGGTCACTTCTAGTCTACTACAAGCTCCGCAGTCTCTCATCTTCTTGTGCTGTGAAGGAATGGCATCTCAAGGTGCTGCTGAGCGGTCATCTGGGAATCCTCCTAGTGCTGATCCTGCTTGGGGTCATTGCACACCGGTGGACATGAGCCAAAGAAAGGTACAATGCAAATATTGCAACCGGGTTGTCTCTGGCGGGGTCTACCGATTCAAACAACATCTTGCTGGAATAAAAGGTGAAGTTGCAGCATGTGCTCGAGTTCCTTCAGAGGTTAGGATCCAATTTCGAACTTACATGAAGGAGAAGGAATCAAGCAAAGCAAGTACTGCCAGAAGAAGACAGGAAATTCGAGAGGAATTGACTGAACCAGCGCGAAGGTCTGATGCTGGAGTCCGGCTTGGTGGAAGTAATCAACCTATAAATGTTGATGATTGGGATACAAGTAAGTTTCTTATTTAACTTATTTTCATGTTCTTCATTTAACGTTTTCAGACAAATAGTTATAGTAGATTAATTTTTTTTCTTTTACATTTAAAGCTGAATTGCGACGTGCAATGGAAGCAAGCCGGCGGTCCTTTGCAGATGAGGACTTATTTCGGCACACTGGAAGATATGGAGGACAAGGAAGTGGCTCCACACCTTCTGCACAAGGGAGCACTAGCGCCGGCATGAGCACTAATGTATGCGAGGAGCTGCCTCAGGAGTTCACTAGAGCTGGAGATCCTAGAGTAGGTCCAATAGATCCCTTGCTCACCAAGAAGAGGGATAAACAACCTTCTATTAGTGCTGCATTCAAGAACTTAAAACTTTGTAAGGAGAAGATAGGGAGAGCTACATCTAGGTGGTTTTTCTATAACAGTATCCCTGCTAATGCGGCCAAGGGGCCATATTATGAGTCCATGATCGAGACCATACAAGAAGTTGGCAAAGGGGTTGAGGGACCTTCTCCATATGAGATATACAACAAGTACTTGGATATGGAAGTTGATGACATCCGAACATACATTAAATCATTTGAAAGGATCTGGGATGAGTATGGATGCACTTTAATGTGCGATGGATGGACAGGTACATAAATCTTATATTCAGTTTCTTATCTTATCTTCATTTTTTCTTAATCAGAATGGGTCTCTTTCTGATTTCTTATCACGTTTGGAATTTTACAGGGATAACAAGAAGAAGTATGATCAACTTCTTAATTTACTGTAAAGCTGGAACCGTATTTTGGAAGTCCATTGATGCATCTGGAAAAATAAAGAATGCCCAGTACCTGTGTGAATTAATGGATCAAATGGTGGAAGAAGTGGGCGAAAAAAAGATTGTCCAAGTCGTTACGGACAATGCAGCGGCGTTCAAATTAACTGGACAAATGTTGATGCAGAAGAGAGAACATTTATACTGGGTTCCCTGTTCTGCTCATTGTATTGACTTGATGTTGGAAGACATTTGCTCTAATCCGATGGTAGATGGAGTGGTCAAGAGTGGTCGATTTATCACCACATTCATCTACAATCACAACAACATTCTGGATATCATGCGCACACATACTCATGGAAGAGAGTTGCTTCGTCCAGGAGCCACCAGGTTTGCATCTCAATATATCTCTCTAGATAGTTTAAGTCAACAAAAGAACAACTTGATTAGGATGGTGGCATCGGAAGATTGGGAGAATCACATATCGCGGCATGTACCAACTAAGGTCAGAGAGAAAGGTAAGAAAGTGGCTGATCTAATTCAGTCTAGACCCTTCTGGAGGGGGGTGCAAGCGGTGTTAAATGTTGTAGAACCGCTTGTCCGTGTCTTGCGATCTTGTGATGGAGAAAGAAGATCGGATATGGGTTTTTTATATGAAGCTATGGACAGAGCTAAGGAGCTCATTCAACTGAACAACCCAACAACCTTTGTGAAGTGGTGGGACATAATAGACAGACGTTGGGAACACACTTTACATCACGATCTTCATGCAGCTGGTAAGCTACTAACTTTCTATATGTATTATTTGTATACACATTTTTCTTAAGTAATAACTAACTTCGACTTATTTATTTAGGTTATTTTTTCAACCCTCAGTACATGTTTAGAACTGATGGGAAGAAGGATAGCTATGATAGTTGTTCGGAAGTGTTGATGGGGGCTAAGTCTGTTATTAAGCGTATGCTTGCAGATGAGGACAGAGCAATATTGGCATGCAAGCAAATGCATGATTACAGAATGATGTTATACCACTTTGGGACAAGTACTGCTCAAAGAGCTGCCAAAATTTTGAGTCCAGGTTTGAAAATTATTAACTAGATGTTCTACTTAAATTTTAATTATAGCTTGCACATTGTTGACATGGCCAATTTTCTATTTACAGCTGACTGGTGGCTAGATCATGGAAAAACATATGGGTATGAAGATCTAGCCTATGTTGCAATTCGGGTCTTAAGTCAAACAACCTCTTCATCAGGCTGTGAGAGAAACTGGAGCACCTTTGGCTTGATTCACACCAAGCAAAGGAACAGATTGAAGTCGAGCCGTCTAGAGAAGCTAGTATTCTGTCATTATAACATGAGGTTGAAGCTAAAGAATCTGGAGCTCATAAGGAACCTTCAAAGGCAGGAGAAAGAGAGAATTTCCGGACAAGCCACAGAGACGACACATGCAGAAGAACCCATAGACTTGGATGAGCTGTTCGAGGAGCAACATCCACTAAATGCATGGGTTGATGCAAGCACCTCAAATGAGCCTGAATTCAACCCAAATGATCGGGAATGGGCGGAAGGTGAGTTAGATAATGTTCCATTACTTACTGATTTTCAACCTCCTTCTCCAAAACGTCAGAAGAAGAGCAAAAAACAAGTACCAAGCAAAAGGAAGAGTGGTACTGGAATTCAAATTGCTGATCTGGAGACTATCGAGGAAGATGATGAAACGCCAGAACCAAGTGATGAGGTCCAATATTAAACCTCAAATGACTCGACATCAAAGACGAGCTCCGACAGTTCTGAGGATGGCGGAGATGCTACCAGTGCCCCAGCCCCAGCTCCACCAATTCAATTCACTGGAGAAGAAGAATTCACACATGCTACCCAAGATGAACATCATGGTAACAGAGGAGGACGTGAAGAATCTTCCATTCAAACATTCAGCAGATCAAGGAGGAAGGACAAAGGTAAAGCTCCTCAGGAATATCAGGAGCAACTATCAAATGCATCCTCTTGTGGATATAGTCAGCCTACTGGATATGTAGTTTACCCTCCTCAACATTCTGATACATCCGACTATTCAGGGGGTTGTCTAGAATATCCACAATTTTCAGTCATTTATACCAATACGGATGACTATAGCCGGTATGTGATGCAGTATGAACAATACTACCAGAGCTATATGTCATGGGCTGAGTATGTTAGCCATATGTTCATTCAGTATAATGTACGTTTGGAATAAATGTAAGTTCATAATCATATATGTAAGTTTATTCAAGGTTTTTTTGTCCAACAACATCTTATGTACTTCAAATCAATGTATTTCAACACAATTATGCATTAGACTTGTGTTTTATATTTTTTCCACATTTTTTCATATTTTTTTCTATTTTTTTCTGCTATCCGAACCAGCCGAGCCTGACTCAGCCAGGATCGGCCGGGATCGGACTGACTCGGATCGGAATCGGCCGATCCGATCGGTTTTGGACCGGCCGATCCGGGACCCGATCCCGGGTTTCTTAACCTTGGTGGTGGCAACCCACGCCAAATGTGGGCATCTCACCATCCCGATCAGCTACGGGGATTTCCATGCAGTTGTGGGGTCTCCTTACTTTTTGGGCGTCATCCCAGCACCGGAGTCCGCTCCAGAGAAGACGGAGAAGGGGCGCGCCTCCCACACCAAGAAAAACAACACCGATGGTCGACGACGGCTGGTCTTCACCACCAATACAATCAACATGTCTCCCGCCTCCTCGTCCAATAGGAGGCAAAGGCAGAAGAATGCACCACCAAGCCTGTCTAGGACGGAAAAAACAATACTCGTGAGAGACATGAACATCCATCTGGATAGCGGAGAGCCTATTATCCCCAAAACTCGACACATCCCGACGATTCTGGTCGGCAACCGGTTCGGGATCTTGCAAAAGGTTTGCCAGGAGGTGGCAACCTTCAAGAAGAAAAAGAGGACCCCAAAGGCCCTTACCCACCAGGAGCCAATAATCATGCCCCAGCCTGCCGTGCCTCGAGCGAAGGCAATACTACGCCCTGAGCCAGGGGTAACTTCAAAGAGGAGCAAAGCCTCCGCCTTAAAATGATGTGGGTGACTAAGGATGAAGTCTGCAAGATACAAAAGGTTAGGGCCACCCTAGCATAACAGCAGCCCCACAGACTACGGAGTCAGCTAGGCAGATAATTAATCCAACAACCTGGCCTCATTCTCAGCAGGGCCAGAAAAGAAAGGGTGCCTATAAGGAACAAGAACCTGTCCAGAAGCAGATATTTGTCTTTGAAAGGTTGGGCACTCTTGTTCGGCCAACCCAAAAGAAGAAAAGAACTACCAGGATGACAGAAGATGGCATCTGGATATATACATGTTATATCTCTAGCACTACAAATCGGCAGCCCTCTCAACCGGAGGAGCTAAATGATGTCGCCAGTCTGGCGCAAAGAGGCAGCCAGTAACCC
The DNA here is from genome assembly GCA_030544215.1 of Zantedeschia hybrid cultivar. Classification (NCBI taxonomy): domain Eukaryota; kingdom Viridiplantae; phylum Streptophyta; class Magnoliopsida; order Alismatales; family Araceae; genus Zantedeschia; species Zantedeschia hybrid cultivar. The sequence continues at coordinate 61,290,131 of JARZZO010000004.1, forward strand.
GTCAAATGGAGCAAGCTATGCGCCTATTCGGCTGAGTAGGCCAGGGGGCAAAACCATCCCAAATCAACATCGGCGATATTGCTAGGGGAGCCAAGGAAGGTGCAACTAATGCCCAAGAACCCGAAGCCGCACAACAGTTGCAAGATCAAACCCAACCTCAGACCATAGAGGAAATACGGCAAGAAAATCAGCAACTAAAAGCCTTGTTATATGGCCTGATACAAAAGATGGAAGATCAGCAGAGGGTAGCCCCCACCCTTCTGGTAAATTTGCCTCCGCCAAGGGGCATTCCCGCGGCAATAAAACCTCATGCTATTGAGGTCAATTTCAGTCCTGAGGAAATTCAGAAAGATAGGGCCGAGGAGCCCAATCACAATGCTCAACAATCACATGCATCAGCCGAGGATGCAACGGCGTCGCAAAAGCATCACATTGAGCAAATTGTTGAGATCAAGATGGCCGAACAAGACGAAGGGATAAGCACGTTCGAATTGTACAAAGTGTCATTCTCAGTCCATCATATGTTCAAAAAGCTTCCGCCGGACCATAACAAGTGCCCCAAAGTCATAAGATATGATAGGGAGGGCTCGGCCTAGGAACACATAGCTCATTATATGAGCAACCTGGGAGAGTTGGCTACTGAGGAAGCCTATCTCTTGAGGTTCTTCTCTACTTCCCTCACTAGGACAACATTCCAATGGTATGCCAAATTGAAGCCCAACTCTATAAGTAGTTAGGAAGAAATGCATAAGAAATTCCTCGATCGCTTCAAAGTATCAGAGCATAAGGTCACCGTTACTGAATTGGTGACACTAAAATAGGGGAAGAATGAGTCTGTCGTCAACTATATCAAGAAGTGGCAGAATCTCAGTATGAGATGCGATAATCCTCCGATCCACAAGGACACAGTGAGATTATGCAAAAAGAGCTTAAAATCCGAGATCAATAAGAAGCTGATCGGAGCCAATGTCAGAAATTTCGACTAGCTCAATAATATCGTGACGGAGATCGAGATGTTCTTCGCCGATCATCCCATTATACTTCCTAATAAAGGGAAAGCTCCAAGGGAGCGAGGAGCCCCTACCTAAGAAGTAAATGCGATTTATTTTACTTCAGCTGTAGAAAAAAAATGATGGCCGAAGAGGCCCCAGTGCATCAACAGCCAACAAAAAGGGAGAAGGGAGAGTGTCAGCCGCCTCTATCAATGAAAGAATGAAGAAGCCTTATTCATTTGTCCGAGAGAAAAACAAAGAAGCTGTTTGAAAAATGTATGCGGGCAAAGCTTATGTCACTCCAGAACCCAAGAAGCCCGCTGAGGCAGGCAGGGTGAATAAGCCAAATTACTGCCCATATCACCGCATGTTAGGGCATGTAATAAAAGACTGCTATGTTTGCAAGGGTGAGATAGAGAAGCTCGACCAGGAGGGTGCTGTGGAAATGGACAAATACTTGACAAGACCTCCCCAACCCCACCAGAAAAAACAAGCAGACATTTGTTGTCAGTGTTATCTATATGAGCGAGAGCTCGTCAGTATTTCATTCTGAAGAAGAAGAAGAGGTGAAGGCCTCCTCGGAGCGTGAGGCAACACCGATATACACCCCAGCAACCCCTGCCCTTGAGAGGTCGGTCATGGCTACACTAGAAGAAATTCAAGCAAGCCTAAGGCGGCTCTCATGCCAACAAAAAGAGCTTACCCAAATGATGGAAGGGCTCTCAAAGCAATTTACAAAAGTCCTGGCAGTGGACAAAGTCAATAAGTTTTTCTCCTCTGAAGAGCCAGGGTCGGAATGTGACCACCCTTCCAGGAAAAGAGGCAAGCAAGCCATGTACCTGAGTGGGGTGCCCGATACCCATCATTGGGAAGGAGCAACCTCTCAAAGAAGAAGCTGTGAAGGCGTAAGAACAGCTAGAAAAGGCCGCTAGGCCAGGCAAACGATTGATAAAGAAGCTAGCATATGCTTTAAAAGCTCCCAAACTTTAAGGGAAAGGCTTGCAAAACCCTACTCTTTCCCTAAAGACAAGGTCCATAAACTCTTCCGACTATGTATGAGGAAGAGGGTGACTACTCTCCCGAAGTCTAGAAGGGAAGAAGAAATGTACAGGAGAGATGATCCTAACTTCTGCCATTATCATCGTGCTCTCGATCATCCGACTGAGCACTGCTTTATCCTCAAAGATGAAATAGAAAGACTGATACAAGAAGGACAAATAAATATGGGGAAATATTTAGTCGATCCCCCACAACCCCATTCGGTTGACTATTCTGTGAATATGATTCACAAAGTCTTCTTGGATGCTAAAAAGTTTATAAAAGCTTCAAAGAGGAAATTGTTCAGCTCCCAACAAGAGGAGCCTCCATATCAATATGGGGGGGGGGGGGGGGGGGGGGGGTGGCACTAGACAGGCCACCCACTCCCCGTACCATAGCCGCCAGTGATACTGTGGCAGCAATCAGCATGGAAATGGAAATGCCATGTAAAACGACAACAAAAAGCCTAGGAGGCTAGTTCCTCCAAGAAGGCAGAAAAGAAGATATTCGATGAATATCAAATGTTGCTAGACTCAGTGGTCAAGCAAGCTGTAAAAGCCACTCTCGACCGCGATCTGCCAAAAGGTTCTTAGACCAAGGTGAAAAAGAAAAAGCCTACACCTGCCAAATCATCGTGAACAAAGGCGGTAAAAGGGAAGACTGTGGTCCGCTTCGACCCACTTCCGTAAACACCAACACAATCATGCTTCATCAAAGAGGCAGCAAGGAAAAAAAAACAGGAAAAGAATCTGGAAAAAAAAAAGAGAAAAGAAAGTTGAAAAGGCAAAAAATGTTGCCCAATACCATAAATATGCCTAAGGACGAAATTTTGCCATTTCAAAGACTTCAAAAGGTCATTGATGAATTGGAGGAATATCAACCTAATCAGCCGACAAAGGATATTTCCCTGAACCGGTATATCCCATGGCAAGAATTTGAAAGGCGAGCCCGCTTACAAGTATGGCTGATAGAGTTCCGCAGTCACATGTGAATGGCCGATGAGGACGGCCTCTCAATCCTAGATGATGCCAGTATATTCTTGGATAATACTTTAGCAATGGAGAAAGTGGAACAACAATATCAGACCAGTCAATTGGTGTCGGCTCAATTCCTGGATATAGAAGATGCTTCGAACAACGAAGTGAGATGCATCTTACCAAGGTCCAAGAACCCATTGGCAACCTACCAAAAGAGGAATAACCAAGGGAACCAGAATAAGAGTCGAGGCCGAGACTGAGGCTGAGACAGCAATGGCAGTCAAAGTAGAGGCAGGGCTCTGGCTAATCAGAATAAAGTTATCTACTTCAAGGGGGAGACCCCGAAGCCAATTCGAGAATCAGAAATTAAAGGGAATGTTCGCTTCTGCCTTTCATCAAATGAGGAGGAGAATCCCCAACAACCAGAAGATACACAACCTGTCAAGAGACAGGAGAGGACGAGCCCCTCAACTCAACCCGATCCTGCAAATGGAGCTGAGGTCCTAGCAAAATTATTCAATGAAGAAGCAAAAGTTGATTCCGAAGAGGAACAAATGCAAACTGAAGAAGCTCCGACAGCTGTAGAGCAGTCGAAAGCATAGTTGTCAATCCCGTCCTGTCCCGGCCTATCTCGGCCGGAACGTCCCGTCCCAGTGAGAAATGGGACGGGACAGTTTCTAGTATGTCCCAGTACATGTCCCAGTCTGTCCCAGCCTGTCCCGACTTGTCCCGGCCCGTCCCAGTCTGTCTTGGCCTTTTCCAACCAGAATTTATACTTTTACATGAGATTTTCCCAAGTACTTAAGCTCCTTGTAAACTTATTTTGGGAGGGGGGGGGGGGTTCATTTGATGAATGTACTCATTAATAAACCTATAAAATGTCCCCAATGCTTCTATTGCATTAATTTTGTGTTATTTATATGTTCATATGTTTATTTTCATATTATTTATTGTATATGTATGTCTTATATTTGTTGGCATATGTCTGAAAAAAAAAAATGGGATGGGACACCAGAATCGTCCGAGACACCGAGACGTCCTATCCCACTAGAAAAACGGGACAGGGACTGGGACGGGATTGACAACTATGGTCGAAAGCCTTAAAGGAGACTCTCCACAGCATGGTGGAAATAATGCCTCCTATCGAGTAAGCCCGCGCCAGGGCAGATCGAAAAGTGTCGCAAAATATGAAAAGAATGTCAACAGCCATCAATATATAGGAAGCAATAGCTTTGAGCAAAGAATTGAGGGAAGCATTGATCGCTGCCCTTCAAGATCCTGAAGCATATGAGGTCCACATGGCCAAAATAAGAGCCCAAGCATATGAGGCGTATGAAGCTACGATAACCTTCACCGATGATGACATGCTGCTATCGTCACCATGCCATAACAGACCGCTATATATGCGAGACAAAATCAACGATCGAGAGGTCGACCGGATATTGGTAGACTCAAGATCGGCTGTGAATATATTGCCTCTCAAAACATTCCAGGCGTTGTACCTCACACCTTATATAAAGAAAGTGCAAGGTATAATAATATCAAGATTCCACCAAGAGGCGGAAGAAGCTCTTGGGCGGGTCGATGTGGAGTTGGTGCTGGATGATTAGGTGACCCAAGTGTCATTTCTTATAGTCCATTCCAATACCTCCTTCAAAGCCTTACTAGGCAGGCCCTGGCTGCACAAGAACTAGGTAGTGCCTTCTACTCTCCACCAATGCATCAAATATACAAAGGATGGCGAACAACACCGGATATTTGCTGATCTGGAGCTATTCAAAGCATATGACTGCCACCTGGCAGACGTCCAGCTATACTTTAACAAAGCTTCAGACCCTTCAACTGGCGAAAGTCACCGCAAGGGGAAGCAGATAGTCGAAGAGCCTTTTGATGAGGAGGGTGGAATAACAATTAATGAGGCCAAGGCAACCAAATTCCGGCGGAAAATGAAGTCAGGCCAGTCCCATCGAAAGCTGGCTAAATTTGATAGACCTGCCGTTAACTTGGGGGCCAATACTATCAGCAAGGAGATAGAGGCTGGCATATGCCTACCCCCTACCCTCATGAAGCTCACATCCCAGAGGGAAACCCATACAGTGGAAGAATTGAAGACTCTGATAGTCCATCACAAAGATGGACGGCAGATCATCTTTTATAAGGGAGATTTAGTGCATGAGAACCCTCCCGAAGACGGCTTTGGATGCGAGAATTCCCAGCCATAAATGGAAGAAAAAGTCCAAGAAATGGATGATATGCCCCAATATATCAAACAAATGTGCAAGCATCAAAATATCCCGGAAAGGCAGAGTGCAACCAGAAACAAACTCTTCCGAGAGTTATGGTATCTTGCCGAAGCCAGGGGGCAATTGTCCCCCTCTCACCAAGATAGAAGAGGCCTAGGTTATAGGCGGCACTGCAGACCTTCCGTCCATTATGCGGTCAATATGGTGGGTCTACTTCCATCTGGGTTAGAAAAGCAAATTGATAATACAAAGTTTGATAGTTCAGGAGAGGAAAATGAAGAAGTTATCCTGGCTGTCAAGGTGACCTCAAGCAAGACAAACTCTATCTGTGAATGGGAACCGTGTCCAGCAGGACCTTCCCAAAATCCAAAGAAAAAGCATGATGCTGGTATGGAAGAATAGGGAGATCTCATTTCCTCATCAGAGGGCCCTCCACAGGCAGTTCATATAGCCTCCCAATACTTAACTTCAAGGGCAGATTATAGGCCCGTAGACAAAGAAGAGCCTGAATGGCATGAGGTCTATCTGGCCGATACAGATGAATAAGAGGACTTCGTCGATCTTCGACCAGCTCCTAATGAAATTGAAGACGGAGGACAAGCCAAGGTCGACAAGCTGGTTGAAATCAACCTCGGCAAATCAAGGGACCCATGTCCAATTTTCGTCAGTGCCCTCCTGAGCAGTGAAGAAAAACAGGTGTATACAAAGCTCTTATCAGAGTTTAAAGATTGCTTCGCCTAGAATTACAAAGAAATGTCTGGCTTAGATCCTTCAGTGGCGGAACATGAACTATCTATTCTGCCCAAAGCCAAGCCGGTAAAACAAACTCAAAGGCGGATGTCAAAGTTGACAGGATGCAAGAGGTCGACTTCATTGAAGAATGTATATATCTAATATGGCTGGCGAATATTGTGCCAGTGAAGAGGTTCACGTCTGCATTGACTTTCGCGACCTAAATAAAGTATGTCCCAAAGATGACTTTTCACTGTCAATAACTGAAACCATGGTGAATGTCACTACGGGATTCGAAGCCTTGTCTTTTATAAACGGGTGATCGGGCTACAACTAGATCAGGATGGCCCCCAAAGATAAGAATCATACAGCCTTTTGCACCCCGAAAGGAATATTCAATTACAAGAGAAGCCCTTCGGTCTGAAGAATGCCGGTGCTACTTACCAAAGGGCCATGACCAATATTCAGTGAAATGTTACATAATTTGGTTGAATGCTATGTTTATGACCTTGGTGTAAAATCTGCAAGGAAAATGGATCGTCTTGAAGACTTGCGCAAAGTGTTTGAAAAGTTTCGCCAATATCAACTCAAAATGAATCCCATGAAGTGCACTTTCGGCGTCTCCAATGAGAAATTCTTGGGCTTTGTAGTCAGATACCAAGGAATTGAGATTGACCCCGACAAAATCAAGGCAATCAGAGAGTTGCCTCCTCCCAGAACTCTGACTGAGCTCAGATCCCTACAAGGTAGATTGGCCTATATCAAGAGATTCATCTCCAATTTGTCTGGAAGGTGCAGACCCTTCTCGAATTGGCAAAGAAGGGGGCTCCCTTTGACTGGGATGAAGAATGTCAAAACGCCCTCGATGACATAAAGGAGTACCTCTTAAAGCCGCCAGTGCTGGGGGCACCTATAAAAAGCAAACCACTCATCCTCTATATCGCGGCCTTAGATGCTTCTCTGGGAGCTTTACTGGCACAGGAAAATGAGGATGGAAAAGAGCAGCCGCTCTATTATCTTAGCAGAATGTTGGTGGGTCCAGAGCACCGATATACTCCGACAAAGAAGATGTGCTTGGCGCTTGTATTTGCCATAAAGAAGCTGAGGCATTACTTGCTGGCTCACAAAATCAAACTCATATCGCAATTTGATCAGCTAAAGTTCCTACTCCGCTAGCCTGTGTTGTCCGAGAAGCTAGGAAAATGGGCACTACTCCTCATGGAGTTTGATATCACCTTCGTCTCTCAAAGGGCAATAAAGGGACACGACATCGCCGAATTTCTAGCGACACACCCGATTCCTGAAAGCTCCCCTCTGAATAATGAGGGACCTGATGAGGAGATCTTGCCTGCACAAGGAACATTGGACGTGCAACAGACGGAAATAAAAATATGGCAGATATATTTTGATGGAGCTTCGAGACCCATCACAAAGTCGGATGGCACATCGACTACCAGAGCAGGGGCTGGCCTGGTCTTCGTTACTCCAGAAGGCGAGGTGCTACATCATTCATGTGCTCTGATGGAATCCCTAACCAACAATGAAGTAGAATATGAAGCTCTGATCATGGGGCTTGAAGTTGCCTTGGAAATTTGCATCCGATGCATCTAGGTTTATGGGGAGTCCCTCCTGGTCATTCGGCAAGTCCTCGGCATATTTAAAGTCAAGAAGGCAGAGCTAATGACTTATCATGCAACTGTCGTCCGGCTAAGTGAAAGATTCTATACTTTCAAAATAAGCATGTCAGAAGAGGTCAAAATGATCAAACTAACGCATTGGCTAAATTGGTCGCTGCTCTGAAATTACCTCCCACGGGTGAAGCGGAAATAATTATGAGGGATAGGAGGTTCCTCCCCACCTCAATAAATGAAGAAGATGGTCTAACAGTGTTTGAGATCAATACACGGAAAGAAGGCCATACCCAAGAATAGGATGATTGGCATGTCCTTCTCATCAAAATCAAGAATGGTTGACTCTCTTATGACAAAATCAAAAGAATCCAATTGTTGCGGAGGGAAGCTTCATACAGGCTGATAGATGGTGTATTATATCGCCTGCTCCCCCAAGACAAAAATGCAATGTTGTTGCGGTGTCTTTCTCCGAAGGAAGCCTGTAAAATAATGAAAGAGGTCCATGTCGAAATATGTGGAGCTCGCCAGTCCAGCGCAAAGATGAAAATCAACATCAAGACTAAAGGTTTCTTTTGGCCAACAATGTTCGCAGACTGCGAGAAAATGGCGAGAATCTGCCCCAATGTCAGGCTTACGGGCTAACGCCCAGGCAGCCTCCCAATCAGCTGCACCTGACAACTCCTACATGGCCTTTTGCCCATTAGGGAATGGATGTAGTGGGTCCATTCGTACCCTCATCCTGGGAATGTAAATATATTCTTGCCGCAATGAAATACTTTACCCGTTGGGCAGAAGCCATTCTACTAAAAGACGTGACGGACAAAACTGTAACACGTTTCGTCAGGCACAATATTATATACAGATTCAAAACACCCAACTGGATCACATCAGATAATGGCATGCCAGTCAAAAATCAAAAAATATACAAAATGACGGCCAAATTCCATATAGATTGGAATGCATCCTCAATATATTATCCCCAAGTCAATGGGATGGCGAAAGCATTCAATAAAACCCTATGCAAACTTCTGGTGAAGATCAGCGAAGGGCGAAGACGAGATTGGGATGAAAAGATGCACGACGCACTATGGGCTTATCGCACAGCCTATAAAACCCCAACGGGATGCTCCCCATACTCTCTAGTTTATGGAGTAGAAGTTGTGATCCCAATAGAGATAGAGCTCACATCCTATAGGATCGTCCTGCACTATGAATGTCAAGAGTGCGACATGAGCGAGATTCAAAGGCGCTACGAGGAACTATCGGACCTCAAGGGCAAAAGATTGAAGGCGTATCAGCAGTTACAAGTATACAAAGCTCGAATGTCCCGAGCATTCGATAAACTTGTGAAAGAAAGAACCTTCAAGAAAAGAGACCTTGTGATGGTCAAATGTAAAGATGTTATAGCCTATCGGCCTAAAAATAAGTTCAAGCCAAATTGGGTTGGACCCTTCATAATAAATAAGGTCTACGAGGGTGGTGCCTATAGGCTGGTGGACGAAAAAGGAAATATGGCCTTTCCTCCGTTGAATGGTTGTCATATGAAGTTGTATTATGCTCCAGCACATGAGTCTCTCAAGCGTCAGCGGCAGAAATAAGATTTAGCATCATAGAATTTAATATATCCAAAAAAGAAATGGGGCTAAAAACGAAGTGCCCCGACAAAGACTTAATTGGTTCCCTTCACAAAGGTGTCGATTAAGGGCAAAAGGTCTGAAACCCAGTTGAGGTGAAAATCTGAAAAGGCGCCTCAGCCAAAAATTGACAAACCCTGTTGTGTGAAAACTCGCAAGGACACACAGGCAAAAACAAGAAGGGGCTAGCTTCGGTGAAAACCCACAAGGGCGCTGGCGTGAGTTAAAAAAAAATAAAAATAAATAAAAGAGGCATAATTCAGCAACCCACCGAGGTATGACTAGGAGAAGCCGTCTACACCAAGTGAGTTCGAGAATATACCGATATGCACACATAACCACAAAGCCATACCCTAGTGAGGGGAAGCTCTCTCAGCCTGTCCCAGATAGGGATTGAGTCTTCCTACATCCCTACCCAGGGAGGATATCGGAGTCGCCAATGACGAATAAACCCTTGGTACCACGTTAGTGGTACAATATTGCTCCCATCAAAGGCTACGACCGAGGTGACGATGACGATGTCCTCTCGACTCAGTAAGGAAGTGGAAGGCCCACTCTCTCGCTTAATGTGGGCTAAGAGAGCGCCCCGTTTCTTACACCAATATCTCATGTTCAAAATATATATATATACACATGTATGCTGTCCTCCGAAGGGAATTATACCACCGGGAAAGGCCAATATTTTCTTTTGCTCCCACAGGAGGCGCTATATCCCAAAATCATAATATTTCGCCTACTGGAAAGCAGATATATCCTAATAGGCCAATATTTTTCTTTGCGCTCACGGGAGGCATTGTATCCCAAAATCCCAATGTTTCACCCATCTGGGAGGCAGATACATCCCAATAAGCCAAAATTTTCCTTTGCACCCACGGGAGGCGTTGTATCCCAAAATCTCAATATTTCGTCTGTCTGGGAGGCAGATACATCACAATAGGCCAATATTTTCCTTTGGGCCCACGAACGACGTTGTATCCTAAAATCCCAATATTTCGCCTGTGTGGGAGGCAGATATATCCCAATAGGCCACTATTTTTCTTTGCGCTCACGGGAGTCATTGTATCCCAAAATCCCAATATTTCGCTCGTCTGCAAGGCATATACATCCCAATAGGCCAAAATTTTCATTTGGGCCTATGAGAGGCATTGTATTCCAAAATCCAAATATTTCGCCCGTCTGGGAGGCAGATACATCCCAATAGGCCAAAATTTTCCTTTGCGCCCACGGAAGGCATTGTATCCCGAAATCCCAATATTTCTCCCGTCTGGGAGGCAAATACATCTCAATAGGCCAAAATTTTCCTTTGCACCCACGGGAGGGGTTATATCCCAAAATCCCAATATTTTGCCCGTCTGGGAGGCAAATACATCCCAATAGGCCAAAATTTCCTTTGTGCCCACGAGAGGTGTTGTATCCCAAAATCCCAATATTCTACCTATGGGAGGCGTTGTATCTCAAATTTTACTGATATTTTCCTTTCGCCTATGGGAGACAGTGTATCCCAGAAATCTTATTATTTATTGTTCTGATGGCAAATGTGGAATCCCAATATCTCTTGTCCCACCATAATCATCCAATATCTACTACCACCCCGGCATTGCCGTATACTTGGTGGCAGTCGAGGTCATGTTCCCTTCATATTAAAAAAAAAAAGTAAATAAATAAAAGAGAAAAGAAATGGACTTAAAAATGAGGTGCCCCAACATACTTAATTGGTCTCATGACTCTCATTCCTAAAGGGATCAATTAGGAGTAAAAAGGTCTTAAGTCCATAAGGTGAAAACTCGCAAGGGCGCCTTAGGCATAATCGGATCACTCCGTTGCATGAAAATCCGCAAGGGTGTGCAGGCAAAAGTAAGAGGGGGCTAATGCTAGTGAAAATCCGATAGGGCACTAACGTTAGTTTTAAAAAAAAAAGAGAGAGAAAAAAGAGATGAGCAACATATAACAAAGAGTTCATCCTATTTAATTTGGCAAGTAAGGAGCCCGAGACAAGCCATAGGGGTAACTAAAAGTAAAGAGAGAGAGAGAGAGAGAGAGAGAGAGAGAGAAGCTCCAAATCAAAGCAGTCTCAAACCTTACAACATCAAAGGAACAAAAGAAAGGGAAACTAATCCTGGGTTGGAGTAGGGGGTCATGTCTCGCCCGAGCCTACAAAGGAGTGTTTACCAACAAACATAGGGCGTCAACTCTCTGGGCAAACTCAGCCTATTCCTGGGAAAGCTCGTCCAAGCGATGGTTAAGAGCTGCCGATAGATTGACATCCCTCTCCAAACAGGCCCCCAGATCCTCTAGCTGCATACGGAGAGCAGCCATCTGCGACTCCGTCTCAACAATATTGGAACCAATAACCTTTCTCTGCACCCAAAGTATAGAGGCCTCTACAGCCTGTGCCATGGCAATCGTGGTAGCAGACTCCAACTCGCTCTCAGTAGCGTCATCTGGGCGGCATGGTCTTTAACGGCACTTTTGCCCTCGCCCTCTGCAAAAGATATTGGAAAAAGACACGTAAGACTAAAAAACAAGAAAAGAAGAAGTAAGCCAAAAGGCAAAGAAAGTTGTTAGGCATCAAGCTATTACCTGGTTCCTCAGGTCCACCTGAGTCGGGAGTCCCAGCCTACCCGTCGTGTTTAAGGGAAAGCGGGAATGGTTCGATATCCCCGGAGCGGCATGATTGGGGTGGCGATAATAGCTTCATAGTAGAGCCAGTCCAAGTCGGCAGCTCTACCTACTGCTGGGAGAAGGTCATCCCCCTTGGCCCAACTCCACCTTATGCTCGGGTGCAGGTGGAAAGGAGACCTCAGGCTTGCCCTCATTCTCCGAAAAGACCAACAACTCCGTATATGTGAAGCCCAACTCCTCAGCCTCATCAGGTCTACTGGAAGAGGAAAGCTCATAATTCTCCCCCGAATGGGAGAGAAGGATGGTCTCTCCCGAGTAAATAGTAGAATCGGGAGGAGCTACCGCGCGAGCTGCAAAGCAAAAGAAAAAAGAACACACACTAATCGGTATTCAGCAAACGATATCGATAGTAAATGAGAGACATTTAAGAATTGAAAAATCCCATACCTCCCAACAAATTAACGCCCCCAAGGACGGCAATCCTATGCGAACAGGCAAAGGCCGACATCGCCCTAGCTCGCAAAGCGGAGGCGGCTAGCCTTTCAATTCCACCCAGGAATACGGTTGGGGCCGACCTAACCCCATCATGGCGACGCCTCCTATGAATAGGCATGGGAGCAACATTTGCCCAAAAGAGATGCAACAAAATAAAAATGCTGGTAGAAAGCAAAAACACAATATACACCACTTCAAGTTAAGGAAAAT